>OY726520.1:44401045-45143251 GCA_963383655.1 Bathymodiolus septemdierum
AGGATTGTTTTTCTTCTCTAGATTATATAATTTTTAATTATTAAATTCATTTCATCTTTTTGTTTGTAAAAATTGATTTCAAGCACATTTAACCAGTATTAACTTAAAATGTACAATGTATTCAGCTCATGATCAACAGAATATGGCCAATTAAAAATAAATAAATATACAAATCTCAATACTGGACATCAACATTATTATGTTCTGTTAAAAACAAAATGATTCATAAAGACTGTCATATTAGCTATTTGAGTATATATTTTACTATCATTAACTCATAATTGCTGAATTCTGATATTAAAATCAATACCTGACAAAAGGCAACAGATATCCTAACAACTGAACATATGCTACATGATATATATAAAACAGATATACCCAGTAAAGGGCATATTATGTGCTTTATTCATTTGAAAGTGTTGAAAACCATACATTTTTGCTTTAACTTTGAAAAGATTAAAAGCTATATTTGCAAATGCAATGCCAATTCTAGTTAAAAATGCAAATCTGACAACGGCAATGGGGATTTACTTCCATTAACAAATTCCAAAATACCAAGATTTTCATGCTTACATCCTCTAGGGCCTTAGATCACATAGACAACATTTCCTGAATACAATTTATGAACTAGCATACAGGATCAAGTCAATGAAAATGTATTAATAATACAGAAAAAACAAATATCAAGGAAAACTGTAAAGTAATTTTCAAAGTGCATTTCAATCACTTTGTGTATTAATGATACAAGAAACAAACTACTACTTAAACAGGGATTACCCTGGAAATTTATGTTGATGGGACAAAGGCCCATCAACATAAATGGGAAGTGGCCCTTAGACCGGGTGTTGCTAAGACATTTAGAAGCCATTCAGATCAACCCCAGAACACATTTTTTGCTAATTTTTGGGGTAAATGTATGAAATTTACCAAGTGTTGTGACAAAGATTCCTGAACAATAAATTCATAACCAAAACAATGAGTTTTATTTCAATACATGAATGACTCGAACTGAAAGTTTATTTCCTTGCCGAAAGTGAGCATTGAGCTGAAAAATGGATGATGGGCATCACTTAATATGCCTTGTCAAGGTGCTAGTACGGAAGCTATTAGTGCCTTGCTGCCTTCAGTAAAAAAACATTTTCACAACTGCTTTCAATACACAGACTGGAGATACAGAGCAGTAAATGTATTTGGAAGTCTAATCTCAATGAGATTAATTACACTGCAGAATAATTTGCTTTCGTCATACCTAAGCCAGTGGTACTAAAGGTGTCTTGTGAACACGTCTGGATTCTGATGGCTTTTATGTTTAAGAGAAAGAATCACTCAAAATAAATTCTAGTACCTTTAAAACATATTATATATAATACATAAAATCTAATTATGATTAGGCCAAAAAAAATATATGTGTGTTTACTGTCACATGTCAAAAAAATCTAGGGTCGGTTGGCATTTTTTTTTTTTGAATAAACTATCAGCAAAGCCGTGAAATGCTTGTTCCCGGTTCCGGAATTTCATTTTCGAAATTTTCGGTAAGCCGTCATTTGTTGAAGTTGCTTTATGACGAATTACATAGTTTTTCCACCTTCTTTGCTCTTAATTTCGACAAAAAGCTAGCGGTTGAATAAATAAAACATTGCTGCTGATTAAACAACAAAAATGATTATCCGAATTCTGTGTAAAAATTGATAGGGTCGCTAGCAAAAATTAGGGTCCAATAATTGGTGATAAAAAAGGTTAGGGTTGGTGGCTGAAAAATACGGTGGGTCGGGTGACCGTAAACACACATATTTTGTTGTTGGCCTTACTGAATTACAAAAAAGTACAAACTTTCGTTGAAACTTCAAAACTATTATAACCAGAATCTGGATCGTAGCCAAACCACCCTCAATTTTAAGAACTATTATATAAACCTGTTGACCAATCAGAGGCAAGCATTAGTGACTGGTACTAGTTCCTTTACTTTGATGTTCAATACTACACACACGTATACAAGTATTCAGTTCAACAAAAACAAAACAATGTAAGAATTACAACCAAAGGCCAAAAGTAAATAAGGTGAATGCGTGAGGTTGAAGCATGATGCATTATGACAACTAGTAATGTGTCTGGATGGCCCACATTGGAATTTTCAATGCGTCATTTTTCACTTACCTGCGTCATTGACGGAAAGCTGTGGGGTAAAGTGTTTCCTGCTAAAATGTTTTTAAATTCAACACTTAACTATATATAGATTCTCACCTTCATCTTCCATTGTTGTGTGTGTGTATTATCTTGATAAAATCTGTAATAGATGGGAAAAAACAAAATCAAGACTATACTCATCTGTATACATTTCCTTAGGACTTACAACTATATCAAGACAACAAACAAATCCTCACATTTTACATCTCTAAAAGTCAAATTTACTGCATTTTCTCACCAAATGCATCACAATTTTTTCTTTTGCAATCCACGAATCAATGGAAGTTCTACCAATTTCAATATGAATACTGTTTTCTTTTTTCATGGTATGCCAACACATACATTCTCCACAAGTGAGGTAGTGAAAGTTTAATAAACAAACACAGTCTGTGCCAAAAACATTTTGACAAACTACAGTACAGAAAGAGACCTGCCGTGATTGATCACTCCGAGATATAATTTTTAATCCTTTAGACATATCATCACGGACATCAACCCACTGTGATAGCCCTAAAAAGGGCTATAAAACAAGGTGGTGGGGATTAAATTTTATGACTCTCGGTCACCTGTGCGCCGATTGATGTTTTAACACCAATTAAGAGATTAGTGTTACCTGTTCTACCTGTTGACCTTTAATATCGTAAGCCATAATTATTGCTACTGAAAGATGGATTTTTGACAATTAATTTTGTATCCTCTTGCTGTTAATATTTGACTGTTTGTCGCTTTTCATTGCCAATGAATGTGTGTTTTGTTATTGTTTTCATTTGTTTTAGAAAGTTCTACTTTATGACCTCAAGTTCTATATTAAGAATTTTGTTGAAACCGCAACTGAACTTTATCTTGTTTAATTTCTCATTTTTCTTCTTCTGTTAGAGATGCCGACTTATCGTTATTTCGGCCGCCATTTTGTTTTCCGGTAGCAAATAATACATGAAAATGCAATTTTTGATGTCAGATTTTTTATTTTTTTTTACATTAATTAATTATCTAAACATTGTTTAAAATCTTTAAAAACTTTGTTTCTCTTAATATGGAATCGTTTAAATATAACGTATTCGAATCGGAATCGCTGTTTTCGGAATTTACCATTCGCGGCACGGTTTTTTCACCAGCGTCCCGTCCCCCCTTTCAATGCCTTGCCCGGCTATGTTCCTGACGTTATATAGTTCTATAATTATTATCCAATTAAAGCGCAGATTCGTAGCTTGCGCATGGTCACAGTCGCTTCCGATTTCCTGAGCATGCTAAACGGAAAATGGTTGTCTGAAAAGTTCCAAGATGAACAATTCAATGAAAAATTTCGAGTAGCGTTCTTCGATGGTGATATTTGTATTTTCCGTTACAATATCAACGTAGGAAACATACCATCTCAACCATATCAGAAGCACAGACTACAGGGCCTTGTCACATGTTTATGCATTGATAGTATATTTACGTGGATAGTGACAAGGCCCTGTGCACAGACTTTGCAAGCGTAGGTTTTGTAGTGTTTAGTTGGTAAAGAGCAGATGTAAAATTGAATATTGGTTTATTTTGTGTTTTGGACTTTTACCTCTCGTATTGCACAGGACTGCAAAGCTTTTTCTGTTATTGTCCATTTAATGATTGACACCATATGAAACCAAGTTCTATTTTTAGAATCATTATTTAATACATCATGTGGATAATTTCTTTTTCAGGCTATTGATGCTGAAGTCACCCAGGTGTTGTTTTTGTCATTATTTCTTATCATGACAGATGTACTTTATTAAAGTAATTTGCACATATTCATTGTGCCTTTGGTATTCTACTGTGGATGTTCCAATACAATATATTTTTTTTAATGTAAAGTTTCTTTCTGTCTATTTTTTTTTAAACTAGGATTTGGCCTGAAATGTCACTTAAATTATTCCCTGGAGCTTGTGGCATTTTTTTTGTTGTTGTATTCTTTATTTTATTTATTCATGTTTTTTTCTGTTTGTTATTTCCAGATGAAAACCAAGCTATCAGTTCCTGAGGCTTCAAAGTTGCAACATATGCAAAAAAAACCAGCCCCTTTAAGGGCTACTAACATCAATAAAAAGAGTCTTCAGTTGTTATTTACAAATATCTTTAATTCCTTATTTCCTTTCACATTTCTAAACTTTCTGCGGATTAGCCTATATACCGCTAATTTCCAAAATATATCCATAAATTTAGTGACTTTTGGACATGTAGTACTTCTTTGAACGATCTGTTTATAAATATTTGCTTCGGTTTTTTTTAATCAAATTCTTCAATAACTGTATAAAAATTATTTAGTACATATCACTATATATATGCTATTTAACTTACATCGTACTGAAAATACGCTTCTACAACGAAAAGGGTTTTAACTGGGTTTTCTATGAAGATTAAAATAAAAAATATTATTGAACTAAAATGTAACATTGAACTGGAAATACGCTTTAAAACATACAAATCACGCATGTGTTTATGAAACTTCATTTGTGCACAAGCCAGGTCACGTTGTGTATGCGTGTCAATAAAATACTAGGTGCAGATATGCAATACACAGCCAAGGTTAAAAAATTTTGAAACAAATTTGCACAACCCATGATTTCACTGAATTGAAGTTGAATAATCATTTATTATTTACATTTTATTCACCAATTCAAATGAACTCTCCGTTCTCGTGCTATTTTCTCGATCTCGGGATTACGTTCAAGGATGTTTAACGTTTTGAGGAAAGAAATAAAAATGTTTTTTTTTTAATTCTGAGGGGAATCCGAGACAGTACCTGAAAAAAAAATATAGGTGATATAAAAACGTAATTTCACCTGTACATCTTATCCGACTACATTTTTTGTAGTTTATCTGTAAAACGACACACTTGATTACAAGATTAACACCTGGTGTTTTATACCCCAATAAACAACTGATCACCGACATGAATTAAAATTTTTAATCCCAATCACTCTCCTAGATATGACCACTATCACGGTGATTGATCACGGCATGTCTCTTTCTGTACTGTAGCCCGAACAGCATTTCAGAAGAATTTTTTCTATTTAATTAAGCAAAGTTTATACAATTTTTACTAGACTGGGGCTTTGGCTTTCAATAAAGAAACATAATCTGACAGTGTTACAATTAACAAGAGAACTGACAAGACACTTGTGACTAGAATAGATTATACATGTACTAGTAAGCCTAGTTGGTTAAAAAAAAAACCTGACAATTTGTTGAGGATTTGTACACACCACGGCACAGGGCTCATGTGAGAGGACGATTCGAGCGAAGAAGTCGCCCTGAGGAAGTTGCTTTTGCTTTCTTTACATTTATGAAAATGTCGACATCATGTTTATCAAAATCTATCGCATCCATTAAAAGTATTTTGAAAGTGATTTTCTTGAAAAGTAATCCATTTCAATTTTAAGAAACTTTAATTTTGCTCTTTAAACTATTTAATATAAAAAAAAAATTCTAGCAAATAAATGTTTGGGAAAATTGGCATGGCTATTACACATCCGCATCATCAATACTATGTTAAAGACTGTCACACTATCATTGTTTTTACATTAATACATGTACAAATTTAAAGGAATGTTTAAATTATCAAAAACTAAAAACTTTCACCTTTATTTAAAAAAAAATTGATTTATCTGCAAAAACTGTTTAAACAGGAGGCATAAATACAGGAGAAATACACTTGTTTACATACCCACTTCTCTTTACATTTTAACAGAGCTTAATATTTAAGTATTGAACGCCAAACATTGGTTAAATTTAACTAAATGTTGACACAACTCGATAGCAGAGTTGAATCCATTCCAACAAACAATGTGATCACAATGCCAGTTTTGTCTCTCATTTCCTAACACAAAAATAAATTTTCATATGGGAAATATGATAATAACTGGCCATGCTCAATAAATCATTAACTTTTAGAAAGCAGAACAAATATTACACAATAAGTGTTTAACAGACTTGTTGTTCTCACCCTATCATCAATCGGCTCTAATAAAATTTCCAATATTTAAAATTAGAAATATATATTTTTTTTTTATCATTTTTTACATCTAGAAATTTGCTTTGAAACTAACAGAGAATTTTTCTTGATGAGCCCAGGGGTGAGAAAATCAATGGGCAACATGATATCTCCATTACTTGCCCTCTTTATTACAATCACTGGGAAGACAATGTTTTACTATGGTACACTATTACTGTGCACAAGCATCAAATCTATAATTACAGGCTTCTAAAAAGGAATTGAAATAGGAGGCTCAATTTCAAAAGTAGAAGGCACCTATCCAATGCCAGTCACTAGAGGGATGGGGGAAGAGTGGACAGGGATGTTCTCACTTTCCTTCCTGTTCCTACATTATTTTTTTTAATATTGTGCACTTATTAAAATTTTATTTTGTTGCTGGATTTCTTTTTATATAATATTTGTTCATAAACTCTGGAATTCATTTGTCAAACTTTTGGTCTTAAATGATAAATAATTAATGGTCTCGACCGATCATTTGGTGTCCCATTTTAAAATGGTTTCCACAGGGTTTCAGTAACAGCTACGAAATTTATCATATATATTAGTTTCAAGAAAATGACGAAAATTCACAGAAAAAAAAAATATAATAATTTGAACACTTTTCAAAATATGAAATTAAGTGCCAGTAGATGGCCAAAATTCATGATTTTATACCATTTAACCTAGAGCTTCATTTAATCCCAGAATCCTGGTCGTAAAGGATTATAGCATACATACCAGTGATGACGTTTTTAATTCAAGCTGCTTTGTCAGTTGTGTGGTGCTCTGAAAAAAAAGAAGAAGTGAAAATTAACACCTTAACACCAAGCATCCAATCTTTTTCATATTGTACAGCAAACTGACAAAAAAAAACCTGCAATATGGCCTACATAGTTAATAGAATATTACTTTTTGTGAATATTTTTCTACATTTAATCTAGATGTGATTAGTAATTGATAAAAGTAAATTATACCTGCAGTTAGTTACAAGCTAGTCATGACAATTGTTGGATTATATAAAATCAGTCCTTACGATGAGCACCGGTCATCTGGTCCAGGATCAGTAAATTTTTCAGTTTTTATTCAGTATAAAAAAAAAAAAAAACGGCCCGCCACAGTGTGGAATATATACTTTGGACCAATAGAGCAAACTGTATGTCCTAATACGACTGGAGGAGACCAACACGAATAGGAGTCAAGAGAGGATATTACCTTTTCTCATTGATTCCATTCGGTGATAAGGTCTTATGTTTTCTAATCCAGAAGCTTTCCCTTTCCTGTCTGCTTTTATCATCCCACTTGGGGTTATGGTCAATTATGGTGACCTTCAGTTTGCCGAAATGAGTTTGGGTATTATACCGTTTTCAACAATATTTTGACAGTGCTATTTGATACATTTACCAATAATGTCTCATTTTTATATTAATTTTTATTTCTAATTTAACATTTATTTAAATGTAGCCCTATTGTATATTTATATTATTGTTATTGTACTTTTATTAATTTATATGTAGAATTTCCATTCTTTTATGCATGTAGTTTCATATGTGCATCTTCTGTGCCGTACATGGACCGTCAAAAACTTTTTTTGAAATTTGAAAAGTCGCTTTATTGTTTCGAGATTTTATTTAATTAGACATTAATAAAGTCCCTTGGTGGGACGAAAATTTTGTCATTCAACGAAGTGTTTAATTCTTTATCACTTTGTTTTGTGTACTTGGTGTTGTTTTACAAATTATTTTAGACGTTTATAATTGTTTTACTTGTATAGTATCGTTATACCGTATCGATCCAACACCCCGTAAGATTGATCGTTGACTGGTTTTTCAGAAGTTGTATATATATATGATTTTGATTCGGACCAGTAAATTCAAATTTTAATTTCGAGGACATCGGCCATGTTTGTGAATGGATCGGGACAAAATGCACAATCTTTAGAGAGAACCGCCCATAGATGCTTCCTACCAAGTTTCGGTTCATTTGGCCAAGCGGTTTCAGAGGAGAAGATTAAAAAAATCGGCCAATCAGAAACAAGAATTGTCATGTTTCTGGATCGGGACAAAATGAGCAATCTTTATAGAGGATCTACCATAGATGCTTCCTACCATGCTTCAGTTCATTTGGCCGAGGGGTTTCAGAGGAGAAGATTAAAATGTGAAAAGTTAACAGTGACGACAAAAGCTAAAAAATGGAGAATAAAAATTACAAGTTTGACATGTGATTCAGGGTTAAATCTCTTGTAAACATATTTAATGTATTATATATTGCTTTATAAGATTAAGACCGGCAAAGAAAATTATGTAAAATTAAAAAAAATCTATAAATTTCTAGAATATTTCCAAGGAGAATTAGACTGCATCATGAAATTTTATATTTTTCTTTTCTTAAAGAAACATTCCTCAATAGCAATTATTGATCATTTTACCTGAAACATGACAAAAGATCAGGTCTTTTAAAAGGTGAAAATATGCAAGGACAGGGATACAGAATGAATAATTCATTAATTCTGCATCAGTTTCATAAAAACTATACAGATAATACTGAAGAGAAAAAAATAAAGTTTTTTACTAATTTGAATTGTTGTTCTAGACTTATGGCTAAAAGTCACCAAGATAACTTTCCATCTACCGACAGATTATCGATTAAATTAGAAAGGAGAAATCTTGTAGCAATTAGAGACACATTGATCTTTCATTTTATTATATCTTATTTTTTGGGCTTCAATTGCAAAGTATTAGTCAATTGGATCATTTACCTTCAGTATTCAAACAATTCACGATTTGTAAATTGGATCATATAAAAATGCATTGCCCCAAAATGTTGTTACATGTAAGTCTGTCATGTGACAAAGGCAAAGTAGTACATTTATAAATGATGTTGAGAAATATCAAGATTACCATTTCAAATATTCCATGATGGTCATGTAAAGTATCTACCATAATTGAGAATCCTGGCTTTTGACCAAACATAGAAATTAAGGAGAGCATGCATCATTTGAGTAAAGGATATACATTTGTAGTAAGGTGGTAGTTGCTTTAAAGTTTTCAAATGCAATTCAATGATTGGTAACCCATAGCTGACCACACTTAAATACTCTCCATTCATCATCTGTGGGTCAACTGACAGAGAAATCTATGTAGTCATACGATTATTTAGCTTAATTTGGAGGTCTTATTAATTATTTGCACTTATATTCAGTCTGCGAAATTAGCCAGTAGTCCGATGCCCGAGGTGTGTAAAATTTTACATGGACGTATGAAATGAGTAGTTTCAGAAGCCTGTTGGGTCTATGAAAAACAGGTCAATCAGTTTTAAAAGTTGATGACATAAGATATCTTGCGTTGATGATTAGTAGTGATGGGAATCGGTCACATTTTCAAGATCGATGACAATTGCCCAGAGTTGGAAATTATAGCCCGCCCGCCCGGGTGGTCAAAAATAAAATTTAAAGAGCCCGGTGGTCGGTCTATTTTTTTTTTTTTTACGTGAGGGCTCACGTTGGAGGGTGATTCGGGTGAAGAAGTCGCCTTGTGGCTGCTCACTTCGCTTTGTACTAGTGCCAAAAGAGAAGTGGAAGTCGCCCTGTAATTTTACCAAGTCGCTTTGCTAATTTTAACTGTTTTAACAGTAAAACATTGGTATATTTTTAATACAAAATTTCCGTTTTTCAAACCGCCATTGTAAAGGGACGTAATCGAAACACTTACGAATATAAAAACTACTACGGATCCGTACTTCGGGAAAATAACGTCGGTATTGTTTCATTTCATTTATTTCTTAATTAATATCAATCAGTGATTAAAGAGAAGCAATGTAAATAATATACACTCATTAAAATTTGATTAAATAATTAGAGATTTCACAGCTTGTGATAATGTGATATAGCTTGGTCGATTGTTTGATTGTATTTGTATACATAGATCAAAGAAGGTGAGTAAATTTATTTAAAAGAACAAAGGTGGTTATGTTTTCCACCCAGGCCTGTATGAAAAGTAATATATGCATATCCTGCTTTATTTACAACATGATTATTCGGTTCAGTGAACTGAATGTCCTTAATATAGATCTTTTTATTCTTAAAAACATAGGCACGGCCATTATCGACTTCCGAGTGTGTCTGCCATTAGTAAAGTGTAAAAATCTTATATTCTCTGGGTTTATCGATATGCTAATGTATGGTTTCTCTAGTACAGGTGTCACAATATCAGAGATGCAGCTAACCGTCGGCCCTGTCGGACCTAGGGGGCAGACTTTTAGAGGGTCCGGCAAATGACGTCTTTGTGTCAGACCTAATGACCGGCAAACATTTTTACTGCTTGGGGCTGTCAAAAATAAAATTTCTGTCGGTCCTGGTTACCTCTTAGACCCCTAAGCGAAGGATCTTTGATTATCGTTAATAAAGTCAAAAGTCGTAAGCAAATCGGTAAACATTTCTGTTCCTTTCTGTTTATGCTAAATTTCGGGAACCAGTTCCCATTCCGGATTTTATTTCGTATCCTATCGGTAATCGTTGTAAATTGTAATTTGATCATTTCAGTTATGGCTGCATGGCCAATTAAGTTTACGGAGGGGTCTAAATCTGGAAAAAAGCACCCACTACCTATCGATTTATCTAGAGAATAAAAAAGCCAAAGGGTCGGCATATGAAAAGGAAATGCGACCGGGGCGGTCCTTTAATCGAAAATGGAAGGACAAAATGAACAAACAAATGACGACTTGATATCAAAATACTCATTAGAGGAATAATAAAATCTTACTAATATGAAGTATTGATTATTTGATGTTGCAGGGCTATCTAAATTGAATGTGGTCTCAGTCACTAACCCCCCTTTGGCAATATCCTTAATCTGATTCTGGTCGTAGTAGTCGTTAGCTGTGTCATGAGTTTGGTGCTGCTTTTGACAACTATTTTACCTGTTTTGTTCAAGTATTGTTATAAATACTGTTATAGACTATAGTGGCAGCCGGAAACTTTGAGCCGTAATGAAAGGGGGAGGTTTGGCACTTTAAAATCTGATTCAACCCACCATTCTTTAGAAATGCCTATATCAAGTCAGGGTCATTACGGTTTTCCGGTTGTTGACTGATTTTGTCTGTTTATATACTTATGAGTTTTGACTTTCCCTTTGTAAGATTGTTCGGAGTTCGGTAATTTTGTTATTACCCTTATTTAAGATTGTCCCTTTAATCATACTGTATTGAAAGTGAAATATTAAAAAATTTCTAAAAAAAAAGTAGGTCTGGCAAAACTCTCTTACTTGAAGGACCCAATGTCTGACAGGAATTTTTTTTTATCTGCAACTCTGCAATATACTGTTATTTCGACTTGAAATTCAATGATAACACCTGCTGTGAAGTGATTTGTAAACGGAGATATAATGACAACAAATAAATTACCTGGTATGCTTTTTTTTTTTTAATTACCGTTATTTTCCCCCATACAAAATCAGTATAAATCCTACTTGATAAAAAACTGCATGCACTTTTCTTCTTTTTTTGTTGCTTTTTAAGCATAAGAAAAAGGGGTAATCAAATTAATATTTTGTATGAAATTAAAAAGTAAATATATAAATTATAATATATGCTTTTTGAAATTATTACTATACGATTTAAAGTGAAGTAATAATGATGAAAAATGCCTAACTTATAAGAAAGAACTTAACTTTGAATGTGACATCTTAAGGTACATTTTTCAATTCTGTTTTATTTTATTATTTTTTGTTTGTTAATTTGTAAAACAAATTAAAACTTTTTGTCGGTCAATTTCTTTATAGGGATATGTAGTGAAGATGAAAAGGAATTTAAGTTTTATCAAATTAAAACATCTGAATATCTGAATTTCTTTATCTGAAAAAAAGTTTCATGAGGATCCTAATATAACTATTTGCTCCCAGGTTTCAGATACGTGAACCGTACTGGCATTTTTCACCCCATGTGTCTTCTTTTTTCAATTTCTTTGCTAGGATTTCATAGTTTTATATTGATCTATTCTTTAATTTTATATGTTTTTGAAGATTAATTAAAATCTAATATTGACGTGTTAAGGAAGTGGTAGCGCTTTCTAGACTTGTACTGAGTCTGCTGAAGGTAGATCGTGTCATTTTGCAACAAAGGTGTTAAATTCATATTGTAGAAAGATAACTATCATTATAACTGATAGTTAACTGTGTATTGCATAACAAGTTATAGCAAAGACATCACTAAAACATAAAAATTTAATTTATGTATTGGGTTGATTCTTAAATGTATTTGATTTGCAATATGACAGTTAAACTTTACCCCCTTCCCACAAAGGGTTAAAAATGATAAAAATATATATAACTGAAATAGGACCAAAAAAAAAATCGCCGAATTTTGTTGCAGGACATCATGTCGTTCATTTTTACTTCTTACAGAATCAAGATTTATCTACAGAAATGTGATACCTCTTTGTAAATTGTTAATTATTTTATGCAGCTTCTACATGAAAAACAATAATTCCTACACTGCTCACTTTGTTCCCGTTTCCTTTGTTTATAGTATTTAAACTTTCATTGAAGACAACATTTAACTCAGTTTTTTTTCCTTTCTATGTTATCCTCTATAGCATACAGAAGGAACATTATTCCTCCACATATTTGCTACTCTATCATTGTGCAAATGATTGATTTTTTGGTCAATTGCATAAGTGCTCCCTACATCATAAAAATATGCGATTTTGTGAAGTGAAGACAATATTCAGTTCTTTTGTACAAAATATATACCGTTAGTAAAAAATGTGTTGAGGGTTTCCATACCGACAGTAATTTTTTTTGCGTACCCCGTTTTGTATTGAAATTCTGCCACATAAGCAAGGTTAAAATCTGAATAGCTACAGATCGATCTGTTAGCCCACATCTGGCAAAATGGCTAATTCTTTAATTTTGATAATATTGATGATCGTATAGATTTGTCCCACCTGGTCCTGAACTTTGTGATTCTGGACAATTTAAACAATAACCGTTTAAGTTCGATTCAATAATCCATATTTCGAAATATTCGACCAAAATCACAGGAATAAGCCATAAAATATCAACTGAAGCATGTTTATCTAATCCAATTATGAATACTGATTAATTGTAACTTTCTTAATGGCAGACGATAGTAATGCCACCTAGCGTCCACGAACGATAACTAGGTAATCACTGATTTCTGAAAACGTCTATAGAACTATGTGTATGTTTTGGACTTTCTTTTTGTTCATCATTTTCTGACATGCATATGTTGTTTTAAATCTGTATAATTGTTTTTTTTTTGCTATATATTTAACTTATCTAATGTTATGTCATTTTATCTATCTGTGACTTTTTTGAAACAATGCTGATGTCGAAATAAATTTTATTATTCAATTTTATTTATTGAACAATAGTTGACTATCATATATGTGCCTTTATCATCTGCAAGACAAAACAAAAGATTCTGAAAAGGGTTTATTTAATACAAATTATGAAAAGTTGCAGGGCAAACATTTTCAGCGAGTTTCCTACCCTGAATTACCTACTAAATGCATCTACTAACTATAATTACTCAAACTACATTTTATCCATTTGCAAACAATCAATAACTTAGAACAAAATATAATTTAGTTTCCATGTTTGTTTTTGCTATCAATGTCAAATTTGCGCTTGAATAAAATGAGCAAAATTATATTATGTATTCTAAGCATCGTTTGATTTGTCTTCAAAAGACTTTATTGAAGGAAAGTTTTTATAATAAATTTCAAGCACGTGTCAAGTCGAGTATGGCACAAAATCACAAAGGATTGTTTCAAGGTAGACATATAAAGAGATTGAGTAAACTTTCAGCTACATGTACATCATGGCAAGAATAAGTTACTTTTGATGAGCCAAAATGCAACCTGTCTTTGCTCTTATTGTTAATGCCATGTGCTTAGCAGAGAAGCAGCAAATACCAATTTCAGCCTTTCGTTTGATCTGACGAGGTAATTGAATCCATGATCTACATTGTACCACATTCAAGACAAGCACAACCAAGTTGTTTACTAGAATTATAAATGACAATAAAATGTGCATGTCAGTGTTCTTTCAAGACAGTATTTTTACTATTTCCTACTTTTAATCAACATATCAAGTCTCAAATTACTGAACAAATCTAGTAATGAACACAAATGGCTATCCCTTTTAGTCATCAACAATGGGAATAAAAGACCTGATTATTAGCAGTGGCAGTTGTCATTTTACAGTAGGTATTATGGAGGAAAACACAGGTGTTGATTAAGGTAGGCAACCAGGTGATCTGATGTCTATTTTCTGCCTCGGTAGGTACATTTAATGTGATCTGTACAGATTGTTAACCATCCAATCTTTTATATTAATTAGCCGAAGACTGCCAACACCATAATGGCAGATTAGGAAAGATGCTCTTTCAAATTGAGATTTATTAACAAATCGTAGGTCTGTTATTTAGTCTATTAATATATGCTGAAGTCATAAAAAGACATGATTGACAAAGATGATTAATAATTAAATAAATTAGCTTCTCTATCAAAATAAGATACCATGGAAGCTATTATACTGGGATCATATTCCTCTTTGCACACCTGGATAAATCTCGTAAAGGAGTTGCCATGGCAACAAATCCTTGCAGACTGATTACTGACACGATATACTGGTGGAATTTTAAGTACGACATGAAAAATTCATGATGGTTGAAATCTTGATATTCTTATCGATATCATCTAGGGTGACAATATTGTCATACTGATCAGGGATTTGATCGACAACAATTCCAGGTTACAACTTGTCATGCAACCCAATTTAATCAATGGGTATAATATCCAACATTCCATTTTGCTTTTGTCATCATTTGCATTTTTATTGTCAATATTAATAAAGGGCTACATGTACACTTGGCAAAGGTTTCCTCCTGCACCAGTTTTAAAGAAAATTATTATTGTCCAGCAAAAACAAATCTACTGTAACTCGTCATTGTAACCCCACCCCCCCTTTTTTTTAACAATAAATATTACTATGTTTTGATCTAATAGTAAATACATTTGTACCATACAAATTTTAATAACTCGTATTTGTGTAGTCTTCAACAAAAGAAAGATGTCTCTGCCACTTTGTTCATAGGTTCAACTAGGGAATGAGAATATAGCACAAACGTATATCAATATTGACAAGTCAAAAGCTGAAGCAAGTAAAAGCTGTATTAACATTTACAACCATCTGCACGAAAGATCAGAATTTTAATCTGGTGGCAAATTTATATAAAATACCAATCAGACTTTGTCCTTTAGGAAATTATAAATGAAAAACAACAAATCAGATCAAACAGCTTTAAAACTATTTACCAACTTTGGGCGGGGCAACTTCACAGGGGTTGCAAAACAACATTCTGATTAATCGCGCTTAACTTCTCCCAGAGGTCTTACCCACTTCTCTCTATTTTCTTACACTACTCCCTGTGAGCTCGCTAAAAGAGAAGTCATTTCTGCCTCTAATTTGAAACGAGATCCCAGTGCTAGTAATGCATGGATAAAAACTATGTTGATAGTCAACAAGACCCTGTGATAACCAACAAACTTGCACTTGAGCAAGACGTTATCCAATATTAAACTATTTCAAGCATTTGTGGGATCTGTCTTTCAAATGCTTTAATGAATGAAACTTTAAAAATAAATTTCAAGTTTTGGTTTTATACGGTTAAAAATATATGTACTGAAACATTCAAAATATGCCAACTTATTTCCGACTTACTTACCATAAATTTGTGTTAGTCCGAACGGACAAGTATCTTGGAATATTTGTTGCCTGAGGGTAGAATTATTAGTCTTGGACTAGAGGACAATAGCTCATTTGGAACCATGTTGTATAGTAACATCTAAATATTATGCAGTAAAATTTAATAAATATTTTTTGGGTCAAGTTTTCAAATGTATGTTTGATATTGTCATTTTTGTCATTAGGGGTCCATTAGATTTTCTGTTGATAGGCCTTTGAAAATCCCAGATCTACTATTTTAAAGCTGCAGTAAAATGTCCATAACCCTATCAAAGTGGGAATGAATCAGAATGCACATTCCCACCAAGTTTGATTTCAATTTGCAATGCTTTTTTAGGAGAAAGTTTACAAACTACATTGACAAATACAAAGTGATGGCAAATTTGAGACAGACGAGTTTATAAAAAGCAATACAAACGGCTGTGAACAAAAAAACCAACATATCCAGGTAAATCTTTATTGTAATTTAATACCTATTAAATTA
Organism: Bathymodiolus septemdierum; assembly: GCA_963383655.1. Classification (NCBI taxonomy): domain Eukaryota; kingdom Metazoa; phylum Mollusca; class Bivalvia; order Mytilida; family Modiolidae; genus Bathymodiolus; species Bathymodiolus septemdierum. Next base: position 44,417,472 of record OY726520.1, read on the forward strand.
AAATCATTGAGATGCACGACATTCAGGCTTAGACATAGGCAAGGAATGTTATAAGAATATAACTGAAAATTATTAAACAATCAATTCAAAGAAACTAGAGGCTCACAGGAGCATGTAATCGCTCACCTGGACTGGGTTGCACAAACCTCAATTAAATTTAAGCGTCAATTAAAACTTAAATTTACTTGAAATGTACATGAAATTAATTTACACTTAAGGTTTAATTGAGACTTTTAATTGAGGTTTGTGCAACACAGTCCAGGTTTTCAATTTGTCTTCTAAAGTATATAGAAAATGGGAGTGTCACTGATAATTTTGAAGTTTGCCAACTAAAGATCATTTCAGCTCAAATTTTTGTGGAAAAGATTTTGATACATGTGAATTTTCTTTCTTTTAATATGCCCCATTGGTATAAATTTGCTGTAGAACATTGGTTCAACTGCTCAATGCAATGTAGTTACAGGTAAAATTTGATTTCATTTTGACTTTAATACAGCAGCAAGACAATTAAAGAAAGTACTATTTTCAGTAAATACATTTTTTACTTTGACTAAGGCCAAACAAAAAAATATGTGTGTTTACGGTCACCCGACCGACCCTATTTTTCAGCCGCTGACCCTAACCTTTTTAATCGGCAATTATTCGGATAACCACTTTTGTTGTTTAATCAGCAGCAATGTTTTATTTATTCAACTGCTAGTTTTTTTGTTGAAATTGAGAGCAAAGAAGGTAGAAAAACCGCCTAACTCATCATTACTCTTAAAACAGCTTCAACAAATGACGGCTTACCGGAAATTTCGAAAATGAAATACCAGAATCGGATTCCGATAACGACTATTTCCGGTTTTGTCGATAAAAAAAATAATTAATGCCGACAGACTGACCATAGATTTTTTTGACATGTGACCGTAAACACACATATTTTTTTGTTTGGCCTAATCATGCATATTTACTATTAATGACATTAACTTTTATACTTTTGTATTGCATGTATCTATGCAAATATATATTAAAGAAGAAATAATTCTGAATTTTTTTATTAAAAATCAATCAAACTTGTAGTTGTTGACTTGTTCATTTTGAAGCCAGGTTTTCTTCACTTGTCACAGCTTAACTCAGGATCCTTCTATTTTTCTTGTCTCCACTCATTTAGCACTTCACCAAAAGTATACTTCAATATTTATGCATGGGAAGATCTTCACTTGCCAGCCAATACACACAATGGAAAGCAACAATAATTGCACTCATTATCTGAAAGGGCAGCCTTTGAAACAACTTCCAATTAAATCAGCAGACTTGGGTGTGACTGACAGCTGATGATCATTACTTTGGGCATGCCTAGTTAAAGTACTTGTCCTGAAATTGTTTGTTCCTTCAGTAAGGACATTCTGCTTTTTTGCTTTTATGCAGACATTACATTTGATTAGTCATAAATAAGCCACGGAAAGTCTCTCGTCCATTTGTCCTGAAATTTTCTACTTTTCATTTCAGTTTGGGTTGGTTCCTCCCGATTCTCGACTTCCGAATCATCCAGCAGTGGACTTTCATTGAGTGTCCCACTATCAGCTTCTTTAACACTCGCTTCGCAATCATTTTTGTGCCGTTTAAAGAAGTTAAGCAATCACTCTTGCTTTCGTTTCTCGGCTATGTTTATCACTAATAACATTTAAACCGACAACGGGAATGGCTCTGATTAAATCTGTTCTATTTTTTGTATCAGCGGCCATGTTGGTTGGTGCACAGCATCACCGGACACAATTTTGAAACTAGACATTCTAGTGATGATTCAGACCAAGTTTGGTTTCCATTGATCCAGTACTTTCAGAGGAGAAGATTTTTGAAAAAGTTTATAACATATGACGACAACGGACGCCAAGTGATGGCAATAGGTCACCTGACCCTTTGGGTTAGGTGAGCTAAAAATGAGAATGAATTGGAAAGAGAAAGTGAGAATGATGAGGAAGATAATAATGAAACTGCACACGTTGTCGTGCTGTGATACCTCCACTCGCTTTACATAAGTTGATGTGCAGTAAAGTATTAGATTATAGTGGGACTTAACGTGGTGGAGAGGCATAAAGGAGTGTAAAGAGTGTTGGAATCAAAAGATGTGTATCCTCCCAGGGCAGTTGGCTAGTAAACGTTTGGAATGATGAAAAATGATGTATTACAGATTATTAGATATAAATATTATACATAGCTAATTAAGGAAATAATTTATAGCAGCAGCTCGTAAGGGAACATGAAAAGGGCCACAACTCTCACAAAAACCAACCTTCCATGAAATCGGTATAAATATGCGCATGCTCAGATCATGGCCAATCAAGATACCAAATATGAATAAAATGCGACAAAAGACTAGTTGCGTACACAAGATGTGCGAACGGACAAATGGTCGAACAAACATGAAAAGGCTATAACTCTCGCAAAAATCAACCATCCGTGAAATCGGTATAATATGCACATGCTCAGATCATGGCCAACCAAGATACCAAATATGAATAAAATGAGACAAAAGACAAATGACTAGTTGCGTACACAAGATGTGCAGACGGACGTATGGTCAAACAAACATGAAAAGGGCTATAACTCTCACAAAAATCAACCATCCGTGAAATCGGTAAAATATGCACATGCTCAGATCATGGCCAATCAAGATACCAAATATGAATAAAATGCAACAAAAGACAAATGACTAGTTGCGTACACAAGATGTGCGAACGGACATATGGTCAAACAAACATGAAAAGGGCTATAACTCTCACAAAAATCATCCATCCGTGAAATCTGTATAATATGCGCATTCTCAGATCATGGCCAACCAAGATACCAAATATGAATAAAATCCAACAAAAGACAAATGACTAGTTACGTACACAAGAATTAGGGACGGACAAGGATATTCCAGTATACCCACCACTCTGCGAGTGGGGGTATAAAAACTAGAAAGTGAAATGAGTGAAGAAGAAACATTAGAGCTATAACTGAATATGAAATTGAGTATGAATTCAACTAGTTAGTGACATTCTGATGTATTCGTACACATAATATTTACACAAACACACATATTTCTATTATAAATTACTGAAAAGTTATTGTTGAATAAAGTTCAGGTTAAATAAAGGCATTTCTGTATGGACATGAGAAAAAAGTTCGGACCGACAAAGTTCCATTAGTTGTCAGTCCGAATGTCTGACAGCACCAACAAAATTTCAAGAACTCTGTAGAAGGCTATTTTGAAAAAGGTGGAGAACGCAGAGCGAAGCGAGGCAAACAAATTTAGGCCGGGTGTCTGGGGTTGCCTAGGGCCCCCAAAGCTGTAGGGTAAATGGTGCAAAATTCTGCATTCTGGGGGTTTCATGGCACATATTTGAACTTCCTAAAATTCTTATTTTTCATATATTTATTTTTTGCTTTAACCTACTTCTGTTCAAAATGTAAAGTTGTTTGGAATTTTGCATCAATTTCAAATTGCTCTGAGCTTATTGTCAGATATTTAATTATAATAATATCAAATTTTACTGCCATTTCATTTTACACAGACAAAAGCTTCACGCCAAATACCTAAAGATAAATCATTGCATCATTCCCTGTTGATAATGTGAAATATTTCAAATTTTGATGCAAAATTTTTACTTTTCTGCTTTACAGATTAATAATCTGCGACTTTAATTTTATATCATCTGATAATTGAACAGATAATGTTTCAAAAATATCTTTCTTTTCTTTTATTAGCCATGAAACTCTGATCGAGTAAACTCAATTTTCGTTTCGACATTTTGTGGTGCTTGGTTAAATAAAGTCAAGGTCTACTGGTTTTTTGGTCGGTCTATAAAAAATGTTCATGCCATACACGGGTACCAGACTTTAGCTGTCTAATGAAAAACGGTGACTCTTCTGCCTGTTTGGCTTGCAATTACAATTGAGATGAGATGTCAATAGTCGTGACGATAATAAGCAGTCTTCACCAAAAACTTTTTGACCCACAAGCCATTCAGACTTCTTGAGTTGTAGAATTCATGAGTCCGAATGCAAATTAACTAGCCGAATAAAAACAAAAATAATTTCACATGTTTATTATTATATCAATTGGTAACTAATTGTCTATTCTCTCACAAAAATATTCTGATTATTATTTGTTAAAACAAGTCTGCTTTGAAGTAAACATTTTGTAGAATTTTTTTTTATATATAAATAAAGCAAAGAATTTTATTCACAGAGAAATAAAAATTTTAGTGGATCTTTTCAATCATTTGTCTTAATCAGGAAAAAGCTTGTAATATTTGTCCATTTCAAAGGTTTCAATATTTTACAAAAGCCTAAATCAAGTCCTCTATCGTATTTTGAACAAAAACAAGTTTAAATTTGGTGCCAAATTGATATCCGATAATTTTTACTTGTCCGGTCCGGAGTGATTCTTGTTCTTATATTTCAAATATTGATATTTTCGTTTATAAAAGCATTTCTGAGATTGCGACTTTAATTTTGTCAATGTCCTTGAACTTCATCATAGCATGGAAGAACGATAAATGATACAATAAAAGAGTTTTGATCTGACGTTTCACTCGACTTTTAATCAAAATAAATTATGGACAAATTGGAGATCAAAAGGGTTCTTTTATCCAACAAACCCAATATTATATACAGGACAGTCGGTCCGGTGGAAACCAATGTTTTTTTCCCGGATCGGCATGTTTGGGAATCTCTGGTTACTCTTGACACACAAGCCCGTCGGTCTTCTCACTTGCGATATTTTCGAAGTCCACGGCCGATTTTACTGGCCAGGACTGTCATGCTTGTGGCTAAATCGAAGACTGAATTAAAGCGATTGGTGAAAAAAAAAAATGCGGTCATTGTCACGATAAAGGCTTTGGGAATATATTACGCATTTTTTTTTATCCTTATTCCTTGATACACAAAAAGTAGCCGGCGGCAGAGTAAAGTGTAGACGTTGAATAACGGCGGCAACCGGCTTCAAATGCGATGTTCACCTGTAGGCTGTGCCTAATCCATATTATCGTCTTCCATGTGATTTGTATGTTGTTTACGTATTCAAATAATTTGGTGCGGTGCATTAAGTAGCTCCCATCATTCAATGTGTTGCCGTCATCATTAAGTTAGTTCACGTTTGTAAATTGTAGGTTCGAAAGTGAAAGTGAAATGGCGAAATGAGAGGGTCTAAGGGAAAATCGTGCAGTAATCGAGTGTAACATGGTTATGAATGAATAGAAAAACGATTGGTGAAGTGATTGATATATAAGGGTTTCGGATAGAAAACAAAATGGAGTGCTCCGACAAGTCAAACGTCGGACGGCAGAGGAATCTCGGAATGGACGGACACGGAACATGTTTTTTAAGGGCGATCAGATTCATTACATCTACATCTACTAGGTACAGAACTCTGTCTTTGCAGACCGTTACGTTCCAGAAATACTAGCATTGCGCTGCGGTGGCGGAAAAGTGTTAAAGAATGAACTGTGAAGAGAATATATAATCAGAAAACATTAAATCAGAAAACCTTGTTAAAAAGTAACAAGTCATTCATTGTGATATAATACAAATACCTTGTTCATCATGCATATTCTATATTGCATAAAACGATCTCAACTGGCCGCTCGTGATCAACGAGGAAGTTTTACATGCATATACCAGTTCCACTGCTACTGTATATGGAATACGGAAAATATCAGGCGATTTTAAATAACATGCTTATGCCTTTTAAGAAACCCTACATACCTCTATGTTAACTGTTATCTGTTTTACTTAGAAGAGATCTTAAACACAACGCTTTTGATGATAAAAATCGATGCTCTCTTCTCAAAATGGCGACCGCGTGGGGAAAGATCATTCAGCTGTTCTCAAGTCTTTTCTTTAGTAGTAGTATAAAACCCAGAGATATCCGATGAAAGGTATTTCTGGGTTACCACATTCATAACAGTAATTATATTATTTTATAAATTATATCTTCTTGTTTATCATCAATCAATATATAAAAATAAGATTTATTTTATTTTGAATAAATTACAAATTCGTTTTAGAAATACGTATTTTGTTGGAAACAAGGTACATTCATCGGAACATTTCTGCGTTTTGTTCTCGGACTTTTACATTGTTATGATCGTAATTTCAGCAGACGTGCATGGGACTGGGCATAACGATGCTAAAGTAATAGTTATTTATCTGGTTCCGAGGGCTAATTATCCCCTTGGACCCTTCTTGATAAGGTGGTTTCTTCCTCCGGTCGGTAGACATCTGGTGAGAATTTTATCTCCAGATTTTTCCAGTGGTTGTTTATTAATATTATTATTAATTCATAATAATTGGCTTTTTGTTTTGAAACTGAAAGTGTTGACTGTTTTTGTTTCTATTACTTGTTTTGGTAAGCTGTTCCACATATCCACTATTCTTTGTGAGAAGTTGTATTTTCTGATATATGTTCTGCAGTTCTTTTTATATATCTTCTGGTTGTGACCCCGGCCTAGTTGCAGTTCGACTTGTAGGGAAAATGTGCTCATGTTGTACTTTATCAGTTTCGGGTCCGTTCGTCCAAATTCACGTTCGCCCTATTACCTGTCTGCCCTAATACACGTTCGCCCTGGGTCCATTCGCTCTAATAGTGGGTCCGTTCGCCCTGATAATTATATAGATGAAAGTTATTGAAAATAAATGAAGTATTAATGATATCTGATGGTTTAAAAATTGAGAAATTTTAAATATGGTGTTGACATGCTAAAAAATGTATTTTGATAATAAAAAAGTATATTAAAACACGCACGAGATCAAAGAACACAAGCTGTAAAGTAAATAATTCTTTTATGTTTGCAATTTGTTTTACTCAAACCAAGCTTGATTTATGGAATACTCTGCCACAATCAGTAATTGATGCAAAGGATGTAAGACAATTTGAAATAAGGCTCGATAAATACTGAGAACACCAAGATGTAAAATTTGAGTACAAAGCCAGCATCCTAAACAAGGAAAACACTGGAAACCACACCGAAATAAGTTGTATCAAGGAAGAAGTAGAGGTGGATATAGTGGCGGAGAGCCAGCGTCCACAGGTGGCCTAACCTAACCTAACCTAAGCTTACATCAATTAATTGTAATGATGAAATCAACAATCATTCATTTCAAACAATATATCAATAGATACATGTATATTGTTTGAAATGAATGATTATTGATAGTTGCTTAATTTCTTAAACAAAAGCTTATTTTTTTAATTAAAACTTTTCTATATCGTTACTTCTTTAATTTCAATTACAATATTTATTATGTTCATTAAGATACTTTTTAATTATCAGGGCGAACGGACCCACTATTAGGGCGAATGTGTAGTTAGGGCGAACGGACCCGATACCATATATACCTACTTTATCGATGTTATTAAGGATTTTGAAAGTTTCAACCATGTCGGCTCCCAGTCTTCTGTATTGAAGTGATGGCAATCCAGTATATTTCAGGCGTTCTGTGTAGCTCAGATGTTGTATATTTTTTTACTAATTTGCCTTTTGGTCGCTCTTCTGTACATTTTCTATTTGTACAGCTTTTTTTTTTATATATATCCCAGACCATACATTGCTGCCATATTCTAGATGTGGCCTTACTATGCTTTTGAATAATGTTAAAACATTTCTTTCTCCATGTAACTGAAACTTCTTTTAATCATTCCAAGTTTTTGGTTTGCTTTTTTTGTCTGTTGGTTGATATGTTGTTGAAATTTCAGCTTATCGTCAATTAATACTCCTAGATCTTTTTCTTCCATTTCTTGATTAATTTCATTTTCTCCCATTTTATACTTCGTGTTGGTAGCCTGACCTAGGTGTACATGCTTACATTTTGACTTGTTGAATTTTAGGAGCCACTTATCTGACCAATGCACTAGATTGTTTATATCATTCTGTAAACTATGTTGTTCTTCTTCCTTGTTTACTACTGCATACAATTTAGTGTCATCCGCGAATAATTTTGCTATATTCTGAACTACATCAGGTAAATCATTGATGTAAATTATAAAAAGAACGCTTCCTTGAGGAATCCCACTTGTCACTGTTGTCCAGTCCGAGCCTGTACCATTTAATGTTTATAACAACTTTTTGTTTTCTGTTTGCCAGAAAGTCTCTGATCCACCCTAAAAATTTGTGAGGTACTGTGTCGAAGGCTTTTTGGAAGTCTAAATATTACTATCTATTGCATTTCGATTGTCTAGTTGCTCTGTCCAATCATCTAGTACTTCTATTAATTGCGTTACACAAGATCTACCTTTTCTAAAACCATGTTGATGAGTAGTACATGTAAATAGATTATGTCTCTCCATGTGGTCCAATTTGCAATAAATTTTTCCATTGTCTTGCATACAATTGATGTTAAACTAATTGGTTGATAATTTTCTACTAAGTTTTTTGGCCCTTTTTTGTGAAGAGTTGTTACATTTGCTTCCTTCCAAATTTCTGGTAATTTCATTGTTTCCATGGATATATTAAAAAAATTTGCCAGTGGTATGGATATATTTTTAGCAATCTCCTGTAAAAAATTTGGGTGCATTTGGTCTGGCCCCTGACGATTTAGTGACTTTTAGCTTCTCCAGATGTTTTTGTACAGTTTCTGGGCTGATTTTGATCGTTGATAGTTTTTCGTCAGTTCTTTCACCGAGCGTTGGAGCGTTTTGACTATCTACTTCGACAGTGAAGACACTTTGAACAAATTTGTTCATTAATTCTACTTTAATTCTATCGTCTGTGTTTATTTCTCCTTTTTCATCTATTATACATGGAATATTCTCTTTTGTTTTAGTCTTTGATTGTATGAATTTCCAGAATATTTTACTATCTTCCTTCATATTGATGGCAATTGAGCGTTCATATTCATACTTTGCTTTTCTCACTAAACGATTTGCTTCATTCCTTGCTTCTTCATACTTCTTTTTGTTTTGTAGATTTCTGTTGTATTTATATTTTTTCCATAGTTTTCTTTTTTTAATAAGTGCAGTCTTACTTTCTTCATTTATCCAAGGTGTGTCATATTTTCTGGACATAGATCTGCTCTCTGGTATGTTTTCTTCACAAGTTATTGATAATTCATCTGCAAATCTCTGCCACAGATCATCGATATCTCCTTGAGCCAATTTTGATTCCCAATCTATATTACTGAGTTGTGTGTTGATTTCAGTATAATTTCCTTTAAAGAAACAGTTTGTGTTGGTAATGCTTTTCATGCTTTATTCCAAATTTGAAGTTAAATTCTAAAGTTTCATGATCGCTATTTCCTAGCGGAGCATTGTGCTCGATAGCATCTATCATATCCTCTTCATCTGTAAAGATTAAATCTAAAAGTCTTGTTTGATCGTCTCCCCTGAATCTTGTTTCTTTTTTAACATGCTGAAATAAATAAGTGTCTCTCACCGTTTCTAGGAATTTGGTTGCCATATTTGTAGAGTTATTTTCCCAATCTATTTCTTGGAAATTGAAATCTCCTACGCATAAACGATAGTCGTATTTGACATTTCTAATCTTAGATGTGGTTAATATTTCTTGAATTTCATCTATGCATAATGTGTCCATGATACTTGGACTTCTGTACATGTATATACAAGAAATTAGTAGTCTTACACCATTCTTTAAATGTATTTCTAGTTGTATATATTCAACACATTTTGTCATTTATATTTATTTTCAATCTCAATTGTATCTACATGTAACTCATAATTTATATATATAAGGCACCCTCTCCTAGTGGCTACATCACTTGGGGAGACAAACGGCTTATAACTATCCATTTTCCATTCAATGTCACTAAAGCTTAAGTCAGTAATGTTTTTAGGGTATATTTCTGTAAGTGCGATGACCATACTTTTTATTTATAGTTAAGCTTTGCAGATCATCCTTCTTGTTTATAAAACTATCTACATTTGTATACAAGATTTTAAGGTGCTCTGTATTTACAGTCTGTTAAAATATTAAAACTGCTTTCCTATATATGATCAGTTGTTTGGCCTGGACTTGGGCCATTGTCAGATTTTGGCTGATCCATGTTGAATCCACCAATTACTGTTTCATCTCCCAGATTTGAGAAGGAAAGGTGCATAGTAGATTTAGCTAAAGGTTGATGACCATACAAAAGGGGCAAGAATTGGTTGTGAATCATTTGTTATTATTATGTCTTCAGAGTAATGATCATGTTCAGTATTCGAACTTACTTCCATATCATGAGCTTCTTCCTGTTTATTTTCCAGTTTCCTGTCCTTGTCATTTTCCAATGATTGCTTTTTTTGTTTATTTTATTTTTTCATAGATCATTAAGATCAGCGGCGAGCGATAGATAGACTAGTCATTAGTGCCCTGAGACTTTTGTTAAGTCCGTATAGGAGGGTTTTTGTCTCCAGTCACAGGGGTTATGTTTTTATTGATTGATATACACTGAAGTGAAAACAACCTCGGGTTTTATCATAGACATCCGTTATAAAATTAAAATTTTCCATGTTGATTTATTTAAAAACTACACAGTATTACTGTATTTATAATTAAAACTCTAAAGTTATGTTTTTGTATGCTAATAATATCTCGTTCACTAAGCTAAAGTCAGTCACTATTTTGGAATGTTTTTTTTTTATAGACCCCAACCTGCCCAAGTTCTAATCTAACTGGTCTAAGTCGTCCAAGACTAAGCCAAGGATTTGTATAGTAAATTCTACTCTACAAATCCTTGGCTAAGCTAATGTGAAAAATCTAGTGTGCATGTACATGATCAGGAACATTATTAAACAATAATAAAAACAAGAAGTAGAAAACATATTTTAAACATGTACATGTAAGTGCAAATAAAGTGAATCCTACAAATGTTAGGCCTAGGGTGGAGATACCACTATAGAAGGATTCAAGGTCTGGTGACACAGCTATTAATATTGCTTCTGGTAATTTGTTCCAATCAGAAATAGCACATAAAGAAAGAAAGTTTGTATAAGTCTTCACCTGAATATAAAATTTGTATGAATTTATTTGCCCCCTGATTGTGCCTGTCTGACGAAGTTAAACCAATCTGGTAGAACTTCTACTAGTACTAATCCCAATTTAATTTTGTTTTGCTTTGTTAGTTCTCCAATTTTATTCATCTATCATTTTTGAAACTTCACCCAGTGATCAATCATGAAAGTCATTACAGACATATCTAGCTGTCTGTCTCTGTATCTGTTCAACCTGTGATATTTTTTTTCTCAAACTGGAGCAGAGAATATGACAACATGTTGTATAAGTGATGTCTAAGTAAGGTTTTTTTTTTTACCTTACGTGTGCAGTTCTTCAAATTCCTGCGTAAAAAATTTAAAATCCTAAAAATTTGTTTACCTTACTTGTAATATTGTCTAAATATGGTTACCAGTCAAGATCATGGCTAATAGTGATACCTAAATATTAACATCTTCTAAAATGTGGCTGTGTAAGGAATAATTAAATGAACAAGGTTTATTCTTTTTTTAAGCATGGATGACATGACATTTTTCGGAATTAAAATTATAGATATTTCCAATTGGATTTAATATCTTTTCATTGTATGGAAAACATCATTGTATATACTTGATATTTCCAATAAACAGTCTTAGTCTCTTAGTCTTAAAAATTTCATTTGTGTCAAGATAAAGTACCACTCAGTTGAATAATTATTTTGATTTAAATTTTGTTTTTCAGTAAGGATCATGTCGGTTTGAAAAGCTCTTGAGAGCTGCTTATGTTTTATTGTACTGACTTTAAATAAAACTGTTTCTGATAGGTCAATATCCTATAACATGCGAGTGATGATGCTTGCAAAAACCTTCCTATGGACACTGACGTTTTGTTTTGTTTCCCAAATTAATATTTGTTAAGATTCATCAAAACCAATTGCCTATTATTTATCCTCAGTAGAACAAAAGCTTTGCAAAGTTCATGATTTTAAGGGGAAGCAGCACATAGATATGTATTTCTTAATTATGTTTCAATAAAAATTATAAATGTGTTGCCAGAATTAAGGAATAATTGTATTTGAAGAGTTGTTAGCATCATTTGGGGATATGGAGATCTAAATGCAGTATGATTCAGTGACGCCTAGTGGATATTAGTGACCAGCAACTCTTCAAAATAGTGTTATTTCTATTCAAATGCAATTGATCTTAAAATAGAGTCTAAAAATTGCAAAAAAATAAAATGCCACGAAATATTTTGTCGAATTTCAGAGTCAAATTTACACACTAGATGTTATTTGGCAACATGTACATTTCAGTTTCGGGGAAAATTTGTAACAAGTCCAGTGCACATTTTAAAAAGGGGAACTAACTCTGTATGCAAAAATAACTGGACAAGGGGTCAGTCTATCACAAGGCTTAAATAACCAATAGACATAGCTAAAATGCAAGCAAGTTTTAAGAATTTAATTAACATAACAAATAATTTTATATTCAAATTATAATAATGATTCCAAAACAAATTCCAAATAAAAATCACAGAAAATTCATAAAAACAAATTATGATAAATACACCTTTGTGACAAATCTACCATTTCAAGAATTCAAAAGGGCCCGGGTGGCTCAATGAGTTGGGAACAAATGTAATTGGATTACCTAACAACTCATACAAGCCTATCACCAATATTGCGTGGGTACCCCGGCTTTGTAAATTACAAAAAAGGGTGCACTCGACTCGCAGCCGCAAGTGATGAAGTTTACCAGTTGCTTGCCCATGGTCGGTGGTTCTCTCCTGGTACTCTGGCTTCTTCCACCACTAAAACTGGTTGCCATGATATAGCTGAAATATTGCTGAAAGTGGTGTTAAGCACCAAAAAATCAATCAATCAAGAATTCAATATGCTGGCTCATTCACACTGTAACCCTTAATTGTGAAATATCAACTGTGGATTTGATGGTCAAACATTAGCAAATGAAAAAAAATGTGCTATTATTGCTTTAGAATAAATTTAGTCTTCAATAAACTGGAGTTGTAGAATATTGAGGATTTTACTTTTTTGCAATACATGTTATGAACATATTTACAATACATGTTATGATATAGATAAGTTTGAACCAATAAAACAGCTCATATTAATTCAGTTTTTATGTTTTAATGAAACCGCTCATAATAATTCAGTTATGTTTTAATTATTTTTTAGATATTGAGCAGTATGATTTGATATGAAGAAAAATAATGAATGGATGTCTTACAACGGGATGTAACGACCATGTTGATGAACTAGAATTGAAACCAAGAAAAATACCTAATCAGAATATAGTTTATAGATTATTCCAAAGAGAAACCCATTTTCCAAAACTTGGTACCCAGTTCCATGTGGCAAGAAAACTTTATACAAATGTGTTTCCAAATTATACGGTCGCTAATATAGAGAAACCACCATGCTTTCTACGCAAATTTTCTCCAGATGGTAAATGTTTTATTGCTTTTTCATTTGATCAAACTTCTATTGAAATTTACACATTTCAGGGATCTTCCTCAGCGGAGCATTTATTGCAAGGAATTAAAGGTGAATACATAGGTGAAAATGATGATCATAATACCAGGCATGACGATACATATCGTAAAATTCGTAACCGTTTATTTGAATGTTTCTTTAAGCAGAAACATGCAACACATGTATCAACTAATGGTGAACATTTAAATCGTGAATGTAGCCTTTTTACAGATGATGGGAAATATGTAATTGTAGGTTCCGCTGCTTATGTTCCAGAGGAGCCTCATCCTCATTTCTTTGATATTTATAGAAACAATGAAGCTGTTACACCAAATCCAAGGTCACCACTTGAAGACTATTCTCTTCATTTAGTAGAACTTGAAACAGGGCGCTTATGTGACACAAGGCACTTCAAATGTGATAAGATTTTTTTGTCACATAACCAAGGGCTTTACCTATATAAAGACACACTGGCGGTCCTGTCTGTTCAGCAACAAACTATTCACATTTTCCAAGTTGATCCCTCTGGGAGATTTATTGATGTTAGAAGCATAGGAAGATTTTGTTGCGAAGATGACCAGTTATTTTATCATCTTGGACTTGAGGTGCCTTCAGGTCAAATTCATCGTCCATACAGTGAAAAAACAATTAACTCATTGAAGCAGCATCTTCTAGTATTTCTTTACAGGAGAGCAGTTTTTGAGGGAACTGCTTTTGCACTTCGAAAGTTTTATCAATTTTTTGAACAATTTAAAGAACTGCGCATGTGGAAAATGCAGCTTCTCGATGAAAATAATTTGTTGATAAAATATGCAAGTGAGGATGTTGTAACTCTACGAATTTCAGATCCAAATTCACAGCCATCTTTCTTTGTTGTTTATAACATGCTCACGACAGAAGTTAAGGCTGTGTTTGAAAATACATCGGAACAACTTCTTGAACTGTTTGAAAGCAATTGCGATATGTTTAGGAATGCAACACTGGACAAAGAAGCACAATTTACTTGTTCTCCATCCAGCAACATTTATGCTCGTCAAATGCAGCAAAGATTCAAACAAACAATTATTAATGCCAAATATGGAGGTCCAACAGAAGCAGTAAAGCGTCTTTTGGCACAGTTGCCTATCAGTTCTCAATCCTACAGTAGCAGTCCCTATTTGGACTTGGCCTTGTTTAGTTATGATGATAAGTGGGTCTCCATGATGGAAAGACCCAAAGCATGTGGTGATCACCCTATTAGGTTAGTAAGAAATAATGTATGAATATTTATTTGAATATGTTCAGATTATTACTAACATGTAATTAAAATTCGTTAACATGTACATATTATTTGTTGAAAATGTTTATCATAAAAAATAAAATGGTAATCAGAAGTCCAGATAAGCTGTATTCATGTGTATATTACACAATCAAATTTGATAAAAACGCATGAGAGTACAATTACGCATTCATAATGCTACCGAAGTAAATACACATTAATAATAAGATCTGTATATAGAGCGGTTGTGAAATTTCCTTTGTCATTTTTGGTATTTTTAAGAATTTGCGATTCGATTAGATTTTGAATCAAAGCTTGACTTTTCGTTAGTAAAATTAAAATCACAATAAAATGTAAACACGTCAAAAGAGTGTGAAAATCTGCACCAGATATTTCAAATTTAGAAATTTTTACAATTACATTGATCAGTTTCTGTTGAATATAATGGTAAAGACAACCATCCACGATATAATGAAATTGGCAGTTGAAATAGCAGAGCCAAGTGAGAGGAGAAGACATGATAGATGCTCTAGATCTGTCAGATGAATAACTCTAGTCACTAGTGTATTAATGTCATATACCTATACATGTTCATCACATTTATAATAAGAATGATTTTAATTGTACACTACATTATATGTTTGTCTTATTTTTCAGATTTTATGCGAGAGACTCAGGATTGTTAAAGTTCAGGATATATGCTGGTGTTGTTGGCCGGAATGCGCCACCAACAGCTAGACGTCTTGTAGCATTTACATTTCATCCAAGTGAACCATTTGCCATAAGTGTTCAAAGAACTAATGCTGAATATGTTGTTAATTTTCACATCAGACACTCTGTTAATTCTTAACACAAAGTTCAAATTGAGTCATTTGCCTCAAGTGTTCATTAATATGTTGTTGAAATATAGTTTTCTATAAGATACTTCTATTTAAGTCTGATTATGTCACTTCTTGCCTTTATCAAGAATAGTATTCAAAGGAACCAGAAATGGATTTGTAATAGACCATACCTGCGTTTCCGGTTTATAATTTTTATGTTATGGCGCTTTCATCGTTGTCAGTCTGTTTCTGTGCGATAACTTAAGATCTAGTTGACGGATCCTTCTGAATTTTGAACACGGTGACCCTTGGGGATCTCCTGTACTTGGCGATCGCAATACTGGTATACTAGTATTGTGCACAATACTGGTATAAAAAATTGTTCCAGTATTGTGATTTTTTTTCAAAATTTTGTACAATACTGGTATACCAGTAATGTAATTAAGATATTGGATTTTTTGTAGTGTATTGGATTGCTTCATATTAGGAGGTTCATGTCATCAACTGTTGAAAAGCATACTAAAAGTACAAGTTCATTGTGTATCATTTTATTGGCATTTATAACATCGTATCAGTAATACATCACAATACACAACAATCATCATGATAATTCAAAAAGATAACAAAAAGTGATGATAACATTAATTGTCCTATTATGAAATGTCTTGAACTACAAATGTAGGTTCTGTTCTGCTATGTGCTCCAGAATGTTGCCGAAAGCTTGTTTACCACAGTTGCCCCAACGATCACGCCACATTCTTTCGTCTAGGTAGCTGGGTAGTAGGTGTGATGATACACCTTTCATTTCTTTAAATCGGTACTTTGCCTTTACTACATCTTGGCTGCCTAGTTGTATGGGTGTGTTGAGTAACTTAGTGGTGCAGACATCACGGAGGTACTGGTACATCTGGATTACCGTCTTCTCTCCAATCTCTACCTGCTTTACAGTTGTACTGACTTTGGTTTAGTGACTCCATAAGTAGATGATATACATTTGTACAACCATTTCCCTAGTGCTTTAATGTGTGCTTTCATTGAAATAGTGCTCTATTTTCACATGTTATAACTGTACAAAATAAATATATCATACAACACTTTATGCAATCTTTCATGTCAAAGTCAACATACAATGTTGAATGTAGCTACCCTACACACATAAAAATCCTTGTAGAATCGGGTATTGACAATACTACTACTAGTAGTAACATTTCCACAATACCTATTACAATACTTACTACAATACTATACACAAGTAAAATATATATTTTTTTAAATCACAATACTGGTACAATACTGGTATACAATACTGGAACAAATTTGTATACCAGTATTGTGCACAATACTAGTATACCAGTATTGCGATCGCCAAGTACAGGAGATCCACCCTTGGCACTGAATAAAGGTTACCAACCAAATTTTTCAGAAATGATGTTTATTAGGTCCTCTACCAAAGAGTTTCACTTTGATCAGACTAAAACATGGCTGATATAGGCATTCTTGTTTCTGATTGGCCAATATGCAAATATAATCTTTTCCTCTTACTGTGCCAATTAGAACCAAACTTTACTAGAATGTTGTTTGGGAGATTGTCTATGGACAAAAGTCTTGTTTTTGTTACAATGTGTCGAAAAACATTCCAATTCAACATCCAATATTGCTAACGGGGGACAAAACTATTTCTGAATGACCGAAAAATGAAAAAAAAAAAAATTCTGAGAAACCTGTCTCTTTTCTTTATTGCTTACTTTGGACAAAGTGAATACAAGTTTTATTTTGTGCTTTTTAACACATGAATGTGAAATGGTAGTTTCTCCAGGATTTAATACTCCTTTCACTCGATTCTTTTCATATTTTTTTGTTAAAATACAGAAAATTCAAACAGAGTTGATTTTGGGGGTTTTGACCCCAATCATTGTAGAAATAGAAGCCCAAAAAATCAATTGTATTAATTAAAAGCATACCAAATGTTTAAAACTCAATGGCCACAAAACAATAAATACTTATTTGTAAACCAGGTGATACATGCTCCTAGGGGCCTCAGGTTTTTAATATGTAAATAAATCTGCTGATTTCAACAAAGATCATTGAAAAAACTTTGAAACCAGTGTACCAATTAGAACCAACATTTACAGAAATGCTCATTTGGTGGTACACATAGTTTCAAAGTTTGAGTCTGTTGCTGATTGAAAATTCAACATGACTGAGGGTCAGTAATTACAGATTTGCTTCCACTCAAAAAAGAACACATACTATCACAAAAATGAATGTCAGTATAACCATGGACAATACAATAGCTGGGCCAGTGAATGCTTGTAGTTAATTGACTACAAGCTAGGAAGGTAGAATCTGTTGGTTAAAGACCATTTTTACTCTTGGGACAAAAAATAAAATAAAATAATAACTGATACTATCTAAGATATTTACTATCAATTAGTCAGAAACATCTTAAGAAATTAATGGTCTTTTTGGGAGACCATAATAAACAAATTCTGATTGGATTTAATTAAAAAAAACAACAACTCCGAAATCGCTATGAACAGGTTTCCAATTAATCTATAGGTCTAATTTGCATATCCAACAAAATTATTGGGCATTAGTGGGGTCAATGTGAATATTTTTTTGGACCGTTGCATCAACATTTGTCCCTATTGGTCAGGGAAAAGGGATATTAAATTTTAGTGCATTTTACCTCTGTTCTATTTATAGTAAATTTTTACATAATAAAAGACAACGGAGGCCATGTTGTTTTTTGCACTTCTGTATAAGAAAGTTTTAAAAGATATAAAAAGTTGGGAAATTAATTCATACCTATAGATGAACTATATTTTACGATGGGATTTCTGTTTCATTAAACATATCTCTTCCAATATAGAGGGAATGACCATTTAACTATTTTTTTCTTCAAAAATTTGATAGAAAACAATTCTGACCCTGCAGTTTTCAACAATAAATAAAATTGTCGAAATTCAAGAAAAGTTACTGATTTTTCATGTAAAAAAATAATCGGATTTTTCTTTTGTGTGAAAAAAAAAATCTGGTTGGGGGTAAAAAACATAATATCTATTATCAAGCAACTAGCGTGATATTAACATAATATCGTTGTTTTCAAATATGACGTTATAATGACATCACTAATGCCACATTACCAAATCCTTGATAAACATACTATAATTGATATGTTTTGCTAAAAATGGACTTCTCATCGCATATCCTATCTCAGGCTTTGTCTTTGATATGATATTGCTCTGAGAAATCTATACTCGCAAAACAAATCAACGATAGTAAATATGTCTATATTTTTAATATTTAACAGATTGTTGATTTTGTTTGAGGCTAATAGAAACTTGTTAGACCGTAAAAATATTTCCTGTTTTCCATTGTTAGTTTTTCAGATAACAGACAATATAGTTAGAATTCGAATCAATCACTATTTAAATGGGAAACTAGAAAAGAAGTATGCCCCCACACTTGATAATTATGGACAAAGTTGCTTTGTTAGGAGTGATTTTTTAAAAATGAAGTGTGTCTGTAAGACACAAATGATGCCCCCACCTGACCATAAGAAATTATAACAAGTCAAAAGTTCTTTAACACTATGTATGATGTTCTATCAAGATCAAAATCCTGTGGACATGCACACCTCCATTATGTGTATAAACATCCTGCAAAATATTAAAGCTGTAGCTCTAAAACTGTAGGAGGAGTTAGCCGGACAAACCATGTTCCCTTTATGCAGCTAGTACGAAAAAAATGACGAAGTTCAACTACCTGTCATTTTGAGAATATTTGAAGAAAATCAAAATCCTGTGGACATGCACACCTCCATTATGTGTATAAACATCCTACAAAATATTAAAGCTGTAGCTCCAAAACTGTAGGAGGAGATAGTCGGACAAACCATGTATCTATATCCGGGCGGACAGAGGTAAATTAATATGCCCCCCCCCCGACTCTTCGTTGCAGGGGCATAAAAAAGGATTATACAATACAGAGTATCGTATTCAACCATTTAAAACTGACCGCCATGATATAACTAAAATATTGTGGCGTTGAACACCATAAACCAAACCAACCAACCATTTAATTATCAGAATTTGGCATGATACCAATTTGTTTTCATATCCATCGATAAAATATACCTACAGACTATCAATACTTCAAACATATTAAACCTCAACAGTCAAGAATAGTCCTCAATCAACTCAGATCAAGTTCAGTCGGTCTGTTTTACAATTTTGACTTTCAACTTCAAAATTAAAAATGTGATGGACGAACAGATCAGTTTGGAACCAATAAGAGTTGTAGGTTCTTAAATTATTTTTTAAGCATTATCCATTAGGATCTCATATTAAATTGTTTGCCTGAGATGAATACCATCTGGGATTTCCAATAGGTGTAAAAATTCCTGAAAAATTCCATTACAAAGGTTTTGATAAGCTATACTTTTAAAACTTTTTCACACAGTCTTATGTTAAACAATGTTCTCTGATGATTGCCAGTTCTTAAGACGGAGTATGACATTTCCTTTCAAATGGTTCAGTGGTCATCTTGGATTTCTGATAAATGTAAATCTTATAAAGAACCTCCAGTTTTGAGTAGTGCAGTTGTCTGAAACATTTTATACATATTCCTATATGATCCTTTCTGTGGTGGACATTATCTTGGATTTTTGATCAACACAAACAACTTTAGTTTCGTCAAGAACCATCACGTAAGAATCATACAAGGAATATACCAACCAATATTCATTTAAAAGTATTGTATTAATGGGACAAACATTTTTTTCATGTGTTGCATGTTTTCACTATTCAATGTGTATCCAAGATGGTTTTTTTTGGTGTGCATTGGTGGTGTAATGGTTAGTGTGCTCGCCTCGAGTGCAGTTGATTATGGGTTCGAGTCCTGATTAGGTCAAACCAAAGACTATAAAATTGACATTTGTGGCTTCTACGCTAACCACGCAACATTCAGGAGAAAGAGCAAAGATTGGTTGGCTCTGAATCAGTATAATGTGGGCAGACGTGTCCATTTGTGGACTTGTTTTAGTGAACAAGGACAATAAAAATCAAACTAAGCGTGTTGGTCTAGTGCAAAGCGGACCTCATCATCATCTCACTGACAATTAACTTGTTCTCGCCATGATATAGCTGAAAACAACAACCACTCACTCACTCTTAATATCAGCTTTGAAGATAAAATGTATACACCAATGCAATTCACTCTTTTATTGAACAAATCCTGCTACATGAAAATAAATAGAACACTTTATTGCACATTAAACAGACACTAAAAAGAACAAGTAGTGATATATATAAAAAAAATTCACAGGGCACTGATGTCAAATTCTATTAATAAAATTATAATTTAAAAATTAAATATTAAAAAATATATATACTATTTTCATTGACATAAAAATTGTTCTTGTTAAGTCAGTGTTAGAAAATGTGTATAACCTGTATAAAATTTATTGAACTGTTGCCTATCACAGCATGTTAATGTTTTGATATCCCAGGACTCTCGATTGACCATATATTCCCATTCCTTATTCTATAGTAGATTTTTGAAATTTTCCCACTGCAGCATATTTCAAACTCTGGACCACAATGTCTTGGATATCATAGAGGGGTTTCATAAATGCTGGGTCATTAATTTGTGCAAGCTTGAATCTGCATGCCACAATGATGATTCCATAAATTTATAATTGCATGTCCATAAATTGTTCTTTGGAAAACAAGTTTTTTTTATTATTATTTTTTTTTTAAAGTTTTCTTATTGTAGTCTATGTTAAACAATTGATCAACAGGACTGGGATCCCATATACCCCTCATTTAAATTTGTACAAGATTGAATTTTCATTTCACAAGGAAAGTTCATGTCAAATACAAAATTACATTTCCATTGTCGGTTCTTATAAGACCTGTTTTATATTTTTCCATTGGAGCCTATGCAATGCTTTGGATCACAAAACTTGGAGTCTATAGATCCTGGGATTTTCATTTAATATGTTCAATATGATGACTCATACCATTTATACTTGCATTTCCATCACTAGTTCCTAAGGGAAATTATTTTTATTTCAATTTTCCACTGCAGATTAGGCTATGTTAAATTTTGAACCCCCAGTTTTCTGGCCCCTGGGACCTTTGTTTGTATAAAACTTAATCTACATATTCCAATCATGCTGCACAGTGAGTATTGTATCATTTCTATCTGGTTTTTTAGAAGATTTAAAAAAAATTAATTAGTTAACACATTTGAGGATCAACTTCATTTTACCAAGGACCACCCAAGTTTGGTTCCATTTAGTTGAGCAGGTTTGCAGTAGAAATTTCAAATTTGAAGAAAAAAAAATTCACAGATGAATGTCAAGTGATTGCACACTGATAGCCAAGTGCTGGAAATAACTTGTATATGAGCTAAGAAAAATGATAAAGGGAACAAACCATGGTTTAGACAAATGTCTGCCGATTTTAAATTTAAATAATGAATTAAATGGTAAGGCACAATGGTTAGTATACACTTGTGTGAAGAGGAAAATTAAGAAAAAAAAAATATATTAGTAGAGCAGTTATTTTTCAAGTTGATACCGGTAGTAGAAGATCATTTAGCCCATTGAGGATGATGCTGCAGATACACATAATAGTAAATAAATATTAAATAAAAAAAAAACATTTTATACATGTATTGGCAGTTAGGGTTATGGTGTTGAACAGCATTTTCAACAATATTTCAGTCATATCAGTTTTATTGGTGGAGGAAAACCACTGACCTGTCACAAGTCAATGACAAACTTTATCACATAATGTTGTATAGAGTACACCTTGCCATGAGCAGGATTCGAACTCACAACTTTAGTGGCAATAGGCACTGATTGCACGGGTAGTTGTAAAAACTACTACCACACGATCATGACGGCCCCTTGATGTATTGACTTATAAATGTATCAAATCATCTTCAAAAGTACATGTACATGTTAAATAATTAATGTTGTCATTGTTTATCAAGTTTGATTTAGATATTAAGGAATCTTTATAATAAAAATTATTTAACTGTTACATAATAAAAGAAATATTATAATTTATACACACCGTCTAAATATATAAAATTTAATAAAATGTACCTTCTAAGCATGTCATTATGAGACAGGTAGAATTACTAAACCTAAAACAGTGAATTCTCAAATCCATTAATTTATAAATTGTACATATAAAATGCTGTGATGTATTCGGAGTACCAAAATCATGACCTTAGAAAGGGTAAAACCCCATTTAAAATTAAAAGTGGGTAAGCATATTACATATACCAGTATTATTCTAACAGGAACATGAATAAATTGGTACATTGTAATAGAATTGACATCTACATGTACAATTAGTACTCATTATCACCACTTTTGTTGTGAGTTCAATTCCCACATGATGAGGTGTACCTAATATAACATTAAGCTTGTCAGTGACTTGCGAAAGGTTTTCTACATGGTACACTGGCTCCCTCCATCAATAAAACTGACTGCCACAATACACTGTTTAACTGAAATATTGTTGATAATAGTGTTAAACACTAATAATATATATATATTTTTTAAAAAAAGGCTAAGAATATATTTGAGATCAAAGGAAGTTTTTTTTACCCTTGTAATTGAAATTTGCAAATTATTATTTTCTATAAATCACAATGTTTATCTTCCCTTCCTCGAATCATCAAATATTAGGTCTAAGTAAAAATCTACTCAAATTAAAACAGTGTTTAGTTAATAATTAAAATAATTTCACATGGTAATAAATACCTATCTAATGTACTTACTATGATATATTAATAAATAAAACACATCTTTGACCACCTAGATTTGTCATGGTTTAAAGCATGTCTTTAAGTAAGAAAGTTTACTTCACTGTTGTGAATCTAAAATTTGAAAGCATATGACAATTTAGAAATTGTTCTTTACAACTATACTTGTAAGTTGTCTGTCCTAAAGACCATTTCAATTTGCTCTTTTTAATGTCTTTCAGAATGATAGTCAATACTGGATGTTGAATCAGTAGAAATGGAAGAAATGATTGATTATTTCAGCATAATTAAAGTTCACAATGCCCTCGGTTTATGAGCTAATCAGTAATAATTTCGGTGGAAACTCATTTAAGGAATTTGCAGAGCCAGTACCAGTGGTAAAATTGAAGTCGTTACTTTTAAAGTTTTATGATCGGAATGTCTGTCACAGTTGACCATGGATATGTTCTGTTTGTTATACATGTAGTCAAATCTGTGGTCTACTCAATCATGACTTATCACCGGATTTTTAACATGAATAACATGATTTATGCCACTAGTGGAGCAGGTACTGCTTACTCATCTAGACCACCTATAGTTCACTCCTCTTTTCAGTGGGATTTGTGTTGCTCAATGTTTATTTTTTATACAGTGTTTTGTGGACTATATATATATTTTCTATCTCTTTTCATTCTTTTTCTTTTGTCAATTGAAATGTTCTGTCCTTTCAATTTTTATGGCCCCTACCCATTTGGTATCTTAAAAACTTTTCTTTCCATAGATTTCACTTCAGATGACCCAGTGATTTCTGCAGATAAGATGGAAAAATCTCATATAGACAAAATAGTAAGATTGGGAAAAATCTTGTATAGACAAAATAGTAAGATTGGGTTGCACAAACATAGATTAATTAAACGTGGAAATTAATTTCATGTACATTTCAAGTAATTTTAAGCATCAATTAAGTTTTAATTGACACATAAATCTAAATCAGGTTTGTGCAACCAAGTCCTGATTTACTGCTATGCCGACAATGACAATAAAATTGACTTAAGATGATGTACAAATTGATACCCATGTACAGTACTACAAAGGTAACGCAATACAGACCTAAAGTCCTTAATATAAATCATTGGTCAAAACTATAGACAAAGGTCACAAAATGGAGCAATGATAAATTATAATGATAAACATGTGACTATTGCATGCAGATTGATTTTCAATAGATTCTATATAGAAGAAAAATTAAGGTGCCTATTAATTCCCATATACATTGACCTAGAAAATAACCTTGGTTAAAGTATATAACAAAATTCCATAGTTTACAATGATATAAATCATAAGTAGTAAATAATGTCTTATTGATGGTACCTAAAAAACTTATTAACGAATATGATATTGAAAAATAAAAAAACAATGGTACATTTTTTCGTAGACATCTTTGAATTCAATAGGACAACACAATAAAATTAAACAAGTTAGAATATAGTAGAAACTAATAACAAACAAAAATAAACAATATATAAATCATAAACTAGACAATGAGGACATGACAATCCTTATTCTACATTATCTTCTCCAATATTATGTGCTATATTGATAACATTTGATCAAAATCTCAATAATATTTGAATTGGCCTCAGTCATAAAACTTTTGATGACGAGTTTGTACTCATTCTCCAAAATCGTCTAATCAGAATGCTGTATCCATTGGATATGACATTTTGATTGGATGTTTTTCAAGTATGAGTACAAAATCGTCCAATAAGAATGCTGTATCTATTTGATGTGACATTCTGATTGGATGTTTTTCAAGTATGAGAACAAAACTCGTACTCAAATGTTTTATGACTATAAAACCTGACAAAACAATGGAAATAATGATTTTTTTCATTGCCATTTTTTATAGAAGATATGACTTTTAAACTTTAACTTCTTTCTAGCTTTATATCTGTTTATTTTACTTTTCATTATCAGTTCAAGTAGGGTTAGGGTTATGGTGTTTAATGCCACTTTCAACAATATTTCAGTTATATCGTGGCGATCAGATTTATTGGTGGAGGAAACCGGAGCACCCAGAGTAAACCACCGTCCTGTTGTAAGTCACTGACATTCCAAGTAAAATTTCAACATAAATAAATGCTAGTAGCAAAAGTTTAAATAAACCATGCATTACAACACATAACATCTATGTATGAAAAATAACTAACATTACTTATAATAAATATAAAACAAATAACATGAAAAAGTAAAATATTGCAACGTCTTCTCTAACAAAAATAAATGCTTTAATTTTAAATTATTATTTGCAAGAAAAATTAACAACTGAAACATTAACAAACATTGCAAGAAAATTTAACTATCACACACATAATATACAATAAATACAACAAAACCATAATGATGGATCCCTTTTAGTACACTAACACTACCCCATGTCTACTGATAAAAAACAATATACATTATTGCATATAACAGGCATGATTCTGGATAGAAAACCCAAAATCAATGAAAAATAGCTGAAACTATCTATACCCTCTTTCAAAAGTATCCTTTTTGACCTGTTGTGACTGTGTCATGGAACTTTTGGATTTTTTTTTACATAGAAAAATAGCTGAAATCAGTTAAAATAACTGAAAAAAATCATCTCTCTAATATAAATGCACAATCTGCAGCAATTTATGGTTTTATGAATCCACTAACCAAATTTATTTTATCGCCAATATGTGGTATGAATGAACAGATCATACTAAAAAAAAAATTATGTATTGAAATTCTTCGCTTTCTCCGTCAACACAAATTTCAATTTTATTTTTCAGGCATGATTCAATTTTGACAGTCTTACCATGCTTACAGCCAAATTGAAAAATATAACTACATTCAGTAAAGAAAGTCCTAATGAAATGGACAAGACATAATTCAAAACTGAAAAAAAGCATCTGACATTAATTATATAATACCCCATTTGGCCAATTACCCGATGTATTTAAATAAAAATCGAATTATTCAAATAAAAATTTCTAATACAAAAAAATGTACAATTCTAATGTATAACATTAAGTATGATGAGTCTTTCTAAATGGATTAAGTTTCTTGATGAACGTTCGTAATCTATTACCATGGTGATGTTGCTTTGGTTTACTATCTTCTAACGATTCTCTTTCTAATGTTCGAATCTCTCTTATTAATGACAGAAATATATCATCCACATATTGTCTAGTTATGGCTGAAGTTTCATAAAATGGAGACTTTAATTGTTGAGATAAAGCTACACCTTCATCTGGAGTCACCTAATATGGAAAAAAACAAGGTCAAATTTTAATACACACATACTTGTTTGATGTTTAATATGCTTACCTTTGTGGTTCGGGTCATGGTATTAAACGCCACTTTCAACATTATTTCAGTTACATTGTATATACTGGCGGTCAGTTTTATTGGTGGAGGAAACCAGAGTACCCAGAGATAACCACAGACCTGCCGTAAGCCACTGACAACATTATCACATAATGTTGTATCGAGTACACCTCACTATGAGTGGGATTCGGTAATAGGTATAGGTAATTCTAAATACAACTACCAGACGATCCACAACGGCCCCCCACTTTTGTAATATCATAACAACGTCACAGGGGTAGATTTAATCATACTTTTGCCCATTTTTCATGTGAATACAAAAATGTTTGTATGTATATAATATTATCAATATTATTATGATGTAAAAACTTGTCTTGCAAGCATAATTTTCAAATGTACAAATGTACAACTTGTCTTTGCATGTAAAATGTAAAATGCATTTTAAAATTTATCTGTCACAAAACAATTATGATCTGTTTTTGTTTGAGTGAACTCATAATTTTTTAATTATTTTAATGTAATGTTGTTGTTTTTTTCAGTTTGTAAAATGCCTGTTAAGTTATTGTAATACCAGTACAAATCATGACATGAAATATGTACATAACAAGCATGGTGACTATATACCAAAACAATACAAAGTAAATTACGAACATATTCACTGATCCTACTATTGTAATGTCCATGTTTATTTTGTCATACTTTTTGTGTGATATAGTGTGAAATCGAATCTGTGCAGATGTTTTAATAGTTTGTATTTGTCATTTGTCTGTATGTTGGAGATCCAATTTTCTCACCTCTTGAATAAAGTAGTCCGCTAATTTAAGTGAAAAAGTAAAATCTGTGACACCCTAGGGTGTCACAGATTTTACTATCTTGCACCTCTCCCGGTGTTAGACTCTATGTATCCAGAAGTCCAGAATGGTTTGCCAAAGGATTTTTTTCTGCTTATTTCTAAAACTGGTACAAAATCATTATATATTTTTCGACAATATAAATATTTTCCTCTTTGAGTGGTTATTAATCAAGTTTAGCTTTATAGTGCTTAACGTCACTTTCAACAATATTATATCGTGGCAGTCAGTTTTATTGGTGGAGGAAACCAGAGTACCCGGAGAAAACTACTGATCTGTTGCAAGTCATTGACAAACTTTATCACTTAATGCTGTATCGAGTACACCTTGCCATGAATGGGCTTTGAACTCACAACTTTAGTGGTGATAGGCACCGATTGCACATACAATCACAACCGCGACGGCCTCCTTATTAATCAGAATGTATAATATGTGCAACAACCTCAAAAACAACTGTCCTAACAGAGCATATATAATATTATACCTTTCTCTTTTCATGCAGATCACATTTATTTGCAACTAGAATAACAGGTATGTCATCTCGACATCTAACCTGGTCGATCAGTTTTTTGTAAGTCAACACTTCATCATAGCTCCTCCTATCTGTTACAGAGTAACATAATATGAATCCTTCACCCTTCCTCATATATTGCTCTCTCATAGTGTTGAACTCGGACTGAAAGGGAAATAAATTCAGTGATACATTTTGTCAGAGATCATATGGTTATGGAATTGCAATAATCAGTCTTAAAGCTGTTTTTTTATTATTAGTTTTATGGTGTTTAATGCCACTTTTAACAATATTTCAGTTATATTGTGGTGGTCAGCTTTATTGGTGGAGGAAACTGGAGTACCGGGATAAAACCAAAGACCTGCTGCAAGTCACTGATAAATTTTATCACATAATATTGTACAGTTTTAAAGAGGTGAGGAATGACACATCGTTCATCAGTTACACTGTACATCCTGTCAGTTGTTGCGCCTGTACCATTAGCTAGGAGTATAGATTTCTGTTGGTTTTAGTCACTATGTCTGCTGTCGGGACTCCCATGTGGTCCGCAGGTTAATAATACAGTAACGGTCAATCAGACAGAAAAATTGCTCTACTTTCAAATTATAGAGAGAAATTACTTCTCTTTAAAGTGGCTGACATCGAGATGTGAAAACCAACTGAATGAGAAGATTTCTAGGGGGGGGGGGGGTTAATTGAAGCAATTAGCAAAAGGTATTAGAGCAGTCAGATTTCTTTGATTATTTAATCCTGTTTGAACAATGTAGGACATAATGTTCTACAGTCAATCCTTGTTGTGCTGAAGTCAAAGAAAAAAATATTTTACTTAGAAATACAAAAATGTATATCAATTATTTTTTTGTTTTCATGTTATAAACACTGCTAAAAACAACAAGATAAACAAACCTGTCCAGCAGTATCCAGTATGTCAAGTAGGGCTGGCTCTCCATCAATTCTGGCCTGCTTCTGGTATGAGTCCTCTGATAAATTGAAAATGTGCATTAATTTTAATCTTACAATAACCCGATTGACATAAGAATAACTGAATAGTGAGTGATTGTTGTTTTAACTCCGACTGAGCAATTTTTCAGCTACAAATGTACAATGTATATCATAAAGGGAACAAGTTACATTCGATCAGATGATAATGATGTCTGGTTTCTAATTGATCAACACGCTTAGTTGGATTTTCATAGTGCTAACTCACTGAAACAACAATCCGCGGATAGACATGTCACTTCACTCCGACACATTAGACAGAACCAGTCCACAAGTAGACATGTCACTTCACTTTGACACATTAGACAGAACCAGTCCACAGGTAGACATGTCACTTCACTCTTGACACATTAGACAGAACCAGTCCACAGGTAGACATGTCACTTCACTCTTGACACATTAGACAGAACCAGTCCACAGGTAGACATGTCACTTCACTCTTGACACATTAGACAGAACCAGTCCACAGGTAGACATGTCACTTCACTCTTGACACATTAGACAGAACCAGTCCACAGGTAGACATGTCACTTCACTCTTGACACATTAGACAGAACCAGTCCACAGGTAGACATGTCACTTCACTCTGACACATTAGACAGAACCAGTCCACAGGTAGACATGTCACTTCACTCCGACACATTAGACAGAACCAGTCCACAGGTAGACATGTCACTTCACTCTGACACATTAGACAGAACCAGTCCACAGGTACACATGTCACTTCACTCTTGACACATTAGACAGAACCAGTCCACAGGTAGACATGTCACTTCACTCTGACACATTAGACAGAACCAGTCCACAGGTAGACATGTCACTTCACTCTGACACATTAGACAGAACCAGTCCACAGGTAGACATGTCACTTCACTCTGACACATTAGACAGAACGATGAAGAACAACAATAAAGTGATTTCAGATAAATTTGCATCCCTGTTTGTTTTACATCAACACTGTGTTTAATTCATCACTCACAAAATATATATACTACTTCTCTTTTAAATAGGCTTGTCGGGAATAGTCCAGGACTGTATTTTAGCCAGACCATTTGATTTTTTTATACTTCCAGAAGTATGATATACACCAAAGCTGTTTCCTGACATTTGGCAGAGCTGTCGTGGCCGTGATCGAATGGTATATGGATTTGCAACTACCTAAGCAATCAGGGCCTATCACCACTGTTGTTGTGAGTTCGAATCTCCAACAGGGCGAGGTGTACAACATTATGTGATAAAGTTTGTCAGTGACTTGCAACAGGTCGGTGGTTTTCTCTGGTACCTCCGGTTTCTTCCACCAATAAAACTGAAATACTGTTGAAAGTGGCGTTAAACACTATAAAACCAAACTAAAACCTGACATTTGGTTCGGAATGCAACAGATTATTATTGGACTACCTAAGAAAGTTCTTGCCAGAAATGTCTGACAGTCCAAAGAATTATATACACTGCAATAGAATTTACCTACATGCATAGTACATGTACATGTAGTTCATGCTAGTCAAGACTTTTCTCGTAATAGTACATAAATGTAATACGGTAGTATTTACTTAACATTGGGTCATCTCGTAGTCATGACTTTAAATAGTTTGGTCATGGTTTTCAAGACTTTACTTGTAATTGTATTTACCTATGGTTGGGTCATGGTAGTCTAGAAATCTATGATACACAAACTGTATCACCAGAGCTGAAAAAAAAATGAAAAATATTATAATAAAGAAAATACAATTCCACAAAAGACATTTTTGTTTAAATGACACAAGTTTAAGTAACGGTCTACAGATTGAAGTTATGTTGGTGACACTAGCATACCTGGTGAAGGTTTTTCCATGCATTGTGTGCCCTAAACTTGATATCTACGTTTTTATTATTAGTTCATATTTTCAGATACAATAAGCAACTTCCAAAAATATGCTAGTAATTGAGTTGGTATGTAATGCAACTAGTTCATTGGTAGAATGGGTGTTTTATTGTATGAATGAAAATTTCAAGAAAATAGAAATTGTTCAAAATTAGTCATGCATACAAAGGCACCCTGTTTAGTGTTAGAGTGTTTTTTTTATCATGCTTAGCATTCTTTAATTTGATATCTATACAGTAGCTACTACTTACATGTATCAAAATGATGGGGCCAATGTTGTAATCACATCTTCCTTGTACAATTAATCAGTTCCCAATAAACTTAAAGTTTTTAATTTCCATTCCTGTACAAATGTGTGTGTGTGATGTCATATAATATTGTAAGTTACTTTGTGGAGATCTGTGATTTTCACTTGATTATGATAGCCCAGTTCCATCATGATAGAACTGAAATATTGTTCAAAGTAGAGTTCAATGATCATACTCCAATCAAAGTAGCTACCACTTACATGTATCAAAATGATGGGGCCAATGTGGTAATCACATCTTCCTATGTACAATTAATCAGTTCCCAATAAATTTAAAGTTTTTAATTTCCATTCTTGTACAAATGTGTGTGTGTGATGTCATATAATATTGTAAGTTACTTTGTGGAGATCTGTGGTTTTCTCTTGATTATGATAGCCCAGTTCCATCATGATAGAACTGAAATATTGTTCAAAGTAGAGTTCAATGATCATACTCCAATCAAAGTAGCTACCACTTACATGTATCAAAATGATGGGGCCAATGTGGTAATCACATCTTCCTATGTACAATTAATCAGTTCCCAATAAATTTAAAGTTTTTAATTTCCATTCCTGTACAAATGAAATGTGTGTGTGTGATGTCATATAATATTGTAAGTTACTTTGTGAAGATCTGTGGTTTTCTCTTGATTATGATAGTCCAGTTCCATCATGATAGAACTGAAATATTGTTCAAAGTAGAGTTCAACGACCATACTCCAATCAAATCCACAGCAAAAATGTAGAAAAATATGAGAGACATTACATATATGAGATTAACTGCACTATTGTATATTCACAAATCAATGCAGCATTTTTTTTTATTTATGGGACCAAGATTGCACCATTCAAATTTTGCATTTATTGAAATATATTTGAGCAATGAAAACAGTTAAAAAATAATGAGAGTAATCAAACATGTCAGATAGATTTCATTTTCTATGCACTAGTAGCATTTTCAAGTCCCATAACTCTACAATGTTTGATTTGATTTATTGTGTTTAATGCCACTTTCAGCAATATTTCAGCTATATCATGGCAACCAGTTTTAGAGTAGTGGAAGAAGCTGGAGTACCCGACCATGGGCAAGCAACTGGTAAACTTTATCACTTGCGGCTGCGAGTCGAGTGCACCCTTTTGTGTAATTTACAAAGCCGGGCGCGAACTCACGCCGTATTGATGATAGGCTTGCATGAGTTGTTAGATAATTCAACTACCTAACTCATTGAGCCACCCGGGCCCTCCTCTACAATGCTAAAATGTATCATAATCAAAATGAAATTTGACATACATGTATATTTGATTAAAATAAGTAATCATAAACATTAGTAGAGATGCACACTATCTGTCAATCATAGCTTAAAATATCATCATGATTAGGAAATCATTAGTTTTTGATAGCCATATGGATGGTTGGTAATATTTACTGTGACAGACGTATTTAAGCATGACCGCAAATACATTGGCATGATTGCAAAATCAACAGCTTAACTTAAGCTATAAAATGTTGATCTGGAATTTTAAGTTTTAGTCAAGGACTCTGATTATATAAAGCTGGGCACTGGTCAATATCCAGTACATTGGTTTTTATTTTAAATCCTGCACTGAAATATACAAAATCTAGTTAGTATAGCATCTTTTATACTAAATGTACATGAATTAATAAATTTTGTTTTAATATGGTTAATAAATTTCTTAGGTTCTGAGGAAATTCATCATCCAAAAAGATATGGAACACATTCTTATTTGTTATTTAGATTTATTTTTAAATACAAGCAACATACATTGTAGCAAGATTTGTAAAATATATGCTTGGTCTCCACAAAAAAATACCTCAAGTTATTGGTTTTGGTGTTTAATGCCATTTTCAACGATATATCAGTTCTTCTTTAGATATATATACAGTATTCCTTCAAGACGTTGAAGATTACGTAGTGTTGCATGTGTGGGTACAAAAATATTTACATAAATTTCATGAAAGTGAAATAAAGTGAAATCAAAAAATTTAAAACTATGTACAATTGTATTTGATATTTAAATGTTTAAGAGAACAGCGGGTGTTAGCTGTTCTCTGAAAGAGTCTATTTATGGACTTGAGACAATTGTCTGTGATAAGATGCTCCATTGTACTATAGTGTGTGGAAAAAATGACCATTTGTATGTATCTTTTTGTGTTGTTATATGCCTAAATGTCTGATTGTGCGATTTTTTAGTTCTGCTGTCAGTTGGGATGAGTATGCTGTTTGGGATAGCAATTAGAGCGTGTGTTATTTTATACATTATGATCAATCTGGTTTTAAGATGGCACTCAGCTAAAGTTGGCCAACCTAGAGTGTCAATCATTGAAGTGACACTGCTAGTATTATGGTAATTGTTTTGAACATAGCGAGCAGCTTGTCTTTGAACCATTTCTAATTTGTTTATGTTGTCATGTGTATAAGGGTCCCAGATACTACAGCTGTATTCAAGTTTTGGCCTCACTAGTGCTTGATATGCCCGAGATTTTACTTCAGGGTTTGATATTTGTAAATTTCTTTTTAAGTATCCGAGAGATTTATTTCCATTTGAAGTGATATTGTCGATGTGGGTGTTCCATTTAAGGTTCGATTGTAGTGCAACTCCAAGGTATTTTGCTGAATTTACTGGTTCGAGAATGTGATTGTGAAGTATATAGTCATGTTTGAAGGGTGTTTTCTTTTGAGTGATGGCGAGTACTGTACATTTATCTGGGTGGAAAGCCATAAAGCCAATCGCCTGCATCAAGGTCAGATTGTACAAAATGTAGTTTCTTGCAGTCGTCCCGACATGTTATTTCTCTATAAATTATACTGTCATCTGCAAAGAGTCTTAGCTTGCTGTGTGTAAGATATTCCGAAAAATCATTGATGTAAACTAGAAAAAGAATTGGTTTCGAGTACTGTACCCTGTGGAACGCCTGATGTAACTGGCACTGTGTTAGATGTTACTTTTGTACTCCATCAATTACTACTGTTTGTGTTCTATCTGTTAAAAATGCCTGAATCCAGTTTAGAGTATGGGTTTGTATTCCGTAATATTTCAGTTTGCATAATAATCTACGGTGGGAAACTTTGTCGAATGCTTTGACCAAATCCATAATAATCAAGTCTGTTTGTATGTTTTTGTTATTGTTAGCATTTAATTATTGTATGAACTGAAGGAGTTGCGACTCACATGATCTTGTTTTTCTGAAACCATGTTGTAAATCATATAAAATATTGCTCGAGTCGAGGTGTTTCATAATGTTGCTGGTTTAACCGTTATTATGTGTTCCATCAGTTTACAGCAGATGCATGTTAGTGATATTGGTCGGTAATTTTCTGCTTTGTATCTTTCGCCCTTTTTGAATGCTGGTGCAACATTTGCGTGTTTCCAGTCTCTGGGTATGGTGCCAGTTTCTATTGATTTGTATATATTTTGGTCAAGATTGGAGCAACTTGATCTCTTAGGTCTTTTATCACTCTACTGTTTATGTTATCTGGACCGCATGCTTTGTGAGGGTTAAGGTTGTTTAAGAGGTTCAGTACACCTTTATCGTTTATATGTATTTGTTCCATTATAGGAAGAGGACTAGGTCCTTTATCAGGTATGTCATGTGGTGGATCGTGTGTAAATACTGATTGGAACTGTTGGTTAAGAATGTTTGTTTTTTCTACTGTATCAGTATTGAGTATCTCTTCTTTTTTCAGTGGGCTTATGCCCGAGTTGTCCTTTCTAATTTCGATTACTGATGTTGATCGGAGTCTTTAATGGGTAGGTCAAATATGATGTTCTCAATATATTTCCACTAAGCTTTGCATTGTTCTTTTTGTACTGTATGTTTCAGTTTTTTTATATATTGAAGGATTTTAGTTTTTCTTCCTGTAGTATTTGTTCTTTTTATTTATAAGTTTGCCTAAATTGTTGTTTATCCAGGGAAGTCTTTGTTTGTAGGTAAATAGCTTATGTGGGATGTTTGATTCTATAGAATTAATTATGTCATTTTTGAATGTGTTCCAGAGTATGTTTGTATCACTCTTTTCATATATGTTATTTATGGTTGTTAAAGTATTTTTCAGATCTTTTTTAATTTAATCCCAATTTGCTTCCTTGTATTTCATTACTTTTCTTGGTGTTTCTCTGACTCTTTTTAACCATGTGTCAATTTCAGCATAGACGATGTCATGGACTGCTAGCCCAATTGGAGGGAGAGTGCATAATTTAAGGTTTGATGGATTGTTCATGAGTAGAAGGTCTAATATTCTCTCATTTCGTGTTGGTTTGTCAGTTACTTGATGTAAGTTATGGTCTACAATTATATCAAGCAGTTGGTGGTGTTGTTTTGTATCTGGTTTTCCAGTTATGAATGAAGGAATTGACCATTCTATGTTAACTACGGTAGATTAAAGTCTCCCTCAACCCATATGTTTGAAGAATTTGTTTTGTCTAATCTACTTAATGAGATATTGAGCTGATCAAGTGATGTGCCATCATCTGATGGTGGGTGGTAATAACTGGCTACACAGATCTTTTTTGTACCAGTGATGTTGATTTCAGCCCATACTATTTCAGTTTGTTTTTCGCTCTGTTATTTCCGAGCTAATGAAATCTTTTGTGATAGCTAATACGCCACCATGGCTTTTATCTTTTGTGTTTGGTGCTCTGTCATTTCTATAGATGTTGTACATGTTATTTGGAGAGTAGTCAGTAGATAGTATCGACTTATCTAACCAAGTCTCAGTCCCTATGATAATATCTGGCTTAACTGAGTTAATAATTTCTAGAAGGTCTGGTTTTTTATTACAGATGGATTGAAAATTTATATTTATAATTTTGATACAATGTAGGTTTGCATACTTGATTTCCAATTTTTTTCTTATGTTCATTTTTATCCGACTTCAATTTCGTTTCTTTGTTTGGAGATAATGTTACTCTTGGCAAACCAGGGCTGCTCAATTCAGAGCAGTTGCTAAGGTTTGAGTACTGATTTTCTAGTTCAATTGAATATGTCGAGTTAAATAGTGACATCGAAAAATTTGGCATTCCACACTGTAGTCTGTATGCATTCCCATGATATATTATTTACATCCAAGAATCTGTAAGCATTTGAATGGATACCTTGGCAGTTAATGTGGAACCAAGCATCACAACTATCACAGCAAATTGCTTTATGTTTCCATGTGACCTCTTTTGTACTGGCAACTCATGGAAATTTAGGTGCCCTTGGTCCAGGATTTGTTTCTGTATCAAATGCATTTGCTAGCAGAAGTATGAATAAGTACTTTTGAACAGGTCTACTTTTGTTCACTTTCAGTGCTAAACTAACAACACTTGTGAAATGGCTTTGAAATTTACATGTTGGTGCAGTTACATTCTTGTTGGTGTTTAATTTGAGCTTTGCATGTTGCCATTGGCAAACAAGTATACGTAAGATACATGAAATGATCAAGATAGTACAGTTTAGTTTGATATTGAATAAATATTAATATGAGATAAATAACATACCTGAATTCTGATGTGCTCGAGTCAAGAGTGTGATTCAGATTGAGGTGTAAAATCTTCGTCCCCTCGGCTACCAAAGGGCACAGGTAATCAGAAATAGCCTTGTTAGTTAACAGGTGGGTTTAAAGTAAGGTAAAGATGATAGTACCTCTATTTACTAAGATTGACCGGATGTTGTCAGTTGATACTTTTTTTGTTTTTGTTTCAAGTTAAGTTATATATTGCTGGTCCACTAGTTATTAACAAAGCTGATACAAACTGTTACATTTTGTCAGGCTAATATTGGTCAAGATCTTCATAATTTATCTTATATTTATATGACCTTGATTGGACAATAAAATCTTATCTTATCTTATCTTATTATGTGTTTTCATGATTAATATTTTCTCTCTACATTTTGGAAATTGAAAGTCATTTTTTAACTAACAAAAAAAAATCAAAATACAATGTCCTTGTACAACTGGATTAATTAAAATAAAGTGGGACAAAGTCAAAGTGGATCAACAGTCAGGTGAATTCTTCCTTGTTGTCATGTTGATACCAATCAGTTTCAATTTCCTTGTTTCAACTTCCATGCATGGTTCATGGATACATTTAATTTCTAAACTTGATTTTTGATGTCATTTGTTTGAATATTATTATTTTTGTCAAACTTTACACAGCAACAGGTATGCTAACCATGCCCATGGTACTAACCATTCATTATCATTATTGTAACAAAACAAAAACAAAGTAAATATTTTGGATTCTTTAAATTCCTTTAACCACATACACATGATTCATAAGCCGATAATGTATTGTCACACGTAACACGGAAAGGTCAACAGTCGTGGGGAAAATAAACTTTTCGACTTTAGTTCCTTTTTGTTTAATTTCCTTACCACTTTTGCCAACTCCTCCATCTCCCAAAATAACAACTTTGTATTCCCTTGGCTTCAAATTATGACTGTCCTGATTATTAGAACTCATTTCTCTACATCGTTGAACCTTTCTTGTGACTAACTGATTGACACTTATGCTCCGTTTCCTTATTAAAATATTTTAATACCCTAAAATAACATGAACTAAAAATAGACTCGGATCTCGTTACGGTGCGAGCATTCTGATTGGTTATTAGTACGATATATCCTAAGACCACACATACATAAGTAATACAACAAAGGTCCAACTTATTGGATAAAACACAAATCTGACCGCGGTTAAATGATTATTAACCACATATGAGAAACCACAAACCATTTTAAAGCCATGTTAAATACAAACAAAGTATGATTATGGGAATAATATCAAGAAATATTGCTTAAACTAAGACATCATCAGTCAAAGATTTGCAAATTTACTAACTTGTATATATTTTTTTATTTTTTTATTGTCCTATCCAATGAAAAATCTATTATCTGAATCAATTGTATACTGTGATTTTTTTTGATTATGCTGCTCATTGTGGGCGTCTTGATTGGCAATAAAGCATTTGTTGTTGTATTGAAAACTTAGCTCAGTGTGGTCGGCTGTGGAACTGTATAGCTCTTAGGATATATTTTTTTAAAACATTTATAAGAAAAAGACCATAAGAGCTATAGCCCCGCAGCTACTTGAAAATTATACATGGATGTGTCTGTTGGTAGATTAATTACGAAAGAGACGTACATGTATGTTTCTTGTTACAATAATGGAATATGATTAAATTTTGAGTTTCCAATGCTTGAACAACCTCAACTGACATGGAAAAAAATGTCAATTCGTGGCAACAATACAAAAATTAGTCATGATACTGTCTTGATATACTGTTGCAGTACAGCAGTCACCCACAAACTAAAACCATATGTTTAAATAAATATTTATCGGTTGTTGTATTCTGAACACATTTTTTTGCAAGAATCTTCTCTAACCAAATCAAGGTTAACTGTGTGATTATTTTTATACGGAATCATGTAATTAAATGTCTCAAAATTAGGAATATATATAAGATGTCTGACTGTTTACCAACTACTATTGGAGAAACAGTAACATATAATCTCCGTAATAATGATGACTATCGCACTCTGAGGTGTCGTTTGCAAACTAGTTCCAAGTCTTTCTTTCCTTCCACTATAAAGTTGTGGAATTCCTTACCTGATGGTGTAAAATCTCTACCCACTTTTTCCAAATTAAAAAAAAAACATTCAGCCTGTCCAAATTCCGATGGCTTCATTTTAGGAAAACTAACATAATACATACTAAGCTAAGACATAGATGTAGTGGCCTTAATGCCGATTTATATAGAGTAAATTTAAAGAATGATCCACGTTGTGTATGTGGTCATTTATTTGAGGATGCTATTCGTTTTTTTCTTGAATGTCGACTTTATCAACACGATAGAACTTCTCTGT
Source organism: Bathymodiolus septemdierum (assembly GCA_963383655.1). NCBI lineage: Eukaryota > Metazoa > Mollusca > Bivalvia > Mytilida > Modiolidae > Bathymodiolus > Bathymodiolus septemdierum. The sequence goes on from OY726520.1 coordinate 44,456,479, forward strand.
TTAACTGTTGTTGTTCCCATCTCTATAGAATATATACTCTTTGAATGTAACGAAATTAGTCAAGAATTGAATACTTTATTGTTCAAATCAGTGCAAAAATTTATTAGACAAACTTGTAGATTTAATAATTAATTATCCCCAACCGTGATATTATCTCAACACAATTTATTAGTTTTACCCCTTTCCCCTTTTTTTATGTTAAATATTAAAACGATATTTAATATGCATGCTTAGTTTGACATGATTTTGCTTAATTTACTAATTATAATTGATATAGCTTGTACATTTGCTGTCATTTGATTAGTTTTGTTTATGCTATTAATGTATGTGTATGGAGAGGGACTATTAACCTAGCTTCTATCGATATTAATCATCATATAAAATTGACCATGTTATGTAACGTGTATTTCATCAGCCTCAGCACCAGTAGCAGGACCAAGCAGTAGTACAAACGCTTAAAGTGGAGAAATGACCAAATTGATAGAATCTGACCCTGTATTCTGGTGTCATAAGAATAATCTTTGTGATGAAGAACATCGGAATATCCAGGTACCGACAAAAAAAAAATGTCAAAATGTCCCAAGAATAAACATGATCGCCTATATATAACAGATTATGGGATGACACTTTTCCATGGCTTAGTTATTTAGTGTCTGAAGATGGAGCTTACTGTGCGCTATGCATTGTTTCCAGGATCAATATGACGCACAACTGAACCAGGAATTCGTTTGTGAAAGTACTATTCCTCGACTGAAAGAATGCCATTGGTGATAATGAGGGAGACCGAAAATTCCCGCTCAAAGTGAGAGTCAACTAATTATTTAAGACGTTTCAAATCTGGAAAAAACCTTCTGTCACAAGTACAAAACGATGATGATTATCTTCATATCAAAAGTATATTGTTCTCTTCATGATATATGCGAAAAATTGCTCACATTGATTTAAACAACAATCAATATACCTCACAAGGTCAAACTTCATGGTCGTTGTAGATTCAAGTAGGTAACCAATTTGAATATGCAGGGAATGGCAATATATTTAAAACAAGAGCGGAATACGATCCTAATCGGATTGAGAGATTTGTTTGGTTAATCCTAATCTTTGAAATAAAATCCGATTTTATATAAATAGTGGTATGTAAAGGATTTACACGACGAGGATTAATATTGTTATCTAAGCAGCCTCAGATTAAAAAAAGGATAACGGATAGTAGTGAAGAGTATTTTAAAGTTTATAATCTCAGTGTTATTTTTTTGAAATATTAATGTGTTAATTTGGTGAAAACTGGCTTTTAAAATATAGTATAGTCGAGAACGGATTGCCATAATATACAACAATTATCCTTAACATATGCGATTTGATTTGGTTCGGAATAAGTTTTAATGAAACTTTCGTATTGAATGCGAATTTGTTAATGTTATGAGTGGAGAGTATCTGAGAGTGGTCAGCTGTGGGTTACCCAGATGATGACAAGCCACGAGGGTACTACATCAAATTTAGTTCGCAGAACGCGTTTCTGGAATAACCTTCATGAATATAGCAACATGGCCGGTCTGCACTAGATACAAGTAGGACTTTATTCCTTTTAGCATCGACTCAAGGTGTCTCTTGCAGATTGGTGATGAATCACCTGATATATGTATATATTCTCTCACCCCCCCCCCCCTCCCCCCTCATATATATGTGAGTAAGTGTATGTACGTTTATGTGCATATATCTCTTTTCCTGCCCGAGTGTGCCTGCACCACAATTATTGATATTTCACCGCGAATATTTAGTTTGATGTATTGTTGTTGTGTATCAATCATAATTGTTATTTGTATATGCCCTCCTGGGGCCCTGATTTGGTTAATAAACTTATTTCTATTTCTATTTCTATAGTTCACGAAGCATATCGTATATGTTTCAATCATGGCTTCATGTTCGAAAGAACAAAATAAGTTCCTTAATAATGTATAGTGTTGTCGTGTGTGTGACAGACAGACTATTTCAATCTTGAAAGTTTATAGTATGATGCTTTAAATTTAACAGTCTATGTCGTTTTACTGGCTTAAAATTTCGTGATGCACACCGTTAATTGATATTACAATCATCTTGATGAAAGTCCTTGACTAGTTGCGCTATTGTTATACGACGTCAGATTGTTTTAACGTGTAAACGGTCCAAGTGCTCAAATGTCTTCTTAGACGGCCGTTATAGTTGACTAAGGAAAGCAAAAATCTAATTTTATGTGGATAATGATTGGAGGAATAATAATCCTTTCTCAGAAACCACTGAATTATTCACATACATTTTGTAGTTTGTTGTTTTAAGATGATTAGAAATGCGGGGGTAAGGGATGCATGTGGTATTTAGTTTTACTTGAAATCTAGAGAAGGAATATTGAATGCTGATCGCATCTGACTGGTTGAACTTGAAATAAGGGATACTGTACAGAAACAGATAGGTCTGCTTCATACCTCGACATATACACCTATATATTGTTAGCGAAGACCGATTGAGGACAAATCTTTACGATAAAGGAGGAGATTGCAATTTTCTGAATAGAATTCCCCCTTTATATGTAGCAATTTACATATTTGTACTTATCTGTTAGTCGATACGCTATTATATATTTATTATTGAAATTTACAATTTTTAAATAAAATATATTGGTGGAAGAAACCCGAGTACCCGGAGAAACCACCGACCTGCCGCAAGTCACTGACAAACTTTGTCACATAAAGTTGTATCGAGTAGACCTCGCTATGAGCGGGATTCTAACTTACAACATTAGTAGTACAAGCTAATTAAAATTGGATGTTTGTTATATATATTTTTTTCTTTGGTAATATAGTAACGTTAGTGTATGTCAAAGAAAAAAAAATACAACACACATCTAATTTTAATTAGATTGACCCGTAGTACTAATTTCAAGAACAAATACAAAAAAAAAAGATAAATATATAATTTGTTTTGGTCAAAATGATCTCTTTAACATCATATCGAAACAAACAAATAAGCGAATAAAAGAAAGCAGAACAATTTTTTTTTTTTTTTTTATAAAAAACCAAAACAAAACAAAACAACAAAAAAACTAAGCAAAAACATGTTATAACATTCTAGTGTCATTGAATGGTTTATCACACTATTGTTAGAGAACATCGTTAGTCCAGACAGAATAATGTCTGATCAGTCAAGTATGTTGTGTGACTGTCTAAACAGACTCCTTCTAATCACCAGTATCGTCCGGGGTTTTATTGACTAAATAAAAGAATTCGATCAGAATTACTAAATGTAATAGAGTAATTTAATTTTGCACACTTTTCCTTTATTTGTATTTCAAGAGTTATCTCGCTTTCTACTGTATTTTTTTTTACAGTGGTTTGATATCAAATTTACGCGTTTCTGGAATAACCTTCATCAGGTACGCTCATTATCAAAATATTGGAAAGAAAAATAATTTAAAAGTGTTTGGGAGCAATAAACCAAAAGGTTCTAAACAGAGATAAAACTATGCTTATTTTTGAATAAAATGTTTATGTCGTTTGGTTTAATTGCTCTCAAAAACATAAATTGTTTGGCTATCCATTCTATTGACCTTGAGGGTGCAATGAAGGTTATTCTAGAAAGGCGTCGTGCGCGCTATATTAGATATCTAAATTTTTATTGCTATCACGCTCGCTATCATGGTCTTCAGGGGAAGATATTGACAACAACCATTAGCTATAGTTTAGACTATTTTCCCGTAACCAAATGTTACCCTAGACCCGTTGTAGACAGTGTAAAGTAAAAAGTCACATGCACTTCTCCTTGGCATCGACTGAAGTCGTCATATCAATATTATTCCACATAGAGTTGCTTTGGCCAAGCTTTAATGGCTATAAATTTCAAATTCTTCTCTTTAACTCAAGTAATCTTATCTAGAACACATTTACAGACAATAATTAAGCATTTAATTAAAGCATTGTCACTGGAATGTAATAATTGACACATGTAAAAGAGGATACCATAGTGATAGTAGATTATTGTTTCAGAACGAAGCATCTACATAATTCAAGAGTTATTTGACGTTCACAGTAATGACTATATGATATGGCCGAAACACGATAGGCTAATTGACGATACGTCTCGTTAGGGAGGATTTAGATTTTTTGATGGTTCAGTGATATATGTATTCTAATATTTCCTTTGGTTATATCATTTGCTGCCTAAAAGAAATTCTATTCATTGAGGTTTTCAAACTAATTTTAAACCAAATTATTAATAGTTATCGCGTTCCCTACGTCTATATCATCTTGTTTAACTGTTTGCAAAGAATTATATTCCACTGGTTATTGCTCTTACGACGTGACAATGGCTGATGAGTTAATCATTTCGAAGTCACTTTCGATTATGCTATCAGGTAAAACCCTTTTTAGAAATGGAATAAAATATTAGTTGACTTTCCTGATAGACATACACTAGAAGGTAATGAAGCGTACTGACTCGCTCGCTGTCTAGCCCGGTAAAGTCACACGTTTTAGAATACGACCGATGCTTAGATTATAAATATACATATATACATAGATAAATACACATGATACAGAAATATGCAACATTCTGACAAAAAAAATAATTATGTACAAGACACAAGGTTAAGACTAGGGTTCTTTACAACTATTCTGCTCGTCAAGTTATACGAGATGATCATTTTACACCCAGGTGGAAAACACTTGCATATGACCAGTGTCCGATTATTTCACTAAGAGGGAGAACATGCGCACATAAAACTAGTTTGACCCCGCCACTTTTTTTATTAAAGGAAATTTCTTTTTCAAGCCAGGACAGCAAGTGATCATATATTTGTGCTTGGGTTTTGAGTTTATCTGTTCCTACGGTATGTTCTTTTTTATTGAACGTTGGAACTGCGTTCTGACGGTCTGGTATTTTTTTTATTCATTTTATGTGCAAACAACCCATTATTTTCCTTTGTACCCATTGCAAAATATTGAAGCATCAGTTCAAATTCTAATTCCAACATCACTTTGTTTTAACGTAAATACTGATTTATCATTGGTACACTTGTCGGTTAACAATCATTCTTTGTTTTCAAATTGTATTCCTTTAAATAAACATTTACACGCCATTACGTCTATTCACTCTAAATAAACATTTCCAGGCAATGCCGATATTCTATAAATGCTTAGGGACATATTGTCTACCAAATTTATCTTCGGAAGGAAGGTTACATAGTGGAAAATGTCTCATGAATACATCGTCTGCCATTGTCGCAATCTAAATGAAATTAGATATTTGTTGTATATATTTTGTTTTTTGGCGATACACTGGTTCACCAAACAAATAAAAATAAAACAAAATGGTCATCTAATTTTAATTAGATTGGCATTGTCATTAAGAAATTAATATTAGTGCAGAAAGTTTACAAGTATTGTATTTGCAGTAGTTGTAAGAGCGCCACATCATTAAACTAGCTCTTGACAAATTTTAGAAACATCATACTGTAAATTAAAGCATGGGCGTTCCATCAGAACAATTATAGTAATGTTACACCCTGGACGAGAATCATCGTGTGATCATGCTCAGATATATACCTTCCACCCGCCACACTTCATACGAAAGCCACAATTTCGGGTTCGTTCTCTTACTGATATGAAAATACAATGTAGTAGTTTAAAAAACAACATAAGAAAGTTTGAACATACCAAAGAGGGAATCAGAAGCCATATATCAAAGAAAAAACAATACAATGGCCAAAAGAAAAACAGACAATAGGACAAACGATGACCTACAATGCCTAGAAGGAAAACTATATCTAGACTTGAAACGGATCACCACTCCCTATAGCAAACTATTGTTCATTAGGAGTTGTCTTTTACGTACAAGTAATTAAATTCCATACACGAGAAATCGCATCGGTGGTGTAATGTTTAGCGTGCGGTATATCGTGGGTTCTAGCCCCGATCGGGTCAAACCAAAGACTATAAAATTTGTATTTGTTGTATCTTCGCTATGCACGCAACATTAAGGAGAAAGAGCAAAGACTGGTTGGCTCGGAATCAGGATAATTTGTCCGAGTGGGGCGACATGTCTATCCGTGGACTGTTGTTTCAGTGAGCTATGAGAATCCAACTAAGCGTATTGGTCTAGTGCAAAGCGTACCCCGTCATCATCTCATTGAAAATGAACTTGTTCTCGCCATTATATAGCTGAAAAATCACTTAATTACTCGTTTGTTGGTGACTGGTGTACTGAAACAGCATCAGGACATTATTGTGAATCAATTTTTATGGTTTCCTCAGCTTCCAGGGTTTGTGTTTTTTTTTATTCGTTACGCGCAACTATAGGACCTTTCCCTGGGTACCTGTAAAGTTCGAAACGAAATAAAAACGAAACGAAACGAAACGAAATCAAACGAAACGAAACGAAACGAAACGAAATGAAATTCTTCCAAAACGAAATGTAACGAAAAAAAAAATGAAAAATTCAATATGGCATGAAGACTAAGAGGGTTTATAATATATTGATTATCCAAATTTAGAAGAGTTTAATAAAGAAACGCGTTTTGTGCGAAATAAAAAGAAGAAATATCACTGCACTGAAAATCAAAACTTAAATCTGAACACTGAAAGGCACCAACAAACGAGCCTGTGAATAGGGTTTTTGATTATTAGATTATTTGGCAATTTAAAAGTGATAATTTTATTTACAGGGGTAATTTTTCCTGATTATCTGATTCCCAAAGTCATTTCTGATTATTTGAGTATCGCGATTAGGGAAAGATTAATGATTACTGTGGCAAAACATGCGATTATATTAGTGATTATACGATCCCTGGCTACCCCTTACGCAGGGCCTCACAAACTGTTCAAAAGCTTTTTGAAGTTACCCCGCTGTATCTTTAATACTGTCGCCGAGAGAAAACAATCAAAGGCGGTAATTTCCTTTGAAGAATGAAACTGAAAAAGTTATTCAGCGGCTTTGCAATTTCGCACGCCCTTTGAACGATTTTTTAGCTTTTTAAGTCACGTGCATCTTCGACCCTTCAGTTTTATTCTGAATCCCAAGGCAGTGAAGTGTTTACACACCTTTGAAATCCAAAACACAGCTAACGTTGTAGCCATGGACGAAACTGTAATTTACGATTACAGTTCGGTAAGAATATGTCTAAATGCAAATATACCTACTTTCCTCTTTATAAACAGGTGGTGTAAAGCGAAGAAACCGTCTTTAATGAGGGGGAGGGGGACACCGATCCACAAGCACTCCACCACGGGATCCACCTTTTAAGAAGTTTGCCTAGAACAAGAAAAATCACATATTTTTTTTACCTCTTTACTGTTCGATAAAATAATGCTTATTTGATACAAAACACCACACTATCAATGTGGATTTTGTGCAGTGTCTGAAAAATGATATTTCCTAGTATACGGTGCAGTTTTCAGAGACTTCACAAAGTCGACCTTAATGGTATTTCATATCATATAAACATAATTTTATTGAACAGAAGAGAAAATATTTGATTTTTCTTGATATAGGCGAAATTCTCGAAAAGGGGGTCCACGAATCGAGTGTGTGTGATATGGTCGTATATAGATTTCCTAATTTCCACATTTTTAAGTAATTCCCATTCCAAATTCCCTACAATTTGGACCTTTTTTTTCAATTCTCAATTACATTTAACAATTCCTTTTTGCCTTTTCAATTCCTGTATCCTTCAATATTTGCCACATGTTACCCATTTCACGAAAACTTGACCGCTTTCCCATTTCCCCCAAACCGTGCCAACTCTCCTTTTTATCCGTCCGTTCGTTCGTCTTCGCCGACATATTTTACATCAACATTTATTTCTAATTCAGCCGATGGTTTAGTATACCACTCCACACTAAGTGGCGAGGTATTATGTGATACCCTTCGTTTGGTTTAATGTGTATGTGTCCGTCCATCCCTCTGTCCGCCCCAATGGTTGCCAGATATAACTTGAGAACGGATTTCAAATTTTGTACTGTTGTTTGGTACCATAAAATACAGATCAAGTTCGAATTTCAGTGTGATCAGATAATTGGTTCAAAAGTTGTGACAGTTTGAAGACTGAAAATATGTGAAACGTGGCAGGGTATGAAGATCCAAGGCAAACAGTTTTTAATATGCTACACTGAGGTAAAGATTTCGGGAAATGGGTAACATGTGACAAATATTGAAGGATAAGGGAATTGAAAAGGCAAAAAGGAATTGTTAAATGTAATTGAGAATTGAAAAAAATGGTCCAAATTGTAGGGAATTTGGAATGGGAATTGCTTAAAAATGTGGAAATTAGGAAATCTATATACGACCGTATCACAAACACTCGATTCGTGGACCCCCTTTTCAAGAATTTCGCCTATATCAAGAAAAATCACATATTTTCTCTTCTGTTCAATAAAATTATGTTTATATGATATAAAATACCTTTAAGGTCGACTTTGTGAAGTCTTTGAAAACTGCGCCGTATACTAAGAAATATCATTTTTCAGACACTGCACAAAATCCACATTGATAGTGTGGTATTTTGTATCAAATACGCATTATTTTATCGAACAGAAAAGAGGTAAAGCAAATATGTGATTTTTCTTGTTCTAGGCAAACTTCTTAAAAGGTGGATCCCGTGGTGGAGTGCTTGTGGATCGGTATCCCCCCCCCCCCCTCATTAAAGACGGTTTCTTCGCTTTACACCACCTGTTTATAAAGAGGAAAGTAGGTATATTTGCATTTAGACATATTCTTACCGAACTGTAATCGTAAATTACAGTTTCGTCCATGGCTACAACGTTAGCTGTGTTTTGGATTTCAAAGGTGTGTAAACACTTCACTGCCTTGGGATTCAGAATAAAACTGAAGGGTCGAAGATGCACGTGACTTAAAAAGCTAAAAAATCGTTCAAAGGGCGTGCGAAATTGCAAAGCCGCTGAACAACTTTTTCAGTTTCACTCTTCAAAGGAAATTACCGCCTTTGATTGTTTTCTCTCGGCGACAGTAAAGATACAGCGGGGTAACTTCAAAAAGCTTTTGAACAGTTTGTGAGGCCCTGCGTAAGGGGTAGCCAGGGATCGTATAATCACTAATATAATCACATGTTTTGCCGCAGTAATTATTAATTTTTCCCTAAACGCGATACTCAAATATTCAGAAATGACTTTGGGAATCAGATAATCAGGAAAAATTACCCCTGTAAATAAAATGATCACTTTTAAATTGCCAAATAATCTAATAATCAAAAACCCTATTCACAGGCTCGTTTGTCGGTGTCTTTCAGTGTTCAGATTTAAGTTTTGATTTTCAGTGCAGTGATATTTCTTCTTTTTATTTTGCACAAAACGCGTTTCTTTATTAAACTCTTCTAAATTTGGATAATCAATATATTATAAACCCTCTTAGTCTTCATGCCATATTGAATTTTTCATTTTTTTTCGTTACATTTCGTTTTGGAAAAAATTCATTTCGTTTCGTTTCGTTTCGTTCGGTTTCGTTTCTATTTCGTTTCGCACTTTACAGGTACCCCAAATTTTTAAAGTTGCGACTAACATTGTTTTTCGTTTTTGCTTTTACTATACATGCATGTCATGCTCGTTTAGACTTCACAACATCAATGATTCAAATATTATTATGGAATCAATTGAAATAAATATCAAGAGACTACTATTGTATATCTCGTCTAACTTTATATGTGTCGTAATTTATAACAAACACATACATCTTTTACTGAATCCCTATGTACCACATTACACGACAGTTATGTCATTGATGAATAAGCCATAGTGTAGACAGTTCACTGATTGTTTATACAATGAAGTCTCCAAAGAAATGTCACTTTAGAAAACACAATAAATTTTGCTTTTCATGTAGACATACATGCATGACTTCGTAAACCATGACGGGAAATATTTGTCACAATTGACCACGGATATGTTCCGTTTGTTGTAATCACAATCCGGTCCTTTCCTCGTTCATTACCTATCATCGGATTTGTAACCAGAGTAACGCTATGAGTACAACTAGTGGAGCAAGAACTGCTTACCCTTTCGGAGCACCTGAGTTAACCCCCGGTTTTTATTGGGGTTTGTGTTACTCAATCTTTAGTTTTCTGTGTAGTGTTTTGTAGATCATTGTTGGTCATTTTGTCCTTTGTCTTTTGGCCATTGTATTGTCTGTCATTTTTAGATGTATGGCTTCTGGTAATATCTTTGGTATCTTCAAACTTTTCTTTCAAATTTTAGACAGAAATAATTACCTTTTAACGGGATATTCGTTCACTAACCAACCAAAATATAATAATGTTACATTTGTAATGGTTTAGTAGCAATTACAATTAAAAAAAGATGTAACTAACAATTAAATAAGAACATCAGATTTAATTCCATATTATATTATTATTTTATGTTAAATATTTGATCCGAAACAACTGAAAACCTATTTATTCTGGTCTCGCACAATGACCATTAATGTCGTTAGATGTTTATGACTAATTGATATAAATCTGTTAGAAGTATTAGTTATGATTTCTTGTCCCAAGAGTATTGGTCTTTAACCAACAGATTCTAACTAGTAGTCTGTTGACTACGAGCATTCATTGACCCTGCTTTGGTACTGTCCATGTTCTGTTGTCATTCATATTTGTGATAGTATGTGGTCCTTTTGAGAGGAAGCGAATGTGTGCAGGGTTGTTTTCATCGTTTCAATCTGTATTGCCGTTGGAAGTTCTAATTATCAATAAGGGCAGATATAGTATCCAGTCGCCATATCTTTGGCTGTCCCAAGCCAGGACATACATTTCTAATATCATATCTCGTGGTCTTTTTATGCTCAGTAATTTAAGGAGAGAGGTAATTGTTGGTTTTGTTGATATTGGTGGAACTGTTGACCATCACTGATTAAAAACAAGTTATAATTCGACGAGAAAATGATGATGTCGACTTTGTACTTGAGTGCATTTGTAATCAATAAAAGTATAAACAATGGAGAGTAAAGGCTGTAAAAGATTTCCTACAACAACAGAAGGTGAAATTGAAGAAAAACGTTTAAAATTAAATGCCGTATTGAATTAAACATAAAAAGGTATTTTAAAGTCTTGTGTTTTCTGTTTTAGCAGAAACTGGCAAAAATATTGCATACAATTATACTGTAACATGTATCATGTGTGTAGTGTGATATATTATGCAAGATATCTGAACTGGGTTATAAGAGCAGTGGTATTAGGTCACCTATGGCTATTGGATGGCTATTTTTAGAACACTCACATCAACACAAGCTGTGACGTGCTATTTAAAACACTGGCGAAGGTCACATGGAAATGGGTCATTTATTATACAGCAGATGCACTAAAATCGTTATACAGACGACAATATAGAACACGAACACTAAAAAATCGCTACACAGAAGACAAACACATTATCATCCTTTAAAGAGCTAACATCGTGGGTTAAGCTGCATGTACAAATCTTTTGTAAGGCGCGGCTGCAGCTTGTCTTGCAAAAGATTTCTACTTGCAGCTTAACCCACGATGTTAGCTCTTTAGAGGATGATAATATAAATAGTAGTCTCTTGATATTTATTTCAATTGATTCCATAATAATATTTGAATCATTGATGTTGTGAAGTCTAAATGAGCATGACATGCATGTATAGTAAAAACAAAAACGATAAACAATGTTAGTCGCAACTTTAAATTTTATTTATTTATTTTTTATTTATAGGACAAATTGTTTAGACAGTAGTTAACATGTAACATATTCATAACTGGATCTTTCTGAAAATGGCTTTTGATCCATTGTTTTTTTTATTTGCTATGATGGACCATCTGTGTGCATTACTAAGCATAAATATCTTGATTATATAATTGATTGCTTTTTTTGTTTAACGTCAAGTTAGCAGTATTTCAGCTATATTCAAGACGAGAACAAGCTTACAACCAATAACATATCGGCTAAAAGGGTGGGATGGTCATATGGGAATTTTGTTTTTAATTCACATTAAGAAACAAAGCGATATTCGAAACGCATTGAAACTGTGTGTCAGCGATTCAAATCACTTTGCTCATTTGGATCTGATGTCGGTTGTTCTTTACGTGCATTCTTTAAAAACCACCCCTACGGGAAGCACCGGCTATAGAAATAGCATCTAGTTCCTCTCCGCAAGATACGGCCCCTGGTCATACGATACGAATCAAATATACAATCCGCAACCGAGGGAACCCGAGTATGGAAATATGACATAGTTTTTCAGCTGTAGAAAACTACACAATCCCCCCTCCCCAAAGAGAAATGTCCTACGGTTTTCCATGACGAATCAAACAATACAAACCTTCAGAAGGGCACCGACAAACGAGCCTGTGAATAGGGTTTTTGATTATTAGATTATTTGGCAATTTAAAAGTGATAATTTTATTTACAGGGGTAATTTTTCCTGATTATCTGATTCCCAAAGTCATTTCTGATTATTTGAGTATCGCGTTTAGGGAAAAATTAATGATTACTGCGGCAAAACATGTGATTATATTAGTGATTATACGATCCCTGGCTACCCCTTACGCAGGGCCTCACAAACTGTTCAAAAGCTTTTGAAGTTACCCCGCTGTATCTTTACTGTCGCCGAGAGAAAACAATCAAAGGCGGTAATTTCCTTTGAAGAGTGAAACTGAAAAAGTTGTTCAGCGGCTTTGCAATTTCGCACGCCCTTTGAACGATTGTTTAGCTTTTTAAGTCACGTGCATCTTCGACCCTTCAGTTTTATTCTGAATCCCAAGGCAGTGAAGTGTTTACACACCTTTGAAATCCAAAACACAGCTAACGTTGTAGCCATGGACGAAACTGTAATTTACGATTACAGTTCGGTAAGAATATGTCTAAATGCAAATATACCTACTTTCCTCTTTATAAACAGGTGGTGTAAAGCGAAGAAACCGTCTTTAATGAGGGGGAGGTGGATACCGATCCACAAACACTCCACCACGGGATCCACCTTTTAAGAAGTTTGCCTAGAACAAGAAAAATCACATATTTGTTTTACCTCTTTTCTGTTCGATAAAATAATGCGTATTTGATACAAAATACCACACTATCAATGTGGATTTTGTGCAGTGTCTGAAAAATGATATTTCTTAGTATACGGCGCAGTTTTCAGAGACTTCACAAAGTCGACCTTAATGGTATTTCATATCATATAAACATAATTTTATTGAACAGAAGAGAAAATATTTGATTTTTCTTGATATAGGCGAAATTCTCGAAAAGGGGGTCCACGAATCGAGTGTTTGTGATACGGTCGTATTTATATTTCCTAATTTCCACATTTTTAAGCAATTCCCATTCCAAATTCCCTACAATTTGGACCATTTTTTTCAATTCTCAATTACATTTAACAATTCCTTTTTGCCTTTTCAATTCCCTTATCCTTCAATATTTGCCACATGTTACCCATTTCCCGAAATCTTTACCTCTTTCACATTTCCCGAAATCTTTACCTCTTTCCCATTTCCCCCAAACCGTGCCAACTCTCCTTTTTACCGTCCTTTCGTTCGCCTTCACCGACATATTTTACATCAACATTTATTTCTAATTCAGCCGATGGTTTAGTATACCCCTCCATACTAAGTGGCGAGGTATTATGTGATACCTTTCGTTTGGCTTGATGTGTATGTGTCCGTCCATCCTTCTGTCCGCCCCCAATGGTTTCCAGATATAACTTGAGAACTGATTTCAAATTTTGCACTGTTGTTTGGTACCATAAAATACAGATCAAGTTCGAATTTCAGTGTGATCAGATAATTGGTTCAAAAGTTGTGACAGTCTGAAGACTGAAAATATGTGAAACATGGCGGGGTATGAAGATCCAAGGCAAACAGTTTTAAATATGCTACACTGGGGATAAACTTTTAATTAAATGCAATTAGTTCTAAGATTTCATTTTTACTAAACCCACTGTCAAAAGAGGGTACATGTAAAGTGCGAAACGAAATAGAAACGAAACGAAACCGAACGAAACGAAATCAAACAAAACGAAACCGATCGAAACGAAACGAAACGAAATCAAACGAAACGAAACGAAACGACGTTACATTTCGTTTCGTTTCGTTTCGTTCGGTTTCGTTTCGTTTTGTTTGATTTCGTTTCGTTTCGTTCGGTTTCGTTTCGTTTCTATTTCGTTTCGCGCTTTACAGGTACCCTCTTTTGACAGTGGGTTTAGTAAAAATGAAATCTTAGAACTAATTGCATTTAATTAAAAGTTTATCCCCAGTGTAGCATATTAAAAACTGTTTGCCTTGGATCTTCATACCCCGCCACGTTTCACATATTTTCAGTCTTCAAACTGTCACAACTTTTGAACCAATTATCTGATCACACTGAAATTCGAACTTGATCTGTATTTTATGGTACCAAACAACAGTGCAAAATTTGAAATCCGTTCTCAAGTTATATCTGGAAACCATTGGGGGCGGAGAGAAGGATGGACGGACACATACACATCAAGCCAAAGAAGGGTATCACATAATACCTCGCCACTTAGTGTGGAGGGGTATACTAAACCATCGGCTGAATTAGAAATAAATGTTGATGTAAAATATGTCGGTGAAGACGAACGAAAGGACGGATAAAAGGGAGAGTTGGCACGGTTTGGGGGAAATGGGAAAGAGGTAAAGATTTCGGGAAATGTGAAAGAGGTAAAGATTTCGGGAAATGGGTAACATGTGGCAAATATTGAAGGATAAGGGAATTGAAAAGGCAAAAAGGAATTGCTAAATGTAATTGAGAATTGAAAAAAATGGTCCAAATTGTAGGGAATTTGGAATGGGAATTGCTTAAAAATGTGGAAATTAGGAAATATAAATACGACCGTATCACAAACACTCGATTCGTGGACCCCCTTTTCGAGAATTTCGCCTATATCAAGAAAAATCAAATATTTTCTCTTCTGTTCAATAAAATTATGTTTATATGATATGAAATACCATTAAGGTCGACTTTGTGAAGTCTCTGAAAACTGCGCCGTATACTAAGAAATATCATTTTTCAGACACTGCACAAAATCCACATTGATAGTGTGGTATTTTGTATCAAATACGCATTATTTTATCGAACAGAAAAGAGGTAAAACAAATATGTGATTTTTCTTGTTCTAGGCAAACTTCTTAAAAGGTGGATCCCGTGGTGGAGTGTTTGTGGATCGGTATCCACCTCCTCCTCATTAAAGACGGTTTCTTCGCTTTACACCACCTGTTTATAAAGAGGAAAGTAGGTGTATTTGCATTTAGACATATTCTTACCGAACTGTAATCGTAAATTGCAGTTTCGTCCATGGCTACAACGTTAGCTGTGTTTTGGATTTCAAAGGTGTGTAAACACTTCACTGCCTTGGGATTCAGAATAAAACTGAAGGGTCGAAGATGCACGTGACTTAAAAAGCTAAAAAATCGTTCAAAGGGCGTGCGAAATTGCAAAGCCGCTGAACAACTTTTTCAGTTTCACTCTTCAAAGGAAATTACCGCCTTTGATTGTTTTCTCTCGGCGACAGTAAAGATACAGCGGGGTAACTTCAAAAAGCTTTTGAACAGTTTGTGAGGCCCTGCGTAAGGGGTAGCCAGGGATCGTATAATCACTAATATAATCACATGTTTTGCCGCAGTAATTATTAATTTTTCCCTAAACGCGATGCTCAAATAATCAGAAATGACTTTGGGAATCAGATAATCAGGAAAAATTACCCCTGTAAATAAAATTATCACTTTTAAATTGCCAAATAATATAATAATCTAAAACCCTATTCACAGGCTCGATTGTCGGTGCCTTTCAGTGTTCAGTGTTCAGATTTAAGTTTTGATTTTCAGTGCAGTGATATTTCTTCTTTTTATTTCGCACAAAACGCGTTTCTTTATTAAACTCTTCTAAATTTGGATAATCAATATATTATAAACCCTCTTAGTCTTCATGCCATATTGAATTTTTCATTTTTTTTCGTTACATTTCGTTTTGGAAAAGATTCATTTCGTTTCGTTTCGTTTCGTTTCGTTTGGTTTGGTTTCGTTTCTATTTCGTTTCGCACTTTACAGGTACCCCAAATTTTTAAAGTTGCGACTAACATTGTTTTTCGTTTTTGTTTTTACTATACATGCATGTCATGCTCATTTAGACTTCACAACATCAATGATTCAAATATTATTATGGAATCAATTGAAATAAATATCAAGAGACTACTATTGTATATCTCGTCTAAGAACATACCGTCTAACTTTATATGTGTCGTAATTTATAACAAACACATACATCTTTTACTGAATCCCTATGTACCACATTACACGACAGTTATGTCATTGATGAATAAGCCATAGTGTAGACAGTTCACTGATTGTTTATACAATGAAGTCTCCAAAGAAATGTTACTTTAGAAAACACAATAAATTTTGCTTTTCATGTAGACATACATGCATGACTTCGTAAACCATGACGGGAAATATTTGTCACAATTGACCACGGATATGTTCCGTTTGTTGTAATCACAATCCGGTTCTTTCCTCGTTCATTACCTATCATCGGATTTGTAACCAGAGTAACGCGATGAGTACAACTAGTGGAGCAAGAACTGCTTACCCTTTCGGAGCACATGAGTTAACCCCCGGTTTTTATTGGGGTTTGTGTTACTCAATCTTTAGTTTTCTGTGTAGTGTTTTGTAGATCATTGTTGGTCATTTTGTCCTTTGTCTTTTGGCCATTGTATTGTCTGTCATTTTTAGATGTATGGCTTCTGGTAATATCTTTGGTATCTTCAAACTTTTCTTTCAAAATTTTAGACAGAAATAATTACCTTTTAACGGGATGTTCGTTCACTAACCAACCAAAATATAATAATGTTACATTTGCAATGGTTTAGTAGCAATTACAATTAAAAAAAGATGTAACTAACAATTAAATAAGAACATCAGTTTTAATTCCATATTATATTATTATTTTATGTTAAATATTTGATCCGAAACAACTGATGACCTATTTATTCTGGTCTCGCACAACGACCATTAATGTCGTTAGATGTTTATGACTAATTGATATAAATCTGTTAGAAGTATTAGTTATGATTTCTTGTCCCAAGAGTATTGGTCTTTAACCAACAGATTCTAACTGGTAGTCTGTTGACTACGAGCATTCACTGATCCTGCTTTGGTACTGTCCATGTTCTGTTGTCATTCATATTTGTGATAGTATGTGGTCCTTTTGAGAGGAAGCGAATGTGTGCAGGGTTGTTTTCATCGTTTTTTTTATATCTGTATTGCCGTGGGAAGTTCTAATTATCAATAAGGGCAGATATAGTATCCAATTTAACGGTTTAAGTCGCCATATCTTTGGCTGTCCCAAGCCAGGACATATATTTCTAATATCATATCTCGTGGTCTTTTTATGCTCAGTAATTTAAGGAGAGAGGTAATTGTTGGTTTTGTTGATATTGGTGGAACTGTTAACCATCACTGATTAAAAACAAGTTATAATTCGATGAGAAAATGATGATGTCGACTTTGTACTTGACACCACTCTGAGTTGGATTTTTATAGTGCTAGTTCATTGAAACAACAATCCGCTGGAAGAGATGTCGCCTCACTCGAACACATTATCATGATTCCGAGAAAAACAATTTTTGCTCTTTCTCCTTAATTCGCATGCTTAATAGAGAAGCAACAAATACCAATTTGATAGTCTTTGGTTGTACACTACCGTGGCTCGAACCCACGACCTACTGCACTCGACACGATCACGCTAACCATTACTGCATTTACTAGTACTTACAAGATCTACATCATGTCTATTTTTTTCAAATACATCAGCATAGCACAATATACTTACCCAGGTTTCTATCAAAAGGTGTTTGAAGATACCAAAGGGGTAATCACAATCCGTATAGTGAAGAAGAAAAGTCAACACAATGGTCAAAAGAAAAAGTACAAAAGGACAAATGTATCTCTCAAAATAGTTTTATATCATCACGATATAACTAACCATTGCATGACGTCCTTGTCATGTAACGTTAACAATTATGTACCATATACAATGTTTAGAACTTTTATCTTCTATACAATTTATATATGGCGGAAAAAACTTACCCTTTCATTTTATATCTGTATTGTTAATTTGTATTCTATACCATAACATTTGTATCTTATCTTTCTCTTTTGTTACATAAATAACATTTTGTAGATAGAAAAAAAAATGGAATTTATGATACTTGAAACGAGATTAAAACTCCATTTTCAAAAACCCATCCTTGTCATTATGATATTTATTTTCATTAAATGTCACGAGATTAATTTTTATTAATTAAAGACTTGCTGAACCAAAGAAAAATATCCACAATACCATTGTCCTGTCTGACAATGGTACGTAGAATTACTAATAGAGTTAACGATACCATGTATAAAGTTGATGTCGTTAATTCATAACAATAGGGCACATTTTTTTTCTTTTCACTTTAAGTACATTATGGGAATCAAGATTGTAAGTATTTGATATATAATATGGTAGAGGTAATTGTATCTTTTCAAAGAAATATTAGATTTTAGATAATGGAAGATTTTGAAAATGAATAATTGATAGTAACTTCGAAATGTTCATTTCATCTTATAATATGTTTACACAATTCAATTTAACACAATCAAATATCGGTCATTCAATAAATAATGCACAGAGAAACAAAAGACATCAAAAATAGAAGATACAAATATCATCACCATTGTCAGAATTATTTGACATAACTGTTCTTCCATACTAATTTCATTCAGTAAGAAAGTTTAAATTACCCGACTAGAAAACTGAAATCTAGCAAAGGATAACAAAATAAGCCAACAAAATAGGAAAATAGGGGTTAACACTTTGTTCATACGTAATGTATACAGGGGCGTAGCTACCGTAAGGCACTTTAGACAAGTACCTACACATAATGTTTTCCCCAAAATTATTTTATTGATGAAAAATGACAAACAACGCATTACATATTTTAATTATGTCTGTTTTATGTTTATTGTTCTGAAAATAAGCTTCCACAAGTTGAAAGATAAACATTTGCAATGAGTACTGTGACCATAACTAACTCTTTGAAATTGACAGTTCATTTTATCTTCAAAGGCTTTGTCTTGACATAAAATAAAACACAATTTGTTTTTCACACGTTTTTTAACATCTGAATCTAGAAATGAATTTATACATTTACTAGTTTGTCATTGACCGTCAAAAGAACTGTTGTCGGGCTATTGGCTTGTAGTGTAAAAATGTCTGGCTCTGAACCTATGCTTAAAGTTAGAGCTTTGGATGAAATGTTTAAAAAGATAAGCTCCACACATTAACAGATCAGACAACTAATTCAATCTTTGATTCTTTTCGTACGGATGTCACGGGGTCCTTAACTTGGCACTGGATTTAAATTATGCCTTCAACCCTTCGGGGTAAAACTGAGCATTGAATAAAGTTATTATTATTTAATTAATATAAAATCTGTATTCATATACATATTTACAAGTTCATTATCTATAAAGTATGATTATAAAGCTAGCAACACATCCATCCACATTCAAACTCATTCTCTAACTGTCCTCAGATTTTCAAGAGCACTCTACACTTTCTCAGGCTATCAAATATCCAAGACCACACCAATCGACACAATAAAAACTAACAGGGACATACATAACGGTAGGGAGTTCCGAAACATAAACACAGTTGATATAATTTATCAAATTTAGCGGTTGGTCATACTGTCTGGAAAATATCATTAACTCTCTTAAGATTATCGCCTAGTCAAAGTAATGAATCACAACTAATTATTGATAACAGATAGATGAAGTTTTAGCTCTATGACACGGATATTGGCGACAGACAACCGTTTCTTGATGAAGGTGGAAAACATGCTGGAATATGGTTGATGGGCAAAAACCACAAACATGACTGGAGACACTCAATGTCACAAACCAAGACTTGTACCCTAATATTTTTGCAATTTTTTCAGTATTGATAATGCCAATGTCTTAGGGGTCTAGCGAGCGTTCATTCAGTGCGATACGCCGCGTAAAAAGACTGTCTTTAGAGCTACAATGGGTGATGAGAGATTATCATATTTATCGTTGTTATACATTCACAGAACAAGAAATCTAAGCGTCGAAGATGTTATCAACAAATTTGCAGTGAGAAAAAACAGACGTCTGGACTTTATCTAATTACCAGTCCATGTTGCTGGACATGATGGCTGCATGTGCTTACATGAGCTCTGAAACTTTATTCTTTGAATGTTAGTTTAAACATATTTTATTGTCCAAAAACATGACAATAGGATCAGATACAAGTTTTTCAACTTAGAACATCTTCTCCTATATATAAACAATATGAATGTTTCCGGGAATGTTTCTTTCATACATTTTGCATTTATGATAATCTTCGCTATAAATTCAATGCTTTGTGATGCTGAAATTTTGCAACTGTTAAAATTATTCTGAAAAGCGGTGTAGAAACATTCAGTCAAAAGTTCTGATATTCAGCAAAAAATATTAACAACTTCGATTTTTGTATTGTTTCCATGATAAAATAAGAATATATTTCATGTCTTTTATTGTTCAGATTTCGCCAATTGTACATCTATTTACGCTTAAAATCGTTTTCCGTTTTGGAGCTTTGCCCCCAGACCCCTCGCCGCAAGTTGTACCTACATTTCATTTTATGCATAGCTACGCCTCTGGTATGAATGCACATTCATGTCATTGGATCCCTAGAATGTGCACACATATGCTTACATGCCATCAATAAACACAAATATAATCACATATACACGTATATTTCGCCAATATAAGCGTATAAAGCGACAATATACACTGTGTACGTGAATATGTTTTATTCTTATACACACTACTTCTACCATATTTTGGCCGCCTTCAACACGTTGAAGATTATGTCAGAGGTTATACATTACGACTGAAAAAAAGTTAAAACTATTTACAGGTTTCAAAAACTGGTATTTCACAGAGGAGACAGCAGCCTTGAAAGTTATAACCGAGTGACTTTAAACTACGGGCTGTGGTATCTAGTTCGAGTCAGATATCGTGCGAGGGGGGAATTGTTCTAGTCTTTGTTGAATCTTAAAAGTAGGGGGGATAAAAGACGAGGTCGTGATTGTCTGAAGGGTGGCTTAAGTCTGTCTAGTTTAGTAATAGCTACATTTCCATTGGTTACTAGTAATTGTGTTCTTAGCTAACAGTGGGAATGAAGACAAAACTCACTCACGAATTTAGAGGTAGTTCGTTGTCGTAGTCGTTTGTATTTCTTGTTTGTACATTGCTGTTTTTATTGCCGGGTCATCCTTTAACCAGAGAACGCTTTTGACTTAGAAATTCCGAGTTCATATTCAAAAGAAAATAATGTTATTGTTTTATCAGTAATATTACATTTAACAAGATAGTGTCGTACTTTGCTTTATTATTTGTACTAACTCTTTGATATTCTACTTCTCCCTATGAATGATATCCACCAGCTAGAGGGCCCGGATGGCTCTATGAGTTAGGTAGTTGGATTACCCAACAACTGATACAAGCCTATCACCAATACGGCGTGGGTTCGCGCCCAAAAATCAATCAATCCACCAGCTATATATAGAATTGCTCCCAATATATTCAGAACACGTATCGTATATCCTTGGAATATTGCTGAAGATGACATGCAATCCACACAAAAAACATATTAAGAGATTAAGAGAATTGCAGCTATCATAAATGTATACACACAGCAGCTAGCATATCAACTTTACTGTAAAATATGTTCAAAGTTTTAGAAAATTGAAATGATCAGATTAAAAGCAGCATTCATCATTAGTCTATCTTTGGAAATATTTTGCACTGCAAGTTTACGAAAAGGGCAGATCCGAAATTAAAAAGTCAAAACAAAGCAAAAAGGTCTTAGACAAAGAACCACCAGTAAACGTGGGAGTGAGTAAAAACGTTAGAAAATACCGAAGATGCAATCAATAATGGACGATCTAAAGTTAGTGGCAACATTGGACATAAGACACAGGATGGAGAACAAAAAAATAATAAAAGAGCAACACAGACTCCATCATTAAACCGATGGTGAACACAAGTGCTCGCGAGTTGTACCCAGTTCTTTTTTTCTTGCATGACACCCGCCATGTTTACTCATAAAGTCAAATCGTGTAGGACACTACAATGCACAATAAAACAAGCAGCACGAATAAAACATGAGCCGCCTACGGGTAAAGACGAAACGAACATACACGGAACTAAGAACGTCAAGACACATAATAAGACAAAATAAACAGCACGAGCACATTACGGAAAACCGAGGGAGAGCTCAAGAGACACAGACAACATTGGATTCAAGACAGAACGAAGAGAAATAACACAAAACAATACCACACAGAAAGCTAAAAGGGTTAGCAATACGGACCCATTAAAAAACCGGGAATGAACACAGATCCTCTCTAAGGGTAACCAGATCCACACGAAGGGTAAGCAGATCCTGTTTCTTATAAGATATCACCGTGTTACTCTTATATCTAAGTCCAGTTAAAGTCTAGTCGGAGATGGAGGAAAGAAAAAATCTATGTAAAAGGGAAAGATCCATTGTCATTTGAGCCATGGATATTTCGTAACGGTCAACCAGTGCATGATGACGACTGTAGAAGTTAAGTTTTGTAGCGATGACTTCAACCTAGGAGCAATGTAGCCTTGTTTTAGTAGCTGTTGCGTCAGCAACTGAGATATGTCCAGAAAATCCATATGCTGTACACATGCTCTAAAATAATGTATGAATTGTGAAATGTAAACTACATATGCTGGTGATGCTAGAATATTGCTACTGTTGAAAGGGAAGTTGACTTAGTAAAGTAAAGTCATCATTCTGTCGTAGAGTTTCAGTTTTAATCTTCCCCTTTTGTAGATTTCAAGATGAAGGTCAAGATAAGGAACATACTTTTGAGTCTTTGTAGTATCATTTACTTCAACCTCGTTTGGATAGATTGTTCAGTGACAGAACATCATTTACATAGCGGAAATTGGAATAAAAGTAATGGTTAATTAATGACATTCGTTTTAATTCCAGCAACAAAATGAAGTAAAAAAATCTAGGAATCCTATAAAACGTAAAGAAAATTCACAGTAAGATATACATCCAATGATAATTAATTATTAATGCTGCTTCCAACACAATAGGGTTTATCGCCTATATCGATAAACCAATTTAATTGATGGGAGTTTTTATTTAATACATAATTATACTATTCCGCATCTATTTCGTTCCGTCCGTCATTCAGTAAAATATTAAGTGCTGTGTTGTCATTCCACTTCCTTTCAAATTTACTACATGTGCTTTTCATGTCGATAGAATACCCGAGAAAAATTGAGAAGAAATTGAAAAGAAATAATTGCCACCCGATGACATTGGAACAATGAAACCTCAGAAAAGGAGTCGTCAGGCCCCAAATAAGTATTTGCAGGCCACATGATCGTCAAAAAGACATAAACAATTATCGAATGGGAGGAACAAGAACCTCCCCTCACGCATTGGAAATTCTACTGATTGTACACAGACAAATTGTGCCACTCAGCACCAAAGTTCACCAGTCGATCAGCACCAACGTTCACAAGTCGATCAGCACCAACGTTCACAAGTTGTTCCCAATTAACGACAAACAGGCAACATACAACGGCCCCCATCAACATTAGTGCAGAGAGTCCAGATGCCTGTGCATGAGTCCACAAATAATGACCTTTTTGTTGGAGCCAGTTATACTTCATGTATTTAATATTTGCTGCTTATAAATCCCTAAACTGCTGCCCTTCCCTGAATATAGTTGCACCAGGGAGCGCTGGGATATGAGCCGTCGTATGGGGAAAGCGTGACCCTGTTCTCTCTTGGCCGTTGCAACAAGAGGAATTTTATAGCTTCCATTGCTACCAATGGGACGCAGACTTGCCCTTAATTTTTTCGGTAATCTGTTTATCTTGCCAGGTCTCGTCATTCTTTTTCGACTGTGGCCGTTTATTCCACTTATTTACTGCAATCTTTCTTTCGCCGTAAACGAGTCATCAATTAATAGTTTGGAATATCTAAAAGGCCGGTCTCATTTTACTGCTGTTTGTCAACGATCGGAATATGGTTTTTGTATGGAATCTGTGTCGTCTTCAGCAGTATTATAAAGCTATCCGGTATGTGTTGTGAAGATATTTGCGACAATATCTATATCAAGATTTTCTGTACAAATAAAATAGTAATAAAATAGTAACAATGAAGACATACGTATCAGATTTAAAACCGCATCGGTGGCGTTATGGTTAGCGTGCTCGCCTCGAGTGCGGTAGATCGTGGGTTCCAGCCCCAGTCGGATCAAACTAAAGATTATGAAATTGGTATTTGTTGCTTCTTCGCTAAGCACGCAGCATTATGGAAAAAGAGCTGGTTGGCTCGGAATCCAAATAATGTGTCCTACTGGAACGACATGTCTACCCGCGGACTGTTGTTTCAGTGAGCTAGCACTAAAAAAATCCAACTCATCGTGTTGGTCTAGTACAAGGTGGACCTCATCATCATCTCATTGAAAATTAACTTGTTCTCGCCATGATGTAGCTGAAAAATTGCTGAATTGGCGTTAAACAACAATCAATCACTTAATCAATATCAGATTTGATGCGTCATTACTCATTAAACCATTACATTATTTTCGAAGACGGTATCAGAGTTTCTAAGTAAAGAGAGCTCTTGAGTAATTGAACGATCGTGAACCAAAACAGCAAAATACAAAAACAAAGTCAACACAAGAGAATAAAGACTCGGATAACAAACCACCACAAATTAAAGACACAAGAAAGAATTACGTATTGATGGCGATGGGGCTGAAATCTAACGGCCTTGATATTAATAGAATGTTATTTAAAAAAAATCTGTGACATTTAGATAATAATCTGAATAAAAAAAAAATAGAAAACAGATAAGACATTTGATTGATTCATAGGCACAATTAAAACACATTTCTCCTGAAGAGAACCGTTAATTATAAGATCATTGGCGGATATTGAACTCGCAAAGATTTGTTTTTAAATTTTACTGATTGCAAGATATATATTCCACTATTGACTTACATTGTAAATAAAAAAATCATAAAAAATCCAAATGAATTTTCTGGATAACAAGACAACTATTTCCTATTATTTTGGTCCAAGGTCCACATTCTGATCCACTTTGAAAGAAACATTGTATGTCAAATAAGAAAATAATCAGCTGTTTTCAATATCCGGTCAAAACAACAGTATTTACAGTTTCCAGTAAATCCTTCCACACAGGGTGTAGTAATTTGACATCCATGTTTTTATATGTGGTTATATTTCAACAAATGACGTGTTTTTTTGCAGTTAAAACCTCACCAAATATGATAGGATTAACTGTAAAAAATATCATAATAAAAAAACAACTGAAATTTTTTTCAAAGTTCCTGGTGTTCTATTTTGTACTATTTTCTATAGCGTCTAGAAATATCATGACACCAGCCTTTTCTAGAATTACAAATCTCAAAAGGCTTGATTGAGACTTTTAAGTTCTAGTCCTTAGTATGTTTGTAACAGCATTCAACATTTGATTTCTCTACTTCATATACCACAATTCCAAATGCACAACTAAAATCTAGAATTACAGAATTGATTCAGCGTTGCTTCTCAAAGATGAAAGGGGAACACAGGTATCAGTATTTTGATATTGTTAGAGATAAATCTTACTTTGTCAAAGCAATTCAAAATCTAATAATAAATATACATTTGTGTAATCATGACGATATCTCTCAAATGTTAGATATTTGATAGACAACATATTTGTCATGTTTGGTGGACTAATATTTTAAGAGACGACTGGAATTCTAATGGTTACAAATTGTGCTCCACCACTCCTGAATCGCTTATGAATTCCATCATGGCTTCTAAAGAATAAAGATAGAAAATTTTATGATGTTCTGTCATGTAACAATTATCGATTCTGTGATTATCAAAACATCATCTACCCCAAATGAGCTTGTAGTGAAGGATTCTAATGACACTCAAAAGTCTGCTTCTTACATTTCAATTTAAGTCGACAACGGAGAAAGATTAAAAACAAACCTATACGACAAACGTGATGACTTTTCCACTTCCCTTTCATCAGTAGCAATATTCTAGCAGTACCAGTGAATGGAGTTTACATTTCGCAACTCACGCAGTAATCTAGGGCCTACGTCCAGTACAGTGATTTTTTTCTGGACATAGATCAGTTAATGATGCAAAAACTACTCAAACAAGGCTCCTAGGTTGAAGTCATAGCTACAAAAATTCTACTGTCGTCATTACTAAATGGTTTGCCGTAACGAAATATCCATTTCTCAAAAGGTAATGGGTCTTTTTCTTTTTGCGTAGACTTTTTCTTTGACAGTGACAAGTACTTTACCGGATTTGACTATATGAGTAACGCGGCGGGTTTCTTAATAATACAATGAATTGCTTACCTTTCACGAGGATCTGGGATCACCCCCGGTTTTTTGGTGCGATCCATCATGCTTATCCTTGACACTTCGACAATGTTATTTTCACCTGTTGCGAAAACATTGTCGAAGTGCTTGAGAATTTGACAACAAGTTTTTGAACGATGGACACACCGTTGTTTAGCGGATATTTAGGGGCATTTGACGCACTATCACATTTAATGTCATCCATACAATAAATAATGCTATAAGTAAACACTTACCTTCAAGCGGCACAACATGGTTTCCAGTTTTCGGGTCCGACATCCTATTTAATGACGTACATTCACCCCCTGAAATAATCAAGCTTTGTTTCTTTTGTAACAAAGAATATTGGTTCAATTGTGTTTCATAATAGAACATGGCTAATGTAGATTCAAATACCTTATTTTAGAAAGGGACAAGTATTTATTTTATAACAAACCACACACACTGTCTATCAAACCGTTCCCTGAAACTGGCTACATGAAAAATATTCGCATTTTTTATTGACCACATACTTGGTATGTTTGGTGGACGTATCTCGTAGCAAACAGTCATCGGCAACTGTATTCCTCTTCTCGCCGATATGTATAATGCTGGCTTCATACAGGCGCTTCTCAAGAAACACCGAAAGAAGCTAGCCCGATCATTTAATTTCATTTCCGCTATATAACTGATGTTCTTTCACTAAATAATTCCAGGTCCCTCTCCTCATGCAATCGCATTAAACATTTGACATCAAAGTTCTCTGAAACTGATTCATCAAAATGCCAGAGATTTTGATCGACAACATATTTGTTATATTATCTGGTGGACGTGTTTTTCAACAGAGAGTCGGCATTCCCGTTGGTACAAACTGTTTTCCCCTTCTCGCCGACTTCATTCATTATTCGTACGAGGAAGACTACACACAGAGGCTTCTAAAGAAAAACAAAAAATAGCCAGCCCGATGCTCTAATTTCACGTTCCGCTATATAGTTGATGTCTTTTCACTAAATAATTCTAAGTTTGGTGATTTTGTTGATCGCATCTATTCCACCGACATTGAAATAAAGCATACCACATATCCAGCTATGTCTGCTTCATACATTGACATACACCTATCAATTGACAGTGAGGACCGGTTAAAAACGAAACGTTATGACAAAAGAGATTATTTCAATTTCCCCAATGTGAACGTTCCATTTATATGTAGCGGCGCCTGTATAGGGTTGATGCTATATTCCTGAGCTTGTGGTTCCTATCATAATTTCCTTCATAGAAGGTTTTTTTTTCTAATAAGGAAGCCGCTGAACCAAGCGTTCCTAGTGGTTAACTTGAAGTCATCACTTTGAAAGCTTTAACTGTCGCCACCATGACTTGGTTAGCAGTTACTGCCGAATTTCTGTACAGCAAATGACCACGGATATCTTCCGTTTGTCGTTATCACAATCCGGTTCATTCCTAATTCATAGCTTATCTCATGACATATTGCTATGTGTAGTGTTTTGTAGATAATTAATTGTCCTTTGTCCTTTTTCTTTTTACCATTACATTGTCTGTCCTTGTTTGAAATATGGCTTCTGATTACCCCTTTGGTATATTAAAACTTTTATTACAACCATGTAATCATTTTGCAGTAGCGAAAACTGTCTTTTAAATCCGACTTGTGAGGAACTGAGCAATGTCTTTCATTATGCTGTGACATTTCACACCATAAAGTATAAACGTCATTGCATATCATAATTATTACCCTTTGATGAATTTTCTATGATTTAGTTCCAGGTTTGTTTTAATTGATCAATTTAATTATTTTTATTTACAGTTCTTAATCAGTTTTCTGAGATATAATTTTGCATTAACCAAATATAGCATATTCCACATTCAATAATTATTTTACGGATATGATTTACTCTTGAGGAAAACTGCTAGTTTTAATTTTGTTTTTAATGTGCACTACTTTTTAAAGTATTACATGTTGAGAACTTTGTATGTGTTCCCGGTATGTCATCGTGATATAGTTAACGCATCATTAAATCGAAGATACCAAGAAGTCGTACATCGGAGAAGGACACACATATAATTGCAAAAAGAAAAAGGCAATACACAAATAATGGTCGACAAAATGCTACACAGAAAATTTAAAAACTGAACAACACGAATTCCAGTAAAACACGGGGCAAAGTGTAAACATGACTGCGATATAAGTAATAAGGAATCAGTCATGAACAAATATGTAATCAAATATATAAGTAATGGAATGAGAATACAGTAGAAAGTAACGAAGCACATTTATAAACGTATCATATTCAGTATAATGAGTTCACATCCGTGTTATTTCCTGACCTCTGTGTAAATATGTCCCCCAAAGGAAGCTTGGGAGACATATTGTGTTTGCTCCGTTTCTTATTATTCTTATTATTACATCACCCCGACTGTTGTCGGGTGATGTATTGCTATTCTACGTTTCTTTTTCACTATTATTATTATTCTTCTTCTTCTTCTTATTATTATTATTATTCTTCCACACATTTTTGTCCGCTTTATTTCTCGGAGATGCCTTGATCAAACTTTATGAAACCTTGTAGGAATATCATATGCCATTTGAAGTTGTGCTGTATAGGGTTGATTTTTTCAAAATGGCTGCCGTTGCCATGGAAACGGCCAAAATGCTAACAAATTTAAAAACACACAAATGATCATAGCAGGTTACTCGCCGAACAGAAATTGATGAAACTTGTTAGGAACAACATCCACAGCTAGTGGAACGAGATAAGCCAAAAAAGTCGGAATAGGTTGGACAAACTTTCCCGCAGTTGCCATGGAAACAAAAAAGGGGTGATTTAAAATAATTTTGGATTCCTTTCATCAAACTTCATGAAACTTAGTAGGAATATCCACTGTAGTGTGTGGCAGCTTTTGGGAGGGTTGAACAATTTCAAAATGGCGGCCGTTACCATGGTAACCAAGGTGCAAAAAATGTTAAATTCACTTCCAACTTCACAAAGTTTTGCAGTAATGTTTCCTGTCACATCCACATCTAGTGGAACGAGTTAAGCCAAAAATATCGGAATCGGTAGGACAAACTTTGCCGCAGTTGCCATGGAAATAAAAAAAGGGGGGATTTAAATTTTTTTTTAATTTCTTTCATCAAACTTCATGAAATATCGTAGGAATATTCACCGTAGTGTGTGGAAGCTTTTGGCGTGTTGATAAAATTCAAAATGGCATTACCATGGAAGCCGAGGTACCAAAATAATGGGGTGGGGTGATGTCCGCTATTGCTTTGCAATGGCAATTCTAGTTATTCTTCTTCTTTCTTTCTTTCTTTCTTCCGTCAAAAGTTTGTCAGACACATTTCTCGGAGATTCCTAGATCAAACTTTATGAAACCTTGTAGAAATATCATATGCCATGTGAAGTTGTGCCTTTAAGGGTTGATTTTTCCAAAATGGCTGCCGTTGCCATGGAAACGGCCAAAATGCTAAAAAAATGAAAAGCACACAAATGATCATAGCAAAACAGAAATTGATGAATCTTGATACGAACAACATCCACATCTAGTGTAATGAGATAAGCAAAAAAAATCAGAATCGGTTGGACAAACTTTGCCGCAATTGCCATGGAAACAAAAGGGGGGATTTAAATTTTTTTGGGATTCCTTTCATCAAACTTCATGAACCTTTGTAGGAATATCCACCGTAGTGTGTGGCAGCTTTTCCGGGGTTGAACAAATTCAAAATGGCGTCCTTTGCCATGGTAACCAAGGTGCAACAAATGTTAAATTCACTCCAAACAGCGGATCCTTTTGAAACTTGACACAAAAATATGTCATCACTCAAAGTTGTGCTCTTTGTTTTTAAAATTTTCAAAATGGCCGCCAATATAAAAATTAAAAAAATCGTTAAAAATTCAAAAATGAAAAGATTTCAATGGAAATGGATATTTATAGGGAGTAAGACATGCTACACCATATTGCGACCATTTCGGTTTGCTATGGCGGCCAATTTGAATCCAACATGACCGCCAAAATACAAAAAATCTCCGATTTGGGCGAAATTTGGTACTACTATA
The DNA here is from genome assembly GCA_963383655.1 of Bathymodiolus septemdierum. Lineage (NCBI taxonomy): Eukaryota > Metazoa > Mollusca > Bivalvia > Mytilida > Modiolidae > Bathymodiolus > Bathymodiolus septemdierum. Next base: position 44,487,030 of record OY726520.1, read on the forward strand.
GACATGATAGAGTAAAAAACTGGGCTCTAATTATTTCTTGCTATGTTCTCACACTATTCTTCATTCATACCACTAGTACTTGTAATGGTCGTTTGGGGGACATTTGTAACCAATAGTTTCCTGTATGATGTATATCATAAAGATCCTTATATTTCTAGTTCAATATTTTATAACAATTTCAACACGCATCTTCATTTATCAATTATGAGGAAGCTACATATAACATAAATTGTAAAATAATATCATTATCTAATTATGACTTTTGTAGGAATATTATCAATGATTTATTAATTATGTGATGGAACTATTTTGTGTTTCAGATCTATATGAGTAGTTTTAATTGTCATTGCTAGATGAGTTATTATATTGAAAATATGACAAATTCATTAAATAACCGATGCATTCTGTCGAAATATAGTTCTCTTGTTAACAAAACGTCGTTTTATAATCTTTTTTAAATTATGATCACAAATGAGAAAGTGAAACTCCAAATAAAACTCATTGTATGTTCTAAGTAAAGTAAAAAATATATTAACAGACCATATCTTATGCATGTATATAAAAAGTCACTTATAACATCTTTACAAATGATCAAACATTTCTTTAACTTTGTGATGTTTTTCCCTTTTAATAATTAGAATCTAACTGATGTTATATGCAATCTTTAGAATTAAGTTACAGTCTAATATGTTGACTACCTACACCGGAGCACATGAGTTTATTCCCGGCTTTTACTGGATGTCGTGTTGCTCGCTCTTTAGTGTTTTGTGTAATGTTTTGTAGATCATTGAGAGGTGATTTATATTGTGCTGTAGGGGTAAAACCGATGTTCTTTGTCCTCATACAATATATACGACCTCAAGTCACTTTAGAAAGTATTGAATTATGTGTTGGTAAAAACCGGAATTCTATTCGGAAATGATAATGTGGAACTCGTACAATTAATTCTAATGTATGTGACATTTTGTGTCGTTCTAGTTTGTCAAAAAACTATGTTTATTATGTTATAAAGCAGCATGTTATCTTCAACTACTTCTCTGTGTGTCTCATTAGTAGTAATGTGAGGTAACGTTCATGTTTCCGCATTCATTTGAACAATTGACTTACTAATTGACTCATTTTATTTAAAAGAGGAACATAATTGACAGATTTTTAATACAATTCAATTAAAGTCAGTTGATTTTACGCTGGTAACTTTCACGCTATAATAATGATGTTATAGCACATGCCTCTATTTGGTACAATGCAATTTTGTATGTTTAAAAGAACAAATATTGTCTATTCTCCGGCAAAAAATGTTAAAATAATGTAATTATTTACATTTTAGAACTGATTTTCTTCTGATGATGCGTAGATTTGGCTCTTTGTCAAAAGTACTTCTGAATAATTGACACATCGAGAATGTTTGTCATATAACGATTATGCACTTTATGTGGTTTTATTCTTTAGTGTGAACAATATTTATTGAATAAATTGCATCAATTATAACAATAGTACATACATAGGGCTCAGAAAACAAGTGACGCAGCACTTATATAAATTCTTCTCCCATATACCAAAAAAGAAAAGAAAAGAAAAATACATATAAAATGTTTTATTCTTTATAACAGTATACGCATTGCTTATCCAACGCTAATAAAAAAATAAAAATTCAGGATTATCGTTATTACCCTGTATATAAGGGTAATAACACAATTACCGAACTCCGAACAATCTTACAAAGGGAAAGTCAAGACTCATAAATATATAAACAGACAAAATCAGTCAACAACCGGAAAAAACTGTGAAAACCGTAATGACCCTGACTTGGTACAGTCATTTCTAAAGAACTGGTGGGTTGAATCAGATTTTAAAGCGCCAAACCTCCCGTTTTCATTAAGGCTCAAAGTTTCCGGCTGTCACTACAACAGTATTTATAACAATACTTGAACAAAGCAGGTAAAACAGTTGTCAAAGCAGCACCAAACTCAGTGAAGTAAATGTCAAAGACACTCTTACGTCACGTTGATAAAAAAATATTTTTGACATTTTTGTTGACACCTTATCTTTATACATTTTCACTATATGAAAATCCATCGTTTATAATCTTTTCTGCAGAGACGGAATATATTTCGACAATATCTTGGTATCGGAATATAAACTTTTTAAGAGATCGAATAAGGCGAATCTTTTAATAGCCCTGGTCCAGTAGCCTGTTTCTCAGATGAAGATTCCGTTTCAGGAAATCAGAATAATTGCTACTGACCCTTGCATAGCGAATCAATTGCGAGATGTAAACACCATATGCAGGAGAAGCTGGTATATTGCTGCACATATTTGGAAAATTTATGATTTTAAAATTGAAGTCGTCCCGTTTATCATAAATTTTAGTACTGATTTGACCACTGTCGTCAAATTCGAGGTATAAGTCCAAAAATGATGCGGACGAACCGGTATCTGTGGTCTCTTTAACTTCCATCTCTGGAGGATATATCGATGTAAGAAATTCTGCAAATCTAGAATTATTGATAGATAAAACGTCATCAGTATACCTGTATGTGAAATTAAAGGCTCTAGCCTCATGAGTATGCGTAGTGTATCGAAACCTGGGATGAGTTCGGAAAACTAGATATGACGGTTAATCTGTCAAGTGATAATAAAAACGTAGATATCTAATTTAATGCGCACGACGCGCTTCAGGAATAACCTTCACTTACTCTTACCCTTCCAGAGCACCTGCATTCACCCCGTTTTAGTGTGGTTCGTGTTACTCGATCATTAGTTTTATGTGCATGTATTTGCAGATCGTTGTTTGTCCTTTTGTCCTTTTTCTTTTGCCCATTGTGTTTCTGTCCTTCTTCGATTTACGGATTCTGATTACACCTTTGGTATCTTCAAACTCTTCTTAGTATGTCTTGCTCCATGAATGGCGACATAGACCATTTTTTGTAAGCGACAGTCGTGGTAGACATCACAATATGTAAATTAACACATATTACATAAATTCGACATAGACTACCAATGCTAAAAACTACCTATGCAATCAGCACTAACGTTGTGAGTTCGAACCCCGTTCATGGCGAGGAGTACTCGATATAACATTATGTGATAAAGTTTGACAGAGACTTGCGGCAGATCGGTGGTTTTCTCTGGGTACTCCAGTTTCCTCCACCAATAAAACTAATAGATATTGTTGAATACTTTACGAAATGTTTGTGTAATTTTGTATCCAATACAAAGTAGCTGTAACATTAAGAACAGTTTGAAGATACCACGGGGATATTAAGAAGCCGTTTTATTAAAGCGAAGAAGGGCAGACAGTACAATGATTTTATCATCTTTTTTATACATTGTATTTAAAACGTTGAAAAACAAAATTAGATACTGTCACAAATCTTATTTCACTCTCTGTTGTGATAGCAATTGTTTCTTTAACACGGAAGAGGCAGTAAAAAATGGACAATGCAGAAATATAGGGTACAAAAGACGAAGAAAAACAAAACAAAAAACACAACACAACACAAAAGGCACTATACGTAAACAAACACAATAACGTAAACAAGATATTAGCCCTCCTACTAACAACCGGCGGGAAAGATGAAACGAGCATCGTTTTAATTTATACTACACCTTTGTTGTTGTGTTTGGATTGTTGTTATACTAGGATATATTTTCCGAATTGCTACGCAAAAAAAAATTAATAAATAAAACAACTAGATTACGGATAAGTAAAAACGCTGACACAGGAGACGTCTAAATAATGACAATGTCTAATAAAGCTAATTCTTGCTCTGAAATGTCATCTCTCGGTAAAAGTAATACGTCTGTATTATAATTGTTCCTGTCTCCATACAGATAGTATCATTATTACCGGTAATATACACTCCACAGAACACGATCGAACAATAATAAAAATAATAATAGTGAAATTGAGAATAAAATTCATTAGGTGTCTGAAACGTCCTTGGTAGACTTTGTATGTTTACATTGTATTCACTTTTTTGATGACATAGCAAAAATATCTATTCTCAAAGTAGAAATATTTCCGAAACTAGATTTCTAGCTAACGATTTGAAAACAACAACAAGCTGAGTGTACATTAATTATATAGTCATAATTACTTTTTTATATCCCTCTCCCCTCCCCAAAATGATGTAGTGTTTTCTTTATGATTCATGTATCTAGATTTAGTAAAATGTCATAGACAATAGGTGAAATAATCACAATCCATTTAAACAAAGTAACTCCATTGACTGCCTGTTATGTTGACATTCTTTCTGTTTTGGTGATCAGTGTTGCTTACGCCCAACGAGACGCATTTCCGTTGAAAACGTTTCAGATATTTCGATTGATTTTTCCTCAAGAGTATTTTACTCGAACATTTAACCATTTATTTGATCTGATGAAAAGTGATAAGTATTATTTTCATCCGTTATTATATTTATATCTGGTAATATTGAAACTTTCAGAAGGCATACAAAGTGGATGGTCAAGGTCAACAATATCTATTGTCTTCTACTGAGTCACAAGTTCGAAAATAATACCAGAGTTTTGTGGTAATTTTTTACTCGAGTCATTCGCATGGAAAAGAGATATACATATACTAATTATCGAGTTGTGTTGAAGCTATATAGTGTTCAGTTTGATAGTTGTAACGTTCAGCGAGCGGTATTTCAGTTATATTCAGGACGAGAACAAGTTCAATAATATAAAGAAAATTATATAGTGGCGTTCGTGTTACTGGATCTTTAGTTTTATGTATATGTTTTGTAGATCGTTTTTTATCCTTTTGTTCTTTTTCTTTTGATCATTGTGTTGTCTGTTCTTCTTCGATTTACGGATGTTGATTACCTCTTTGGTATATTCAATCGTTCTTTTAGATGTATGTAGACGATTGTGTGCTCCGTGTCAAGAAGTCGGAGATTTTCACATTTACGTTATAGATTGGCACAAACACAGAAATTATAAAATTTTAGAACGTTATGACTTCAGAAATAGTATAGAACTGCTAATTAATGAGCAACTGAGTGTGTGTGCTCCAGGCTGGCATTCTTATAGATTGTAGTGTATAATGTAAATATTGTAAAGGTTTTCAATTAAGATGATAACAAAATCATATTTATCTTAAACCTAACACATTAAATTTTATAGAGGTTATATACAATGTTGTGTCGGTTTGCTGGTTTATATATATTTGTCTGATTGGCTTTTACTTGTTATTCAATCAAAAGCAAACACTCCTAAAATATTCAAAAATACTCTTCAAAGAGTAAACACATCTTGTGAATTTATTTGATAATTACGTAAAATGGTCGTACTTTTAATGCCATTGTTCAATTCTGCTTGTTTTGTGATATATCTGTTTACATATAAAAAATATAAGCATCAGTACTAAATTCTACAGACATAAATTTATTCAGAAGCAAATTATAAATATACTACTACCGCACATCTCACTGTCTTCGTATTTATTGAAGGAATTATTATTTATATTTATCTAGACACATTGGTCTCTTAAATTTCTGAAACAAACTTGATTCATCTTATAATTACAGTAACCATCATGAACTTCTACATTATCAAATATTGTCGACCACTAACATGAAAATATCAATGATTGATTGATTGATTGAAGTTTAATAATTCATAAATCCTACATTCATATAATTCTTTGTTTTCTATTTCAATATCTACACCAATTCATTTGGAAGTGTCTGTTTTCAAATGACTCGGGATAAAATGCAGATTAGAATGTATAAAACAATGGTGAACAATAGAAATCCCAAAATGTCATATATCACATCAGAGACGGATGTATATAACTATTTAGTGGACATTAATCAAATGAAATAAAGAAATACTACACCGTCAGATCCAAAATCAGGGAGGATTTTTTTCAGTTATTTAACTGATTTCAGCTATTTCCCTCAGGAGAGAAGTTGCTGCAATTTGCTGGACACAATCAGATCAGGTCAAAAGAGACCATTTGAAAGGAGGTGTAGATGGCTTCAGCTATTGATTTTAAGTTATTTTATTTTCTAACCAGAATCATGACTGCAAAATCCAATAGGAAAATCGTAGAAACTAATTGCCAATACCATCGCTCGTAATCAGTACGAAAGTCACAGAATATTGTTCAACACAGTTTAGATATAGATTGTAAAACGTGTTGAAAGCTAAAATGAAAAGCTTTTAAAGTTTGAATACAAACTGCAAGCTAGAGCGACACGTGTGAATTGTGAAATATAAACTCTGTGCGCTGGAGTGGCTGGTATATTACTATCAAGGCATAGAAAATTTACAATTGGGGAAATTTAAAGCGTCTTTTTTGTAAAAGAGTCTGGTAGAAAGTTGATCATTGGTGTCAAATTAGAGATACATGTCAAGAAATGCGGCAGAGGAAGCTTCTACTGTTGTTTCTTTTATCGCAAGGTCTTGGGGTTTATTAATGGATTCCAGTTAGAAAAGTCTGGAGTATTACTTGACAGAGCGTCATTAATTGACTTGAATGTGATATTAAAGGCTTTAGCTTCTGTTATTTGTTTGTCTATGATAGTTTTTGTATAAATTGTGTCTTATAGGAGTACAGGAAAAGATCAGCAAGTAGAAACTACAGTTGGTTCCCATAATGATGCCTTTTATTTGTCTAAATATGCGCCCTCCGAACTACAGATAAGTAACTCCAAAATACTGATGAATTCAATTTCTGTGTAGCACCTTTAGCCTATTGTTTCATGCGTGACAAAATAAATTGATTCGTGACTCAAAACTAAAAATTTATGACGTAAATATGCAAAGAAACTTAAGATGAAAAAACATTTACTGACCAAGAAACCAAAGCATCTATCCCGTTGAAACGGAAATGTTTCCTATGCAATTCGTATCTCTCCTTTACTTTGTAACAATGAAAATATCTGTCGGTATGACCATTCCATCGGTACTGCTCATTTGATGTTATATAACAATCAATCATATATATATTTGTAGTGAAGTTAATAAGTATCTTTATTCACAAAATTCATATCAACTATAGGTATACAGCATAAAATATACATAACATATGCATAAAATTGCAGAAGGTATTTTGATACAAATCATAACATGTCGGATTTTCATGTTCGTGCCCAAAGTTAACAATGTGTATAAACAAATAGCGATGTATTTGTTGTATAGAACTCTTTTTATTCGCAACTGCAATAATAAAACTTCAACCGTAGACCCATAAACCATGCTTGAGGTTAATGTTTATTCTATGACAGAGAGAGATAAACTATAATTGTTGGAGAGACATTAATTTTATCAAAAAGCAATAAATAAACAGTGATTTCCATTTATATGTAATCAGAATACCTACTTTTTACTGACGATGTTTTACACTTTTGGCAAATTTTTCCATTTAATGCAGTTTCTTCTGGCAAGAATAAATTCTTCAAATAAATTGGATTGTGCAGAGATTTTTTTAAAATAGATGCGTGTAGATATATAAAAAGGCAAAAGTAAACAGTGTAGTTTTTCTCTTACTCTCCTTTTATACCATTATCAACACACGACAGTGAAAACTGAAAATGGAATATCAAATTCGGGTTGAAAATCAAAATACAATTTGTGCTGATGAAGAAAAGAACAAAACATATGTGTGGATACAAAATGGTCTGTTAGATTATTCTGTATGATCATGAGACCAGCCCTTACTATCCTATTACTTAATGTATAAGACTTGAGCCTACCTAGTGAAGGGTATTCCAGAAACGCGTCGTGCGCGCTAAATTTGATATCTACGTTTTTGTTTATTAAAATAACTATTGCAGTTTTTAGCTTTTGAAAAGAGAAAGTGAAAGAAAATCTGAGATATCATTTATCACACTGAAATATAAATCTGCACAATGAAAGTCAGCGACCAGACAGTGACTCGGTTCTTTGATTACGTAATATGCTATTCTAATTGACAAAAACAAATTAATTTAAAAGAAAAAAACAAACAAATGAATCCTCAGTTGTGCATTACAAATGAGCGATTAAGTCTTGTTATTTCATTCTGAACACTCAATTACTTAATGCCAAACAGGACATACTTTAAATTGTGAATATAATAAAGAATAACGTGTTTAATACCGTCTAAGATGTCATATTCGTAGCAGATGAAATGCAACTTGTAGCAGTTCCTAATGAGCAACAATTTGTTAGGAGTGCATGTTGATGGCACATTGCATTTAATTTTTTCCCCGACTTAATCGACTGGTAGATGTAATATTGAACGAATGCTGTTAAAATTTACATTACCTTGCAATATATACCGTACCGGTGGTGTAATGGTTAGCATACTCGCCTCGAGTTCGGTAGCTCGTGGATTCGAGCCACGATCGGGTCAAACCAAAGACTATAAAATTGGTATTTGTTGCTTCTCCGCTAAGCACGCAGCATTAAGGAGAAAGAGCAAAGACTGGTTGACTCGGAATCAGAATAATGTGTCCGAGTGGGACGACATGTCTATCCGCGGATTGTTGTTTCAGTGAGCTAGCACAATAAAAATCCAGCTAAGCGTGTTGGTCTAGTACAAAGTATCATCATCTCATTGACAATTAACTTGATCTCATCATGATCACAGTGAGGGAACGGAAGTGTATAGCAAATATACAACTTCGGTATTTGTGATGGTGTATAGCGACGATCCATTGCTTGCTGGACATGTAGCGTTTGAAATATGGTAAGTTTTTTTACAATTTATTTTAATTATTGATGTATATAGCGCTATATTTGCGTTCTTAGTTTCTTTATAATCATTTCAACAAGATCTGAGATGTTACTTTAACCGTGTGTAAAAGATTCAGCTGCAGATCACTAAAGCTGTCGCAATTTAATATCAAAAGATGATTTTAAACATACATTATTATAGTCCATAAAGTAAAGTTTAACTAGACAATGCGACTATTATATACACAAATATCACTGTTATACCATGTAAAAGTATGAAGTCAATATATGCTTGACAAATGCACAAACGATGCCTTTAATTATAGTCGGTGTCTTTATGATAAGTGTATAGTTGCTTGTTCGCATAGGACATAGTTGCTTGCGAATTTTGTGTATAGTTGCTTGCCAAATATTTAAACTTAAAAGTTAGCTATGTTACATATATAGAACAAAAAGGCGAGTGTATCATCATATATTGTGGTAGGCCATGTGACGAGGTCGCAGAACGAGTCTAGCCTATCAAAATATCTGATAGTGCACGAACAACTTTGTTCAATAAGGGACTTGCATCTTGCGATGTCAATCAAAGTTAGCGACATCAATCAGATCTCCCCCGGAAACGCCCTCCTAGTTGGAGGGAAATCTTCATAATCTGCACGAGCCGCGCCAGATGAGAAAACGTTTTTGAACGGTGAACAGGAAAATGGATTTGGATGACTTAAAATATGAATCCTTCGGAGGATTTAACGCTTTCAAAATTTTGTGAAAGAATCGAAAGTGACAATAACAATTTGTGCATAACACACAGGAAATTAAAACCATTGGTTTTGATGATTTGGACTTTCTTTCACAGGATAATATTTTTAAAAAACCGATTTGGATATTTGTTTTCGTGTGAAATATGCGACGCCACGCTGTCACAGTTCGTTTTATGGAGTGTTGTTATCGCTTGTCGTCCGTCATTTTTGAGTGTTCGTTATTTTAAACAGTTTTATCATCACTTGTATTGTCCGTCATTTTAATTGTCCGGAATCGAAGATTCGGGGGCATATATTTTTTGCCCTATCCGTCTGTCTATGTCAACGATTGGGACGGGGGCATCAGTGTTTCACAAACGCATCTTGTTCGGTTTTGAAATCCTTTTGCATCCGTCATTTTTTATTTTTTATTTTGCTGTTTGAGTGAGAGTATGTAAGCTTTATGATGATATCTTGTATATTTTGGATTGGACCGAGGAATAGTTGAGTATTTTATTTGAATTATGCCGTTCATATATATGCAAACTAACCTTGTATGGGTATATTTTTGCAGACTATTCTATATGCACACAAGTCGAGCAAAGGTGTACCCTGCAAAGAAATTGGAGCATGGTTTAAGACCCAATAGTCAGATTAGCCAGTACATAATACCTACAAAAGTTTCCATTATTTAGCCAAGGTATGATATACTATATATTTACAAATCATATCCAGTAGACAGACAGTAAGATTTGATTGATTGATTGATTTTTGGTGTTCTAACGCCAACTTAAACAATATTTAAGCTATATCATGGCGACCAGTTTTAGTGGTGGAGGAAGCCGCAGTACCCGGAAAAACCACCGACGCTGGACAAGCAACTGGTAAACTTTATCACTTGCGATTGCGAGTCGAGTGCACCCTTTTTGTAATTTGCAAAGCAAGGCGCTAACCCACGCCTTATTGGTAATAGGCTTGTATGAGTTGTTAGATCCAACGATCTAACTCATTGAGCCACCCGGGCCCCTTATAAGTTAATAAAAAGTACAAACTTGTTGATGCAAAACAAGCAAAGAAGGGACGAGTATGTAAAGGGAAAGAAACGTATTATTGTGTAGACACCAGGGTATGTAATAGTTATTACAAACCTATCAGCACTGTTTAATTTATTATTCAAAATATAATAAAGTATGAATTATACACTAGAACAGGCTTTTTGCCTAGGTAACGGCATATTTTATCTTGACAAATACCACAGTTTTTTGCCCAAAGATAATGATTTTATCCTCTCGATCGTCAAAGTACTGATTGCTAAACATTTGGACTCTTCAGATACACTTAACAATGAAATTTTATTGAAAGAGAAAATCAAGCGACTATACACTGCGTTTACAAGCGACTATCCACTACATATCTGATTGCCAACAAGCACCTATACACTGCAATTCTTGCATCACTATCTTTGACCCAAATTTTCTCGGCATTGATACAACTTACAAAAATCTGTCTTTGCATGTCAAAAGTATATATGAAAGGCTTTTAAAAAACGTATATTTCAATATCATAGCATTTTCGAATATTTTGTAAAAAGCTGTCAAACAAGACAGGCACTCAAACTTCTACTGATCGGTGGTATTTTTTGGACATTTTATCTTGCATTTGCAGCATTATTGCAGTGTTTCATGCATCAAATATATACATGGACCTTCGAAAGGCAAATTAAAACTTTGGTTGCTTTGTATAAGCTAAAACCATTACAAAATCTTACCTGAGGTAATATTTTTACAGTCCTGCAAGCGATGGATCGTCGCTATACACCATCACAAATATGGAAGTTGTTTATTTACTATACACTTCCGTTCCCACACTGTGATGATATAGCTGAATTTTTTTTTGAGTTGACTCACGCACGCACGCACGCACGCACTCACTCACTCACTCACTCACTCACTCACTCACTCACTCACAACATTACAAAACAAACAACAACATATAATAATAGAATTATAAAAAAAAGCAGATATAGAATTAAGACTACTTCCCCCAATGATTTAGACATGAGGGTTAATATCTACTGTTGGACTATTGTTGAAACATTTCTAACAGTAGAAAAAGAATGTCGCAAAATTCCACGAAATAAAAGTTGCTAAAAAACATCATTCTTATTTTTCAATTTCACATACATATCATTAAACAAGATTTTAATATGTGAAAATTTATTCGCACGGCTTAACGATCGTCGGTAAGTCACGGTTGATCAACTCTCGACACTTTCCACACATCACCAGGGCCCGCTTGTTCCGTAAGTCATCTACATTTCGTAGTTCTCTTAACAACATAACATTACTCAAATTATAATATTCGACGAATTGGACAGATTATGAAATATATAGATAATACCAATATGTCTTAGGACAACAAGTCTATTCTCTTCGATTATCATCTTCATTACAGAAGCTAATGCAATACGTCTTGCTTGGAAGTTCGTTGCCTCTTCTCACGAAAGTAGATTCATGAAATATTTCGTATTCTCTTTCTTGCATTTGGGCAATGATGTTTTTTGGCAATTGAGAGTTGTAAATCCCCAAAGCCCTTTTATTTAAAAGATAGCTAAAATTTAGCAGTAATCATGCCATTTTCACATGGATTTTAAAATTTACTCCTTACTTGGCAAGATTCCTTATACCTACAGTAAAAATGGCAAGGAACAAGTAGTCTTAACAAGATGTCGCATTGGTCACGGTAGACTTACACAGTTATTTATTAAATAATGAGAAATGACCAGAATATATTCCGTGCAAATCCAGTTTATCATTGAAACATATTTTAATCGACTGAATTGGGATTGCAGACATTCGTCAGACATTCTTCATCGTAAACACTCTCTGATTTATTTACAAAAGTCCCAGGCGACACAATTTGAATCATTTTAAAAGAAATTAATTTATATACACTGAACATAACGCATTTCAAACGCACCATATGTTAACTGTAGCTATATTTACAAAAGACATATGCTTGTTTAACTGTATCATGAGTATGCTTGTCTTCTTAATCCTTTGGTTTTACCTTGGCTCTGTTTTGCACCTATGTTTTATGCTTGTTCTTTTATGCTACCAAAATATCTTCTTCCCTGGATGTGCCACCGTCTCCCGCCTTCTCTATATCTATTTCCACATTAATGTTTATTTCAATATCTTGAACCAGGCCATCTCGAGAACATATTTTTTTCATCTTTCATCTTGGTTCAACTACATGTGCTAGTTTTATTGTTGTTTGTTTAATTACTTACTATACGCTAGTTCAAGCATTGTTGGCGTCTTTCAGCCAGACATTACATTTACTTATTATGATGAACAACTTAAATTGGGTACAGACAAGCAATTTGAATCTACTAACTTGTGGGTCGGATGATTTAACATACGAAGAAAATATTAATATCATCAAACACGTTTTCAATTTTATTAAATCTTCAAAAAGATTCCTTGTAGTATAATTACTCGATAATTATCTACTCTCCAACCTCGCATCCATCCAACACAACCTTTTTTTTTTATTAATTCGCTAATTATTTACAATATATTTCTATATGTATTATATGCATGCTCAGAATGATCATTATACTATGTGAATTTATTGTATTAATGGGAGAAGACTTCATAAGTTGGTAAAACTTGTATCCTATCCCTTTTGTTAATTTAACAAATAAAATCATCATAAACTAAATTAGATTTACTCATTTACAAATAAAATCATCATAAACTAAATCAGATTTACTCATTTACAAATAAAATCATCATAAACTAAATCAGATTTACTCATTTACAAATAAAATCATCATAAACTAAATTAGATTTACTCATTTACAAATAAAATCATCATAAACTAAATCAGATTTACTCATTTACAAATAAAATCATCATAAACTAAATTAGATTTACTCATTTACGAATAAAATCATCATAAACTAAATTAGATTTACTCATTTACGAATAAAATCATCATAAACTATATTAGATTTACTCATTTACAAATAAAATCATCATAAACTAAATGAGATTTACTCATTTACGAATAAAATCATCATAGACTAAATTAGATTTACTCATTTACGAATAAAATCATCATAAACTAAATTAGATTTACTCATTTACAAATAAAATCATCATAAACTAAATTAGATTTACTCATTTACGAATAAAATCATCATAAACTAAATTAGATTTACTTATTTACGAATAAAATCATCATAAACTAAATTAGATTTACTCATTTACGAATAAAATCATCATAAACTAAATTAGATTTACTCATTTACAAATAAAATCATCATAAACTAAATTAGATTTACTCATTTACAAATAAAATCATCATAAACTAAATTAGATTTACTCATTTACAAATAAAATCATCAGAAACTAAATTAGATTTACTCATTTATAAATAAAATCATCAGAAACTAAATTAGATTTACTCATTTACAAATAAAATCATCATAAACTAAATGAGATTTACTCATTTACAAATAAAATCATCATAAACTAAATTAGATTTACTCATTTACAAATAAAATCATCATAAACTAAATTAGATTTACTCATTTACAAATAAAATCATCATAAACTAAATTAGATTTACTCATTTACGAATAAAATCATCATAAACTAAATTAGATTTACTCATTTACGAATAAAATCATCATAAACTAAATTAGATTTACTCATTTACAAATAAAATCATCATAGACTAAATTAGATTTACTCATTTACAAATAAAATCATCATAAACTAAATTAGATTTACTCATTTACAAATAAAATCATCATAAACTAAATTAGATTTACTCATTTACAAATAAAATCATCATAAACTAAATTAGATTTACTCATTTACAAATAAAATCATCATAAACTAAATTAGATTTACTCATTTACAAATAAAATCATCATAAACTAAATTAGATTTATTCACTTACGAATAAAATCATCATAGACTAAATTAGATTTACTCATTTACGAATAAAATCATCATAGACTAAAGTAGATTTACTCATTTACAAATCAAATCATCATAAACTAAATTAGATTTACTCATTTACGAATCAAATCATCATAAACTAAATTAGATTTACTCATTTACGAATAAAATCATCATAAACTAAATTAGATTTACTCATTTACGAATAAAATCATCATAAACTAAATTAGATTTACTCATTTACGAATAAAATCATCATAAACTAAATTAGATTTACTCATTTACGAATAAAATCATCATAAACTAAATTAGATTTACTCATTTACAAATAAAATTATCATAAACTAAATTAGATTTACTCATTTACGAATAAAATCATCATAAACTAAATTAGATTTACTCATTTACGAATAAAATCATCATAAACTAAATTAGATTTACTCATTTACAAATAAAATCATCATAAACTAAATTAGATTTACTCATTTACAAATAAAATCATCATAAACTAAATTAGATTTACTCATTTACGAATAAAATCATCATAAACTAAATTAGATTTACTCATTTACAAATAAAATCATCATAAACTAAATTAGATTTACTCATTTACAAATAAAATCATCATAAACTAAATTAGATTTATTCATTTACGAATAAAATCATCATAAACTAAATTAGATTTATTCATTTACGAATAAAATCATCATAAACTAAATTAGATTTACTCATTTACGAATAAAATCATCATAAACTAAATTAGATTTACTCATTTACGAATAAAATCATCATAAACTAAATTAGATTTACTCATTTACGAATAAAATCATCATAAACTAAATGAGATTTACTCATTTACGAATAAAATCATCATAAACTAAATTAGATTTACTCATTTACGAATAAAATCATCATAAACTAAATTAGATTTACTCATTTACGAATAAAATCATCATAAACTAAATTAGATTTACTCATTTACGAATAAATCATCATAATCTAAATTAGATTTACTCATTTACAAATAAAATCATCATAAACTAAATTAGATTTACTCATTTACGAATAAAATCATCATAAACTAAATTAGATTTACTCATTTACGAATAAAATCATCATAAACTAAATTAGATTTACTCATTTACAAATAAAATCATCATAAACTAAATTAGATTTACTCATTTACAAATAAAATCATCATAAACTAAATTAGATTTACTCATTTACGAATAAAATCATCATAAACTAAATTAGATTTACTCATTTACGAATAAAATCATCATAAACTAAATTAGATTTACTCATTTACGAATAAAATCATCATAAACTAAATTAGATTTACTCATTTACGAATAAAATCATCATAAACTAAATTAGATTTACTCATTTACAAATAAAATCATCATAAACTAAATTAGATTTACTCATTTACAAATAAAATCATCATAAACTAAATTAGATTTACTCATTTACGAATAAAATCATCATAAACTAAATTAGATTTACTCATTTACGAATAAAATCATCATAAACTAAATTAGATTTACTCATTTACGAATAAAATAATCATAAACTAAATTAGATTTACTCATTTACGAATAAAATCATCATAAACTAAATTAGATTTACTCATTTACGAATAAAATCATCATAAACTAAATTAGATTTACTCATTTACGAATAAAATCATCATAAACTAAATTAGATTTACTCATTTACAAATAAAATCATCATAAACTAAATTAGATTTACTCATTTACGAATAAAATCATCATAAACTAAATTAGATTTACTCATTTACAAATAAAATCATCATAAACTAAATTAGATTTACTCATTTACAAATAAAATCATCATAAACTAAATTAGATTTACTCATTTACAAATAAAATCATCATAAACTAAATTAGATTTACTCATTTACGAATAAAATCATCATAAACTAAATTAGATTTACTCATTTACGAATAAAATCATCATAAACTAAATTAGATTTACTCATTTACGAATAAAATCATCATAAACTAAATTAGATTTACTCATTTACGAATAAAATCATCATAAACTAAATTAGATTTACTCATTTACAAATAAAATCATCATAAACTAAATTAGATTTACTCAGTTACGAATAAAATCATCATAAACTAAATCAGATTTACTCATTTACAAATAAAATCATCATAAACTAAATTAGATTTACTCATTTACAAATAAAATCATCATAAACTAAATTAGATTTACTCATTTACGAATAAAATCATCATAAACTAAATTAGATTTACTCATTTACGAATAAAATCATCATAAACTGAATTAGATTTACTCATTTACGAATAAAATCATCATAAACTAAATTAGATTTACTCATTTACGAATAAAATCATCATAAACTAAATTAGATTTACTCATTTACGAATAAAATCATTATAAAGTAAATTAGATTTACTCATTTACGTAAATAAGAGAAAAATAAAATAAAAATAGATATGGGAACATTATTGTACTAATGAATCACGAATATAAACTAATTGCATGAAATGAAATTAAATCAGTTAAACCTTGAACTAAGCTTACCCCTTCGAATGATTTCAGCATATATTTACTTATTAAGGGTTAACGTTCTGTGTTTCAGTAACAAATAAATGACTGATGATCATTGGCAAGAAATGTCCCACGATGATCTCTAACATATGGTATGCAATCAGTGTCATTACGAATAAAGGCTGTGAGTTCAACATTCATTCATGGGGAGGAGTATTCAAAACAAGCTAAGTCGTGAAGTTGTCAATAACTGTCAAAAGTAACTGACAAATCACATGAATTTGTATCGAGGGCACATTACAACGGACGAATATCGCTCTCATCAACTTTAGTTGAGATAGACATGACCAATGGTAATCACATTACAGCATGATCAATCAGAGGACAGAGAGAAACCGTGAAACAGACAGGCAGTCAGAGAGAGACAGACAAACACAGAGACAGACAGACAAACAGAGAGAGAGAGAGAGAGAGAGAGAGAGAGAGAGAGAGTTGATTGACTGTAATGATCAGTTGACGTGCCTAGTGTTTGAAAACAACAAATTGTTCAATTTAGATTGGCTTTGTGGTGGAAATTTAGCTTGTCACAGGAACGAAAGAGAATATATATTTGAAATGGTCGACACTGACATTGTAGCGTGCAACCACTTCGTAAAAAGCGGATTTATTATGAGCTGCTAAATTTTGATTTTTACGTACAAAGAGCGTACCATTCGCCATACACGAAGCACTCACTTATGTCGCGCCCTAAGGACGAGTTGTGTATTCTATTCGCTCCACACAAGTAGTGGAAGGCTCTTTCTCAGAGGGCTGTACCGAACAGCGTTGAACCTTAGTCATATTCCTACACAGGGACTACTTCCAATTCTTTACCAATCACACATATTTAAGTATTGGTTTATATTCTTTGATAAGATAGATGCTGATTAATATCATTTGACGCTGAAGTATTTTCTTTTGTAATATAGTATTACTACCATTAAAATAGAAATTTGACGGACAAAACATCCTTGATGAAACTCCCACAAACATGTAGGAGTGATATGCAGCAGTGATGCAAAATGGAACTTTTATATTGAACATAGTATATCTTATTTTGAACGATGCAATATCATAATTACACAGCGCTACCATTGAAACACAATACCTTATTTCCGACTAGACAAATATTCGATTTACGGCTTCTGATTATCCCTTTGGTATCTTGAATTTTTTCTTTGGATATAATTGCTATGCTAGAGGTAATGGGAACTTTAAATCAAATAGATCGGAAAAGCTTCAGATAGAAACCGATAGGTACATGTCGTTCTATGGTTCATAGATCTGATTCCATCTGTACTGAAAGTTGTGGGTGAATTCTTATTGTAAGGTAGAGAATGAAGTAATTTATTAAACATAATGGTATTAAAATCAATGCCTACACAACATCAAGATCGGGTTAAAACACTTACTGAATATTATTTTTTGTGTTTGCAAATAAAATTATTTTTAATATGAAGGTATTTAATAATAAAAAGTAAGATATAAAACAATTCGTCCGAACGAAGGAAAAAATACTTGGTGCAGCTTAATGAAAATAATTACATACTAAGCAGTTAAACTGTAAAGGCCCAAACAAACATAACAAGGAAGACTAGTTGTTAAGATAACTGGAAAATGTCCTTTGAAATAACAACAAAATGGCATAGGTATTCTACAAAGCCCTGCATGTAGCCTAGTGAATGTAATGGGCATTTGCAAGGCCACTCCATCGTGTAAGTGAACCCATGGTCATCATCATTATACATCACTTATATTTTTCAATAAATGTCTACAATTTATACAAAAGCCATTGTGCATAAATCACATTATCACAAAGTTTTTTTGATTCCCCATTTCAAAACTACATTCCTTGTGCAACTAATTGATGGAAAACACGTTTCAAATCCGAATTCAAAACAATACCAGCATACGACAATTTTCTTAGATATTGCCCATCACAGATCATTCAAACGTGTTGCAATAAAAAACTGCAGAACAACGTTTCTCTCATAAAGCTTTATTTGCCAACAAAGATCTTGATGCCATTATCCCAAGGAATTTACTTCATCACAAGTCAGTCAAATGTAAAATTCTTTCCTATTTCAGAGATCAGACTATTCATATACTCTCGCATTCATATCCTACAGCTATTACAAATCTTCAATGTGTAGCGAGATCTCTGTATTGACGACTTCAAATCTATGCCTAAATACATATATTGCTGGCCAGATTTTTACTGATGGCGTTAACATTATCAACAACACTTCTTTACGAGACATGTAAGCCTAAAGTCCGACATATCGTGAGCCTAAAACCATAAATTGGCAACACAACTAAGCTAGACGGGAGTTACGACTGAAGCAGGAACTGCTTACCTTCCGGAGCACCTAAGTTCACCCCTGGTTTTTAGTGGGGTTCGTGTTGCTCGATGTTTAGTTTTCTGTTTAGTGCTTTGTGATTGTTTGTCCGTTTATCTTTTTTCTTTTGACCATTGTGTTGTCTGTTCTTCGATTTACGAATATTCTGATTTCCCCTTTAGAATCTTCAAACTCGTCATGATAGAAAAGCCATGAATACTATTTCCGAATGGGTTACGGCTATGAGATCGTTGATACAAATTAAAATTTATAAATACTTAATGGGTCAATGATCACTTATCTTTGACATCGTCATCATCTCACCGAATGTAACTTGTTCTCGCCATGATGTACCTGAAAAATTGTTTGTTTGGTGTTTAACAACAATGACTTACTCACCTTTTCTGGTCCACATCTCCGGATTTTAATGGAGCTTGTGTTGCTATATCTTTAGTTTTTTGTGTAGTGTTTTGTCTTTTAATCCTTTTTCTTTTGGTCCATGTTAATATCTGTCCTTCGATTTACAGCTTCTAATTACCCCTTTGATATCTACACATTTTTCGTAATACTTAATTCAATATAACATAGTTCTGAATTAGTTGTGAGATATTAGTTGTTTTGAAATTCTAAGCAAGTACAGGCAAGTAAATAGGTTACATTTTACCACCAAAAAAGTAAGATAAAAAATAAATAACAATATAATCAAGTTAATTATATGCATAATTGATGTAATTTCTCTTTAATCTAACAAAAGTTTTCTCAGTGTTTTCTAATTCCAAACAAAAGCATAAAAACTATACTGAGCTTGGCATGTACTTAAATATCTTACATCTGAGAATGTCATCAGCTTATAGATATAAAAACTATACTGAGCTTGACATGCATTTAAATATCTTACATCTGAGAATGTCATAAGCTTATAGATATATTAAACCCACCACTAATGTTGTTTATTTTCATGAATACAAGAAAATACCTAAAAGGATAAAGGAAAAGCAAACAATCTGTCACATTTAGAACAATTGCAAATTCCAGTAGTCGGAAAATCGTAAATACAGAGGCACAATCAATACCGCTAACAAACATATGCAGCATGACTGTTCACTCTCATGGCTTTGTAGGAGAATTAACACATTTGTATTTAAAAGACAATGACATTTCCAATGATTCTGAGCGACGCAGCAAGTCGTGACTACTCAGAAAAATATGTATCTAAATTTAAGTTATTGTCGCTTAATCTAAATGTATTATAATGAATTTATAGATATATCAAATTATCAATGTATATTCGCATTTACTGTCAACGCAAGGATATAACATGCGATGTCGTACGCCATTATGACGGTCTAGTTTAAGTTGCTGATTGACATATATTGGTCAGATAAAACTTGCACTATATATTTTCACCAACAGTAACATTGTAATTTTCCCCTTTTCTTCTTCACTTTACCTCTTTCCTGTAATATATTTTACCGTGCAAAGATTATATTTTGAGCTACAATAAAGCGATACGTATAAATCTTATTTGTAATATACGCGTGATTCTTAAGAACTAGCTCTATAGACCAAAAACCTTCCCTCTTAATGGAATGATGCGGTCATACAAGTTCTTTCTAAAATGTCAACACTCACATATAACCGATCAGCGTCATATTTAATATTATGGGGATTTATCTGTGAAATAAATTCCGGTATCTCACATGTGAGATATCAGTTTTTTCCCGCCGGAACTACTTTTACACAACTGTAAGTGTGGTGGTTACGTCCTTTGTTGTGTTACGGTGAATACACATTTGATTGTAAACTGAAAAAATTCCGCGAAATGTTATTGACGACTTTGGCAAATAACCAACATGACGTCATTGACGTCATATGAAGACTTCCAGTTTGAAACGTAAAGATTAAACGTTATTTGGCTTCGTGTACGCTTCAATTTTGATCAAATATAACTAAAATAAGTTTTCAAGGTAAGCATTTTAATTATTTTTATGCGTTGTTGTAAATATGACATGTAGGATTTCACATTTTCAAGATGGCAGATCCCCCAGCTGAACCCCTTAGTATCATTGCTCGTAGAATCATACGCGTGAAATGAAATATACAAATAAAAAATAATATATAATAAATTTTGAAAGTCTATATAATAAACAGTATAGCTAAATCATACATTTTGAATATCAAAATAAGACCACTCGTGACCGAGTACGCATTAATGATTAAACTCGTGGGCGGAACAAGTTCCGCCCACTCGTTTAATCCTTATGCGTACTTCGGTCACACGTGGTCTTATTTTAATATTCAAAATCTACGATTAGTTATACTATATATCTTTTACATTGTACATAATATATTTGATCTTCGGGTCATATATATAATAGCAGTTCTATTAAAGGTAGCCAATGACCTCAGCAATTATCTAAAACATAATCGTGAACAATAGTCAACTGTGAACCAAAATCTAATTGTCAATACCATCTTTCCTAATCTGTACGCAACTGCAAATACATTTCAACAAAACAGCAACATCAATATTTCTAGCTGATCAGTTGTGATAAATAAGAGTCCGTTTTCACGTTAATTGAAACCATTGTCCTTTCGTTGTTCAAAGACGGAAGGGTGTCGTGGTCCTGATCGTATGGTAGTTGGATTTACAACTACCTATGCAATCAGTACCTATCACCACTAACGTTATGAGTTCGAATCCCACTCAGAAGTTTGTCCATGACCTGCAACATGTTGGTGGTTTTCTCTCGGTACTCCGGTTTCCTCCACCAATAAAACTGACCGCCACGATATAACTGAAATATTGTTGAAAGTGGCGTTAATCACCACAAATCAAAGATGGTCGGATACTAGGGATATAATTATTTCAAGCAAAATGTGAACCGTGAATAATGATAATTACCTGTCCTATATATAAAAAAAGAAGAAGAGAGATAACAATTAAAAGGATTTGATATTGATATTCCTCAGTAATAATGATCATAAATTGACAATGTTTGCACCACGATATCATCAACGTCATTATACAAACGTAATACGTAATGACCAGTCTGATACCTATATACTGCCATATATCTAAATGTTTCACCACCACGGTGTCTATCATCAACATCATTATACAAACTTTATACGTAATGACCAGTCTGATACCTATATACTGCCATGTATCTAAATGTTTCACCACCACGGTGTCTATCATCAACATCATTATACAAACTTTATACGTAATGACCAGTCTGATACCTATATACTGCCATATATCTAAATGTTTCACCACCACGTTGTCTGTCATCAACATCATTATACAAACTTTATACGTAATGACCAGTCTGATACCTATATACTGCCATGTATCTAAATGTTTCACCACCACGTTGTCTGTCATCAACGTCATTACACAAACGTAATACGTAATGACCAGTCTGATACCTATATACTGCCATGTATCTAAATGTTTCACCACCACGGTGTCTATCATCAACATCATTATACAAACTTTATACGTAATGAACAGTCTGCTACCTATATACTGCCATATATCTAAATGTTTCACCACCACGTTGTCTGTCATCAACATCATTATACAAACTTTATACGTAATGACCAGTCTGATACCTATATACTGCCATGTATCTAAATGTTTCACCACCACGTTGTCTGTCATCAACGTCATTATACAAACGTAATACGTAATGACCAGTCTGATACCTATATACTGCCATGTATCTAAATGTTTCACCACCACGGTGTCTATCATCAACATCATTATACAAACGTAATACGTAATGACCAGTCTGATACCTATATACTGCCATATATCTAAATGTTTCACCACCACGTTGTCTGTCATCAACATCATTATACAAACTTTATACGTAATGACCAGTCTGATACCTATATACTGCAATGTATCTAAATGTTTCACCATCATGTTGTCTGTCATCAACATCATTATACAAACTTTATACGTAATACGTAATGACCAGTCTGATACCTATATACTGCCATATATCTAAATGTTTCACCACCACGGTGTCTATCATCAACATCATTATACAAACTTTATACGTAATGACCAGTCTGATACCTATATACTGCCATGTATCTAAATGTTTCACCACCACGGTGTCTATCATCAACATCATTATACAAACTTTATACGTAATGACCAGTCTGATACCTATATACTGCCATATATCTAAATGTTTCACCACCACGTTGTCTGTCATCAACATCATTATACAAACTTTATACGTAATGACCAGTCTGATACCTATATACTGCCATGTATCTAAATGTTTCACCACCACGTTGTCTGTCATCAACGTCATTACACAAACGTAATACGTAATGACCAGTCTGATACCTATATACTGCCATGTATCTAAATGTTTCACCACCACGGTGTCTATCATCAACATCATTATACAAACTTTATACGTAATGAACAGTCTGCTACCTATATACTGCCATATATCTAAATGTTTCACCACCACGTTGTCTGTCATCAACATCATTATACAAACTTTATACGTAATGACCAGTCTGATACCTATATACTGCCATATATCTAAATGTTTCACCACCACGGTGTCTATCATCAACATCATTATACAAACTTTATACGTAATGACCAGTCTGATACCTATATACTGCCATGTATCTAAATGTTTCACCACCACGGTGTCTATCATCAACATCATTATACAAACTTTATACGTAATGACCAGTCTGATACCTATATACTGCCATATATCTAAATGTTTCACCACCACGTTGTCTGTCATCAACATCATTATACAAACTTTATACGTAATGACCAGTCTGATACCTATATACTGCCATGTATCTAAATGTTTCACCACCACGTTGTCTGTCATCAACGTCATTACACAAACGTAATACGTAATGACCAGTCTGATACCTATATACTGCCATGTATCTAAATGTTTCACCACCACGGTGTCTATCATCAACATCATTATACAAACTTTATACGTAATGAACAGTCTGCTACCTATATACTGCCATATATCTAAATGTTTCACCACCACGTTGTCTGTCATCAACATCATTATACAAACTTTATACGTAATGACCAGTCTGATACCTATATACTGCCATGTATCTAAATGTTTCACCACCACGTTGTCTGTCATCAACGTCATTATACAAACGTAATACGTAATGACCAGTCTGATACCTATATACTGCCATGTATCTAAATGTTTCACCACCACGGTGTCTATCATCAACATCATTATACAAACGTAATACGTAATGACCAGTCTGATACCTATATACTGCCATATATCTAAATGTTTCACCACCACGTTGTCTGTCATCAACATCATTATACAAACTTTATACGTAATGACCAGTCTGATACCTATATACTGCAATGTATCTAAATGTTTCACCATCATGTTGTCTGTCATCAACATCATTATACAAACTTTATACGTAATACGTAATGACCAGTCTGATACCTATATACTGCCATATATCTAAATGTTTCACCACCAGGTTGTCTGTCATCAACATCATTATACAAGCTTTATACGTAATGACCAGTCTGATACCTATATACTGCCATGTATTTGGATGTTGTTTACTCCATAAGTAATAAAAAAAATATATCGGGTAACACTCTAGGGCTAGTCTGGATGTAGGAGTGTCCATTAGGTTAAGGCATAATGTTACTTAACACAGTTCTTAGCATATAACAAATATTAGATATTGAATTTAACATCAAGTACATGAAGTAAATAGGTTATATTAGACTAAGAAAACATAAATAAGACTATAATAAAGTTAGTTGTATATAATTGTATTTGTTAATATAAGTCTATACAAATACCGGTGTTCACAGCGGTCTCTAATTCCCAAAAACAAAGGCATACTTGCTTGTAATTCTTTATTTCTGTCTTCAAAGACTTTGTCATGATCCTACGGATATATCCTAGATTATAATTAGCACGGAGACAAGAAAATACCCGTAAGGACTGACTGCGTAAATAAATGTTTTCCGACACCGATTGTCTGTAGTAGGTAAGCGACCGGCAGATTAAAATACAAGATTCAATAAATATTTGATATAACTTTATATATAACCTTTTATATAACGCTTGCTGAATCGACATATCAAAAATATACGAACAAATCGAAATTCTAAAATGGAATAGGAAACCGTGTGAGGGCTACGATGTTAACATTTTGTTTTATTTGTTTTTTGGTCATATTATACAATTTACTTACAAATATGGATTTCTAGATTTATTTATTTGATCATAGTTTTCATTACTTTTAAATGGAGTATAGTATGATGTCCATTACGATTTCTGTATAAATATGATGTTCGATTTGTCGTTCCACCCAGTTGTTTGTAGGAGGTCTCATGTCTTAATGTGTTGTTGTGTTTATTTCCGTATGTAGTGTTTAACATTTTGTCACATTATATGTCTTTACGTTCTTAGTTGCGTATTGTGATGTCCGCATAAAACGATGTTCGGTTCGTCTTTATCGCCAGTTGTTTGTGGGAGGGTTGATGTTTTCTTTGTTATTTGTGTTTGTTTATGTACAGTGGTATTCATCCCGTCTTGACTATACGAGTAACAGGGCAGGTGTCTTATAGATGGCATGGACTGCTTAGCGTTCGCGGGCATCTTGGTTCATCTCCGGTTTTTGGAACGGTCCGCGTTGCTCTTCTTTTTAGTTTTCTGTGTTGTGTTTTGTTTGTCTTCGTCCTGTGGCCAATGTTGCCAGTGTTTCTGAAGGTCCTTCTTGATTGTCCCTTTGGTTTTCTCTATACATAATACATATCGCTATATAATGGAGTGTATTATCTATACTCTCAAGTATAAGGCAAAATAATAAACAAAACGTAAATATCAATTTGCCGACACCCCGCCGTACGTCATGGACGCCGGAATTATTATTAACAGAAAAATGCTATGCTACATGTCACTTGTAATCAATTCACAATGTACACAACCAACATTTCAAACAAAACTATATATTACATAATTAGAATTCCGTCACAGATGGGCAAGGCCGTCCAGGAAAAACCGAAGTAATTTGGAAACCTGTATCCGATGACAATGTTCGAACCCATCTCTGAAAAAATATGCAAATAGTAAATAATGTAAAACTAACATACAGACATATTTTTTACACGTATGCACGACGGCTAGAAAGTGAAGAGAACCAAACGAACACACCTAAAATCCCAACCGCGTGACAATGTTCTCATTGGTCAATTTCGACCATTACCGTATGAATATTCATTAGTATGAAACCGACAATACAATATTTTCCCGCTATACTTCGAGCCGCGGGAAAATATTAGTATTCATGTATAGGGTCAAAGTTTAAATATGACTTGGTTAATCATTACGGAATATCTGCGTCACAATGACGACAAATATTTTTGTTGTAATCATAATCCGGTACTATCCTCATTCTTGACTTATCACCAGGTTTGTCAGAAGAGAAACACGATGGTGCCACTAGAGGAGCAGGAACTACATACCCTTCCAGAGCACCTTACTTCACACCCGTTTTCTTAGTGTTGTTCAATTTTTGTTTTTTAGTGTTTTGTAGATCAATGTTCCTTTTTATTTTGACCGTTGTACTTTCTGTCTTCTTCGATTTACGGCTTCTGATTATCCCTTTGGCATCTTTGTTTTTGTCTTGAAACACATATACGGTATACTGCAGTCACTTTTCGTTCTCTCTTGCAAAATGTATGTAAGGTTTTGGACATATTATGAAAAAGGCATAAATTTCAATATCTATGTTATAATAAGGAACAAAACCACCAGCAACGTCACAGGAAAAAGTTTTAAATTGATCTGATTTCACTCGTAATTTTCAACTTAGAGGTATGAATGAGCTTACTACATGAGTTATAAAGCTTTCTTTGCTATGTAATCTTATATGACACGGCTTCCTGTGATAATTATTTATTAAATAAACGTTAAAGAAAACCAAAGTGGTAATCAAGAATGGTCAATCCAGAGACACAGACAACATTGGACAGAAGACACAGAATGAAGAAAAGTAAAACAAAAATCACAGCACAGAAAACTAAAAAGATAATCAATACGGACCCACCAAAATACTGGGAGTGAACGCAGATGCTCCCAATGGGTAACTTACATAATCAAATCTGGTAAAAGTCTTGTCGGTGATATAGGAAAAACACAAAGTTGGATGTAAAGGAATCACCATGTTTCACATTTTATATAGAGTTTCAATCTTTTACTCATTACACGTTTCTAAGAAAGAATAGTGCGTACAAATAGACAGGAACAATCCGCATCAAAGTTATAACACTAAGGACAAAACATATTGCACCACATTTTCAATTGCTGGGAAGGTATTATATCATTTTCATACGGATGACAAGTGAGTGTATTGACAGTTATATATTTATTCAAAGTTGACCATTGGTTAGGCATTCAGTCTTTAGATAGCCTTGTGACATTCAAACGACGTTAATGCCATTGGCTCTGAACTGGAAAACTAGATTAAACATGACAACTGTTACGTCAAATAGAATAAATATAATATGTAAATTGTAAATTCAAGATTATAACTCTGCCTCCTTTACAACAACACTACTTATCTAGTTATATGTGATGATTGCTTGGCATTTTACTCACACATGACAAACACTTGCATGATCGCATTTGTTCACTAAAAGGCGAGAATTGAGTCAATAAAACACTACCACTTTTTATCGAAGTACCGACATTTAGCCTAAGGAGTAAGCGGTCTATGTATACGTGTGTTAGAAGTATCGACATTTAGCCTAAGGAGTAAGCGGTCTATGTATACGTGTGTTAGAAGTACCGACATTTAGCCTAAGGAGTAAGCGGTCTATGTATACGTGTGTTAGAAGTATCGACATTTAGCCTAAGGAGTAAGCGGTCTATGTATACGTGTGTTAGAAGTATCGACATTTAGCCTAAGGAGTAAGCGGTCTATGTATACATGTGTTAGAAGTACCGACATTTAGCCTAAGGAGTAAGCGGTCTATGTATACGTGTGTTAGAAGTATCGACATTTAGCCTAAGGAGTAAGCGGTCTATGTATACGTGTGTTAGAAGTATCGACATTTAGCCTAAGGAGTAAGCGGTCTATGTATACATGTGTTAGAAGTACCGACATTTAGCCTAAGGAGTAAGCGGTCTATGTATACGTGTGTTAGAAGTATCGACATTTAGCCTAAGGAGTAAGCGGTCTATGTATACGTGTGTTAGAAGTATCGACATTTAGCCTAAGGAGTAAGCGGTCTATGTATACGTGTGTTAGAAGTATCGACATTTAGCCTAAGGAGTAAGCGGTCTATGTATACGTGTGTTAGAAGTATCGACATTTAGCCTAAGGAGTAAGCGGTCTATGTATACGTGTGTTAGAAGTACCGACATTTAGCCTAAGGAGTAAGCGGTCTATGTATACGTGTGTTAGAAGTATCGATTTGGGGGTTGTTGTTTTTACGGTTTTCGGATTGAAATTGGAATTGCTCTGACGATGTGGTAGTTGTCTTTTCTAATTCCAATAATTAATCACATGGCATATAAACAATAATCATTCTGCCAAATGGATCATGACTACATGGCCAACGAGTGGTACTTGATGTTACCAGTGTTTACGAAATGTATATACTAGAATCAGATCGACGGACAGAGTTTATCCGGAAGAAATTGCTTCTTGACCTCTTCTTTCCTTCTTTAATCCTTGTGTGTATTGTCAAAGGGACATTAGCTGACACTCAATAATGTAGCCCCTGCTCTATATAGCTCTGATACATGCATACATAAAGGATATACAATGATAAAAATATCGATATAATAAGACAATTATTGATAAGAGATGAGCTAGACATGGACATGACTGGTTATTGTTCATACTGTTCATTAACGACTTACCTGATGGAATAAAATCAGACGTATACCTATTTGCTGACGATACCAAAATCATAACAAATGGAGAAGACAAAGAAATCTTACAGGATGACTTGGAAAATCTAGAAAATTGGAGCAACACTTGGTTACTAAAATTCCACCCTGAAAAATGTAAGCATATGAACATAGCTAGAGTTGAAAAGACGTACGAGTTTAAATACAAGCTATCTGGAAAAAATATTGAGAGGGTTCAGAAAGAAGGACATAGGAGTAACAATAGACTCAGAGCTAACATTTGAAAGCCATATATGTGAAAAAGTAAACAAAGCTACATCAATCTTTGGAGCATTAAGAAGAGCATTTAGATACTTAGACAAGAAGATATTCATACCTCTTTACAAAAAAATGGTGAGAACACAACTAGACTATGCCAGCTCAGTCTGGGCACCATATAAAAAGAAACATATAGATATGATCGAAAATGTACAGAAA
This sequence comes from Bathymodiolus septemdierum, assembly GCA_963383655.1. Taxonomy (NCBI): domain Eukaryota; kingdom Metazoa; phylum Mollusca; class Bivalvia; order Mytilida; family Modiolidae; genus Bathymodiolus; species Bathymodiolus septemdierum. Next base: position 44,516,741 of record OY726520.1, read on the forward strand.
AGGGCAACCAAACAAATTCCAGGGATGAAAAACTTATCATATAAAGAACGATTGAGGAAGCTTGAGTTACCCGCATTATCATATAGACGGCTAAGAGGAGATATGATAGAGGTATACAAAATAATACAGGGACATTATGATCCAGAAGCAAGTACAATAATAAAACTAATGAATGGCACAGAGCAAAGATTTAGTACACGAACCAATAGCAGGAAAGTGGTATATAATAGAGCAAAAACTGACATCAGAAAAAAACTCCTTCAGCATTAGAATAGCAAAATACTGGAATAAACTGCCAGCAAATATTGTGAGTAACTCGTTTAAAAACAGCCTGGGTAAACACTGGAAAGACGAAGAACTGTACTACGCAAACTACAAAGCTGATATATCGGGAAGTCGCGTGACGTACAGAGAAATAGAAGATATACAAGAGTCTGGTGAAGAGGAGCCTTAGGGATCCTGTACCGGAAAACCACCATAAGTAACCAATCAAATCTTCATGTATCGGTAATCTGAACGCCTTTCATCATTTGAAGGCAGTAATTGATGATCATTGTCTTACTTCATAGCCGCTAATGACTAACAACCGAAGCTTCCGAGTGTGTAATTTAACATTTTCCACCATTTAACTCAAGGTTTCTCAGAATAAACGATAACGCATATAAAGGTCAGGTGTTTCATGACTTTGTGTCATTTTAAACATTTACCATATCATTCGTGAATAGTAAGAACATTAAAAGTCCTTATCTTACGATCGCCATGCTATTATATTATAACGACTTTAGATAAATATTGTGTGAGCCGCAAAACTCCCGATGTTCAGTGGCCAAGGCGATAATGGGAATAACATACATGTGTCCATATCTTATGTCAATCGCTGGAAAACTTATGCATAGCCAAAAAGTTGTATTGAGCATAACTAATATAATTAACTAGTGGATCACGAACTACTTACCCTTCCGGAGTACCTGATGGTTTTGTAGGGTTCGAGGTGCTGAACATGTGTTGTGTTTTATAGATCATTGTTTGTCCTTTTGTCCTTTTTCACTTTGGACATTGCATATGTGATATATAATGACGATGACCAAGGCTTCCTTATCATATTCTCTGATCTACAGGTCGGACTTGATACAACGCCTATATAATCTATTTTGTCAATACAGCCATAAGGTATTGCAGTCCTTAATTCTCCCATCTAGGAGTCTTTGCTTTGTCTACAGAGGTTCTGTTTAGTGGTATTATGTACTTCTGTCGCATCTTTGTCATTACGATGTAATTATTTCATTTCGCAGACAATGGGTCAACAAGAAACAAGATGTACATTGTTATATATAGCTACCCTATCAATATTGAAGCTACAATTATAACAATACGGTCAACGAGTTTGTTTTTGAAGGGTTAAACTTTATTGTCACGAAGTATGGCTTCCACCGTTAAGTTATAATTTACAGTTAATATAATTCGAACCAAATGAACCAAACACTCTAATGATTCCATCGTCTATATCACAAAACACGACTTATTCGACCACGATAGTGTCACGACTTAACCTTAGTGTTTCTCCTGTAATTAACATCATAGAAAAATACTGTTATTATCCAATTCCCTCAAGCCATAATAAAAGATAGATACGGCGTCTTTTTAAATTCTGTTATTGATCAAGTGATTTTCTAGAATCTAACAACGTACATCATCGAGTTATTTCAGAGGTTACATTTCACATGAATGTTAAACAACAAGCTTACAGAATAGAAGATGAATTTATTGTGTCAATGTGTTGTCGCCATTAGTACCTCTGATGACAGCAACATACGATTAAGATAACCTATTAAAAGTATCACATACTGCAGAATACATTGGAATCAACATGAAATCGTTTTGCACATGACTTAATATCTATATCTCAAATGACAATAGATCTTTTACTTTTTACGTAGATAATATTTGTGTTTGTGTGCGCATAGTGGTGTCCAATACATAATGCATACTGTGTTTTTGCTTTATTTTTCTTCGTCTTGTGTACCCTATGTTGCCAGTGTCTCTGGATTGTCCATTTCTGATTGCGCCTTCGGTATTCTCTAATGTATATTTACGCTGGATTGTCCATTTCTGATTGCACCTTCGGTATTCTCTAACGTTTATTTACGCTGGATTGTCCATTTCTGATTGCACCTTCGATATTCTCTAACGTTTATTTACGCTGGATTGTCCATTTCTGATTGCACCTTCGGTATTCTCTAACGTTTATTTACGCTGGATTGTCCATTTCTGATTGCACCTTCGGTATTCTCTAACGTTTATTTACGCTGGATTGTCCATTTCTGTTTGCACCTTCGGTATTCTCTAACGTTTATTTACGCTGGATTGTCCATTTCTGATTGTACCTTCGGTATTCTCTAACGTTTATTTACGACATGGTGTCATGTATTATTGAACCATACCGTAATTTTAGGACAAAATATTCATGTACAAAAACGTGGAAATCGTCGTAACAAATATTAAAAACAAAGACCGAATCATTCTTCAAACAGCGATACTATTAATACATATGGTCTCGTTACTGAAATAAGGTTTGATGGAAATATCAGTTGATTTATTTTGTATAATACGAAATAACCAGACAATACAATGCACTACAACAATCAGTAGAATCATATCAGATCAATTATGGCCAGATGTAATAATATTATTTTATATGATTAAGTGTCATAATTTTTTTCACGGACACATTAGGCCACATTACAACAGGTTTGTCGCAGTCTATTATATTCTGAGAGTCGGCAGATTCAACTAGCCACAAATAGTATTGAAATCTTGATTATACATCTAAAAAAAAAATAGGGGGTCGAAAACTGCCGCACATTAATTTTTGTGGAGGTAGTTTTCGACCCCGTTGGTCATGTGACCTTGACAGTTGGTATGTCAAAATCCACTGATCAGATTCACAGGCCATCGATGCCGACTTGCTTTATCATATATGTGAATATTTATCGTTGATAATATCTAATATGGAAATGTTAGTTTGAAGCTCCCTTCTAAACGATATCCATTAAGAAGCTTTTTTTAAAATGGTTGTTTGTAGTCACACAAATATTTTTATTTTTTTCTGCAGGTTCCTTAATGTTGACCTGTCAATATCTCCCTTGACAAGCGTTTTACCAGTCTCCTGACAACGCATCGTGTATTTCCTATGCCTAAATCTAGATTAGAGACTCAGAATATATGGAGGGGGTCGAAAACTACCCACGGTCGAAAACACCCTCCATTGCTCTTGTATTGTTATTTTATGTTTAATATTTTATTATAGCGAATACCATCAATTTCTTTTCAGCATTCATTGACTCTTCTCTGATATTGTTCATCTTTATGCTGTCATTAATGTTTGTGATAGTGTATGGTCTGTTTGAGTGGAATAGAATCTGCATTTTTTTTTGTAATTGCTTATATCTGTATTGCCGTTGAATACCCAATTATCAAGAAGGGGAGGGTTGGGGTCCCATTAACCGGTTTAATCCTGCCACATTTGTGTACCTGTACCAAGCAAGGTACTGGATTTTCAGCGTCATATGTCGTTGTTTTTTCCCCCTCTTCAATGATTTGAGGAGAGAGGTAATTGTTTATTTTGTTGATATTGGGTGAATTGTTGAGCATTGCTGTAAACTTTCTTTTCATAATTGATAATGGTGATGTCCCTTGTTACAATGTGACCAGCCTGATTTGATATGAATTTGGAACTTGCATGGTTAGAGTATAATATAGGTATCTTTAGCCAATTTTATCTGTCATGTTTTGGGCCAATTGGTTTACCTGCCCCCGAAGAATGTTGTGGCTTTCCAATCTTTTGACTATGAGCATACCTGTTGATGGTTATTCTAATCCTTTGACTATGAGCGTACCTGTTAATGGTTATTCTAATCTTTGGACTATGAGCGTACCTGTTAATGGTTATTCTAATCTTTGGACTATGAGCGTACCTGTTGATGGTTATTCTAATCCTTTGACTATGAGCGTACCTGTTAATGGTTATTCTAATCTTTGGACTATGAGCGTACCTGTTGATGGTTATTCTAATCTTTTGACTATGAGCATTACCTGTTGATAGTTAATCTAATCTTTTGACTATGAGCATACCTGTTGATGGTTATTCTAATCCTTTGACTATGAGCGTACCTGTTGATGGTTATTCTAATCTTTTGACTATGAGCGTACCTGTTGATGGTTATTCTAATCTTTTGACTATGAGCGTACCTGTTGATGGTTATTCTAATCTTTTGACTATGAGCGTACCTGTTGATGGTTATTCTAATCTTTTGACTATGAACGTACCTGTTGATGGTTATTCTAATCTTTTGACTATGAGCATTACCTGTTGGTGGTTATTCCAATCTTTTGACTATGCGCGTACCTGTTGATGGTTATTCTAATCTTTTAACTATGAGCATTACCTGTTGATGGTTATTCTAATCCTTTGACTCTGAGCGTACCTGTTGATGGTTATTCTAATCTGTTGACTATGAGCGTACCTGTTGATGGTTATTCTAATCTTTTGACTATGAGCGTACCTGTTGATGGTTATTCTAATCTTTTGACTATGAGCGTACCTGTTGATGGTTATTCTAATCTTTTGACTATGAGCATTACCTGTTGGTGGTTATTCCAATCTTTTGACTATGCGCGTACCTGTTGATGGTTATTCTAATCTTTTAACTATGAGCATAACCTGTTGATAGTTATTCTAATCTTTTGACTATGAGCGTACCTGTTGATGGTTATTCTAATCTTTTGACTATGAGCGTACCTGTTGATGGTTATTCTAATCTTTTGACTATGAGCATTACCTGTTGATAGTTAATCTAATCTTTTGACTATGAGCATACCTGTTGATGGTTATTCTAATCCTTTGACTATGAGCGTACCTGTTGATGGTTATTCTAATCTTTTGACTATGAGCGTACCTGTTGATGGTTATTCTAATCTTTTGACTATGAGCGTACCTGTTGATGGTTATTCTAATCTTTTGACTATGAGCGTACCTGTTGATGGTTATTCTAATCTTTTGACTATGAGCATTACCTGTTGGTGGTTATTCCAATCTTTTGACTATGCGCGTACCTGTTGATGGTTATTCTAATCTTTTGACTATGCGCGTACCTGTTGATGGTTATTCTAATCTTTTGACTATGAGTGTACCTGTTGATGGTTATTCTAATCTTTTGACGATGAGCGTACCTGTTGATGGTTATTCTAATCTTTTGACGATGAGCGTACCTGTTGATGGTTATTCTAATCTTTTGACTATGAGCGTACCTGTTGATGGTTATTCCAATATTTTGACTATGAGCGTACCAGTTGATGGTTATTCTAATCTTTTGACTATGAGCGTACCTGTTGATGGTTATTCTAATCTTTTGACTGAGCGTACCTGTTGATGGTTATTCCAATCTTTTGACTATGAGTTGATGGTTATTCCAAGAAATACACCGTGCGTACTTAATTATATATCTACGTTTTATTAAGAACACACCCAGTTTGTGGTGGGTAGCATAGCAGTAGTATATGCTATAGCATATCATGCTCCTCCCCTGTGATTATATGATTGATCATATGATGCTCATCTGTTCTGTAATCATATCATGCTCCTCCCCTGTGATCCTGTGATTATACGATTGATCATATGATGCTCATCTGTTCTGTGATCACAACATGCTCCTCCATGTGATCCTGTGATTATATATTTGAACATATTATGATGATCATCAATGTGATGTTGTGATCCCATGATATGATTATTTTAATTAAGGAACATGAAATGATTAGATGATTTTGATATGATCATTTAAAGAATTATAAACAGACTTTATGATTCTAGTAGGATCATTCAAAGAAGCGTGAAAAGCACAAATGTTAATATATACGTTAGAGAGAAACCAAACAGGTACAAAGAATTAACAATGCACACAATAAACAGACAAACATATAACATCTTGTACATGTCATGTATCTAATGAAGTCGATTGATTGAACATTGATCGATGTCAAGTCAGTTGTATTTCAGCTTTATTCAATGTTTGTTTGTTTGATGGTGTTTAACGCCACTTTTAACAGCATTTCAGTTATATCGTGGTGGTCAATTGTATTGGTTGAGGAAACCGAAGTACTCGGAGAAGACTACCAACTTGTCGCAAGTTACTGACAAACACTATGACATAATGTTGTATCGAGAACACTTCGCCTAAACGGTGTTCGAATTCACAATATCAGTGGTGATAAGAACTGATTACATAGGTAGTTGTAAGTCCAACTACCATACGATCACTGCCACGACGGTCCTCTGAATGTAGATTGATTGTAAAACAAAATGACAATAGAAAAATAAAATAAACAGGGAGTAGTGATATGATCGGACATTGGGTATAAAGTATAAAATTATGACACCAAAACAAGATTCAGAAAAACTCCGTAATGGTCACGATATATGCTTGAATGAAAAACGATATTGCTCAGTAAAAGCAATCAGTAATCAAAACTACAACGATCTCTTTCACAGTGTAAACGTCGTCAACAGTAATTTATAGCTCATTACACGAACTAATTATACACTTTTTTCTGTTACAATAATTAGAATCAAGACTCATTTTACCCGTTTTGTACTAGATACTGACTTGACGATAGGACCGTCAATATATCACTAGAGGTTTATCGTGACAAAATATATTTTCTATCAAAGTTGTATATCTTGTGTGGAGTATTGTTCTTATTTGCTAGTAAAAATAAAAATAAACGACAATGATTGCCGATATATCCAACCACAACAGCACGAACCAAATCCGTCGACAAAGTCGAAACCTTCACACAGGGCAAAGGTAAATTGTTTCTAATCAATTAATGATATTTGTAATATGTGCATACGCCCTTCCTCTGAACCACACGAAAATAATTCCTTTGCTTGGCCCTGAAAAATCATAAAATCCATGTGATCATGAAATAATAACAGTTGCATGACTTCAGATACAGTAAACGAACATTTTGTTGGTTGTTCTGTTCAGATGTGTGCGCTACTCTGTACCACATTATGGATCCCTGTTTGGATATAGGAACCCCAAGAAATCAACGTGATAAAAAATAAAATAGCAAGTGTACAATTTCAGTTTATTTATGTAAATGAAAATGTGTAAACTTGATGAACTTCCGTTAAGTCGTCTATGATGATATGTACTCACTCTGTACCAAAATCCGTGTTTTGGTTACGGGAAACCACAGAAATCAATGTGATAAAAGAATAAAATAGCAGGTGCCCGACTACAGCTCATCTACAAGTGCTATATGAGGAGTTACGGATTAGAGATCTACACCCATTTCTGTACCACATTGACAATCCATGTTTGACTCTGGAAAGCCATAGGAATTCCTTTGACCTTTTTTGTTTTTATCAGAAACCACGACATTTAGGTCAAATCTAAAACGAAAACATTCAGAAAATGTCATAATGAATCTCCAAAAACCTTTGGCCTAAAGAGCAGTTTATGAAGCAGCAATGGCTTCATCATGCACCAGGTGTACTGCATCAAGCTAAACTTGAAACCACAGCTGATGTAGAAAATCGACTGGAATACTACATAATGGTCTTGTCATAATCAATTAAGAAAAAACATCTCCAAATTAGAAGGGAACCGCATCGATGGTATAATTGTTAGCCTGCTCGCCTCGAGTGCGGTAGCTCGTGGGTTCGAGCCTCGATCGGGTCAAACCAAAGACTATGAAATTGGTATTTGTTGCTTCTCCGCCAGGCATGCAGCATTAAGGATAAAAAGCAAAGACTGGTTGGCTCAGAATAAGGAAAATGTGTCCGAGTGGAGCGACATGTCTATCCGCGGACTGTTGTTTCAGTGAACTAGCACTATAAAAATCCAACTAAGCGTGTTGGTCTAGTACAAAGCGGACATCATCATCATTTCATTGAAAATGAACTTGTTCTCGCCATGATATATATGTAGCTGAAAAATTGCTGAGTTGGTGTTAAACAACAATCACTCACTCATTCCCTTCAAATTAGAAGGAAAATAAAAATTGTGTATACCTTCAAAATATGTGAAATTCTTTATAAAAAATCCTCATAGAACACAGACGAACAATAAATAATTATTAATACCCATATAGATATGGAAACACCATAGTTGTCACTCTTTTTCTTTGGTGGATTTCATAACTTTGTAGGGGACCATCCGATGGACATTCCTACCAAATGTGGTTCCAATTGGGGCAGTTGTTTCGGAGAAGATCAAAATGTCAAAACTTACAGTCAATGAAGTGACACAAAGTGAAAAGCTAAAAAGTATAATTCTGATGATAAAAAATGGAACACACAAGCAAACTAAAAATGAATAAAATATAAAAAAAAAAATTTGCTGACAATGATGTTATGCTACATCACCAAGCATGCATGGACTTTACATGTTAAAGTAATATGAAAGGCAAATATCGTGGAATTTTTTGATTAAATATTTTCACTTAATATGTCACTTAATTTAAACTAAAATCAACTGCATAACATTAAAAATCCGCTCAAAAGCAGATTTTAAGAGCAAATCGCAAAATATTTTACAGCAGATAATTCTGTTTTCCCGTACAGTAATGCAAATGATATGCGCGTGACCCAAGATTTGAACTCTTTTGGGGAGATTATCGCTCATGCGTACTGTTCAGTTGATGAAAAAAATGTCGGATGCAAGTAAAAATATATTCCGTGTGTACCACAAAAGAATAATTGCACCAAAATAAAAACGGTTCACACGACATGATTGTTTATCTTTTCGTCACGAGGTCATGATCGGCAATCACCGGAACAAAATAACCGAAAGTTTATCAGTCTCCACAACAATGGCAAGGACGATAAACATGCACACGGATTTGCAGATTTTTAATTGTTGGGAACATATTTCGACTTGAAACATGCATGAATAACTTAGTAAAGGTACCGCCGTATTCCAAATTGAATTTTCATGGAAAAAAATTTTTCACCCAAAACTGGTGTAATATTACTTTTAACAATTAACGATAATTCCTTCCTATGTGAATAAGTAGAGTAATGATCATTTGATTACAAAGCAATCTAAATGTTTAATTCTACACTTTGTTAATTGCAATGGCATTTCTCTCATTTTCAAAAATTAGGGAGAACTAATTCTACAAACTAGAAGTACATGTATGTTGACAATAAACGTTTAATAAAGTTCACATAATAACAACCAAATATCATACGGTACAGTCGTAGATTGATACCACGTATATTGCTGATATCTGATAGGTTTTATGGGTAACAAAAATTTACGATTTTGGCAGATAATGCCCCTTTAATCAAACATTCATACAAATGTTAGTATTCATGTTCGCGGAAAATACGATTGTGAGATAAACAATGTATGAATTTCAGAAGAGTACATTTATTCTGCTGCTGACACCAATTATATTCTTTGGTGTGTCTATTTTATGCTTGCTCTTTCTCCTTTTCCCATTTCATATGTTTTCATATTTTTCTCATTTTCATTTGTAATCTTTGTATCTTGCTAAACTCCATTTACTTGAAAAACTATCAGAAAAGTTTACTCAGACAACAGAAATGTAAGGTTTATTGAATAAAAAAAAAATTAATCTACATAACAAATATTATGTTGAAAAAGAATACATGTATATGTTAAAACTTGAGCAGATTCTTCATTCAATTCTCATTGTATTGTACATGTATTTTACATCGTGATCGTATGGTAGTTGGATTTCCAACTACCTATGCAATAACCACTAACGTCGTTGGGAGTTCGAATCTCGCTCAGGCGAGGTGTACTAAATACAACATTATGCTATGAAGTTTATCATTGACTTATGGCAGGTCGTTGGTTTTCTCTGGGTACTCTGATTTCCCCCACCAATAAAACAGACCGCCACGATATATCTGAAATATTGTTGAAAGTGACGTTAAAAACCATAACCCCAACCCTCTAGCATTGAGATTGTTGTATTTAACTGTCTTGTAGTCAGTCATATTAAGAAAACACTGTTTCTTTCGTCGGTTTACTGTTTACGAAGCTGTAACTGTAACGTGCATTAGTCCTACTACAACTTGTTAAAGATAGAGATCTTTTCTGGCGTTTACCTATAAACAGAAGCTTAGCAAACGCATTTCTAAACTTGACAGAAAATGCGTTATAAATCAAAGGATTTACAGCACTGTTTGTATATTGTAAAACTCGGGCGATCCAAAGTATATTCAGGTACCCTTCGAAACCTATTGAGCCTACTGTACTTGGTTCCGAAAACAAAATCCAGAGAATTACTATGCGCATGGGTAAAACACACAAAAAGAAAATAATAACAATCATCAGAAGCATGATGACTAGTTGTTTCTGGGATTTCATGGAGTTTTGTTTGGACATATTGTTAACATTTTCTATTTTTTTCGATTCTGTTATTACTGTATATATTGTTCTGGAATACACAAATGATAATATAAAGAACGGAATGACAAAAAACACAAGAAAGGATACAACGACAAGCATCCGTTGCCACACTTGAGAAATATGTGTTCTACATACACTCACTTGTGTATTATCATTCTTAAAAGTCGCCGATTGTGTATGTGACATGAAAATGAAAGGCACAGCAGAAATTGCCGCTACAATCCAAGCAGAAGCCATCATCAGAAATGCTCGACTTCTACTGCATGTTGAGTAACTTTCCAGCGGATAACAGACCGCGAAATATCTGCCATAACTAATACCTAGCATGATAAGTATAGATGCATGGGTAACTAATATTTCTAGAAATGGAATAATCCGACCTGAAATGAAAGAAAAGAAACAATAAGGAATAATGAACAATACTGAAATTATTATGTTATGTTGTGAAGTATAAGGTCAGGTGTGTTCAATCATACAATATTTGTAAAAACGATATTATATGCCGTTAAACTTAAACAAAATGTACTATATATACGGCAGGGACTCCTTCATGTCTTGACATACACATAACATTTATAATAAGGACCTGTTGAGGCGAAATTTTACGACAAAGAAGGGGGGGGGGTGATTTGTATTTTCCAAATTGTAAACTTTCTGTTTATATGTATTAACATTCCAGCAGCACCTGCATATGGAGTGTACGAGTTAATATGAAATCCCGTTCTGTCGTCAAACATAAATACATATAATGACTAGCTGTTATTTAGTTAGTCATCCAACTAAGTTTATCGCAACACATTGTAAAACAACATATATGAACATGACATTTTCCCTTAGTGAAGTTAATATTACATAAATAATATATTGCGGACTATTTTTCGATAAACATTAGAGGAAAAACAGACAAAGTTCGTGTATTCATTTCCTTACAATGTGTGACCAAATTGTACAAGATGCTATCATGTCGTAGGAGTGATTACTATATACATATACAGCTACTGCGTCAATCTGTAGCACGGAACGTGATGCGCATATCTGATTACGGAATTATTAATTTTAATATCAACAATTAATTATCTGTGATTAGGAGGATATTCATTGGTTGGTCGCTGTGTTTTCTGGCTAGGCAAAAATAATAATTTTTTTATGCAAGTCTTGTATGAAAATGTTGTATTGAATTTTGTGTATGTCAGTGTAAAAAGCTGATTTACTGTCTGTTTGATTTGACGGGTAACCATAATGTAGACTTCATGGAAGTCATAGTTTGTATCTGTCCGCTATTCACGACAAATATGTTGTAGTTCGAGCAGATAAGGCCCCTAACAACATCGTCCTTATCTGCAAAAATCATTACATAGATTGCTTAAGCATAGAATTAGGTTTGGATAACTCACAAGGTAATCCTACATATACAACTACTACACTATCAAAAGCGGAAATCATTGATAATCACATGTCAGTCTTGTCTTCTTTTGGGTTTTCCATGAAAGATGAGGATTGTGATCTACCCTTACTGTATTGGATACCAAAATAACACAAGTATCCATACAACATTATATCGCGGGAGCTGCCAAGTCGTTCTACCAAGCCTCTTTCTAACATTTTAACTTCTATTTTTACAGCTGCCAAAACGGGTCTCCATAAATATCATGATACCTGCTTTTCTAGAAATAGCTTTAATCAAATGTTGATATTAAAAAACCCCAAAAGACTTGCTGAAAACAGATCTCTGTATGTTTGTTACCAGCATTCCTTGTAAACTATGTCACCAGAAGACTGTAAATTACGAAAAGTATTTAGTATTTTTTTCGGAAAAAAATAATATGCAAAGAAACAATATGCTTGTATGTACCAAGGTCCTGTATGAACACATGATATCACTTCGAATTCAAATATATCGTGAGTTTTATCACGACATTTGTTTATCTTGCCAATGAAGAACGTCATGTTAGAATTGGCTATAGCCCATAACATGGCAAATAAACGTTAGAGAAAACCGAAGACAGATATACTGGCAACATTGGGCACAAGACCCAGAACGAAGACAAACAAACAAAAATCATAACGCAGAAAACTACAAAAGATGAGGAACATAAAACCCATCAAAAACCTTTACTGTTAACATGGTTAAAAGAGAGAGTTTTAAAAAAAACATTTTATAGAAATTGGAATAAGCTTATATGTACGATATTTCGATAGGTTACATCTCGGAAAAACGTGTTGGTCTAGAACAAAGCGGACCTGATCATCATCTGATTGAAAAATTAACTGGTTCTCGCCATGATATAGCTGAAAAATTTATGAATTGGCGTTAAGCAACAATCACTCGAAAAAAAAGGGTTAATGCTGATTGGCATAATTCAAATTATTAAAATATCATATTATTTAAAAGCTGTGATTTGTCAATTCATGTCACATGACTTCGTTAAGAAACACGTACAAACTTGGTCTTACTAAAACATAAATATTTATAAATACTAAAATATACAAAAATGTACTAAAAAATTCATCATACACTATCCATTTGTTTTAAAATAAAATAAAGTTTTGTTTGGAAATTCAGCCTATCAAAAATAATAATTCATTCTAACTTTGGGTAATGCCATTATTCATGTTAACAAATAATGACAGCAGTAATTGAAGACAGCCGATTTGCTACTAAAAGATTATTAATTTAAAGTCCCTTTGGAGAATATTGAATAGGACAACATTAAGAGAGGCAGAGTTATTGCTGGCTATTAAAAGTTATGTTTTCATGTATGGTATTTTTTTCTTTAAAAATACCAATGGTGTCATGGATTTGTGAATAAGACCTTTCTTTTAAATGATATGATATTATAATAAAACAATTGTAGCATTTTTCTTCCGTCATCTATCGACTTACTTTCATCGGGTCAATAAACAGATTTATAATATAGTATCAAATATTTGATGTAGATTTCTTTGTAAAATAAAAATGCAATATTTTCCGATATTTTTACTAGTCTTCCGTTATAAATATACATAAAAAGTAGCGCATTTCTGAATGAGTTAAACATATTGCAATCCATTCTTTCTCCTTTAAGGTTGGTACGTACTAGAGAGGTTCCGAGTAAAAATATATTTGCACGCAAGCAGACGAGAGATAAACAAGATGGCGGAATTATATTGAATACATGTTGCAAAGAAATATGGTGAAATGTAATTGTCACAGACTGAAATATTTGGTACTATATCATAAAAGGGTTATTGCACTAATATTGAGGAATATTGTCTCTCGCAGTATATCATAATTCACTCGCAAGCTCGTGAAATATGATATATACTGCTCGGGGCAATATTTATCAATTATGGACTTTTTACGAGGTCAATATGTTATATATGGACCTGTTAGGATTATATTGTCCGAGGACGAGGTCAATATAATCCTTACAGGTCCATATATAGCATATTGACAGAGTAAAAAGTCTTTAATTTTTATATTACACGTTTTTCAATATTAGAAATATTAAATTTTTTGAAATTTTATGAAAACTGAAATTTTTGAAATCGTATAAAAATGTTGAAATCTTATGAAAATTTCAATTTTTTTTTTAAATTTGTGATATTTTTAAATTTTTTGAAATTTTGAAATTTTTGGAACATTTTGAATTTTGAAATTTAAAAAAAAAAAAAAATTAATGTGAGAATTTTCATTTTTATTTGAAAATTTTCAAATTTTATGAAATGGTATGAAAGGTTTGTAATTTTGAACTTTAAATTAAATTTTTTTTTTCAATTTTAGAATTTTGAAATTTTTTGGAAAATTTTGAAATTTTATGAAATTTTTTAATACTGATAAATTAATAAATTTTCTTTTCGTCTGCTGAGGAACTGGCGCTTCTAAATTTAGCAACATAGCGTCAATATACGTAAAAATAGAAACAGCATCAATATACGTAAAAATAGAAACAAGAGTTCTGGTTTCTTCACAGTGGAAAAAATACATTAAATATTTTGTATATCACGTGACTGAAATTGTACGAAAACCACACCATATGTAATATTCCTCAATATTAGTGCAATAACCCTATAATATTGACATCATCAAAAGGCTATAATTGAAGTGTCTACGAAATGGTTCAAAATGACAGCATATGATGTTTACGTATAACAGCTATTGCTCTATGGTTGCTACATTGAAGTGTCGTGGTTCAAAATGACAGCATGTGATGTTTAAGAAATAATTCATGGCAGGCATAGAGTTGTGCAAATTTACACATGGGCTGGGCCTTTACATTCGAATTTTACCCCGAGTGTGATTTCAACTAGTAATAAAGGATATGGATGGAAATGAAAATGGGAAACTATCAAACTTTACAATAAATAAGGGTAATAACAAAATTACCGAACTCCGAACAATCTTACAAAGGGAAAGTCAAAACTCGTAATTATCCCGTAGGATTTTCCGTGGAACGCATATATCATTTGCTGCCCTGTTCCGTGTAGTAGCAAATGAGGACCTTGTTAACCCGGGTGACGTCCTAGCCGATATGTTGTCCTTAATTTCGTTATTCATAAATGCTTAAGTAAAGCTACCAAGTTGCAATGACCTCGGGGAAAAAAATTCCACCATTAGACACAAATAAAAGTAAAGGAATGACATTTAGTACATAAAGAAAAGAAAATTTGCATTGTATTATATGTGTCACGCACAGAAATCTATTATTAATGATAAAAAAAACGTAGATATTATGCATGGACTGAGATGACAGCGACGTCATACTGACTGACGTATTGATTTTATGTCACAGTGGATACGTTACAGTGTGGGCGAAACAGAACATACATTTTATATCAAAATGACTGGAAAAAAATATATTTGTAACTATTGTAGATCAAGGAGTGAATGTGGATTAAATATATCAATTTTTAACTGCCATTGATTTTAACAATTTGAGAATTTTAATATGAGTAAAATAACATCCAGTAAAATAACAAGTAAAGTTGTTCATTTAAATAAAAGAGAAATTTAACATGACCACAACATAAATTATCACCACTATCGGGGGTTACAATCTCTGTGAAAAGAGCTTTGAACCACTGATTGTGCGGGACAAATAAAGTTCCTGGTTTCAGTTCCCAATGAGCAACAGTTTGCTAGGAGTGGTTGTTATGCCACGATGAATGACAAATTTTCCAAACCTATCCACCATCTTCACATCTCCTTGTAGCAATCAAAACAATCCACCCACAGGCAAATCTTAGTGCCACATTCTACCTACATGATTTATTGTTTTGCGTATTCCTGTCATTACTATAGCAACAATTAACAAACTTAACATTAAAAAACGATTAAACAAATAAATTGACACGTCACACAACTATCAGGAACTCTTTTTTTTTACAAGATTATATGTTTAAGGTATAACACCATTTAAATCACGCTGGCTTTGAACATTTGATTTAATGTTTTCGTTGTGCCACATGAACACCTCATGTATTGTGTTGGTTAAGCACAAAAGCATGAACATATTCGACAGTATGTCGATCTGTATTAAATAATGTTTAAAATAAAGTCTGAACGTTAAACCCAACAGTGTTAGATTCAGATTTTTAGCTGACACATTTCTTGTTCTTCAACGAGCGGGATTCGAACCCTCGCCGTTGGCACACTGCAGCATTTATTCGCCTAGCATAATAACGAACCATTTACAGAGGTGATACCTTGTCACGTAAGGTCAAACAAGAGACCGTCACTGGAGACAATTGTAATATTTATTTCCTGAAACTGTAGAAAACCTACCATAAAATAACCCTATACAATGTATGCTTAAACATGTCCAGTTGATCGTGTCAAATTAATAAACATATGTATATACCATCTACATACGTTTTCATACAGGTATAATGACGGCCTTCAACAGTCACCTCTCACCTCAAATTAGTGAACAAAAAAAAAAGAACAAAAAAGACCGCGACAGATGGAGTTGAAAATCCAGGTCTTGGCTTCTGACAGTTAGACGGGTTTAAACCGGTGAACGGGATCCTAACCCTTCCCTCTTGATAATTGAATCTCCGACGGCAATGCATATAGATAAACAACTATTTTCAAAATGCGGTATTCGCAAATCGATAATGTCTATAAGAAAAATTTGAAATCGAAGGACAGACAATACAATGGCCAAAAGAAAAAGCTCAAAAGGACAAATAATGATCGACAAAACAATAGACAGAAACTAAAGTTAGAAATGAAATTATTCAAAATTTATTTATTAGCAATTCCTATTAGACCTCATATTTCAATAACAAGATAAATCACCAAAGATGATATTACGACAGTATTTTCATTTGATTTTTAGGAGAAACCATTTTCATCAGGACACCTAACCTTCAGTGGTCCTTCTATCATAGCCTAACATTCGGTGGTGTTTCTATCATAGCCTAACATTCGGTGGTGTTTCTATCATGACCTAACCTTCGGTGGTTCGTCTGTCAAAACCTCACCTTCGGTGGTGCTTCTATCATAACCTAACCTTCGGTGGTGCTTCTATCATAGCCTAACCTTCGGTGGTGATTCTATCATGATCTAACCTTCGGTATTGCTTCTATCATAACCTAACCTTCGGTGGTGCTTCTATCAACCTAACCTTCGGTGGTGCTTCTATCATTACCTAACCTTTGGTGGTTCGTCTGTCATAGCCTCACCTTCGGTGGTGCTTCTATCATAACCTAACATTCGGTGGTGCATCTGTCATAACCTAACCTTCGGTGGTGCTTCTATCATAACCTAACCTTCGGTGGTGCTTCTATCAAAACCTAACCTTCGGTGGTGTTTCTATCATAACCTAACCTTCGGTGGTGCGTCTATCATAACCTATCCTTCGGTGGTTCGTCTGTCAAAACCTCACCTTCGGTGGTGCTTCTATCATAACCTAACCTTCGGTGGTTCGTCTGTCAAAACATCATGTTCGGTGGTGCTTCTATCATAACCAAACCTTCGGTGGTGTGTCTGTCATAACCGCACCTTCGGTGGTGCTTCTATCATAACCTAACCTTCGGTGGTGCTTCTATCATAGCCTAACCTTCGGTGGTGATTCTATCATGATCTAACCTTCGGTGTTGCTTCTATCATAGCCTAACCTTCGGTGGTGCTTCTATCGTTACCTAACCTTTGGTGGTTCGTCTGTCATAGCCTCACCTTCGGTGGTGCTTCTATCATAACCTAACCTTCGGTGGTGCATCTGTCATAACCTAACCTTCGGTGGTGCTTCTATCATAACATAGCCTTCGATGGTGCATCTGTCATAACCTAACTTTCAGTGGTGCTTCTATCATAACCTCACCTTCGGTGGTGCGTCTATCATAACCTAACCTTCGGTGGTGCTTCTATCATAGCCTAACCTTCCGTGGTGCTTGACAGTTTTGGGGTGCAAGAAAACAAAAGGGTCTACACATGACCAAAATCGGCTATGCCTGAGGGAGGAGAACCTTAGTTTGAAATGTTGCACTCGGTGCTAGGAGTAAATAAGAACGTTTTTATCCCGTGATATAAAAACTAAGGCAAACATATTTGCAGTAGTAGGTGGAGTAGAGGAATAATGGATTGGGCAGCATTTCAGCTATCGTCATGGTGATGGAGAAGAGGAATGATGGAATGAGCAGCATTTCAGCTATCGTCATGGTGATGGAGAAGAGGAATGATGGATTGAGCAGCATTTCAGTTATCGTCATGATGATGGAGAAGAGAAATGATGGATTGAGCAGCATTTCAGCTATCGTCATGGTGATGGAGAAGAGGAATGATGGAATGAGCAGCATTTCAGCTATCGTCATGATGATGGAGAAGAGGAATGATGGATTGAGCAGCATTTCAGCCATCGTCATGGTGATGGAGAAGAGGAATGATGGATTGAGCAGCATTTCAGCCATCGTCATGGTGATGGAGAAGAGGAATGATGGATTGAGCAGCATTTCAGCTATCGTCATGATGATGGAGAAGAGGAATGATGGATTGAGCAGCATTTCAGCTATCGTCATAATGATGGAGAAGAGGAACATCGACAAATATACTGTAGTCATTCTTGTGTTTAATGATTTGAGGTAAGAAGCTGTTGTTCGTTTTGTGGATATTGGTGGAGTCGTTGACCATGATTGCTTAAGCTTTCTTTACATGAACTGTTATTATTATAAAAGATATTCAACAATAATACTTTACCATTTATATATTGAAAATAAAACAACTGCCTAACCTCCGGTTTTTAGTGGGTTCGTGTTACTTGATCTTTAGTTTTATGTGTAATGTTTGTAGATCATTGTTTGTCCTTTTGTCGTTTTTCTTTTAGCCCTTGTATTGTCTGTCCTTCTTCGATTTACGGATTCTGATTACCCTTTTGGTATCTTCAAATTCTTCTTATATTGAATTAAAAGTTATCAGAGAATATGTGTAAATCCACCATTTTAACTAGAGTTAATCATAGAGATATCCGACAACGAATGTGACGGGTTGGAGAATAGCTTGAAATGAACAGATTGGTTTCTGTGTTAACTTGAAAATAAAACATCGATATTTCCGGATTTATGTCTTGAAATACTTGCTGTTTTGACAGCAACACTTTTCTTAATTTTCAGCTTGAATTACTTTTTTTCTTTCTTTTTTTCTTTTCTTTTATTTTCAACTTTGTTATATTCATTTTTTTTACAAGAAATGTGACACAATAATATCTCCATTTTTGAGGAGCACGTATTTTGAAAAGGAATTAAAAGGTTTTTTCTGACTATTTAAAGGCAGACTTAGACACAGCGGTGTGCTACCGTTGACAACAAATGTTCACTCTATTTCACGGATATATTTTGTCAAGCAACCTTTCCTTAGATATATACAGTATCCAAAGTGTTATCAGTACTCTCAATACTACTTGGCGCAATATAGACTGCCGGATTTAAAAGAAATTACTATGATGAATAAGTTCATCTCACAATGTAATTGCACATTAAGTAAGTACTAAACTGGTTATCTTTGCTGTATTAATTTTAAGTACATGAGAGATTGAATTTTTAAATGAGTCGACTTTAAGTCTTCCAACAGTAATTTGATCACCAATTTTTTATTTCCCTTTCACATAATGGTATCAGATTCTACAGTTAATGGACAAAGCGTTTGTAGGACAGTGACCTTGCATGAACAGATCAGACAATATACGTCATCAATGTATGAAGGTCAGATATGGAGCGTTGACCTGCAGTTTGTCCTGTTAAACGGACAGGCGCCATATTCGACCTTTCTAATCTTATTACAATTTAATTTGAACGTTCTAATACTAATACATATGACCTAATTGAAATAAAAGCAGAAATATTTATATGTAAATGAGAAGGATAATGATTTCCGCTTCCTATATATGGTTGACCTAAATACGGTGCACGCTCTCCATGTGTAATCGTCTACTAAGTACTATTTTAAGACGGGGTCGATCTGGTCGTGATTGTATGGTAGTTGGATTTACAACTACTTGTGCAATCAGTGCCTATCACCACTAAAGTTGTGAGTTTCGAACCCTGCTCATGGCGAAGTTCACAACATTATTTGATAAAGTTTGTCAGTGACTTACGATAGGTCGTTTTTTTCACTGAGTACCCCGGTTTTCTCCACCAATAAAACAAACCGCCACGATATAAAAGAAATATTGTTGAAAGTGGCGTTAAACACCACAAACCAAACAAAGCCGCTATTTTTGGGATTCTGTAATTAGGTAATAAAAAGACAAATCGTCTGCTGTTTGTGTAGAGACAAGAGTTCGCTATAAATTTGACAAACGAAATAGCTGATATAACGAAACATTACGTAATTATTGTCTGTAAGCCAATCAAAATTTTATTTTCTCCATCCATCGATTGCTAAAATATGGTTGCTGACCAATCAACATTCTACTTTCCGTGACTATTATCTATCAGCATGTTATCAGTTAAGACGAATATATTCTAGCAGATAAAACAGATAGAACTGCGGGTAGTCTGCCATTAGTTCATTTTGTCCAATTACAGGTCGTCACGTTTTCAATTCCCTCTTGTGATGTCCGGTACGATTTCTTTTGTTTTATAGGGGTTCGCATATTATCAATGATGTTTGCATTTATTTACGTAGTGGTGATTTCAATATCAAATGATATTCGTGTCGTTTAAACGTTAGTGATACAGGAACTTGGATTTGCGGTTTCCTGTTCCTCCGTTGGTATCTTAAAAATCATAGCATATATATGTAAGCTAACAGTCATATTTGACAAAATATCTCCTTTTATGAAGAGTTTGAAGATACCAAAAGGGTAATCAGAATCCGTAAATCGAAAAAGGATAGACAACACAATGGTCATAAGATAAAGAACAAAACGACAAACAATGTTCCATAAAACTAAAGATTTATACTGAGCACTCTCGAATGACCACTATTCAGGTAATGATAGAAATACAAATATAAATGCAATTATTTCTTTTTTTACTCATGGAATAAACGAAATTCTTGTGTTTTCCCTTTACATTTTCAACTTTGACCCTTTCTGCACAGGCTAAATGTAGATTATTTACTATTTTTCAAAATAAAAATATTATTGTGAGCAACACCAGTCTGATGATAGAGTAAAGCATCAATGCAGTATTGTGCAGAAACGACAAAACCTATACTTCTAACACACATATGCATGATAGCTTACTCTCCTAGTTATTACAATGTCTTCAGTGAAAAAATAAACAAGCTTTAAGTTCCCACTCCCATCCCTCCTAGATAAATAATGCGGGAATGTAAATGTCTTTCACATGTGAAAGAAATTTCGAGCTTCAAGTATAGCTGGAAGAACGCTCAAGTCCTAATTTTGAACTTTATACGGTTCCTATTTTTCTTCCTGCCACAAAAGCTGTCATATTTATAATACTAGCTCTCCTAAAGTAGGCCAATGGCTTCAATCATCATTTAAATGTTAGATATTGCACAATGTTATCGGAAGACACAATAGGGAAATAATGATTAACCTAATTTGACAATACCATCTCTTGTCATCTGTTCACAAGTGACCGATTATGCTTAATCAAAGTTTTGATATCTTCTGGAAAGCCTTTTGAAAGAAAGGATGCTACCAACCTCTTTAACATAATGGTTACAATTTCAATACAAGGGAGCGGCTTGTATAGTGCAATGCAGATATAATTAAATACAAATAATGCAAATTTAGTACAGAATCAATTGATTAAAACCAGCATATTTGCAATGAATTCCCACATCTTTGAGTGTAGTTTATTCAGAAGTAGGTTATGTTAAGTTTATGGTGTTTAACGCCACTCTAAACAATATTTCAGCTATATCGTACCGGTCAGTTTTATTGGTGGAGGTAATAGAAGTACCCAGAGAAAACCACCGACTGCAAGTCACGGACAAACTTTATCACATGATGTTGTATCAAGTACACCTCATCATCAGCATTATGTAGTAGTAATTATAAAGGAGACAACAGAGGAGAATAATAATGGATGTGCTCAAAGACACTTTCAACAACATTTCTTTTATATTGAGGTAGTCAGTGCTATTGGCGTCGTAAACAAGATTACCCAGAGAAAACGACCAACATTCCGCGAGTCACCATAAAACTTTATCACGTAATGTTGTTTTAAGTGCACATTGCCCTAGTCGAGAATTGAACTCACAACTACAGAGGTGATATGTACTGAATATATTGATATTAATCAACAGAGCTAAGTATCATGCGAACATGGCCATGACAACCTAAAACACAAATCCTCCCTCTCCACAGTATCCTGTCCACTTCTAAAAACTTGTATCCCCTTCTACTATTCGGCCAACTCCTACGCCGCTGACCTACATACACGAATGAGAAGAAATGACAAATAACCTGATTAGATTCAATGTGTGACGTAAAAGTGTTTTTGACATTTTCTTCACTGAATTTGGTACTGCTTTGACAACTATTTTACCTATTTTGTTCCAGTGTTGTTATAAATACTGTTATAGTGACAGCCGGAACCTTTGAGCCGTAATGAAAGCGGGAGGATTGACGCTTTAAAATCTAATTCAACCCACCATTTCTTTAGAAATGTCTGTACCAAGTCAGGGTCATTACGGTTTAAACAGTTTTCCGGTTGTTGACTGATTTTTTCTGTTTTTATACTTATGAGTTTTGACTTTCCCTTTGAAAGATTGTTCGGAGTTCGGTAATTTTGTTATTAACCTTATTTAATATGTTTTCAACAGCTAATTCGATCAACAATTTCAATTCTCCCAATCACATAATGTAATCAGATTCCTCAATTAATGGACAATGTGTTTTTATGACAGTGAGCGTACATCAATACACCAGATCATCATATCAGTTAAGTGAATATAGTCCGTCGTAAGTTAAAAACATGCATTGTCTCTGATTTGAAACAGGATTATTATAATAATGGAATACTAAAAGAATGCAAGTTCAAGAAATATGCAGTACTACAGATATATCGAAGACTATGGTCAACAACAAAACACCACTTTTATACAAATAAATACGTTAATAATAAGTTTATAATATTCATTATATTTTTTAGATAAATAACTTTCAAAATATAGAGCTGCCTTCTTGTTGTAATGGAGTTTTATTTTTAATAAATTCCAGGGAAACGATAAAATCACTGTTAGCAATATATCATAATATATTTTGACATGGCTAATTATTTTAAGTGAAGCCTAGACTGGGTCATACATTGATTTTACGACGGGTGCCGATATTTATAGACACATCATTGCAGTTGTATAGTGATGGTCAGCTCTACTGGCGAAGGAAATCATCGACCTTCCGTAACCAACAGCCTTCATCATATGACGTGATATTCAATACACCATATACAGGCCTGATTCGAACTCACAAACGTTAGTGGCATTATGTACTGATTGGATACAGATAGACTATAATCAACATCATAATTACATTTTTTTTCACAAGATATATTTGTATAAAAATATTTCAAATATGTCAGCTGTGAGATCTAACTGTGAGATCAACTCACCATTTCTTTAGAAATGCCTGTACCAAGTCAGGGTCATTACGGTTTTCACAGTTTTCCGGTTGTTGACTGATTTTGTCTGTTTATATACTTATGAGTTTTGACTTTCCCTTTGTAAGATTGCTCGGAGTTCGGTAATTTTGTTATTACCCTTATTAACGATGTACGATTAATGTACAGACGTTTATATAGAAAACTTAATACAGTGGGATAGATGCATTGCACGGTTGTCACCTGCTTGAGAGGATTCCATTTACATAATTATATGAACATGTCTACATAGAATGAGGTATTTCACAAATTTGATATTTTATAGCCCATCATTTGTAGTTTCTGCTTTCTCAAGGCAATGAGTAAACCAGACCAACAATCTGTCTTCTGGCTGCCTTAAATGTAATACGATCTTCTTAATCACAAACCGATAGACGTTATTGTGCATGAATGACTCCAAGGGAAAAGTGTCTTAATAAATAGACTATCCCTATTTTTATGCAGACAACACAATATTACTTAAAAACATGAAATTGGTCAGATGTATTGATTCAACATCAAATATCACTTCCTCGACAAACTGTTTTAGTGTGTTTAGCCTTGCTTATGATAAAATAATTAATGACGCGATCTAATTTTTATATGTAGTTAGTGGTATATCTGTATCAATATAGACGTTTTTGTGAATTCATATGTAGTCAAATGTCAAGGTTGACATATTACTACATCTACTTGAAATAATATCAATGTAGAATCAGTACGATTATCAAAACTCTACCCGATAATATCCGTGTATCAATCTTACTGGGGGGTTGTCGTGGTCGTCATCGTATGGTAGTTGGATTTACAACTACCTGTGCAATCAGTGCCTATTACCACTAAAGTTGTTAGGTCGAACCACGTTCATGGCAAGGTGTACTTGATACAACATTATGTGATATAGTTTGTCATTGACGTGCCCCTCAGCTATTCTCTAACGTAAATTTGCGACAGGTAGGTGGTTTTCTGTGGGTATACCAGTTTCCCCTATTCATAAAACTGACCGCCAAAATATAACTGAAATATTGTTGAAAATGGCGTTAAACAATATGAACCTAAACCAAAGCAATCCCACTCTGATCAGTGATGAGTGTAGCACTTTCATTAAACAGGCAGCAAATAAATAATTATTTTTATGTTAGGAATATGTTTGAGTCGACAGGAATGAATAACAAATATTCAATATCAAGAAAGTAATCATACCCATTTTAAATTCTTTCTATTTAAAACCCATGTATGGAGTATTTCTCTAATATGCTGCGAATGCTACTGTAGGTGGACTGTTAGTCCTGGAGTAACCATCAGCCATGTACCCGAGAAGGATCTCGGCCCTGACCCAAAATTGTGTACAAGGTCATCTGATTGTTTCCATTATATTTTGAAAATACTCTAATGGTATGTGGTATTGTTTTATTTATTATTTTATTGCTAATATATCCAACAACATTAAATTTCAGAAAGTATAATATTACTACATCACAAGATAGACATAGCTGGGATTTGTTGTCGATTTGGACAGTGAACGGTTTAATTAAACTATTCCAAGACCTTTCATAAGATACATATTATGAAATATCGTACGACCTCTCAGACATTGCATATCAAAGCTATCTTAGGATGTTCCTAAACTGAGATGTTTTAAGCAATGTCGTAGGTTAAATCATTGGTATAATTATGTTTTGCAGGAAGAATAACTGAGAGTAATGACTTAATCCAATAAGACTACACATATCCTCGACGTATGACAGTTGGTCACTTAACGTTTCGTATATAATTACTATCATTATAAACATTTGATTATATTTCATATTTATCTGATGTCATTTCAATATTCTTTTCCTGCAATTATGCCACGTTTTTGTTGTATTTATTCATTTACAATGCACAGTAAAATGTAAACAAAGAAAACTAGTTCAAAACCATATCGGATATGGATATGCATAAAGCTTCGTCACACTGCGCATGTCCCAAGATGTGACGTATTACCAAAATATTACGACACAAAGCTATTAAGACATATGTTTAAATATGGACTAATGTTTCTAATTCATTATATACAGTCCGACAAAAGGTAAGCACCACCTAACTTGTTTCAATAATATCTTTTCTAATAATGAACTTATTTCAAATCAGTTTGCTGTTTTCGTTACCTGTACACACATACTTACTTACCTGTGAAACAGGTTATTGATCGATTTTTATTTATGTGTATATGACAGGGTGTGTAAAGTGCCACGTGTACTTTTCAACATTTGTGTTTGCGAACGAAAGCTGATTTTTTTTTGTGTAGAGTTTTAAGTTTCATTTTCTATTGGTTTGGTATGGTGTGGCGAAAATTAACCATACCAGAAAGGTGGCAAGCTGTTGGCATGCATAACGGTGGTTTTAGCCTTAGAAGGGTGGCAGACCACTTCAGGGTTAACCATTCCATCATTGTACGACTGATGCAGCGTTTTCGTCAAACGGGGAATGTTACTGACCGTCCATGTGCAGGTAGACCTCGCAAAACGACGCCGAGAGAGGACCGGCTCATATTCAGACGGGCGCGGCAATGGCCGTTCAGTACAGCTGGTGCACTTCGTGGTAATTTAGCGTTTGGAGGCCACATTAGCACACACACTGTAATCGGACGCCTCCACCATAAGGCATTGCGAGCGCGACGACCAATAAAACGTCCACAGTTGACATTACGTCATCGCCATGCTCGATTTGACTGGTCACATGATCATTTGGGGTGGACTATTCGCACATGGAGACGAGTCCACTGGTCTGATGAAAGTCGTTTTTTGTTACGCCCTACCGACGGTCGTGCAAGGGTTTGGCGCCAACGAAACACTTCATTTCAGGACAACCACATTTTGGGCACAACTACTTTTGGGGGTAGGGGTGTAACTGTCTGGGGTTGTTTTTCCTTTGACTGTAAATAAGGGTAATAACAAAATTACCGAACTCCGAACAATCTTACAAAGGGAAAGTCAAAACTCATAATTATACAAACAGACAAAATCAGTCAACAACCGGAAAACTATGAAAACGTAATGACCCTGACTTGGTACAGGCATTTCTAAAGAAATGGTGGGTTGAATCAGATTTTAAAGCGCCAAACCTCCCGCTCTCATTACGGTTCAAAGGTTCCGGCTGTCACTATAACAGTATTTAAATACAGGAACAAAATAGGTAAAATAGTTGTCAAAGCAGTACCATATTCGGTGACGTAAATGTCAAAAATATTTTTACATCACACATTGATAAAAAAATATCCTTGACATTTTTCTTGACTTCTTTATCTTTATACATTTTCACTATGTGAAAATGCATCGCTTGTAATCGTTTCTGCAGAGACGGAATATATTTCGACAAGATCTTGGTATCGGAATATAAACTTTTTAAGAGATCGAATAAGGCGAATCTTTTAATAGCCCTGGTCCAGTAGCCTGTTTCTCAGATGAAGATGACGTTTCAGGAAATCAGAATAATTGCTACTGGCCCTTGCATAGCGAATCAATTGCGAGATGTAAACACCATATGCAGGAGAAGCTGGTATATTGCTGCACATGTTTGGAAAATTTATGATTTTAAAATTGAAGTCGTCCCGTTTATCATAAATTTTAGTACCGAGTTGATCACTGTCGTCAAATTCGAGGTATAAGTCCAAAAATGATGCGGACGAAGCTGTATCGGTGGTCTCTTTAATTTCCAGCTCTGGAGGATATATCAATGGAAGAAATTCTGCAAATCTAGAATTATTGATAGATAAAACGTCATCAATATACCTGTTTGTGAAATTAAAGGCTCTAGCCTCATGAATTTTCTTATCTTTTACAAGCTTTTGAAGAAACTCCGATTCATATGAGTATAAAAATAAATCGGCTAGAAGAGGGGCACAATTCGTACCCATTGGTATGCCGACGACCTACTGAAACAGTGTCCCTCCAAAGGAGACAAATATGTTATCGATGAGGAACTCCAGCATACTGATCACTTGTTCCTGGGAGTAGCATGTTTTACCTTTTTGAATTTTGTTTGAAAAATATGTGGAATTGTAGCCTAACACAACAAATTTTGAGCCATAGTTTCTATGACTGAAAGCTTTATGAATTGTTTCTTTTAAGCGGGTTTTTAATTTGTCATGCGGTAGGGTGGTATATAGAGTTGAAAAATCAAAAGTTTTAATGGAGGATACCTGAGAGAAAGATCTTGATTTCAGGTTATCCAAAATATCTTTAGAGTTTTTCAAAATCCAAATGTGATTTATGCCACTACGCGAGTAAACAGTTTCACAATATTTCTGTTGTCCCTCTTTTACTGCAGACAGAATCTTTGTCAGGTGAATAGACAATTCTTTCGTCGAACAAGTTGATGATCCCGCTATCTACCTTTCTTTGTATGGTGTCTTATGGAGTTTAGGTATCCAATATAAATAGGGTAAATCCTCAGACTCTTTACCAGAGGGAATGTTTAAAGAGGTCATGAATGATCTGTGGTTAGCTAGGATTTCATCTTTGTCGAACGAAGTTGGACTTGTAGTTCTTGATGGTAATCTGACAGGTAAAAAATATCGTGACAATGTGCTCGCTCTACGCTTAGTCCCCCATTTCGACAATCATGCGTTGGTTGACAGGCCAATGTTCATGGACGACAACGCTAGGCCGCATAGAGCCCAAATTGTACAACATTTTTTTACAGCAAGTGGCTGTTCAGACAATTCCATGGCCTGCGATGTCGCCAGATATGAATCGTATAGAGCATGTATGGGACTTTATTGGCCGAAAAATTTACCAACGCAATCCAAAATGCTATCTTACAGAAGTGGCAACAGTTCCCCCAAGAACGGCTTAGGCGTCTTGTGCGAAGCCTGACGAGGCGTGTTACAGAACTTCACAATAAACGCGGTGGATATACTCGTTATTGATTTTTATGCCTTACACATACGCACAATAGATGCATTTAAAAGTTCTTAAAATCTGAAGACTCTGCATTCTAATGCAATGTTAAAAACTTCCATCAAAGACAAACTGGTTTTACGTTTTTCCAGCGCCCGTTTTGAACCCCATTTTTGCCACGTCATAGTCACGTCTTTCAGGATGATAAATACTTCGTAGATTAGTAATTTTAGAGCCCTTGGTGTAGTCTTTTAAGAAGTGTAAGAAAAATGGTGATATCTATTTTACTGTTTTAACAGTATTGATGTAAAAAAATATATCGATAAACATATAGGGTGGTGCTTAACTTTTGTCGGAGTGTATATAATGTAAAAAAAAATATAATACATTGTCTGGTATCTTTGCAGCTGGATGTTTTGTTTGAAAGAAAAAATATTTCTATTTTGGTTAACACAAATGTATTACTTTTATTTTTATTTTACATATATAATATTTTTTTTTTTTTTTAACTGCTTTTCATTTATATTTTTGTTCCAATCAATCTGTTTAATTTTGTACTTGTTTTATAACCGGCACATTTTAATTACAATATGGCGATAATACGTCAGAACACACTATTTTAAGGAAGGTCGAAATAGTTGTTGCATAGCATTTCCACAATTCAAAAGACACGTGATGATAGATGAAACCTCCATTGGAAAGAAAAAAAAATGTAAACATCTTATGCTTTTAGCAAAAAAAAGAAAATCCAAGGTATGGGAGAAAAGAATCAGTAAACAGTTATGAAATTTAAATATGTTGAGAATGTATATGAGCACTAACTTGATTGAAATCCATTTGGATTTAAATCACTGTGATATAGTGAAAATTGACGTCTGCAAATAAATGAATTCATTTACCCGAGTTCAATTTATCACCGGTACCATTTTTTGATGGGAATAGACGATAATATCGTACATGCCAGTGATAAATATAACGCTGCACCATTACCAATGTTCCTTCTTCGACGTAAATCAAGCCAAGCTCTACTGAATATACATAGTCGAGAAGTGCAAACCCATGTTGTTTAGCAATTTCTCTAATGTCGCTACAAACCGTGCCAAAAAGATCGTTTCAGTGCAAATATTAATGCTATAAAACAAATCGAACACAGATGCATAAAGTAGTCTAAATTATTTTCAACATCGCTAAGCATTTTTTCCAACAGTTTGTTCTCGTCGTCAAAGGAATAAATGCATTGAGGCCATATTTGTTTGCTAATGAGAATCCCAAGACCATATTGAGATACATATGGCGTCGTATGTACGTAACGTAAGACAAAGTTTATAACAGACTAAGGTCAAAGACATGCCAGAACACCGTCATAAGACATGTCTTATTACTATTATTATTAAGCATATATCTTATTTAATGAGCAAATTCGTTAACCGAAGATTTGTTCTGAAGTTGCGAATGCATTTATTGTCATCAAATATTACTTTGATAACGATCTTTTCGATATTAATGGTCGGTACCACACTTAACATGATTTAAACTTGATTTGTTATTAGTTCTTTTGCAGATTGATCCAACAATTCAATTCAGAAAAGTCATGACTAATCAGTGTTTATTACTAATACAACGAGAACAAATTTACAACAATAAATCATGGAGGTATAAATGTACATTATCAGTTATCCACGTGTCTGTAGACGGGTAGAGACGTAAATAAAGATTGTATTCCCGATTTAAAAACAAACAAATTGATTTTAAATGGATTTTCCTGTTCTTTTTGTAACGTCAGCAGTAACAGGGTCAATAATTTTATCGAAAAAGAAATGTGTCTTGAGTGAACTGGTTGTACGATAAACCAAATTAAGAATTCAGATAAAAACACAAATACGAAATGATTTTGAAATGTTTGTATTCAAGCAACTTCACCATTTTTATGAAGGCACAAATTTGAAATAACATAAAAAAAAGTTTCAAGTAGCGGAATCAACAAATATAACACACACGATAAACATGGTCATCAATACAGTAGAACTATTTAATCTCACAAATTTATTTGTTATATTGTGGTTTTTCTGTATATATAGGGACGTTTTTCATTTGTTTCTCTCAAAGATTTCGTCCTCTCTTCTTCGTGTGGTATGCAAGGCGCTTTCAAATTATTTGAGTATGAATCATGTACTGTATAACAACGTAAAGACCAAGTATGATACGTAGCCGGGGTGCATGGGTTTTGTACGCACGGGTCATTGACCAATCAACAGCCGACATTTTAATCAAGCCAGGGATAATGAAATTGCCACATGTAAAAGATAGATAATGTGCCTGGTCATTAAAATTTGCATTTTAAGGGATCACGACAACTATTACTCACCATGATATGTTAATATGTTAATTCCTTCATTCTAGCTATTAATCATAATAAAACATCAAAGTAATAAAACATCAAAGGTTTTATTGCTCGGAAAATTGATTCAACCTTATTTAGTTTTAAGTGAAAGATAAAATTTATTTTGTATTCTTGTTATATATATATTGTTGTTCGCTTTAAAATCTTTTTGCTGTTGTTATTTTTTGCTTTTTGTGTTTTGTGTGTGTTGTTTTTAAGCTTGTACTGTTTGTACCCTTTGATTCGCATGGGGGGGGGGGAGTGTTTGTACCGTTATATATTTATTTAACTTTATGTTTGTGCTGTTGTGTTTTTTGTATCTCGTTAGTTCCTTTACTCGTATAAATTAATATCTTCGATATTATGTTGTTTGTGTTCGTCATATGAAACATACAGAAATAGAATATATATGTATGCAGAGAGCTTAAGCATCGTGTCAAAGATTATAGAATTATTTTCTTATCATAGAACAATGTTTATACAGTGTGAACAATTCCACCGATATCAAACAGAACGAACAACTTTCTCTCTCCTCTTCGTTGAACAAAAATACGACTACATATGGTGATGGAAATCCAGGTCTCTTTTTGTAAATACAAATACGTGGCGGGGTTGAACCGATTAATGGGATCCCACCCTTTGTTCTTGATACTTACATTTTTAATTGCAATTAAAGAAAATACAACACTTGAGCATATGAAACAAATAATACAAAGCTATACAACAAATCTAGAAACGATTAGTAGCCGGGAAAAACAAAGAGAAAGTATATTGTTATAAATAAAATACTAGATATATAAACATAATAATAGATACTGAAAATATGGCAATGTTACTTACATAATATATCTCCTAGTAACCATCTGTCTTTAGCAAAAAACTCTGTCAAAGCTGAACTCTGACAGATTGCAAGCACAAGTAGATCAGATATACTTAAATTTATCAAACACCAATTTGTCGAAGTTCTCATCTCTCGAAATTTAAAAACAACTGCAATAACCAAACAATTTCCTAAAGATCCAATAATAAATATTATAACATTAACCAGCGTTATCCATACGTAAAGGTACGTCGGTGTTATGATTGTCACCGCCAAGTCTACGTCACTTTCATTGTAAATCGTCATATTTCCGTTGTATAATTTCTCAGAATGATTTAACGTTGAGCTATGATAATTAGTCTTATTCAATTGATGCATAATTAAACCTTCCATATTAAAATGAAGTAGTGATGATAATATTTCCCATTTTGCTTTAACTAATTACTTCAGTATATATAATGAAATAATAATCTCCCGAACATTTCACAACAGCCCTTGATCTATTACCTATATTCATCTACCGACGATATATATGTCAACAGGCAATAAAATAATAATCTCCCGAACATTTCACAACAGCCTTTGATCTATTACATATATTCATCTACCGACGATATATATGTAAATATATTTCTGCTTGCCTTTTGACATCTGTGTTAATCAATGAAGCTGTTACCTGCTAGTCATATTGTTTGTACTAGTTTTAACGTAATAAAATATAAACGATTATGATATTTATATCAGAATTAATCATAATTCATCAAATTAATGTGTAATTCAAACTTCGTCAAAATTTGTATGGATTCATAAATTCCCTCCGAATAGTATGTCATGTGATGGATATTCCGTGGCAATGGCATTTTATCACGCAACTTCAAGCAAATGTGATGCGTGTTTCAAATAAAAGATTATTGGTCATATTTATTTGTTAATTCGTGCTGATTTCAAATAATTTATATTAAAGTAAAAGTTGTTTCCGTTCTTTGAAAACACATTGCATGATTTGCTATGAAACCTAAATTGTTTGCTATAACCCCATTTTTAAAATTAAATACATGCTTTGTCAAACATGACCCGTTACATTTGTTTTAGAAATCGTTTACTCTTTGTCTCTGTACAATTTGATTCATCAATGCAAATCTCTCATTTACTAATACAATGCACATACTGTGCTCCAAAAACTATATTTTATCCGATTTAAAAAAACATATTTGGATGTTTGTGACTTCTGACAGGCCATGGAAATGACGATCTCCCTTGGCTATATAGACCTTTTTATTCTTAAAAACATGGGCGCGGCCATTATCGACTTCCGAGTGTGTCCGCCATTAGTAAAGTGTCAAAATCTTTTCTTCTCGGGGTTTATCGATACGCTAATGTGTGGTTTCTCTAGTAAAGGGCCCGTATTCATAAAACTTCTTAACTTAAGTGTTCCTTAGACTACGATTTTCCTAAGGATTTCCTTAGTTAAGGAAGATACTTAAGTGGTATTCATAAAATATCTTAAGTGGTTCCTTAACTAAGGAATACTTAAGTATTTGAAACTACGGAACTTCTCGTATTTTACCATTAAGTAAATGTAAATATATGAATGAAAAGGGGACACACAGTTCTTAAGCTATTATTGTACATTGATGATTGATTTCATTGTCAATAAATATTTTGTATTGTATTTCAATTCCCGCATACACTATTTTCATGTGCATTGCTTGACCAATTCAATACATACATACATACATACATATATAAATAAAACTGAAGTCGTATCAAAATCTTTAACTATTAAACATGTCTAAGAGAAAGTCAAACTGGACCGATTGAGAGAAGATGATACTAAAGGAGGAATACGAGAAAAGAAAGGACGTTTTAAGAGCAAAATTTTCGTCAACAATTACTTCGTCGACAATTATATTTCTTTAAAATTTAGGTACATGTATGTTTAACAGGGACACACAATCATAATGTTCCTCAACTTCCCACTTTTGAGTTTGGATGCACCTCCCTCATCTATTTGGAGGATTTTACGTTCAACAGTTATATACGAAACTAATTTTAATGACTATATGGAAATATCATGTAAATAAAACATAAAAGTAAAATAGCTCGATTCCTAAATGTACTGCTTTCTAAGTCATTCTGTAACATATCACATATCATCATAATAGACTGTCGGTCAAATCTGTATTTGTCTATTAACTCGAAGTCATCGTAGATCTATATCAAGAGGTTTTGTACGGTCTCTGAATACTCGCTCTCTACGTAAAGCTCTTCTGCCAGCATGGAACAACCGAAAACGTCCGACATGGAACATGTTTGTATTGGTAATAATGCAATACTAGTAAGCTTTAATTATACCTATTTCATATACCCGCAAAGCACGTGCCATCAAATGGTACGGTTGTAAAAATATTTACTCGTCTGGAAAATGACCTTGATGGTGAATTTTATGTACATGTAAGATATGATATGGATTTGATGATAAACTCGAATGCCTATGAAATATTGCTGATATGGTTTGTTGTAATCTTTTTATTCATACAATATCACTTTCATAACTCACAATCAGTATAAATAGCAATTCAGGAAAACTTAAGGAATCTACCCATCTACCTTAAAGTTAAGGGAAATCTTAAATGTTTTCTTAGTTTAAGGACGTTTATGAATACCACTTAAGTATGATGCGCGGAGTTTCCTTAACTTAAGGTTATTCTTAGGAAATACTTAAGATAAAAAGTTTTATGAATACCACTTAAGTAAAATGGACGGAGTTTCCTTAACTTAAGTGTTTCCTTAGGAAAATCTTAACTTAAGTGGCTTTATGAATACGGGCCCAGGTGTCACAATATACTGTTATTTCGGCTTGAAATTCAATGATGAGACCTGCTGTGAAGTGATTTGTAAACGGAGATATAATGACAACAAATAATTTACCTGGTATGTATTTTTTTTTAATTACCGTTATATTCCCATAAAAAATCAGTATAAAACCTACTTGATAAAAAACTGCATGCACTTTTTTCCTTTTTTGTTTTTTTTTGTTGCTTTAAGAAAAAAGGGGTGATCAAATTAATATTTTGCATGAAATTAAAAAGTAAATATATAAATGATCTGAATTTCTTTATCTAAAAAAAAAGTTTCATGAGGATCCTAATATAACTATTTGCTCCCATTTGTCCTCTCTCTTAAATTTCTTTGCTAGGATTTCATAGTTTTATATTGATTTATTCTTTAATTTTATATATTTTTGAAGATTAAGTAAAATTTAATATTGACGTGTTGAGGAAGTGGTAGCGCTTACTAGACTTTCTAGTCTGCTGAAGTTCGACCGTGTCAACAGCGATGCGATGCTTCCCGGGTTTGGCACTTAGGGGAATAGACAGTCGTGTCATTTTGCAACAAAGGTGTTAAATTCATATTGTAGAAAGATAACTATCATTATAACTGATAGTTAACTGTGTTTGCATAACAAGTTATAGCAAAGACATCACTAAAACACAAAAATTTAATTTATGTATTGGGTTGATTCTTAAATGTATTTGATTTGCAATATGACAGTTAAACTCTACCCCCTTCCCACAAAGGGTTAAAAATGATAAAAATATATATAACTGAATTATAATGACAAAAAACTAAAAGAAAAAAAAATCGCCGAATTTTATTGCAGGACATCATGTCGTTCATTTTTACATGTACTTCTTACAGAATCAAGATTTATTTCAAGATTTATCTACAGAAATGTGATACCTCTTTGTAGATTGTTAATAATTGTATGCGGCTTCTACATGAAAAACAATAATTCCTACACTGCTCACTTTGTTCCCGTTTCCTTTGTTTATAGTATTTAAACTTTCATTTAAGACAACATTTAACTCAGTTTTTTTCCTTTCAATGTTATCCCCTACCGCATACGGAAGGAACATTATTCCTCAACATATTTGTTACCCTATCATTGTGCAAATGATTGATTTTTTGGTCAATTGCATAAGTGCTCCCTACATCATAAAAATATGCGACATTTTCGCATTGTGAAGTGAAGACAATATTCGAAGGGAACTTAATTCTTTTGTACAAAATATATACCGTTAGTAAAACAATGTGTGTTGAGGGTTTCCATACCGACCGGTTTTTATTTGTTGCGTACCTCGTTTTGTATTGAAATTCTGCCACATAAGCAAGGTTAAAACCTGAATAGCTACAGATCGATCTGTTATCCCACATCTGGCAAAATGACTAGCTAATTCTTTAATTTTGATAATATTGATGACCGTATAGATTTGTCCGACCTGGTCCTGAACTTTGTGATTCTGAACAATTTAAGCATTAACCGTTTAAGTTCAATTCAATAATCCATATTTCGAAATATTCGGCCAAAATCACGGGAATAAGCCATAAAATATTAACTGAAGCGTGTTTATCTAATCCAATTATGAATACTGATTAATCGTAACTAGTGTAAACAACCGATTGTTACACTTTCGTAATGGCAGACGATAGTAACACTACCTAGCGTCCACGAACGATAACTAGGTAATCACCAATTTCTGAAAACGTCTAAACTCAGCCATTCAAAATATAGGGACATGCCAAATGTGTGTATCGTGTTAGGTAAATGAGTTTGCCAGACATTTATTTATGGATATATTGTGACAAAATATGGATATAATAGTTTGAAATATATAATTTTCCAAGGAGGTTTGTATTATTTTACATTCAACATACGTCTTCTTGTAAAATTTTGGATGTGATGTAAAATATAATAAAATTTTAGGCCAAATCTTACCAGCGAGCTGCTGTTAAGACCAGGATCAGAATCAGGAGGATTTTTAGATTGACAAATTTTTCTGAATGGATTTTTTTTCTTTTGTAATGTATTTTTACCTTAACTATTATATATAGAAACAGAAAATGTAGGTTATATACTTTTATAAAATAAATTAATAAAAAAAACGTATCTTCTTAGAATATGGTAAATCCGAGGATTTATGATATGCAAAGCAGATGTTTGTTTACAAACAATAATTATATATAAGTGTATTTTGAAAACAACTGATGGTATGTAGATATCTAACATAGTTAACACTTAATCGAAATTTTATTTAGCATACATATGCATTTTAGATTATTTTATTTTATGAATAGCTTATATAAATTGTTATTACTGAAAACAGAGGATCTATTTAGATGGGCTTCCCACTCCTACAGGAGTACAGACAGTATTGTAAAATATTTATTTAATTTTTTTTTAAATATAAGGATACTTATTACTAGCTTATAGACGAACTGTGTGAATCACTATTGGTTCATTTTTTTTTACTCAAAAAACTTTTTCAGTAGTAATTTTATAATACTATACAGTACTATGATTATCTCCCTTTATTCAAATTCCTTAAAAAGCATTTTCCCCAATAATTATTATTAATTCAACTTTTTGCATTTAATTGATATATTTTGAAATTGTTATCAATATTAAACAATAACTTTTTTATGTTCCTATTTATATGAATATTATAATTGCAATTATTTAAATTAAATATACCTACCTTGAAGAACTGTTGGATGTATTTATACAATCGACGCCCACTTTCCTATAAATATATATTGCCGAATTTCCTTCGGTATTTTCCGTATATTACAATTATACTTCGGTATTTTCCCACTTATTTCGGTCGATTCTAAATTTGCATACACACTTCAAATACGTCAAAAAATTATCCAATGAAAACTTTCTCGATATACGAGAACTAGCCAAGAATTTCCTTACTTATTATAAAATCCCGATACATCGAATGATAAAATCGGCCATTTTCTAGCATACTTATTTGCCGATTCCGCCCCCTTTCCCTATGACATCTCCTGCTTCTGATATGTAAATCATACGACCATAATAGTATAATATTTTTCGACTAATTGATTCATTTGTACATGTTGTTAATTTTAACATTTAAAACTATCGGATAAAATATGTCATACAGAAGACATACCGACAACTATTGACTTTCATCTATATTTAGAGTTTTTGTATGGCATATATTTTTTAAAAGGTCAAATTGGTTGATTAAAATTATTGGCTATATTTATCAATGAGATATTGATTTTTGGTGAGGTTAGTGTTGCTCATGTTTTAGTTTTCTGTGTTGCGTGTTCTGTTCTGTTTGTCTTCGTCCTGTGTCTTGTGTACCCATTGTTTCTCTGATTGCACCTTCGCTTTTCTCTAACGTTTATTTATTGTATTCGTGTTGTGGTGAATTGCTGATTATCAACACCGGAACACTATGACGTTGCCGGTTAAGAAACATATATAAATCCGTTATATGTTGAATATTTCAAGCCCTGTACACCTTGACACACCGGGTGCTTAACTGCTTAAGGAGTTATTCAACTGGCATAAGAGTCCTTTTGTCAGAAAACAAATAAAACTGGTAGTTTTTATAGCAGGTATAACCTAAGGCAAAAACTTGTTTTTAGAACATTTGAAATAAAAAAAGAAGAGCTTTATTGTTAACTTATGAATGACATTTCATCAACGTTAAAGCATAAACTTATTGCTAAATGTATCGGTTGATGTTCATCAGTCGTTTTTGAGTCAGTCAGTAATGGTGAAAGCGTTCATTGAAAACAAAGGTGGATTGTCTACAAATCAGACACGTTCAAACAACCAAATATATCGTTGTAAATAAAAAGAAATTAATTAAGCGTTAGAAATAACCGACGGAATTTACAATCTTTAGACACTGTCAACATTGACCATACAAGACACATGACGAAGACAAACAAAACAAAAAGAAAAACACAACAAAAGATGAGCAATACGGACCCCACAAAAAAACCGGCGGGTAATACCATGTGCTCGCAAAGTGTAAGCAGTTTCTGTCTCTTATAAGACACCCGCCATTTTACCCATATAGTCACTCATATAGAACAACTATGACAAAACAACAGAGATGGCATGTAGGTCAGGTGAGCCAAATTATCGCAATGATGTCGC
This sequence comes from Bathymodiolus septemdierum, assembly GCA_963383655.1. Classification (NCBI taxonomy): domain Eukaryota; kingdom Metazoa; phylum Mollusca; class Bivalvia; order Mytilida; family Modiolidae; genus Bathymodiolus; species Bathymodiolus septemdierum. Next base: position 44,555,289 of record OY726520.1, read on the forward strand.
CATGTCCTACTGATCAACTTGAATATTGATTCGAATGTTGTCCCAATATTTTCACCATTTCAGTCATCGATGACAATTCTCATCAGAGATAACATGCAGAGATAACATGTCGACCTATATTGAAAGCTATTTTCGGAGAACTTGAGTGCGGTGTGTCAAACAACAACGGTCGTGTTTTCTAACGGTTCCTATGGTCGTCGTTGATGTAGTGTTTTCTAACGGTTCCTATGGTCATTGATGTAGTGTTTTCTAACGGTTCCTATGGTCATTGATGTAGTGTTTTCTAACGGTTCCTATGGTCGTTGATTTATTGTTTTCTAACGGTTCCTATGGTCGTTGATGTAGTGTTTTCTAACGGTTCCTATGGCCGTTGATGTAGTGTTTTCTAACGGTTCCTATGGTCGTTGATGTAGTGTTTTCTAACGGTTCCTATGGTCGTTGATGTAGTGTTTTCTAACGATTCATATGGTCGCTGATGTAGTGTTTTCTAACGGTTCCTATGGTCGTTGATGTAGTGTTTTCTAACGGTTCATATGGTCGCTGATGTAGTGTTTTCTAACGGTTCCTATGGTCGTTGATGTAGTGTTTTCTAACGGTTCCTATGGTCATTGATGTAGTGTTTTCTAACGGTTCCTATGGTCGTTGATGTAGTGTTTTCTAACGGTTCCTATGGTCGCTGATGTAGTGCAATCAGTCTGATTCATCTCATATGAAGGAACATTTATTTTTAGACCAGTTGTAGGTAATTCCTGAAGGAGAGGATAACAAATCCAATGGTCGGAAAAGGGCACATCAACATAAACGTCATGGACAATTTAGAGACACTGACAAAACTGAGCATACAGACACAGGACAAACAAACTAAACTATTCTGAGGATTGATGTAATTTTGTATATACGCTTTCCTGTAATATATAGGAGGAGTTATGGTGTTTAATGCCACTTTTAACAATATTTAAGTTATATCATGGTGGTCAGTTTTATTGGTGGAGGAAACCGGAGCACCTGGAAAAAACCACCGACATATCGCAAGTTACTGACAAAAGTTTGTAATGTATAGGTTAATTAATTTATAAAGAATACAAAGTGATGTCATGACCTTCTTTAAAAAACGAAATGAGTAAATTGTTTATGTGAATTTGATATGCATCACACATTTTCTTTCAGAAAGAAAGCAATATTCAACGAACAGTAAAAGCAGAAGCACAAGAGAATGTATGTAATCTCACAAATTAGCAATAAAGAAAGGATGTAGATCCTAGTGTTGTATGGAAAGATGCTTCTAACAGACAGGTAAGTGACCATGGTCCTCATCAGCTTCCGGGGCACCTGAGTTCACCTCCGGTTTTTAGTGGGGTTCTTGTTTCTCGATCTTTAGTTTTATGTGTATGTTTTGTAGATCGTTGTTTGTCCTTTTGTACTTTTTCCTTTGGCCATGTGTGTTGTCTGTTCTTCTTCGATATACGGATTCCGATTACCCCTTTGGTATCTTCAAACTCTTCTTCCTACAATCCTAAGAGAAGCCAACGTTCTTAAATGACGTTGAATGATCACTGAACCTTGACTTTTGACGGATAACAGATAAGTGGTGACAGAGCACTTGGGACTAATTAATCATGACGGATGACATGGACGTATAAGTGAAGTGGTAATCAATCTATGGATGGATGACGAGTGACGGATACAGGTCAATTAAAAAGATATTGGGAAGAGGATTTGAACTTGCACTATAGATTGATTGATTGATTGGTATTTAACGCCAACATTAGCAGTATTTAGGTATGCCGTGGCGTTACACTATATAGCAAGTGAAACAAATAAATCATTGTATTTATGTTTTATATGTTTATTGGCCAATTTGATATTAAATATAGTGTCATGAAGTTCTCATAGCAGGTAATACTGAACAATTGCTTGTTAGGTCAAATGAGCAATATTTCAGCTATTATCAAGACAAGAGCAAGATAACAAACAATAAATCATAATAAACAGTTTATTTGACCCGGAGAGGCATTATCTAACACAGCATAGTATGTCTTTTGAATTGATAGGATAATTATATATATATTTTTTCGTGATATGGTTACCTTACACCTATATATTTATGCAATGGTTAATTAACGGATTTCAATTTTTCACAAATCGGACAGCCTTGACGTAGTTGGTATTGATGCTTGGCACGTGTATATTTTCCTGCTTCCAATACTGAAAAATCTGTATATGTCAATAGCAACTTTACACTCTGGTTAACCCAAAATTAATCAAAATTTCCCATCAAAAGTAACATAATGACACGTGTTTCGCAGACAGCTGTCGCAAAGGTTATTTGGTTTTAGACATTATGAGTTGTACTGTCTCCAACGCCAAGTTTGATCAACGTGCCTCAAGACGAGATCGGACTTATTCTGCGCGAACAAAGCAAAGATGTCAGTGTTTTGATGGGAGCAGTACAACATGACCATTTATTTTTGTTCCAACGTATATATTTTGTGGGATCATGGACGGTAGATAAAGAGATGAAGACATCAACAATGCTCAATACTTGTAATTGATTTTGTCAACATTGTTCAGTGAAGATATATTAACAGACAAGCTGAACCAGACTAATATATCCTATTCAACAAGACGGGCGTTATGAAAATACAACAACTCTGTCTCTTTTAATGTAAATGAAACTACATCTCCATACTACCACCTTTTGCACATAGGTATCGACTTCATAACATGCTTAGCCATCACCTTAAAATATACTTCGTGACACATTGTAGCTAATGAAAATTAGAAAATAGTTAATTCTCCTCATTTAACCTATGTTACATTATTACTCATTTCAGCAGTTCCAAAATGCATTGGCATTGTACAGTCCTCGTATCTGACAAATACTGTTTCGAGTAATATCTGAAGTGATAACACAACGCGTTTCTGGAGTAACCTTCATAAAGTACACTCAAAGTCTAAATATTTGAAAGCTAAATGACGTAAGCAAGAACATCAAAGTGCCTAAATCATACCGAGTACACACATTCAGTCGAGAATTCCTTAATATGAATTTTGTAATTTGAATGAAAGTCTCAATCGATTGTATGTCATTCAAACAACACTGATTAGGAAGTTGTTTTACTTCCCGGTTCGTGACAGATGCATTATTCCAATTTCATTTCCAAAAGCTATAAATTATGTTAAAATAGAAAGTGAAATATGATCAAGGGGTCATTAACAAATTTGATAGGATGCGGGTGGCGGAATATTGTTATCAACTTGCTGTTTTATGCGACTTCAATGTAACCATTAAAATATAATGTCATTTTTAGTAATTGTCTATGATATCTTATTAAACTGAGCGTATTTTTATCCAATACATATTCTGTTCAGTGGATTCATATCTTCTCGGGAAACGCAGAATGAAAAATCCTTCCAAAATGGCAAAAGAAACATATTGCTATCTCTTAAATGTAAAAATAATTTGGGGACATCTACAACGCATGCCTAGGCGAAGTCGTATGACGATATTTTTATCCCACCATCTACGTTCTATGATTTCCCCCTTTAAGACATCATGTGATGGTATATTTATTTCTGCAGATGCACCATAGGAAAGCCTGTTAAGAAAACTTTGTATAATCTACAGCAAACCACTATCTAGAGAATAAAAGATTGAGTACCACGAACACCACTAGAATATTTCTGTCATCACTATCGTTTTAATCAATGGTATTATCTTAGAATTTGTTTTTGAAAGGATTTAGAAGAAAACAATTATGATCTAAAGTTGGCAAGCCAAAAACACAAAGACGAGTAGAACATCTCATTTTCTTCATTATCCAAATTTACCCGATGAAGGTTATTCCAGAACTAATCGTGATCACTAAATTTGATATCTACGTTTTTATTACTATCGCTGGATCAATACCTCTACCGATGGACAATTAGTCCCCGAAGCTATTATCCACCCAGTAGGCCGTGTTTTGGCACATACATGGTTTATTAGATATATTCATTATTTAAATGTACAGTTCCTAAACTATGTAATCATTTATATTATCAATGTTTTTCTCTCTTAGTCATAGGCGACCATAGCTAATTTTGGCTATCCTGCTAAGGCCCGCTGGTTTTCTTGTACTCAAAGACTTTTACGTTGTTTCGCTTATCAATCTTCTGACTATGAATATGCCTGGTGAATGCTATGGCAGAAACGCATCGTGCGCACTAAATTGGATCTCTACCATTTTATTCATCCTTCGAAAATGAAACATTTTTTGAAAGAATATAATATGGATATGAACTGTATTCTTGCCATTTACGTCAAATCATGTTACATATTTTATTCGATCATCAATGTATATAATAGTTGTATGTGTTTTCACCATTGGTTGAAGAATCTATTCTAAATTTTATCAGAAACTGAACTTATTGTCAAACTTAGAATATTTAAAAAAAACATCATTTCAAATGACAATATTGTCCTCTAAAAGAAAACATGAACTCGTTTCAACCACCTTAGGAATTTGTATGTCACATGTCAGCTCGTAAATATGCCAGGTCTCAAAGTCAGCAACAAGTTGAGAGTAATAGTTGCACTTAATTGTAAACTGTCAGTATATGATCTCGGAACTCTCTACGTAGGGTCCACCGGTAGTATATCTCTACATTCGGTTTTGTTAACTCTGATTCTAAAATGGTGATTTGTTGAACATATTGCTTTATTAATACATTCAACACAAGCACTATTATATCTGGAGTATATTCTATTAATGTATAAAACAAATGCCCTCGTAGTTTTCTTCGGCACACGATCCTTACATGATAAATGCAAATGACAATCCTTGCCTTGCAAAAAGTTGCATCCCCTTTCCTTACTTACTGTAACCTGATGTAGTTATAATTATTCACAGGATGAATGGATACATATCGCTTTACTGACACGAGTGCTGTATCATGTAATTAACGGGATGTAATGGTTACTAATATTATTTAATGAATATCAAAAGACATGTATCATTGTTCCAGTGACCAAACAGAAACACTAAACATAGTGATTAATTTTCAATTAATCCACTTTTTCGTGACTAAAGTAATTAAATCAATGTTACAATTTCTGAACTATATCTGTTATGTAATGGTTCGCATGCTCACCTCCAGTGTGGTATATCGTGGGTTCAATCCCCGGTCGGGTCAAACCAAAGACTGTAAAATTGGTATTTGTTGCTTCTCCGCTAAGCACATAACGCTAAAGACTGGTTGGCTTAGAATCAGAATTATGTTTCTGCGTGGAACGACATGTCTACCCGTGGACTATTGCTTCAGTGAGATAGCACTATAAAAATCCAACTCAGCGTGGTGATCTAGCACAAATCGGTCATCATTATCATCATCATCATAATCTCATTTTATCAAAACGTAACTTTTTCTCGCCATGATACAGCTGCTGACATATTGCTCATTTTCATAAACATTAATCACTCACTCTATACAATTTCTGAAAGGGGAGATAACTTATTTAATTCCTGCACCCATTTGAAGCATACCGAATTGTTTTTCATTCATTTGTTTCAGGTGAAGAAATTATATACAACAGTGTTGACAAAGTGGAAACAGAGGTTGACTTGAAACTGGATTGTCTAGTTATCTAGACTGAACATTTACCAGATGAACGAGTTAATAGATCAAGTTAAAGTGGTATTGTGACGGAAATAAATTCAGAAAAAGTTCCTTTCCATTTTTTATTATCATTATTACACATTTTATTTGGTGGGGTCCGAGTTGATGTTTTTAGTTTTTTCCTATTGTGTGTCTATACGTTCTGAGTTCAGTGTTGTGATGTCCGTTACGATTTCCGCATAAAAACGATGTTCGGTTCGTTGTTACCTCCAGTTGTTTGTAGGAGGCCTCGTGTCTTATTTGAGTTTGCTTGCGCATAGTGGTGTCCAATACATATTGTGTTGTGTTTTTGCTTTGTTTGTCGTCGTCATGTGTACCCTATGTTGCCAGTTTATCTTGAATGTCCATTTTGTTATTGTCACTTCGGTATTCTCTAACGTTTGTATAGTATAGAAGAAAGAAACAACTGTGGATGGACGTGTGCAAATACTATTAAAACTATAATTTGCTTTAAGCCAGTGATAAGCCACGTGACACTACCCTAAACATAGCAATAATTGTAAACTGTAAACATATAAATATGTCAATATGGACAACTGGTAGTAGCCATTTGTATGGCCAGCTGTCAAAAATAAACAAAGCATTCGCATTTTTATCAGGCCATTATTCAAAAAGCCACTAGTTGAAATACTATTTTCTCATCCACAACCAGAAGTACAGATGAGATACAATTTATTAAGTATTAAATAGCACCAATAATATACAAAACACTTAACCAAAAACATCTGATCGTGTAGAATGTATATTAAAGGAAGTTCATAATAATGCTGTACAATCTCTCCATAGCAATGATGAATAGGATGTCATCAGTGCAATTAAAAGTATTGAATGCAGCATTGCACATACTGACGTATTCATTATTTTCCTATATGAATTCAGTCTTAAGCTAAATTATCATGAACAGTTTATTACATGGTTAAGCAGAAACAGAACAAGAGCAAATAGAAGCTGAAGTAGCTAAATATGTTACTGAGAATATGGAACCCATCTTGTATTTGTTGATTGTTTTTGGGGGTAGTATTTTGGATTATAAAAGAGAAACATTTGACAAACGACATTGACGAACAGACGGATTATGTAAAGACTACAAATGGTTTCATGAAAGGAGAGCAGTACAACATTTGTACACGGAAAATCCGTTCTAAGAAAATATATCATCATCATCATGGTACAATGTTATTTTCATATTAATTTCTTGTTTTCGAAAAAAGGACTGTTGATTTTATAGTCTAAAGAAACAGACGACTAACCAAAAGGCACACAAAAACGAGTCTGCGGTGGAGGTTTGTGGAAAATAAGATACATTGTAAGATAAGGCATCCAACAGTAAAAACAAGGCAGAAAAGGACAACATTGTGCAGAACTTAAAAATAATACCACAGATACACATATACAGTTCCGTCTGCTTCATACATGTAACGTGACCTTCCCATAGAAATTGACAATGAGGACCGGTTAAAAACAAAACATTACTACAAAGGATTGGGCCCATAAAACTACTTGAACCCCGCCATGCCAGTGGTCGTCTTTGAAGGATAGGGGTGTTGATGTTCGGTTCCGACAGTGTGGTATTTTTTGTTTTTCATTCTATGATTTAAAACATATGTACAATTAACACTGTATCCTATATACCTAATGTATTGTTGATTAGAGTATCCTGTGATAATCAGAGGCAACAAAGAAACATCATAAGAAATTTCAACGTTGTCACAATCATTTAAATATCAAATAATAATACATGTACACTGTTAAAAACGTCTAGCATAAAATTTCTGTTTTAATACAATGCACTATAAATCTAGATGATAAAACACTTATAATGATCACAGACGGTAATTTAATTCTTAACATTAAATAGTTCGTGTTCTACTGTCATTACACAGACAAAATACACATATTTTGCTTCCCATCGAACATCCAGTCTTAGGAGGTTAATTGGCTAATAAAGAATGGTACCAAATATGGCTATTAATTATGATTTACTAAAATGGAATATCTGGTGTACAAAGGTCAGATGTGATTTCTGGTTTCTATATCGAGCAAATCTCTATCATTAAATTTGTACCCAAGTGTCAATGATGTAATATTATCATTCTTTCAGTTATTTTGAAATGCATTGCCTTGTAGTGTGTGGGTTATTGTTATTGTTGTTGTAATTGGTCCTTTTTTGTTTTTGTGTTTTTTGTTTGTTTGCTTGTTTATTTGTCTTTGTCTTTGGTTTTTTTGTGTTATTTTTTGCATTATTTTTGGTAGTTTGTTTTGTTTTATTTTGTTTATATTTTTATTTCTTATGTCAGATTATTTAAAAATGGTTTTGTGCATTAGATATAAAACAGAAAACATGTGCTTCATTTTATTTAAACAAACACACGCTCACTGAAAAATCACACGTGTTGAAAGGAAACATAAAACACTATATATGTTTCAAATATAATAAAGCATTCATTTATTCGAAGTGATTCGTCTCACTAAAGCCGGGCGTAACCGGGTAACATGCATGATAACAGCTGCCAGTTTACGACAGCTTGCTAGGCACTTCAATCATCACCACAATACCATTCTCCATTTACTGTAACGTGCTTGGCAAAACACGAAGTATCTGATTGGCTCCGTTTAAAAGTTCATAGAAAATAACCATATGAAGCAAAGCGTTTTCGGAATAACGCTCTCAGTTTTACAGCATGGTCGCTTATATATTACCAATTCCCCATATTTAATAAATAAGGAGCATTTACGAAATGTATTCAAAATGAAGATGCTTGACAAATGACTATTTTACATATTTTATTATTTTCGCACGGCTAAACAAACCACATAACCCGAGAAGCATTTTTGTGTAATAAGAGATAATCATTAATTACATGAACCAAAAAACGGTGGTTGGAATAGTGATACCCCTATATCGATTTATGATAATGTAGCTGTACTTCAAACCACACTAACAATTATAGTAAGGTCTACATATTATAACAGAATCGCCGTAGAAAATATTTACAATGTCTGCCCTAGAGGATACAAATATATATGAAGGAATGGATAATCAGAAGCCGTAAACAATTTCCACGTTTTATATCTGCCGCAATCAAGCACCTGTAAGACCCAGTGAAATCCAATGTAATAAAAATAAGTCATATGGACGGGTATCCTACATGTATGAACATTAACCTTGCACGAAATCCAAGAATGAACATCCTTTTGTCGGAATTCAGAATTCAAAATCAAAGATTTCAGATTCAAAATCAAAGGTTTCAGAATTCAGATTCAGGACACCAGTGACCCTGCTGTTCCACTCACCTGCAGTTATTTATATCACGTGACCATATTACTTAGTTGACGATTAGAACTAGTTGACGGGTTCAAGTGTGGTAACATAATATTAGTGAGACTTTAAATACAGTGAGATCATTATATCTGCGGAATCGTAGTTCTAATGGTCTTTTTTCTTACGAAAGAGCTACGGTTTCATCAGGAATTCCGACTCCGACTCAGGTCGGGCCTTTTGAATACCATTATTACCTTTGATTTAGATTGATGGTGTTCAACGCCACTTTCAACAATATTTCAGTCATATCGTGGCGGTCAGTATTCTTGGTGGAGAAAACCGGAGTACCCGGAGAAAACCACCGACCTGTCATTGACACACGTTATCACATAATGTTGTATTCAGCACATCTCGCCATGAACGGGGTTCGAACTCACAACTTTAGTGGTGATAGGCATTGATTGCACATGTAGTTGTAAATCCAATTACCATACGATCACGACCACGACGGCCCCCATTACCTTTGAATATTTATATCAACGTCCTTAAATGTGATAAATATGTATTGTTCTCAGCAAACTCTGTCCTTTGTTATGCCATCCTTACTACGTGGTAAGTATAAACATATAGAATCGGATTCGGACAACTTCAGACACGAAATCTGAATGTTAAGCTTCAACAGAAATCTATTCTTTATTTTGATAAATCATTGCTATGATAATTTGTTAATTGACGACAACATATTTGTTCTTAACAATATAGATTTATCACTTAAAAAAAAATCTGATTAAAAGATTACATTTCACAGGATAAACGGGATTGTTAAAGTTGTCATTAAGTTTACATTAACTCATTAAGAGTTATTATTTTACACGTCAACAGGATGTTTTGACTCTCAGATAATAAGAAAACAATAGAAAGAATGAATGAGATTAGACAATGCATGTATAAGTTGTATGATTTTTATTAGATAAAAGAAGATCCATTCATGATTTGTTTATTGGTTTTAATACACTGCTTAGTATACTCTGCGATACAAAATGAAACAAACATATCAGTAAAAAGCTTTTTTTTTTTTTTTTTTTTTTTAAATAGTTTTATACAATTACTCATTTTTGTTCTTATTTTTATCTTTCTATCTTTCAATATAAGAATGTTTTGCATGTATTATCAATCACAAACCGCCACGATATAACTGAAATACTATAGTATATTGTTTGACTGATTTTGGCTTAAAACAATACTCCTCGTGTTAAAAATAAATTTTACAAGTTAATCCCCTTGTTCGTTGCAATGGACCGAAATATTACAAATATATATATAATAGCTTTTTAATAAAAACAGCTGTACATGTATATCTCCAATAATCAAATGTCAATGCTACGGATGGTATGGCAACCTGTTACTATAGACAGGTGGCGAGTTTATGTTTTTTAAATTACAAAATGTATATGAACATAAGTTTATTTAGTAACAATTGTGTATACTGACTCAATTATAGAAATGATGGTTTATATTTAATTATCATGTACTGATCATTAATATGACAGTTTTGACATATATGTAACGAGTGGAAGTAAACTAGCCATACTATCATTCCACAGACTAATAACCCATATCAGAGGAGTCACGTGCCTCTCATATAAGCTTCTTCCGGTATATCCGATGTCGCCAGTTTATAAATATTAACTGACACATCATTTTTGGACTTATACCTCGAATTTGACGACAGTGGTCAACTCGGTACTAAAATTTATGATAAACGGGACGACGTCAATTTTGAGATCATAAATTTTCCAAATATGTGCAGCAATATACCAGCTTCTCCTGCATATGGTGTTTACATCTCGCAATTGATTCGTTATGCAAGGGCCAGTAGCAATTATTCCGATTTCCTGAAACGTCATCTTTATCTGAGAAACAGGCTACTGGACCAGGGCTATAAAAAGATTCGTCTTATTCGATCTCTTAAAAAGGTTATATTCCGATACCAAGATCTTGTCGAAATATATTCCGTCTCTGCAGAGACGATAATAAACGATGGATTTTCATATAGGGAAAATGTATAAAAGATAAGGAAGTCAACACAAATGTCAAAAGTATTTTTTATCAATGTGTGACGTAAAAGTGTTTTTGACATTTACTTTCGTAGTTAAAATACTTCAGGTGACTCGGGGTTGTTGATGGAGATGGTTCACGATAGATGTTCCACCCTCCTCACTGAATTTGGTACTGCTTTGACAACTATTTTACCTATTTTGTTCCAGTATTGTTATAAATACTGTTATAGTGACAGCCGGAACCTTTGAGACGTAATGAAAGCGGGAGGTTTGGCGCTATAAAATCTGATTCAACCCACCATTTCTTTAGAAATGCCTGTACCAAGTCAGGGTCATTACGGTTTTCACAGTTTTCCGGTTGTTGACTGATTTTTTCTGTTTATATACTTATGAGTTTTGACTTTCCCTTTGGAAGATTGTTCGGAGTTCGGTAATTTTGTTATTACCCTTATTTAAGAATGCTAATTTTGTAGATACAGTTTTACAAGATTTATTACATAGTGATTTAATAGTTAAATGTAATAAGCACCTTTTGTGGTTAATCCATAACAGTTTTTATTCAATCAAACAAAAAGAAAAGATTAATTCTTTATCTTAGAGCTGTCAATGAACATTTATGGAAGCAAAGTGTAAAATTTGAAGACAACGTATCAAGCTTAAATCCTCTATGTTTGCATTTGATATTAACTTAGCTTATCATCATGTGGACATCTATGAACCACATACCGAATTTTTAGGGTTTTTGTGGACAGTTAACGGCTGTAGAACATTTTTAAGATTTATTGTGCTACCTTTCGGACTAAGTACAGCTTGTTATTTATTTACTAAACTTACAAGGCTTGTTTGAAAAAAAAAAAAAAAAAATGGCAATCAGAAGGTAAGCAAGTTATTATGTATCTTGATGACGGATTAGGTATTGAGCAAGATGATGAACTTTGTAAAACTGTAGTATATCAAGTGAAATGTGATTTGATTAATAGTGGTTTTGATCCTAAAGTAGAAAAATGACTATGGAAACCTACTAAGCGGTTGATTTGGTTAGGTACATTATCGATAGTGAAGCAGGATTTTATAAAATTCCTGATCAGAGGATTAACAAGATTGTAAGTACTATAAATTAGATATGAACATGCTTGGCAACACATAAACTTTTATGTAAGGAAAGTTGCTTCTTTTGTAGGTCATGCAAATAATATATATGTATTCAGTTATTGGTAACATTGCTTATTTGATGACTAAACATCTTACTATTGATATCAACAAATCATTTTCATGGTATATATTATATATTAAGTTACCAGAATCTAGTGTTCAACAATTAATATTTTGTAAAGAATTTATTTGAGACGTGAATGTTAAACATTGTAGCACAGATGAATCGTATCAGAGTACTGTATATAGTGATGCCAGTGACATAAGTTTTGGTGGTTACATTGTTGGAACACCAATTAACATTGTTCATGGTATGTGGTTTGGTGTAGAATGTGGTAATAGTTCTACATGGAAATAACTTACAGCAATTATGGTGCTATTGTCATAAATAAACCTTTGAGAGGGCAAGAAGATACAATGGTTTACAGACAACCAAAATGTCGTTAGCATAGTAAGGACAGAACTAAAACAGTCCTACAAAAATTAGTTCTCGGTACATGTTTTAAATACAACATTAACATTGATATGGTTTGAATCCCAGGGTCAGAAAATGATCAAGCTGACTTTTTTAGTTGTATTGTTGATAACGACGACTGGAGTATATCAGAGTACATTTACCAGATCATATAATTTAATTGAGGACCACATGAAGTAGATTGGTTTGCGTCAGACCACAATTTCAAACTTAAAGTTTTTTATTCAAGATATTGGAATATATATTCGACAGGTATAGATGCATTTACAGTAGATTGGCACGAGGTTAATAGTTTGTTTGTACCTCCTATATTTTTAATACCACGTGTATTGAAATATATTGATTGTTCCATGTTGGCCGTCGGCCAATTATTGGTCAATGTTATGTCCGAGTGGTAACGGGTGATCGGATATATTGATTTACCTATTGCAAAGATGTTTTACATTCCAGGTAAAAGTCAGAGATATAGTTTTGGTATTACTGATCTGACGTTTAGAATGCTAGCTTTAAGGTTAGATTTCAGACAATAGTGAAGTAGTAATATTTTTTGAAAGGTTGTATACCTTGAAATTTACAAGCAATTAATTCTTATCTGTTTTTCAGATGATAAAAAGGAAGACATGTTAAGGCCTTGTACAGTTTTGATAGACTAACTTTTTAATGCATATCTGAATTTCATTTTCAGAACTGGCATTAAAGGCTTGATATATGATATCAGCCTTGTTGATAACTAATACACTAACATCGAATGCTATGTCAAGCATTAAGACTATATGTTAAATAGTCTTGTTGGAGATTTAATAATATACAATGATTATATGTAATACCGGTAATATTATTAAATGATAAGAATGTGCTTATTGAAATTTTTGCTATACACAATGTACATGTATGTATTTTTGCAGGATCATGAGTCTGATGTACAACTTTTGCCGTCACCTTTATTTGGGAATGTAGATTTACTTATGGATTTGTTGTGTATATCTGAGGCAGATAGTACATTTAAAGTATATTATGCGGGATTCATGCGTTGGAAAAAGCTGTTACGAATGGTATTAACATGTTGGATATATTCCCAGGAAATCCGTTTCATATTGCATTTATTTATCTTCTTTAACACAAACAAGTCTCGTTACTACAGCTTATACTGGGCGCATACTGTTTGGGAACACATCTCCGACTAATAGTCTGATAGCCAAAAAACGTGTTTGATGGTGCAAAACATCGATTAGTTATACCTATAGAGAAAAAGGAACCCATTACTCCTGATATGTTACTTAAATAGTATAATTCAGTTTTCAAAGAGAACAATCTTATGTCACGGCGTATTATCAGTTCTTGCCTACTTGTCTTTACAGAATTTCTGCGTGTTTCCGAGTTAATATAAATTAAGAGGAGCGATATTATTTTCGAATCTTATTATGTGTCAATTTTTATTCCTAAAAGTAAAACTGATATATTTCGCGACGGAAATACAGTTGTCATATCCCGAATGGATAGCAACTTGTATCCAGTTATAAAATTTAGAAAAGTATTTATTGTTGTTGAATATTAACTTAACTAAGTGTAAGGATCGTTTTGAATTGCGAAAGGAGAATAGACCACTTTCATACACTCGTAAGATAAAATAAGATAAGATAAGATAATTTTATTGAAATAAAGACCAGACAACGATCTATCTTCAATGTCAATACAACAATGTACAATGTAAAATAACAATACAAAACGAACAATAAACATATATTTAATTAAAGTTGTGTATCTCAGCTGAGGAAGGTTGAAAGAGTTATCTCTCTTTTCAGATTAAACACTCGTATGAGGGAATTATTCATTGATGCATTTCGACCGTTTGTTTCTGATATAAAGAAATATGGATTACACAGTTTGAGACCTGGTAGTGCGACTACCGCAGCAGATTGGATTATGACATTTCTGACCGTTTACAAAAGACGGATACGTTTAAAAAGATTCATTAAAAGACAGGTTAATTGGTTCCAAAAATGTAGGTTTATGACTTTAATTTTGGATGCGTGATAAATAATTTGAAAATGATCTGATTAGTTTATTTATTAAGAAACAAGATAAAATTTAATTTCGATTTCCTGTTCTTTTTATTCAGCACATGGCACTGTCGTGTGGCTATTCAATTTGAATATTTTTTTCCAATTATTGGCCTATATAGATATTTATGGGTATGGTATGTTGTCTATGGATTTGTGATTGTTGTCTAGAAGAACAAAATATAGTTGTCGTGTCAAACAATGGTCTAATTTGCAGATTCGTTTTAAATTATTTTTGAGAACAACATAAGAATACAGCATCATCAAGAGTAATTATATTAAATCAGGAAAAGTCAGGAAATAATTGATTAAATAACCTAAATAAAATAAACTCGAAATAAATCGTAAAACACTGACTCTAGAACTAGACAACACGCGAATTAAGAATGAAATTTTCCATGACCTACATTTCCATTACCCGATGGCAGAAGTGTCTGCTGCTTACACAGGACGAATCAAAGACACCATTCACCCTTAGGACGGAACATAAATGACAGTCTCGAGGTTGGAGACTGGAACACTTCGCACAATTTTGACAAAATTGGCAACAGCTCCTACATGTAATGAACATCAATTGTTTAGGAGTGATCGTTGGTAGCACGTTCCACGGCAATAGTTTCCAACCCTATTCATCATCTCTACTTTTTCCATGGCAATCAAGACATCTATCCATACATGTATAAGATACAGTACTATTGAGTACTCATGCGGAAAAAGAAATCCATTATATCCAATACGGACAACGTCTTTTGTTTCAATAGTAATGTATCTAACTTGTACAATAATGATGCTATACTATATAACAAGTCGCGAGAACAGTTTTGTTTGTGAACGAGTTTATCTAATTTTCCTATTACAACATTGGTCAAATTCTTAAGTTCGTTCATAAAAAGAACTGCAAAAACATCGGCCTGTATCTGCGGCCTCTAACAGCGACCTGCAACTGATATTAGAGGCCGCATTTACAATATCATTGCTGGGAGTATTATTGTGCAAAAGACAATGCCACATTTTACCAGCATGATTTATTGTTTATAAACAGGTGCACCACAGTAACATAGCTCAGGTACTACTCATAAGACGTTATATAACCAGCTATCAAAACTTTCTTAGGGCAAACGTGCAATCGTACAACTATATAGAGCATAGAAAAAGTACTACCAATTCAAAGCTTCATAATCAGTGACTTCCTGAATGATTAAAAGAAAGTTTTTATTGCTTTATAGACACGGATAAATATGCTATGACAAATTCTTCCGAACAAGAATCAATTCTTTTATTATATGTACCTATATTTCAACAACCCTCCGTGATGAACTTCTCTCATAAGAATCAAACACACAATTCACCCTTAGGATGAGACATAAATTAGTGTCTCTAGTTTGGAGACTGCAACACTTCTTACACATAAAACACAATTGGCAACACCTCCTACGTTTAATAAACAACATTTTGTTAGGATTGCTCGTCAACATACCAGTGTAAGGTTGTGCCTTATTCAGCGATTTTTCTATTGGATTTTGGAACTTCCGACAGTTTTGGTATATTTAGTTTTGGGTTTTTTTATTTGGGGGGGGGGGGGGGGGAGGTATTTTTCATTTGATCACTGTAATTGATCCATATGTTATTGGAAAAATTGTGTCGCGAAACAAACATTTTGGTCATGAAGCATTTTGTCTGGCTATATGATGAAGGTTTAAAGTTGCATTCCCAAAACGAAATCAAATGGAGTCATATCAGGATCGATGTATGTAATATGATCTATCAAGTCATATTCTTAATTACTTCTTAATTGTGTTAAAATTTTCATAAGGAATATCCCAAATTCTAAAAATATCTAAGCAGATATTCTATTTATATATATATATATATATATAACAATACGGAATCCCTTGCTATTCATCATTGATGCTGCTGTATGTGAAACACCGGCAATTCCAAATGAAATCGTATCAAGAAATGAGGAAGAAATTTAAAATCACCATACTTTCGAACTGGAATATGCCGTAAAGATAATATATGTGTTACAGTGTGTACAAAGGTTCGGACCTCTGTGTATTGTAACATTTGATTGTTAAATAGTATGGAGGGTATGTCTCAAAGTACAAATTATGCTAAAAAAATATACATTTAAAAGTTATTTGTTTATTGATGGAAAGAAATTTCCACACACCAAACATGACAAACTTGGCTATCATCCAAATCACTGTACTCATTACACTGATTATTAAATTTAATTTAGGAATAAAACTGAATACGGAAATGGTCAAAATATTAAGTAAATTATCATTCACTATTTGTGATAATATACACTGGTTGTTAATATAATTACTTAGTATATGTTGTATATTTCTAACAGCTTGGTATATAAGGTTATAAATAGTCAATCTAATTTCAAAGATCGTTTTATTGTAATAATATCTGCCCTTCTTCAAGTTTTTCAAAACTGTACTGATGTTATCTGTGTGTTCGTTTCCTCACACATTTGGACTGAAACCTTTAACATACTTATCATTCACTTATGTATGTTGTAAACAATTGAATGTTTGTGTATTTATTAGCCTGTTATGAAATTTTAAGTTTATACAATGTTTTGTCGGTAATTGAAGTTAGAATTTGATATTATTAGTATGGTAACTTTAGTTTTCAACAAACATCATGTTTTTCAATCTGGATAAACTGTTATTACAAAACTAATTCTTTTAAGTTGCCGATTAGACATCATTTGTTTTCTCTCTCAAATGAATTTATCATCTCATATATACGTCGACACGTAAGTCATCCATGATGTGAGGGGATAGATTCATTCTCGACATAAAGGATGTCATATAGATTTAATTATGATATTATGCAACATTCCCATTTTATTTTTTCGAATTTTTGCATTTAATGACATTTCAATCACATGTACATTTTCCAAACTGTTTATATATAGTATTTCTGTTTGTGATCTTACTTTTTTCTAGATCACAAGTGTTTAATTTTTTGATATTTTTGATACACATGGAGATGTGTTTGGTTCTGGATCGGCGAAACCTCTGCATAGCCAGGAAGCAAATGATACAGCCATTTTTTTTTACACCAAATGAGTAACAACTTAGATGCTTATAGAGCGGCTATCGGACTGTTTCATGCCTGTAAAATGAGTCTTAATATCGGCTATGATTCTCGCTCTGACATTTTTCATGATGTTCCTTCCTATTTGCTTCACTTTTAATCCTTCAAAGTCTAAATCCAAAAGTTAATGTTGCCTTCATCCTTTTTGTTTTACATTTTATATTATTGATTGGCAATATTGAATCCAATCCTGGACCTGGGCCTGCTTATATATCGAGTACACCGTTGAGTGCGTTGGATATTTTTTCTGATAAATTTATATCCATATGCAATATCAATATTCGAAGTATAAGAAATAAAATAATTTTTTTCCAAAATTTTGTTGATGAATTCGATATTATTGTTTTAACTGAAACACGTCTTTACAACAGCATTGAAAACAGAGATATTGAACTCGATTCATTTGATAAAAATCCTCAACGAAAAGATCGTACTAATTCTGGCGGGGGATTACTTATTTACTCAAAGGAAGACATCGGCATTTGCAGGAAACACGAACTTGAAAATGATATAGATGAAACGATTTGGGTTGAAGTCTTTTCTTTTGTGTAATACATATCGACCTGAATGGACCGACTGTGAATATTGGGCAGGCTTAAATCATGCTATAGGTTTAGCATATCAAGTCAACGAAAATATTGTGATCTCCGGAGATCTGAATTCTGACCTTATGTCTTTAAATAATAACAAATTGATTGATACGATGAGGCTTTTTAACTTAAAAAATGTAATAGATAAACCAACAAGGGTAACAAATCATAGTAGAACATTATTAGATCCCATTATAGTAAGTGACACAATTAATTATGTATTTTCTGATGTTTTTAAATTACCTGATAATATTAGTGATCATGATGCCTCAGTCGTAATTCTTCAATGTTCCAAAAATATCTCTCGATCATTTAAAAGTGAAATTTGGCAGTATCAAAAAATTAATTACGAAAAGCTTGAAGAAAAATTAAATGAAATTAATTGGAATGAAAAACTTGACAACTTGAATGACGTTGATGAAATGTGCGAAAAATTTACAAACTGTTTCCTAAAAATAACAAAAGAATGTATTCCGACAAAACTAATAACTATTCGGAATAACGATAGGCCATGGTTTAATAACGAAATACGAAAAGAAATTCGCATAAGGGACAGATTGAGAAAAAATGTTTTGAAATTTCACAGGGAAAGGGATATTAAACTATATAAAAAACAGAGAAATAAAAGTAAATAACATGAACAAAATTGCAAAAGAAAATTTTGAAAATAATTTAGATTACATTCTTTTAGAAAACTCATTCAATCCAAAAACATACTGGAAAATTATGAAAATCCTTATCAAATCAAATAAAGGAAGCAACTGTATTCCTCCTCTTAAAAATTCTATCAATGATGAAAACTTCGACGATATTGTGTACGGAGATGAAGACAAGTGTAATTTACTAAATAAATACTTTAGTCTTATATCGAAGTTGGAGGAGGAGAACGTGCCTCTTCCAGACTTTGATATGAAAACTAATAATGTAATAAGTGAGGTTTTTGCAACCATAAGTGAAATTGTAGATATTTAGAAAATTATTAATCCAAATAAAGTTTCTGGACTCGACAAAATTAGTCACAAAATGTAAAAAAATAGCCATCCCACTACAAATTATTTTTAGCAAATCTCTTCGCCAATGTAAATATCCCCCTAGTTGGAAAAATGCACATGTCACAGCCATTTTTAAAAAAGGTGATACTCTTTACCTTCAAATTACCGCCCAATATCACTGATTAGCAATGGAAAGGATTATATACAAACATGTATACAACCATTTAATGCAAAACAAGCTTATCTACCAGTACCAATCTGGTGTTTTTGCCTAAGCATTCCTCAGTCCATCAATTAATAGAACTATATAATACTATCTTAAACTCTCTTGAAAAAAAAAGAACTATGTTGCTTCTTTTTTTGTGATTTCTCAAAGGCTTTCGATAAAGCTTGGCACAAAGGTTTGATACACAAAATGAATTGTTAAGGAATAAAAGAGAATTTACTAAAATGGTTTGAAAATTATCTAGGGCTTCTGTTATTTCTGGTTTACATTAATGATATTGGTGATAAGCTTCTTTCCTTAAGCCGTTTATTTGTTGATGACACTTCGCTTGGCTATGCAAATCAAGATGAAGCTCAAATAAAATATGTCATAAATCATGATTTACACGAACATGGTGACAGGTCAAAGAGATGGTTGATGTCTTTCAACCCAGACAAAACTGAAATCATGCTTTTTAAAAATGTAGAAAACACAACAAATTTTAACTTTTATTTTGATGGAAAATTAATTCCACTTACATCAGACCATATATATTTGGGGATAACATTTAGTGAGGAAGCAAAATGGAATAAACATGTAGAAAATTTAATAAAAAGTGTCTCCAAACACATATTTGTTTTGCGTAAATTGAAATATAAATTGAATAGACAACATTCAGAAAAAATATACTTAATTTATAATCGACCAATATTTGAGTATGCATGCGAGTCTGGGACAACTGTGCAATTCGTGCAAATTGGAGAGACTACAGTTGGAAGGCAGCTAGAATTATCACTGGACTTCCAATCTTTACCAACACAGAATATCTATATAGAGAAACTGGCTGGGAGAGATTGGAAGAAAGAAGAACTAGGAGAAAGCTCCAATTATTTTATAATATCCAAAACGGTAGCACACACCCTTACTTACTCGATCTTACCCCCCCCCCCCCCCCCCCCTCCCCAACAATCCAAAGTACGACTATTTACCCCCTTCGAAATGGCAACAATATTATTGTTCCATTCTGTAGACTTTCTATAACCAGAGATTCTTTTGTCCTAGCTACAGTAAGGAAATGGAATAGCCTTAGTCTTTCAGTGCGTAATCTTGACACATTATTTAAATTTAAAGAGGCAATCCGCAGTTCAACCTCAATGCCAATTCCAAGACACTATTCCTATGGTCCTAGAACACTGAATATAATTTTAACCCAGTTTCGTTGCAATGCATCCTTCTTGAATTACCATTGATGTAAAGTTAAAATTTTATCAAATGCTTCCTGTAACTGTGGCGCACCATGTGATTGTGATAAATATACAGATAATAGGGTAATGTTATTTAATAGTCTTAATTGGCTACCTTCTAACATTAATATTGATGTAAATCTACTGACATAAGGAAGTGATTTCCTAATATATCAAGAAAATACAACTATTTTTAAACATGCTTTTAAATACATTAAAGACTTCAAAAGATTTACAATTGTCTAAATGATCTAAAGAACCAACACACATCTCAAAAAGTATTTATTCTTATTTCTTTTCTTTCGTATATTGTCTCTACCTATGTTTTTGTATATAATCATTCTGTGTTTATTTATTTCTATGGATATTATATACATATTATATCATTTCATTGCGCATGCTACTACATATTGTAAATAATTGTATTCGGGAGAAGACTTCGTAAGATGGAAAAACTTGTGTCTGATCCCTATTTGATATATTTAGCAAATAAAAATATGTTTAAGCTAAACTACAAAGGTGCGAGTTCAAAATCCTACCAAGGGAATAACAAAGTGACAAAAAAAAAATTGTCAGCTAAAATTATATAACCCTCTTGGGTTGAATATTCAGACGTATACAAAACAAAATTAACACGATCTATTATACTTTCGGGGTCCCGTGGGATAGACAATTATATGATTGTCACATGCTTCAGACGAATGTTTATAATATTACATAATGGAAAGTACAGACATAAAAGGGCAACTTATGTAAACTCATATTATTTTCAATAGAATCCGGTCTGGGTCAAGCAATCACCTGAATTTTAGTGGGGTTCGTGTTGCTCGATCTTCAGTTTCCTGTGTAGTGTTTTATATATCACTGTTTGTCCTTTTGATCATTGTATTGTCTGTCCTTCTTCGATTTACGGCTTCTGATTACCTCTTTGGTATCTTCAAACTATTCTTAAAACGCTTGGACTAAAGTTTAGATTTATGAGGGAGACCAGATTCACCGGAATTTCGATTTTTACTCTACAATATATGACATGCCATTGTGACGTCTTCCATCCAAACACCAGCTAAGGAAATACACATTCATAAAAGTATATTGAAAACATATTTATTTATTTTTGTTTCCGTGTGTAGAATCGAATTCATTATGGCGACCATAAAATAACCAATCTAATCGATTGAAATACATTTTGTTTGTCTCGTAGTCCTGGTGGAGTAACAAAAAAAAAGATAATAACAATCCTTGTTATAAAATTTCCGATAAACATACTATCAACTGAAATACTAAAAAAACTATAGGAGGCCGAGAAATTGCTACTGAAGACGATTTTATAAATCTTTAAATGCAACTGTCTCTTACTTGTCAATATCTAGATATAACAACGCATACAAGGCGTATCTATCAGTGTCCATTGTATTTTTAATTGATTGATTGATTGATTTGTTGTGTTTTAACGCCACTTTCGGAATATTTCAGCTATGTTATGGCGACCAGTTTTAGTGGTTGAAGAAGCCGGAGAGAACCACCGACCATGGGCAAGCAACTGGTAAACTTTATCACTTGTGGTTGAGAGGCGAGTGCACCCTTTTTGTAATTTACAAAGCCGGGCGAGAACCCACGCCGTATGGGTGATAGGCTCGTATGAGTTGTTAGGTAATCCAACTACCTAACTCATTGATCCACCCGGGCCCTCCTACAACTACCTAACTCTGAGCCACCCGGGTCCTCCTACAACTACCTAACTCTTTGAGCCACCCGGGCCCCTTACAACTACCTAACTCTTTGAGCCACCCGGGCCCTTAGTATCTTTGATTTTGATTTCATTGGGAAAATAATAGCAATTATGTCATAGAATGCACAACTGCCAAAGAGTTATATGACTATTGTCTTTGGCGATACGACTCTTATTGGGCACGTATTCCTTGTAAGACAATAAGCTATTCAATTTCAAATATCCTGTATCTGGTCAATATAAAGCTATTTCAAATATCAATCGATATTTACTGTAATTCAGTGTTGTAAAAGACCAAATTGATCCCCTCACGACATTGAAGCATTACTGCAGTAATTTCGTGGTCAACAACTCGTACCTTAATCATTTTTCTATTTGTTGGAATGACAAAGAAAAGCTGTATTATCACACATAATTTAGCTTATTATAAAATAAAAATAGAGGAATCTGAAATGTTATCAATAAAAGACCTCGACTATACCGTAAAGCACGAATGCAACGCAAAATGTATATTCTTTATTCCAGCACTTTCACCCCGAACCTAACTATGATAAAACAAAAAAAATTAAAAATAAATAAATAAATACAACCTCTTGAACACTTGCTTTCTTTCAACTTTTTTTTTTTTTTTTTTTCATTTTTCATTTTGATCAAAGACCCGGGTGGCTCGATGAGTTAGGTAGTTGGATTACCAAACAACTCATACAAGCCAATAACCAATGCGACGTGGGTTCGCGCCCGGCTTTGTAAATTACAAAAAGGGTGTACTCGAATCACAGCCGCAAGGGCAAAGTTTACCAGTTGCTTGCCCATGGTCGGTGGTTCTCTCCGACTTCTTCCACCACTAAAACTGGTCGCCATGATATAGCTGAAATATTGCTGAATGTGGCGTAAAACACCAAAAATCTATCAATCAATCATTTTGAGCAGATTGTTTACACATAATACAATGGCCAAAAGACGACAAAACAAAAAATAGTCAACAAAATATACTACATAGAAAACTAAAGATTGAGCAACACAAACCCTACTGAAAACTGGGGGTGAACTCCAGGGCCCGTTGTTCAACTTGTAGTTAAATTTTAGCCAATGGTTAAAAATGATAACCTATGGTTAAAATTTAACCAAAGCAAGCAATGCGTTGTTCAACTTATGTTTAAATTTAACTACTGGTTAAAGCATGGTTAAACTGATTAATATTTAACCACGGTATAAGGGCTCTGTTAAAATATTTAACCATTGGTTATCAAAAATCAATATCGACGAAAAGTCTAAGTCAATCAGAAAATACGCTTTTCGTACAATTACGTTGGAAAAACAAAATTATAAAACTTCAAAAATAGCATGAGGTACCTCTATGACATCATGGACATTCCTCATCAATTGGAGAAATTGGATAATTTACATATGAGACACATTTCATACTGAAAAGGAGGTTATATTTTTTCTTAATTGTTATTCATGAAAAACATTTTGCATATTAATTGAAATAAAAAAGAAATTCACACATTAATATCAGAGAGAGAAACAGATTTTTGACATACATGTGTATGCATGGACCCAATTTTAATGAGATGTTGGAAACTAAAGAAAATATTTTTAGACTAGCTTACATAATGAAAATTAACAGTCCTTGAAATTGTAAGACAATGAGAAGATTTAATTAAAAGTAGTTTAATGAGTTATAAGAAGTTATCGTCACCTAAATAACACACCTTTAGTGTATTATGATGCACTAAACACGTCTTATTAACATTGCCTTTAATGTTATTAAACAACTAAGACGAGGTTCATACACGCTTCCGTACTAACTTGTACAACATACTCTTAATATAGGACAAATAACCTTTAGACAATGACATATAAGTTATATTCCTCAAGTAAGATTTCACATTTTTTTAAATTTTAATAACGTTATTTCTTTATTAAAAAAATAATAACAAAACAAAGCAAAAAAGAAATTAAAAAAAAACACATTCTCTGCGTTATAGTCTTTTTTTTAAACTTTATTTTCATTCAAAAATAAAACCATTTACCCACATTTTCTTTTGTTCCATTTTTCTTTGATTTCATTTGGGGTCCTAATGGAAACTCCCATTTAGCTGGTCTTCTCAGTTATCTCAGTCCATTTTTTTTTTTTTTTCATTTGTGATTATATTTGAGTGCTTTGAATTTATGATGGTATAATTTTTCCCACTTCCCTCTGTATTAAGACAATCTCCTCTCTACTAAGATTGCATTTCTTCAGCCTCTTTTTGTCCTGTGAAGGGGGGAATGAGTCAGACATTTTTTTTCTGGTGCTAGGATAAAACAAGGAATTGTGGGATACACTGGTCTTGGTTAAATATTAAACCTGCAGTTATTGGTTGGTTAAATTTTAACCAAATGGTTATTTAGCCAAGTGGTTAAATGAAGTTGAAAAACTAATTTTTAAGCCTTGTTTACTAACCCATGGTTAAATCTTTAACCAATGGTTAAATATAACCATATGGTTAATTTAAAAACAAGTTGAACAACCGGGCTCAGATGGGTAAGCAGTTCCTTCCCAATGTCCCCAATATTGTTGAAGTGGACTCTGAATACGCTATAAACGAATGTTATATACACTCCGACAAAAGTTAAGCACCACCCTATATTTTTATCGATATATTTTTTACATCAATACTGTTAAAACAATTAAATAGATATCACCATTTTTCTTACACTTCTTAAAAGACTACACCAAGGGCTCTAACATTACCAATCTACGAAGTATTTATCATCCTGAAAGACGTGACTATGACGTGGCAAAAATGGGGTTCAAAACAGGCGCTGGAAAAACGTAAAACCAGTTTGTCTTTGATGGAAGTTTTTAACATTGCATTAAAATGCAGGGTCTTCAGATTTTAAGAATTTTTAAATGCATCTATTGTGCGTATGTGTAAGGCATAACAATCAATAACGAGTATATCAACCGCGTTTATTGTGAAGTTCTGTAACACGCCTCGTCATACTTCGCACAAGACGCCTAAGCGTTCTTAAGGAAACTGTTGCCACTCCTGTAAGATAGCAGTTCTTAATTCGTCAATATTTTGACATTTTGGATTGCGTTGGTTAATTTTTCGGCCAATAAAGTCCCATACATGCTCTATAGGGTTCATGTCTGGCGACATCGCAGGCCATGGAATTGTCTGAACAGCCTCTTGCTGTAAAAAATGTTGTACAAATTGGGCTCTATGTGGCCTAGCGTTGTCGTCCATGAACATTGGCCCGTCAGCCAACGCATGATTGTCGAAATGGGGGACTACGCGTGGAGCGAGCACATTGTCACGGTATTTTTGGCCTGTCAGATTACCATCAAGAACGTACAAGTCCAACTTACAGTCAAAGGAAAAACAACCCCAGACAGTTACACCCCACCCCCAAAAGCAGTTGTGCCCAAAATGTGGTTGTCCTGAAATGAAGTGTTTCGTTGGCGAAAAACCCTTGCACGACCGTCGGTAGGGCGTAACAAAAAACGACTTTCATCAGACCAGTGGACCCGTCTCCATGTGCGAATAGTCCATCCCAAATGATCATGTGACCAGTCAAATCGAGCATGGCGATGACGTAATGTCAACTGTGGACGTTTTATTGGTCGTCGCGCTCGCATTCCCTGATGGTGGAGGCGTCCGATTACAGTGCGTGTGCTAATGTGGCCTCCAAACGCTAAATTACCACGAAGTGCACCAGCTGTACTGAACGGCCATTGTCGCGCTCGTCTGGATATGAGCCGGTCCTCTCTCGGCGTCGTTTTGCGAGGTCTACCTGAACGTGGACGGTCAGTAACATTCCCCGTTTGACGAAAACCCTGCATCAGTCGTACAATGATGGAATGGTTAACCCTGAAGTGGTCTGCCACCCTTCTATGGCTAAAGCTATCGTTATGCATGCCAACAGCTTGCCACCTTTCTGGTATGGTTAATTTTCGCCGCACCATACCAAACCAATAGAAAATGAAACTTAAAACTCTACACAAAAAAAATCAGCTTTCGTTCGCAAACACAAATGTTGAAAAGTACACGTGGCACTTTACACACCCTGTCATATACACATAAATAATAACCTGTTTTACAGGTAAGTAAGTATGTGTGTACAGGTAACGGTCCTGGCTTGGTACTGGTAATAATGAGGTATATCTAAAGGAAATGGTCGGTTAAACCAGGTTTTACAATGATCTAAACCTCTCATTTCCATTATGGCCACATCTAAATATCTAATCATCTTAGGGACTGACCATATAACTTGAAAGGGGGATATGGTTTTTACCCCGAGCCAAAATGTTTTTCGCCTGAAATATTTTTTTTTTCTGTGGTGCAGCGACCAAATATGTTTTTCAAAATATACCATTATTATATTGGCAAAAAATTTAAATCCGAATATTTTTTTCTTGAACATTCAGCATCAAAACATTTGTTTAGATTAAAAAGACAAGCCCCCTCTCCAATAAACCTAAATAGTTAGTCCTTTAGTAAGATGGTGATAAGTTTTTCAAAGATGATGTCATTACATTAAGTAGTTTCTCAAACAGCACTTTCGATCCATCATGAAAGTCACCGTTTTTGACAAAGAAAACAAAATTAGATGTGATCATGACATATTGGTTGGCTGGATCCTAGACATATAGAGGAATTAATATGATAAAGACTAGAAACCTGAAAATGTTTTATTAAATGCTTCTGCATAATAACAAAGTAAAAAAAAACAACAGTATAACAATATAACATGTATATAAAAAAAAATATTTAACTAGAGGCTCAGTGGGCTGAGCCTGTGTCGCTCACCTTTCATTCTGCCTTGAGGAAACTTAATACAGAACCTTTCATAGGTGCTTCCCATCAAGTTTCGGTTCATTTGGGAATTAATATGATAAAGACTAGAAGCCTGAAAATGTTTTATTAAATGCTTCTGCATAATAACAAAGAAGAAAAAAACCAACAGTATAACAATATAACATGTATTTAAAAAAAAAAATAAACTAGAGGCCAATTCAGTTATTAAAACAAATGTTTTAGTCTTTCATTTCTTTCAATAGATCACGAAATAGATTCATTTTTTTCTTTATGCATAGTCTTTTTATCATTGTGAATGTTCTGTCGTTCTTGTCGTTGCTTCTCTTTGTCTACCTGCTGCTGAGTTATGAAATCTTTCATCAAATCAATCATATCAGATGAATTACTTTTGCGCTGCTTCTTGTTTTTATTACATGTAATTTCTGAATTACATGTACTTTT
This sequence comes from Bathymodiolus septemdierum, assembly GCA_963383655.1. Taxonomy (NCBI): domain Eukaryota; kingdom Metazoa; phylum Mollusca; class Bivalvia; order Mytilida; family Modiolidae; genus Bathymodiolus; species Bathymodiolus septemdierum. The sequence goes on from OY726520.1 coordinate 44,583,085, forward strand.
GTCATTACCATTTTTTTCATCATTTTCATCTGCTTCAGTACAATTGCCATCCAATTCTTTACGCTTTTCTTGGACTGGAAATATGCAGGAAGATGATGATGCGGCTGGTTTTATTGAAGAATTTCCTTCAAACATGATATCAAGTTCGTTTTCAAAGGCACATGTTTTTCTATCATTGCCGGACTTGTTATTATGATCTTTTGTTTTCTTCAACGCCGTTACCAATGTCTTCCACCTCCCCTGCACCTGCTCCCATGTAAAGGTATATCCTTCTTTGTGCATTTTCTCTGTAATTTCAATAAACATTTTTTTCTTTGTTATTTTTCCGGAATTATTTTTTTCTTCCCTGGCTCTCATTTCAGCTATTAATAATTAGGTTGCCTCATCATTCCAAAATACCAGCTGAGCAGAAGTTGATGGTGCAGATTCAGAAAGTGGCTGTAACACAGGGGGGCTTGGTTCCTCTTTTTCAGATCCATGCTTCACATTTTCTATGGATAAAAAAAAAGTTAGAATAAAACAAGTTCTACAACAACTTAAAATAGTTACAAATAACGATTTGTTTATTACACAATGGCATAGTGCATATCTGGGATCGGCAACTAAAATTATTTTATTTTATTTTGTTTTGATATGATTTTAACGAGAGATCACGAGATTTGTAAAAAATGCATATGTACAAAGTTACATGTACTGGTTGTCTAATCTTTTATTCGGCAACTAAATATGTATTTTACTGTTACTATACATCCTTGCAATTAAGTTTTCTAGTGGTGATGCTATGCAGATTTCTCAGGGTTTACCATTTTCGTACTTGTTACACACTTAATTCGAATAGTAGGAATACCAAAACGTTTCGGCCACACATTGTTTTGTCCACAGTTGATTCAGCCAAGATATTTTATAGTGTATATACATGCATTTAATCGGCTTTGAAATATTATATTGTGACAATAATTTGAGTGAGTGAGTGATTTATTGTTTAACGCCAACTCAGCAATTTTTCAACTTATATCATGGCGAGAACAAGTTTTTGATGAGTGGATGATATCCGCTTTGTACTAGACCAACACGCTGAGTTGGATATTTATAGTGCTAGCTCACTGAAACAACAGTCTGCGGGTAAGCATGTCAGCTCCACTCGGACACATTATTCTGATTACGAGCCAACCAGTCTTTGCTCTTTCTCCTTAATGCTGCGTGATTAGCGGAGAGGCAACAAATACCAATTTCATATTCTTTGGTTTGACCCGACCAGGTCTAGAACCCACAACCTACCGCACTCGAGGCGAGCACGCTAACCATTACACCACTGATGACTTTTCCTCTCATTCTCTCTACTCTTATCTTTATACATGTAATATATTAAAAAAATCATTGTATTTTCACATACGACAAATAATATATTAAATGTATAGATGTTGTTATAATATTATATAAATATGTTTTTTGCGTATGTGATGTACAATGAAAAAAACCAAAATAACTTTAATGTGTTGTATACAAGTACATTTGTTCCAGTTAGTAGGTATGTATATGGTGTTTAACGTCATTTTCAACAATATTTCAGTTATATCGTGGCGGTTAGTTTTATTGGTGGAGGAAATCTGAGTATCCGGAGAAAACCACCGACCTGTCGCAAGTAACTGACAAAATTTATCACATAATGTTGTATCGAGTACACCTCGCCTGAGCGGGATTCGAACTAACAACTTTAGTGGTGACAGGCACTGATTGCACAGGAAGCTGAAAATCCAACTAAATGTACCATGCGATCACGACAGCCCCTTTTCCAGATAGTACAAGTTAGACTTTCCTCAATGAATTTGTCATGTCAAATTAACGTTTTATGTTCGCATATTGTCAAATTCAATCTGAACATTTTTATGTTGATGTTTATTTGCAAAAGAAATTCTGAATTAAGATCTGTGTTAAAATCATGGGAAAAAATATCAAAATAAACCCTAGCAGAACTGATAGTATGGCTGAAACATCCTGCACCGGTAACAGTTGTACATGTACCCGGTATTTCTATGTTAAATTACTCCAATAATCAGATGGATCAAATGACCAAAATCAAATAAAAGTCAATAATTTTATAAAAATAACTATTTTGTCAACCCTGGGTCCGCTAAATTATGAAAATTTGCCAACAGGACCACACGGCACATGACCAGTCACCAGTAGCACACTCATGCAGTATAATACAAATAAATTAAGATATGAATTAATAAATATGTCGTATAAACATACCATTGCTAACACATGGATGGCCTACCAACTTGGTGAACCCTGGGAATAGTCTTTTACATAGTTCGCATTCTATGTCTACATTTTGTATGCTGTATGCCGCCATGTTTGATCACGTGTCTCTCCCAGCTAAACTACCTTTTGAGAAGGAAGAGGTGGGAGATCTTCCGAAGAGCTCTTCTTCGCAAAAAATGAAAATGGAGAACTTCTGGTCCTCTCCATCAGAGCAATAAAACAGCCACCCAGATGATGGCAATCAATTGAATAACAATTTGTATATATTAGTGCAAGCAACAAACTCTTTCATGTTTAACTTTTCAATATAATAAAACTCTCATTTGGGTTTGTATATATACATTTTGAACATACCTGAAGGTTATTCAAGAAACGCGTCGTGCGCACTAAATTTGATATCTACGTTTTTATTTCTTTTTATTATTCATAAAGTTTTAAAAGAAACATATACCCTAACATTTGAGTGCGATCTTGATAGTGTTGTCAGATTATAATACGGAAAGCCTGGCCGTGGACCATAGTTGATAGCCTGTTTACAGAGTGTCACGCGCTCTGCAAGTTAAAGACATCATTTGTAGATTTTGAAAAAGAGTAAAAAATATTGTAACTGCTACAACAAGCTAACGTGTTCGTTCATATCAAACTCTCCATATGTTTCCAGTGAAAGCCAAATGTCGGTGTCACATTGTACCAGCATTACTATTCATGGATACAGTATTGACCCGTTTTTGTCCTGAAAATGCATTAAATATTCCCCGCCGGACGTTAAGCAACCATCAATCACTATACACGATTACGATACAATATATTTATGGATAAACTTGGTTTGACTTTATGGAACCAATTAATCAGTTTTTAAGAAATGGTCATTTTCTAAGTATTTTATGGTCATTAAGGGTAACTATATAAAATGAATGATACTGTAGGGGCAATAGCTTGTGTCTGTTGTAAATAAAATAGACAATTAGTCTCCGAATAGTGAAGGCAGTACGTACTATGCACTATTGAAATGGATGTTTACCCGCAAATCTCTAATTATGTGCTATTGTAGAAATGATTTCTACCCATCTGTCCACCATTGGTATGCTAAGATTGTGTTATGAGTCACAGAACTATACATAATTGAACATAATCCCCACGTTTTTGTTGGAGATCATATCAGTCCTGTATTTTATTATTTTTATATTATACATTTCTCTGGTGTTGTTACTTTTATTTTATTTATTTTACTTTTAGGTTTCAGCAAGTAGTTGTTTCTATTTTCTGTATACTGACATTCTTCAGTCATCTATTGGGAAAGTCAAAATTAACTTTAATATTAATTTTTCAAAACCATTTACTTCCTGCACAACTGACTGTCGTGTACAAGTGTATGTCATCAGTTTGGTGTTCAAATAGGTAAAGCATATGGCTTCAGGACAGGAAAATAATGGGGGGTGACCTAGAATCGTCAATATTATAACAAGATATCAAGAACAGTTTGATAATAATGGGGAGAGGGGGGTAACCTAGAATCGTCAATATTATAGCAAAATATCAAGAACAGTTTGATAATAATGGGGGGTAACCTAGAATCGACAATATTATATCAAGATATCAAGAAAAGTTTGATAATAATGGGGTGTAATCTAGAATCGACAATATTATAACAAGATATCAAGAAAAGTTTGATAATAATGGGGGGTAACCTAGAATCGACAATATTATAACAAGATATCAACAAAAGTTTGATAATAATGGGGGGTAACCTAGAATCGACAATATTATAACAAGATATCAAGAAAAGTTTGATAATAATGGGGGGTAACCTAGAATCGACAATATTATAACAAGATATCAAGAAAAGTTTGATAATAATGAGGGGTAACCTAGAATCGACAATATTATAACAAGATATCAACAAAAGTTTGATAATAATGGGGGGTAACCTAGAATCGACAATATTATAACAAGATATCAAGAAAAGTTTGATAATAATGGGGGGTAACCTAGAATCGACAATATTGTAACAAGATATCAAGAACAGTTTGATAATAATGGGGAGGGGGGGGGGGTAACCTAGAATCGTCAATATTATAACAAAATATCAAGACCAGTTTGATAATAATGGGGATAACCTAGAATCGACAATATTATATCAAGATATCAAGAAAAGTTTGATAATAATGGGGTGTAACCTAGAATCGACAATATTATAACAAGATATCAAGAAAACTTTGATAATAATGGGGGGTAACCTAGAATCGTCAATATTATAACAAGATATCAAGAACAGTTTGATAATAATGGGGAGGGGGTAACCTAGAATCGACAATATTATAACAAGATATCAAGAAAAGCTTGATAATAATGGGGGGTAACCTAGAATCGACAATATTATAACAAGATATCAAGAAAAGTTTCATAATAATGAGGGGTAACTTAGAATCGACAATATTATAACAAGATATCAAGAAAAGCTTGATAATAATGGGGGTAACTTAGAATCGACAATATTATAACAAGATAACAAGAAAAGTTTGATAATAATGGGGTAACCTAGAATCGACAATATTATAACAAGATATCAAGAACAGTTTGATAATAATGGGGGGGGGGGGTAACCTAGAATCGACAATATTATAACAAGATATCAAGAAAAGCTTGATAATAATGGGTGGTAACCTAGAATCGTCAATATTATAACAAGATATCAAGAAAAGTTTGATAATAATGAGGGGTAACCTAGAATCGACAATATTATAACAAGATATCAAGAAAAGTTTGATAATAATGGGGTAACCTAGAATCGACAATATTATAACAAGATATCAAGAACAGTTTGATAATAATGGGGGGGGGGGGTAACCTAGAATCGACAATATTATAACAAGACATCAAGAAAAGCTTGATAATAATGGGTGGTAACCTAGAATCGTCAATATTATAACAAGATATCAAGAAAAGTTTGATAATAATGAGGGGTAACCTAGAATCGACAATATTATAACAAGATATCAAGAAAAGTTTGATAATAATGGGGGGTAACCTAGAATCGACAATATTATAGGAAGATATCAAGAACAGTTTGATAATAATGGGAGGGGGGGGGGGGTAACCTAGAATCGACAATATTATAACAAAATACCAATAAAAGTTTGGTAATAATGGGGTAACCTAGAATCGACAATATTATAACAAGATATCAAGAAAAGTTTGATAATAATCGGGGGTAATCTAGAATCGACAATATTATAGCAAGATATCAAGAATCGTTTGATAATAATGGGGGGTAACCTAGAATCGACAATATTATAACAAGATATCAAGAAAAGTTTGATAAAAATGGGGGGTAACCTAGAATCGTCAATATTGTAACAAAATATCAAGAACAGTTTGATAAAATGGGGTAACCTAGAATCGACAATATTATAACAAGATATCAAGAAAAGTTTGATATTAATGGGGTAACCTAGAATCGTCAATATTATAACAAGATATCAAGAACAGTTTGATAATAATGGGGGTAACCTAGAATCGACAATATTATAACAAGATATCAACAAAAGTTTGGTAATAATGGGGGGTAACCTAGAATCGACAATATTATAACAAGATATCAAGAAAAGTTTGATAATAATGAGGGGTAACCTAGAATCGACAATATTATAACAAGATATCAAGAAAAGTTTGATAATAATGGGGGGTAACCTAGAATCGACAATATTATAGGAAGATATCAAGAACAGTTTGATAATAATGGGAGGGGGGGGTAGCCTAGAATCGACAATATTATAACAAAATACCAAGAAAAGTTTGGTAATAATGGGGTAACCTAGAATCGACAATATTATAACAAGATATCAAGAAAAGTTTGATAATAATCGGGGGTAATCTAGAATCGACAATATTATAGCAAGATATCAAGAATCGTTTGATAATAATGGGGGGTAACCTAGAATCGACAATATTATAACAAGATATCAAGAAAAGTTTGATAAAAATGGGGGGTAACCTAGAATCGTCAATATTGTAACAAAATATCAAGAACAGTTTGATAAAATGGGGTAACCTAGAATCGACAATATTATAACAAGATATCAAGAAAAGTTTGATATTAATGGGGTAACCTAGAATCGTCAATATTATAACAAGATATCAAGAACAGTTTGATAATAATGGGGGTAACCTAGAATCGACAATATTATAACAAGATATCAACAAAAGTTTGGTAATAATGGGGGGTAACCTAGAATCGACAATATTATAACAAGATATCAAGAAAAGTTTGATAATAATGGGGGGTAACCTAGAATCGACAATATTATAACAAGATATCAAGAAAAGTTTGATAATAATGAGGGGTAACCTAGAATCGACAATATTATAACAAGATATCAACAAAAGTTTGATAATAATCGGGGGTAACCTAGAATCGACAATATTATAACAAGATATCAAGAAAAGTTTGATAATAATGGGGGGTAACCTAGAATCGACAATATTGTAACAAGATATCAAGAACAGTTTGATAATAATGGGGAGGGGTAACCTAGAATCGTCAATATTATAACAAAATATCAAGACCAGTTTGATAATAATGGGGGTAACCTAGAATCGACAATATTATATCAAGATATCAAGAAAAGTTTGATAATAATGGGGTGTAACCTAGAATCGACAATATTATAACAAGATATCAAGAAAACTTTGATAATAATGGGGGGTAACCTAGAATCGTCAATATTATAACAAGATATCAAGAACAGTTTGATAATAATGGGGAGGGGGGGGGTAACCTAGAATCGACAATATTATAACAAGATATCAAGAAAAGCTTGAAAATAATGGGGGGTAACCTAGAATCGTCAATATTATAACAAGATATCAAGAAAAGTTTGATAATAATGAGGGGTAACTTAAAATCGACAATATTATAACAAGATATCAAGAAAAGCTTGATAATAATGGGGGTAACTTAGAATCGACAATATTATAACAAGATAACAAGAAAAGTTTGATAATAATGGGGTAACCTAGAATCGACAATATTATAACAAGTTATCAAGAACAGTTTGATAATAATGGGGGGGGGGAGGGGGGGGGTAACCTAGAATCGACAATATTATAACAAGATATCAAGAAAAGCTTGATAATAATGGGTGGTAACCTAGAATCGTCAATATTATAACAAGATATCAAGAAAAGTTTGATAATAATGAGGGGTAACCTAGAATCGACAATATTATAACAAGATATCAAGAAAAGTTTGATAATAATGGGGGGTAACCTAGAATCGACAATATTATAGGAAGATATCAAGAACAGTTTGATAATAATGGTGGGGGGGGGGGGGGGGGGGGGGAGGGGGGGTAACTTAGAATCGACAATATTATAACAAAATACCAAGAAAAGTTTGGTAATAATGGAGTAACCTAGAATCGACAATATTATAACAAGATATCAAGAAAAGTTTGATAATAATCGGGGGTAATCTAGAATCGACAATATTATAGCAAGATATCAAGAATCGTTTGATAATAATGGGGGGTAACCTAGAATCGACAATATTATAACAAGATATCAAGAAAAGTTTGATAAAAATGGGGGGTAACCTAGAATCGTCAATATTGTAACAAAATATCAAGAACAGTTTGATAATAATGAGGGTAACCTAGAATCGACAATATTATAACAAGATATCAAGAACAGTTTGATAATAATGGAGAGAGGGGGTAACCTAGAATCGTCAATATTATAACAAAATATCAAGAACAGATTGATAATAATGGGGGGTAACCTAGAATCGACAATATTATAACAAGATATCAAGAACAGTTTGATAATAATGGGGGGTAACCTAGAATCGACAATATTATAACAAAATATGAAGAAAAGTTTGATAATAATGAGGGGTAACCTAGAATCGTCAATATTATAACAAGATATCAAGAAAATTTGATAATAATGAGGTAACCTAGAATCGACAATATTATAATAAGATAGCAAGAAAAGTTTGATAATAATGGGGGTAACTTAGAATCGACAATATTATAACAAGATATCAAGAAAAGTTTGATAATAATGGGGTAACCTAGAATCGACAATATTATAACAAGATATCAAGAACAGTTTGATAATAATGGAGGGTAACCTAGAATCGACAATATTATAACAAAATATCAAGAAAAGTTTGATAATAATGAGGGGTAACCTAGAATCGTCAATATTATCACAAGATATCAAGAAAATTTGATAATAATGAGGTAACCTAGAATCGACAATATTATAACAAGATATCAAGAAAAGTTTGATAATAATGGGGGTAACCTAGAATCGACAATATTATAACAAAATATGAAGAAAAGTTTGATAATAATGAGGGGTAACCTAGAATCGTCAATATTATAACAAGATATCAAGAAAATTTGATAATAATGAGGTAACCTAGAATCGACAATATTATAATAAGATAGCAAGAAAAGTTTGATAATAATGGGGGTAACTTAGAATCGACAATATTATAACAAGATATCAAGAAAAGTTTGATAATAATGGGGTAACCTAGAATCGACAATATTATAACAAGATATCAAGAACAGTTTGATAATAATGGAGGGTAACCTAGAATCGACAATATTATAACAAAATATCAAGAAAAGTTTGATAATAATGAGGGGTAACCTAGAATCGTCAATATTATCACAAGATATCAAGAAAATTTGATAATAATGAGGTAACCTAGAATCGACAATATTATAACAAGATATCAAGAAAAGTTTGATAATAATGGGGGTAACCTAGAATCGACAATATTATAACAAGATATCAAGAAAAGTTTGATAATAATGGGGTAACCTAGAATCGACAATATTATCACAAGATATCAAGAAAAGTTTGATAATAATGGGGGGTAACCTAAAATCGACAATATTATAACAAGATATCAAGAACAGTTTGATAATAATGGGGTAACCTAGAATCGATAATATTATAACAAGATATCAAGAAAAGCTTGATAATAATGGGGGGTAGCCTAGAATCGTCAATATTATAACAAGATATCAAGAACAGTTTGATAATAATGGGGGGTAACCTACATGTAGAATCGACAATATTATAACAAGATATAAAAAAAAGTTTGATAATAATGGGGGGTAGCCTAGAATCGACAATATTATAACAAGATATCAAGAAAAGTTTGATAATAATGGGGACCAGAAGCCGTAATTCGAAAGGTAGACAATACAATGACCAATCATAAAACAAGAGGGTCAAATACACAAAACAATGATCTACAAAGCACTACCTGCAAAACATATCAACATATACCATTGATGAAGTTTAATTCATGGATACAACATTTATTTTGTCTTCCATTGTTTCTTTATTTGTCTATTCAGAATTAAGATTTTACTAATATTTACAAAGAACAAAGTTAAAGTAACAACTTATTCGGCAGCTATAGAACAAAAATAACTATAATGTACATGCAAAATACTTTTTTTTCGTGATAATGGACTACGTGATCCCGTGAGAATTCCAATTCCAATGAAAACAAGTGACTAACTATAATTACATTGCTATTTTGTTTTAAAAGTGCATTTATTTTTCGAAACATAATTTTGGAAAGTATATATTTTTTGAGACATAGATCCGGATTCATAATTATAGTTCTAGCACTAATAGTTCAAGATAGCTGATAAAATATATCATTATCAAGTGTGTAACCTCATAATATGATGATCAGTTGTAAGAATCAAGAAAAAGTTTGAAATATGGCGATAATGACTGTTACATATATCCTTGAATAGGCAAAAATGTTAATTAAAAAGACATAAATACGTTTAATGTAACTTCAGAGTTCATTTAAAAAAGTTGAAGGTAAAGAAATAGTGCAGTGACAAAGTGAGAAAAAGTCGCATATCAACATAGATTAATTTCACTTCATACTATATGGCTGAAAATTGGCATATGAATAGTGAAATGCATCCTCTTGCAATTTTGACTTGTCGTCAAAAATTCGTATGGCACTATTTTTGGGAATTCGACTTTTAGTTACGAAATTTCATATAAAATAGAATAGAACATGCGCTATATCAATTGATTGCATTGTAATACTGCATTGAAAATAAATCTTATTTGACGTATGCAAATTCTATAAACCCTATATTATTCATAATGTATGAAACATAAACATTTTAATCCTTTGTTAGAAAATTATATCAAAAGAAAACGTGAAATGCCGCTTTATTTCTAGTTCCACTAGGTTTCATTTCTATTTAAAACAAAATTATCTATCAAATTGTTAAATAAATTGACATACTATAAGCGCTTAATATATCATCTTAACACTTATAAGCATTAAAATGTTATTACCGCCCTCAAAATGATTTTCGGAGACCATCAAAACATACACTACAAAATCATGGAATTCAGATTTCTTCCGCAATGTCATTATCGCCCCGACTCGATCCGTAATTTACGGTCACTACATACATATTTTGCTTGATTGTCGAGATTTCAATTTCACGGTGATTTTCCCTGATGTCTGGACAAGAAGTAGGTGTTATGTTCTATTACGCTGATCAGTTTCAGCAAAGGCAGTCATGTTATACATCATTGTGTAGATAAATTATTGTAGAATAAGGTGATTATATGCTCACTGCCATCCTGCCGTTCGTTGAAGCGAAAAATAGCGAAATTATCGCGGTGGTAGTTACAATCAAAATTGAAACTTAAGTACCTTGGTATAATATAAGGTATATGATATATATTTTTTACAGAAACAAGTGCCTGTGAGTTATCGACAATAGCTTTCAGCTATACAATTTCAATTCTACAGCATATTTCTACGGTATTTTGAATATCTTTTTTTTTCTTAGCAAATCCAACTTCTTTACTGTATACTGTGTGGTTTAGCAATGGTGTGTTTTTGGTTCCGAGGACGACAGGAGCATGCAAACTTAAGACTTGGTGACTTGAAACTAAAGACAGATGCCAACGGACACGAATTTGTAGAATTTTATGGTAACAATTCTTCCATCTTGTCATATATATTTCTTTTCAAGAGAAACATAGTGTCTTTGTCGTCGTTACTTCAAAAAGCTCAAATATAGTTAACAATTGGTGGAAATTTCAAATGAAACTTTACAGAAATATTATTTGTAATTTTGCATGAAAGTTGAAGTGAATTTATGACACATTTCAGAGTTGCCTTGGCGCATAGTTAAGACTTTTACAAAATCTTCAACACAGTTGCATGTAATTCTTTTAAAAGTTGATTTTTCTGAAGAATTGTCTTTCTAAAAGTACTTAAATTTAAGTATCAATATTTTTGTAGACAATTGGTGGTATGGAGAATTAAATTTATACAGCCTTAAATAGTTTTTACACATTATTACACATTATTTTTTCAGAGCGCAACACCAAGACCAGAATTGGAGCTGAATCCAAAAACAACCGCCCTGTAACGCCTAAGATGTTATCCAATGATAATGATTATTGTATTGTGAAGATTCTCAAGATATATATTACACATCGCCCGGTAGATATTCATGATGACCCGAACGCAAGTTTTTATTTGCGACCTTTACCAAAGCCAGAAATCAGAGGAGTTATGATGAAGGAAATGGCGGGGCAAGCGGAACTAATGGGGAGAAAAGTGAATCATTCTACGTGTAAAACGTTTGCTTGCATTTGCTACAGGCGGACAGACCGAACACAGAAGTAGCGCAGCTATGGTTCTGGAAGAGTGTTGCCACTCTTACCCATTATAATGCTCCGTTATTTAAGCAACAAAATACAGCTTCCAATCTATTATCAGAGACTGTTCTACCTTAAAAATCAAAAATATTTGACTCAAAAGAAAGCTCAGATATTGTGATACAGATGCATCAAAATGATGAAAATGAAAGTTCAGATGGAATTGACATTAATGGCAATGATGTTAGTAGACAATATACATCAGGGCATTTGGAGAACATTACGAAATACTCAGCCAATTATTAAAAACAGTACCAGCACCAGTTCCAAAATGGTTGCAACAACAACAAAAAAAACCAACAACAATACCTTCGGCATACTTTGTGGTGCCTCTATTACAGGTGGAGTCATTAACTTAAATATTTATTCCGGTAAAAGGAAGCATTTTGAGTATGACAGGAATAGACACATGTATTGCAACTTTAAATGCAAATTGTTAGCGAATTTGTTGATTTGTTGATAATATAAGTTTACTCTTACTATTTTGGGTGTTTTTATTAAATATTTATTAATTTCAAATTAACATGAAGATGGTGACCAAGATGTGGAATAAATGTCCATGGGACAACAATCAAACAATATAGTTAAACATTACACAATCTCAAATTGATTTTGTGAAATGATTTCTTTTAAATTTTTTATGTCATAGCAGTGATGCTTGCCTAGTGTGACAAATATGAACTACATCCGTGGCACATTTTAATTGAAAAGATTTATTACTAAATCAGGTTAATATTTCATTGAAGACAAATTCTGAAATTACGATTTTCGACCACCTGTTGAGGCATACATAAATAATGTTTTAAGTGGGTTAATAAAAGTATCAAGAAAAGGATGTTTTCATAATGGCCCTGTTATGTGTCCTCGGTCAGTAATAATGGCCGACGAAGTCTGTATTGGCCTGATGATTTTGCCTCGGGTAAATACAGACTCCTGGGGCCATTATTACAGACCTTGAACACATAACAGGGCCATTATGAAAACACCCATTTATTAATGCTATAATAATTAGACTGTGTTATCCACACCTAACAAGTATGTGATGTATTATATTGTAGCGTTACATGAACATGATATTCAAATCTACAGTCATAAAATATCATGTGTATATAAGAATTAAGACCATCACCAGAACTGGGTTGCGCAAACCTAAATTAAATCTAAGTGTCAATTAAAACTTAAATTTACTTGGAATGTACATGAAATTAATTTATACTTTAATTGAAACTTAAATTTAATTGAGGTTTGTGAAACCCAGTCCTGTACATCTGTGATATAATTCTGATCAACCTATTTGTACCTATGGTTTTTCTTAATCATTAGATCTGTAAAATTCCATGCAAAGGTTTGTTCAATATCAATTCAATTATTCTAAAACTGTAAAACCCGTTGAAGGATTTAAATTTAATTTAATATCTAAATATTATTTAATTGAAAAGAGAATTAGTGACATATTTTAAGCTAGTTCGCTGGAAAACAGTCAATCACATTTCAGGTAATTGGTTATACATCTTCTGTATAGTGAAACAAGAAGTTGGTGAGATATTGGTTAATATGTTATGTTTATTCCGTTTGTATTTACTTCAATATGCTGATATCCAAAACGAATTCCACTATAGATGTTCTAGTAGCTTAAGATTAACACGAACCATTTATCCGCCTGCGATTACCTCCGCTTATAGTGTAATATAAGTATATGAGAAGAGATATTAGAATGGACAAAACAAATCAGGAACTAAATGGTGACCGAACTAATAGTAGAAATAGAAGAAATAAACAACAAAACACTGAATTTTCGGCCCTTGCGTCTGAACAACGCAAACGTTTCCTCTCCAGTGAAACATCTGAATTGACGAAGAAGCCGAGGTACTTCTAGATGCAGTTCTAGGCGCACTTAGTAGCAAAGAGACAATAGACCGCTTCGTATCTGCACTAGTCGGTATACCCGAAATAAAAGCAAAACCAATAGAACACCTTGTTCCATCCCTTGAAAATCAAATAGTTGAAATTATACAGCCTTTAAAACAAGACATAGTACATCTCGAAGACAAAATTACTCAAACTGACATGAGAACGGACAATAATTATACAGCCTTTAAAACAAGACATAGTACATCTCGAAGACAAAATTACTCAAACTGACATGAGAACGGACAATCTTGAGCAGCATGACAGACGGCATAGCTTAAGGATTTCTGGCATACCGGAATCGCATAAAGAACACACTGATATGCTCATCTGTGAATTTCTAAAGAATGAACTAAATATTGAAATAAACATGGGCAATATTGATCGTTCGCATCGGGTAGGTCAGAAAAAACCCAACTTAAATAGGCCTATAGCTGTACGGTTTATCAATTACCGCCTCAAAGAATATACCTTAAAAAGGGTTATTATATTAACGATATCATTATCCAAATGAAGATCAAGTTTATTCTATAAGGCTAGACAACTGAAGAAACAAAAGTTAATCCTTGATACGTGGACAAGAGATGGTAACATTTTTGTAAAAGCCCTAGATAGTACCGTTAAAGTATGTTCACGGGAAAGTCAATTGCCGATCACATTTGCTCCAAAGACTTCGGTTCCTAAACCATTCAAAACTGGGCAGAAACCAAACGAACAAGAACCAGCTCACAAGTCCAAGGATAACGCCGTAACTGTAACAGAAGTCCAGGTTCATTCCAAAACTTGTTGTAAATGTTTACTTCTCAGGGAAACTCCAATCTATACTGTTTACTTCTCAGGGAAACTCCAATCTATACTGTTTACTTCTCAGGGAAACTCCAATCTATACTGTTTACTTCTCAGGGAAACTCCAATCTATACTGTTTACTTCTCAGGGAAACTCCAATCTATACTGTTTACTTCTCAGGGAAACTCCAATCTATACTGTTTACTTCTCAGGGAAACTCCAATCTATACTGTTTACCTCTCAGGGAAACTCCAATCTATACTGTTTACTTCTCAGGGAAACTCCAATCTATACTGTTTACTTCTCAGGGAAACTCCAATCTATACTGTTTACTTCTCAGGGAAACTCCAATCTATACTGTTTACTTCTCAGGGAAACTCCAATCTATACTGTTTACTTCTCAGGGAAACTCCAATCTATACTGTTTACTTCTGTGCTACTTTAAACAATTTTACACTCAGTCTATTAATCATATTAGTAAATAATAAACTTGTTTGTCATATTATATATAAATGTTTACCATTTTCAGGGAAATTCCAATTTATACTGGTTACTCCTGTGTTATTTTAAACAAATGTACACTCTATTAATAATATTACCAGAGAGATATCTCTGATATTAGTAAACCAGTAAAATCTAATCAATGGGCAAAGTTGGAATTTAATATTCTATAAATAGAAACTATATGGATTACCTTAATTGGCTTTCCCCTTATCTATCATTTATCTTTATGCATGTGTATTATATTATTTTTTTTAATGTTTTTGTGTATTTCTTTGTATGTATTCTCAGTTCTTCAGAATACTTTCTGTTCGTTATTTTTCATTTCAAACTGATTGTGATTTTTTGAATCATGTGATACATGCAATCTACTTGGTCAAGGTCATGTCAGTATTATTATTAGCACAAGATGGCCGCCCCCAGTGCAGCGAAGTTCTGAAGTTTACTTCAGACACCAACGACTAGTTCTCTCATGAACAGATACTACAAAGGGTCGGCCATCGAATATAATGAACAAAATGCTGTAAAAATGGCAAAACAAAAATTAGAAATCTCTTTTATTGTCAAAATAACTCGCACTATAAGCAAACTGTATTGTACTACATTCTATTAATAGGAAATATTGAATCAATCCCTGGTCCAAATATTGTATCGGGCAAAACTAATTTGAAAAATGGTTCACTAAAAATTGCACATATTAATGCATGCAGTTTATTACCAAAAATTTACTTGATTGAATTAGAAATGTCAAGTAATGATATAACACATTTAAGTCGGGATATTGACAATGAGGATATCCAATTAAGGGGTTTCCAAAACCCAATACGTGTTGACAGGAACCGCAACGGTGGCGGAGTGGCAATTTTCGCCAAACCTAATATATATATATATATATATGTGAAAAGACTAAATTTCACACTAGTGAAATTGAAATCCTTTGATTAGAAGTTATCATAAATAATTTAAAAGCGATGGTTGGAGTTATTTATAGACCTCCACATTCAGATGTGTCATATTGGCGGAAATTGGAAAACAATATCCAGCCTATATTGGATTTGAATATTCCTGTAATACTCGGAGGTGATTTAAACATTGATATGTTGGGTAATCAGTGTGGACACATTGAAGACATTTTCACACGTCTAAACTTGGAGAATGTTGTGTGGGAGCCAACACGTGTTACCCATACATCAGCTACATGTATCGATTTATTTATTACAAACAGACCAAATCTTATACTTGATATTAAAGTTTCCCCGAACTTTTGCAGTGACCACTGCTCAGTCAGTGTAGACATTAACATCAAAACGAGTAAAGAGCAGTGTTATAAACGCACAATTAGAAAATATGATCAGGCTGATTATAATTCTATAATCCATGAAATGGAAGGCAAGAATTTGAGTATTCTCTTTGAAAACAAAACTGTCAATGAGAACTACTCCAGTTTCTTTTCTATTTTAAAAGAGGCATGTGATAAACACATACCTACAAAAACTGTAGTTATTAGACCAGATGATAAACCGTTTATGAATAGCTCTATAAGGAAGGCGATTCGAAAGAGAAATCGCATTCATTATAGAGCTAAGTCTACCAACAACCCAGATCATTGGTCACAATATAGACATTTGCGAAATGACGTAATAAGATTGGTAAGAGAAGCCAAAACTGAATAAACTTACTTCTCAAATAATAGACAAAGTATCCCACCAGACAAATGGTGGAGAATTGCCAAATCAGTTTGTAAACTAAACAAGTGTAATAAAGTTTCACACCCTATAAAACATGAAGGTAGAATAATAATTCATTCCTCAGAGAAATGTGATATTTTTAATAAGTACTTTGCTGATATTTCAAATATGGAAAATGAACCAAATCTCCCGAATGAAGACTTTACCCGTGACAATATTTGTCCTGAATTATTGATTACTGAACAAGAAGTAAAAGACCAATTACAAATACTGAATAATTCCAAACCATGGTGTAGCACCCAGGATTTTATGCAGTGTTTCTCAGTGCTTTGTTTCCCTCCTTACATTATTATTTAATCAGTCATTGCAATGTGGACAACTTCCATATATTTGGAAACGCTCACACGTAACCCCTGTGTACAAAAAATAAAGGAACTGCATCCAACATTGCAAACCTTCGACCTACTGCCCTTACCTGTGTTCTGTGTAAGATGATGGAAAAAATAATTGTGAAACATTTGCATAACTATGTATTAGAGCATCATATTATTACAGAACACCAGTCAGGATTCCAACCAAAAGATTCTACAGTAAATCAACTTGTATATATTTTACAACACTATTATCAGTAACCTCGATACTGGCGAAGACATAATGTTTATATTTTGTGATATTTCTAAAGCATAGGGTTTGGCATACAGGACTTATATACAAATTACGCTAAATTGGTATTGATGGAAATTTATTAAGTTGGGTTACAGATTATTTAGATGATGGGAAACAAAAAGTGGTCTTGGATGGATTCTCATCTGGGTGGGAGGGAATTGATGCTGGGGTTCCCCAAGGTTCTGTGTTGGGACGTTTCCTGTTCCTTATATGCATAAGCGATATTGTTGATGATCTTGATTGTAATATCAAACTCTTTGCCGATGATACATCTTTGTATGTAATAGTCGATGAACAAAATTATATGCAAGCTGCAGATATGCTTTCGACAGACTTGTCTCATATTCATAACTGGTCACAAAACTGGGTTATTAAATTTAATCCTAATAAAATTGAATCAGTTTTATTTACTAGACGAAATATAAATAACCCTATTGTAGATTTGCTATTGTTTTGTTTATATATGTCAGTTATACCAATAAAATATGTTTATACCAAATAACCCTCCAGTTTACTTTGGGGATATGGACAACAGAGTGACAGATGTTAATACTCACGGTCATCTGGATCTGGATCTCCAAAGTAATTGTAAATGGGGTGATTATGTAAGTAAAATATATAAGAGAGCATGACACAGACTGGAAATTCTTAGAATGCTCCAATATCAAGTTGATAGAAATGTATTGATTAATTTATATTTGTCATTTATCCGACATATACTAGAATATGGAAATGTAATTTGGGACAATTGTACCCAAAATGAAACTAATCTATTGGAAAGTGTTCAGGTTGAGGCAGGCAGGATAATTACAGGGTTGAGAGTAAATGCATCCAGATCTAAATTATATAGTGAACTTGGCTGGGAACCCCGTTATAAAAGAAGAGAGAAACAAAAGTTGATTTTACTCTATTAAATAATATATGGTTTAACTCCGGACTATATGTATGACATGATCCAACCATACACAGAAAATATTCACGATTATAATCTACAACAAATATCGGGGGACAATGTTAGACTACTCTTTTGTAATACTGTCTCATATAGCAAAAGTTTCATCCCTAGTACGTTACGACTCTGGAATAGTCTGCCTGCCTCAACAAAGTCCAGTCCTTCTCTTAATATATTTAAGATAAGACTGAACTCTGGTACAAAAGCCTCGCTTAAATATTTTCATATAGGTGACAGAAAAGAAAATATCATACACTGTCAGATGAGGAATGATGTTAGCAATCTAAATCTACATTTGCAGCAACATCACTTATCTGACAGACCATCTTGCTCACATTGCAATGATCCCTGTGAAAACCCCTCCCATTATTTTATGCACTGCCCTTTATATAATATCCATAGGCAACAACTTGTTGATTCCTTTAATGAACTTAACATAGAATTTACTATTCAAAACATTCTTTATGGAAGTGAAACCTCTGATTATAATCAGAATGTAAAACTTTTTCTTGCAGTACATTCCTTTATTAAGCGGAGCAAACGATTTGATAATAATATAGTAATATAAATTTAATTTTTTTTAAACATTTTAAACTATAACAGTATTCTCACATATGATGGACCATGATTGCAAATATCGGTACTATACCTCTCACATGACGAAATTAAATTAACTTATTTATATTCTATTTATAATTTATTTTGTTTTATAAATATATACATGTATATATAATGTCATAAATCTCATATTTACACTATGATTACTGCATGCTAATAAAATTGTTCTGAAATGAAGTAAGTATTTAAATTAGATTGAGAGGTAATAAATCTAGCAACATCGTACACAGGTAACACTTTTAAATAGCAACTAAGTGTATTTAAACAAATTAATTAGTAGATCTCATATAAGCCAAATTGTCAATAAAATCTAATCAATGTTAATTACTTATCAATAACTGAATATATGAGATTTCTGACTTCTATTGTATACTCGAGTTATTTCCCTTTGAGTATGAGTATTGTAAATATTAGCTGCATGCATTGTTGATTGTTGCTGTTGCCTTGTGTATGGAGAGGATTTATATAGGTTATTGCCTGCTATCCAATCCATTTAATTTTTTTTATTAATTAAATATGTTTAAATTAAATTAAAATTATTTACATTTTTATTTTTATCTTTTCGTTATTCGTGCAATGTAATGATAGTCAAGCAGCGTTATTAATGGCATCAATGTTAGTATGTACTGTGCATATTTATTTGTTTTTGATTTCATTGTTTTTACATTGTACGAAAAATTGCGATTTCTATTGGCTTCGTTTAACAAAAAACCAAATAATAATCCCCTTCCTCTTAAGTAGATATCTAGCAAGTGAAGAGGATATTGTAGAAACACATACAACTAGTGTGAAGCAAGTTCGAACACGTTACATTACATCTTAATCAAGTACTTGTGATGGAAAACATTCCCAAAATGACAGATTTGTGAAATGTGGATTATGTTTGAATGCAACCTAAATCTTGAAATTTGGCGATCAACGGATAGGAAAATGCTACTGCTGAAAGAATCCTGATATGATTTTTGAGTTACGTATCATGGCGAATATTTAGAAATTTAATGGCGGAAAACGGACAGTGTTTTGTTTTATTGCTTCGTGAGTATCTACTGTGCAGCAAGTCATGTTAACAGAGAGAGATGTGCTGTCTGATCTGTCACTGTATTTTATAATGTTATAAAGAACACTGGATGTTAACGATTCTAATTACCACCATGGTACCTTCAATAATTGAGAGATTCTTTTCTTCAAGATTAATATCCCGTCTTGCTATATATGGGGTCTCCAATCAATTATTCTTCAAATAAACAATATTCCTGGTTCATTAATTGTCGATGTACAACGTAACTTCCTTGAAGAAACTATATTTGTTTATTTCTATCGAATTTGAATTATGATGGAAAAAAATTAAAAAGGAGAAAAATATAAGATCTTCAGAGTGTCTCTATTGTCGCTTTACTGGATGTAGCTTTTTAATATTTAATCAGTCATGTTTCCATGCATTAAATTTTATTTTACTCAAAAAACGAAAATCTGGTGAAAAGTTTGAATAGAAACTGAAAGCGTAGTGATAACGTCTGACTTCCATACGCAGCAGTGGTTATCATATTACTTTCAAGGTTTGAAAAAAATAGAATGGAAAATTGATGTCTTCTCTTTTGTCATAGAGTCTGGTAGAAAGATGACCATTGGTGTCATATCACCCAACGAGAAACAGAAATCTGGTTCTGTTGTTTCTATTATCTCAAGTTACTTTGGGTATAGTAATGGAATCCAGTTAGCAAAGTGTGGATTATTAATTGACAGAACATCACCAATATACCTGAATGTGAAATTAAAGGCTTTAGCTTTTGTAATGCTTTTGCCTTTCGCATAAAACCTTCCTCACTTGAGTTAAAGATCAGCACAGAGACGGGCACAGTTTATTACCATGGGGATGCCGATATTTGTTGAAAAATATGTCTTCCGAACTCAACAAATATGCTAGCGGTAAGAAAATCGAACATACAGATAACTTCATTTCCTGGGTAGCACATTTTGATTTTTCTTTTATGGTTGACAAAATACATTAATTCGTGACCCAAAGCTATAAATTTCTAACGTTGCTTACCAATTTGAAGGTAAACTGCGCTGTGAATGACTTCATCAAACAGATTTTTAATTGTTCATGGTAATGGTAGTATAGAAAAGTTAAATATTTTGGATATATTTGATATTTCTTTTAATAAGAACGATAATTAAATTTTGCAGAAGGTCTGTAAAAGTTTTTCATTATCCACATTTAATTGATGCTACTACGTGAATATAATTTGTCTTTGCAATTGGACTGCTAATAACATCTTAGTTATAATTTAACAATTGCATGTGTACATTAATGTATTTATTGTGAGGTTTGGGTACATAAATTAGTTTAACCCTGCCACTACTCAAGTGTCTGTACCAAAGCATGAATTTGCGCGGTCATGTATTTGTGTGATAAGAGTTGTCGATTTTGCCTCTTTCTATGATTTTGATGTTTGATTTTGGAATTGTTCCGACAGTGTGGTATGTTTTGAATTGTTCTGACAGTGTGGTATGTTTTGAATTGTTCCGACAGTGTGGCATGTTTTGAATTGTTCTGACAGTGTGGTATGTTTTGAATTGTTCTGACAGTGTGGTATGTTTTGAATTGTTCCGACAGTGTGGTATGTTTTGAATTGTTCTGACAGTGTGGTATGTTTTGAATTGTTCCGACAGTGTGGTATGTTTTGAATTGTTCTGACAGTGTGGTATGTTTTGAATTGTTCCGACAGTGTGGTATGTTTTGAATTGTTCTGACAGTGTGGTATGTTTTGAATTGTTCCGACAGTGTGGTATGTTTTGAATTATTCTGACAGTGTGGTATGCTTTGAATTGTTCTGACAGTGTGGTATGTTTTGAATTGTTCCGACAGTGTGGTATGTTTTGAATTGTTCCGACAGTGTGGTATGTTTTGAATTGTTCTGACAGTGTGGTATGTTTTGAATTGTTCCGACCGTGTGGTATGTTTTGAATTGTTCCGACAGTGTGGTATGTTTTGAATTGTTCCGACCGTGTGGTATGTTTTGAATTGTTCCGACAGTGTGGTATGTTTTGAATTGTTCTGGCAGTGTGGTATGTTTTGAATTGTTCCGACAGTGTGGTATGTTTTGAATTGTTCTGACAGTGTGGTATGTTTTGAATTGTTCCGACCGTGTGATATGTTTTGAATTGTTCCGACAGTGTGGTATGTTTTGAATTGTTCCGACAGTGTGGTATGTTTTGAATTGTTCCGACAATGTGGTATGTTTTGAATTGTTCTGACAGTGTGGTATGTTTTGAATTGTTCCGACAGTGTGGTATGTTTTTTTTTCTAGATTTTGGAATTGTTCCGACAGTGTGGTATGTTTTGAATTGTTCCGACAGTGTGGTATGTTTTGAATTGTTCCGACAATGTGGTATGTTTTGAATTGTTCCGACAGTGTGGTATGTTTTGAATTGTTCTGACAGTGTGGTATGTTTTGAATTGTTCCGACAGTGTGGTATGTTTTGAATTGTTCCGACAGTGTGGTATGCTTTGAATTGTTCCGACAGTGTGGTATGTTTTGAATTGTTCCGACAGTGTGGTATGTTTTGAATTGTTCCGACAGTGTGGTATGTTTTTTTTTCTAGATTTTGGAATTGTTCCGCCAGTGTGGTATGTTTTGAATTGTTCCGACAGTGTGGTATGTTTTGAATTGTTCCGACAATGTGGTATGTTTTGAATTGTTCCGCCAGTGTGGTATGTTTTGAATTGTTCTGACAGTGTGGTATGTTTTGTTTTTCTAGATTTTGGAATTGTTCCGCCAGTGTGGTATGCTTTGTTTTTGTAGATTTTGGAATTGTTCCAACAGTGTGGTATGCTTTGTTTTTCATTGTATTCCTCCATGAAAAACGATATTCTTGTCATATGCATGGATTTTGAGAATTATATAGTAGATACAAACACTTCCGAAGCACCTGGTGTAGCTTCCGGTATTTGTTTTTTTTTTTTTACTTTATCTCATGTTTCAGTAGTAGTGTTTAGTCAATGTGGATTGTAACTTTTGTACAGCCTCCTCTTAGTGATAGTTTACCTGTCGAAATTGCTATTAAATATTTACCTGGATATTTTTTTGTTCATTAAACAAGTTATTCACCTTCAAGACATCATTGCACTTTTCTTAACGAATGAACACTATCATACCTTGTGATTATTATTTCATTGCTCTGCGTCCGTGTTCGCTGTACATACATCTCGTTTTCGAAGCTGTTTCAAATGAATAGATACTTTGCAGGAATATTACGGTGGTTGATCATATCACAAATATGATCTGAAAGTCCCCATGAGCACAGAAGGCCAATAATGCGATTAAACTCTTTCCATCAGAAACTAATTAGTGGTTTACTGTGACACGAGTGCACTGGTCGGAAAAGCATGGTGGCCGACACACCATATTTGAACATTTTACCTTTAGAAAATTAAATGAAATGCATATTTCATTATAAAAAAATAAAAGAATGACAAAAAAAAATAATTTAGCAGTGAACGTATAGAAAAATGAATAAATACAACGGAAATACAACGATAGCAGTCACTACAAAGACAAACTACACCATCAGAACAGAAAATATTTAGTCTATGAAATCAATATACTATTAAAAGTACACATGGGTAGAATATTCCTGTGTGGTCCTTTGCCAAAGTTAACGTTTTGTATATGAATCAGGAATTAGGTGAGTGTTGTTAAACGCCAATGGGCAACATTTTCCGCTTTGTACTAGACCAACAAGTTTAGTTGGATCTTTATAGTGCTCGATCACTGAAACAACAATCCGCTGGTAGATCTGTCGCTCCATGTAGACATATTATATTGGTTTTGAGCCAACAAGTCTTTGCTCTTTCTCCTTAATGTTGCGTGCTTAACAGAGAAGCAACACATACCAATTTTATATTCTTTGATTTGACACGACCGGAGCCCATGATCTGCCGCACTCGAGGCGAGTACACTAATCATTACACCATCGATGCCATTCTCGGAAAGTAAAGATGGTCAAAACCACAAGACATACTTATTTACCAATCTACTTACATAAATGTATCTAAAACCACTGAACAGTTTAAAAGGATATTTGACTGGCATGCTCTTTTCATGGTACTCTACAAAATGTGTCATTTTTGTGTGAAACAGAAACCAAATCTGGCGGTCATTACAGGAAGAAATTGAAAGGACCCAATATTAATGTAAAAATATCTTCTTAGGAATCACATTAACATTTCTTAATAATAATACAGTCTTCAAAATGACCGATGAGCTATACTTTTGTAAAGGTATTATTCAATTTAGTCAGACAGGAAAGGAAGCAAGTTTTTTTCCCTACAGGAACGTCTGATTCAAGAATTGTATTATGTGGTATATATTATAATATCTATTTCAATAAGAAGAGTTTGAAGATGTCAAAGGGCTAATCAGAATCCATGCGTAAGAGAAGGACAGACAACACAATGGCCAAAAGAAAAAAGACCCCCAAAAAAACAACAACGATCTCCAAAACATTACACATAAAACTAAAGATCAAGTAACACGAACCCCACTAAAACAGGGGATAAGCTCACGGGCTCCGGAAGGGTGAACAGTTGCTGATCCACTAATAGCACCCGTCGTGTTACTCTAGTTACAAACCCGGTGATAAGTCATGAAGGAGGAAGGGACCGAAAGGTGTGAAAGTTAGGTTTTAAATCATTTTTAACATAACAACAATTTTTAATTTTCAGAATATGCAAACTTCGAAATCGTGGGTATTTCTTATATTTTTATGTACAATCCCAAAAAATTAAAAAAACACGACTATTGTTCCCATTAAAATAACTAAAATTGACTTTCAACAGAGTGTTCTTTGTACATATTCTGATTGAGGTGGTGATAAAATCCATCATATACATTGAATTTTATCAATTGTGCGTAGCATTGTATGCATGGGGTCATCTGTTAGCAACTGACATAATACCAAGTACGAAATACGGGCTAATCAATCAAATCATTCAAAACATGATTCGGCTTTAGAAATGCGGGATAAATTAGACCTTCAAATTTGAAGTTAATAAGGAAAACACATTCAACAATTGTCGTCCTTAACAAATGATCTGAGTTTTTTTTTTAATGCTAATTAATTACTCCAATTTATATACGAATAGGTGACGTTCTGTATTTAAACAGTTTCTTCTGATGTAAACATTTTAGAGTACAAATAAATAGTGATATAACGTCATTATAGTATTTAGTGGGAAACCAATGAATTTTAATTTCCTCAATTGAAAACATTACATAACAAAAACAAAAAAAGAAGCATAAAATATAATTAAGCAATAGATTCTACCTTCGTGACTAATAGTATATTAATTACGAGCATTTCCTGACTTTAAAAAAAAATTTGTTTACTGTCCATGTGTATGTTATTGTAATACTATCTACATTATCACGTGATTACCGAATTAGAGAAGAGTTTTCCACCTGATGTCCAAGATCAAATGATTGCATATTATCTTGTTTCAAAAAGATGAGGCCAAATCACCTCAATTATGATCGACAGTTTACGTGAATCTCTGGAGATCATCTTCAAAGTAAAGATGACATATCATGTGAAGTTGTAAGACACAATCTTTAAATCATCAAGTCTTCGAAATACGTTAACATAAATATTGTGCGGGAAGATTAAATGAAGAACAACAAATACAACACCACCAAGAACAGCTCCAAACCCAAAACGGCAACAATCGTAGAAACAGAGAAAGGACACAAATAAAAAAATTGCATGCCCATATATGATTATAATATTAAATTGGCGATTTACAAACAAATAAATAGTCATAATTAAATATACCAGATATAGTTGATTACGTTATACATTTTACAAATTAATTCTTGCGTATTAATAATTAATTTATTGCAATTATATTCATTACCATAACATTCTGATTTTTGCAATTATATTTTTTAGATAAAATCTCGCTGGTAATTTATTTCACTAGTTACCATGCTTTAATGTACATTTGATTTACTACATTTTAAAATGTTTTACTGATTGGAAACAGGTCAAAATTTACAAGACTCAGAATGTGACATGCGACCGATCATCAATTTTAGTGGGGTTCATGTTATGCGATCTTTTGTTGTATGTGTATGTTTTGTAGATCGTTGTTTGTCCTTTTGCTTTGTACTTTCTCTTTTTGTCATTGTGTTTTCTGTTCTGCTATATACGGATTCTGATTACCCCTTTGGTATCTTCAAACTCTTCTTACTGTCTTTCAGTCAAAATGAGGTGTAATGGAGATACATGTTGTATATAGGTCAACCTGATTCCATGTAATACAATTTCAAAAATTTAATTAAAATTTCCACATTTTTGGAGTTTGTAGACACTTTCAAAAGAAATATTCATTATGTTTTAATAAATCCGTTATCATATTTGAAATGTTTCATCTGCCAAAATAAATCATTTTCAGAAATTTTATTATTTAACTTGCTTTTTACAATGCTCGTAAATAAATTGTTTCGCAGTCAGCTGGATATTAGATAATTTTAAGAAATGGTTTTTCACACTTTTCCGGTTGTTGACTGATTTATTACCCTTATTTTATTGGTAATAAAAGTAACCATATTTTTTTTTTAAAACAGCTTATAGTATTAACTCTACAATTGATTGCTGCGTGGAGATAACAAAATCACCAATTACATTTACGATTTAACTGAATTAAATATATACTACAAGCAAATGTACAATAAAATTACTTAGAAGTGCGTATACAACAGAATGTATCAATTCAAATGAAATAGCATGCATCTCCCATTTTCCATCTAATTCACAATTTTAGAAAAAAAAAAAACCAAACATGTGAAGATACCAATAGGGTAATCTAAAGACGTTTTTATCGCAAAATGAAATGTAATGCAATTGCAAAACGAAAAATGGCAAAAAGACAGACGATGATGGGGCACTAAGCACTCAACACGAAGCTAACGATAAGATTGAGCAACACGAACTCCCGAAAACTGAGATCAGGAAAGCTAACCATATCCTGCGCCATTAGTGTCACCAGTCGTGTTAGATATGTTAGTAGCTTTAATGCTATTGTTTATAGGTATTCCACCTAACCTGATATTCATGTTATATATGTATTATGTAAAACTCATTAGAGAGGTAAAGATTAATAGGTTCTTACATACGTTCTTGGGAAAAACCGGGTGATCTTCCACGAGTGATAGAAATTTTATGTCTTTTCGCAGCGAAACGAGCGAAAAGACACAACAATTTCTATCACGAGTGGAAGATCACCCGGGCTTTCCCAACAACGCATGTAAGTACCCATTTCTTCCGTAAACCAACAACTTTCACTATCGCGAACTCCTAGAGACGCCCGCCATTGATCAGTAACTAATTTGCATACATTATCAGATCAATATCATTGAGCGTTATGAAATACACATCACATAAAATTGACTTTTGTGACACCGACTAATAAACTAAGTAGCTTTCTACTGATATTTGAGCTTTTCTCACTAATATTTTATTGAAAGTACAGTCAAAGGTACGGAAAAGGACATCTAGAAATACGATAAAATGAAAATAAAAGACACAAATATATATTTAATACGGTTGGAATCTGTATTTGAAAAAAAAACAATGGTTAAATCCGTAATATATCTGTTATTCAGCTATCATACAGGGTATATAATGTGACATTCCAGGCTTAGGGTATATATTTAAACGATTTTTTTTTCTTGTTAGAGGCGTTCTGATTGGATGTCATAACGAGTAAAGACGAGTGCACGTGGAATCGTCTTACCTCGGTCGTCTTCACCCGAAAACGGCCATTTACGGAAGAATATTTATTCGTACGGGTATTCCTTTTTAAATAACGTGTAGTTGTCACAATTATCCATTTCACGATTTAAACTATGAGAATAAACAAAAGTTTCAGAATTTTGTTAAAGCGACCTATTAACTTTTATACAATTGGAACACTGTGTTATAGAAAAAAATAAGTGATTAATCGCTTTTACAATTATTTATGATGTCATATTGACGTGTCCAACTTGTAATTTTGTATATAGTTAATTTTGAAATGAAAAGAACATTTTTATACTGGAGCAAACATTACGATATTTGCTTTGGGGTTCTATATCGCAAATTCCAAAAGGTTGGCAGCACAGACTAAAACTAGACAAAAATTGGCACAAGAACCCGAAAACAGTACCTTTCCACAATAAAACAGCAGGACAACAAACATAAGCCTGATGAACATTTGCATTCCAAAAAAGTGCACATGCCGAAAGCTACATGCTTCCCATTAGCGTCTTTTTTATTTTATTTTTATCAATTACACGGGATCTATATAATTATACAAGCTACTAAAATTGTGAGTTGATTACCACCGGAAGTGAGGTATACTTGATACATTTGCATGTGCTAATAGCATCTGGCTGGTCGGTGGTTTTCTCCGTCAATGAAATTGACCTCCAATTAATATTAAAATTTGAAATATCACTCACAGAAGCGTTGTCAACTCATGGAACTAGTACAACACCACCACTTTTCATTGAAGTGCTTGTTACAATCCAGAAAAGTGTGTGGTTATTTTTTTTAATATTCTTACGATTTTGCTATTTGATTTTGGAACTGTTCCGATATCGTGGTATTCTTCGTTTTTCAATTTATAACGCAACTCTATTTAAGAATGGGACGTAAATTATATTCTCGTGTCTGTTCCGACATTTTAGCATTTTTTGTATTTTATTTTCATTTTATCATTATGTTTATTTTTAAAAGAGCTAACGAAATAATTTAAGATCCCTTATCATGACCATGATTTTATCTTAACCTTATCACGACCATGATTTTATCTTCGTGATACTGACAAAGCCACGACAGACTCAATCATATGCACAGAACTGCAACGGTAGCTTTTAACAAGAACTATCTTTAAAAAAAAAGATGTACGACGAAGCACAAATATTATATTCTTCTACGAACAGTATTTCACTGAAATAACCTAAACATATTGGTTTTATAGGATTTGATAAGACATGTAAAACCTTGCATCCTACTTAATGTGCAAGGAATCGTTAATAAATAGTAACAGCGTCCATTTTGTCCCGAGGACGGGACTGCCAGACACAATGTTCAAAGGGGATGACCAAAGGATTATTTTAGCAAAGCTTGAATCCAATTGGCCCAATAGTTTAAGAGGGAAAAAAATTAAAATTTCATCCACCTTTTCTGTTTTTAGCAAGTGGCCATGTTGGTTGGATGTCTGGATTGCCGGACACAATTTTGAAAGGGAGTCATCAAAGGACTAAGCAAAGTTTAGTTCCAATTGTCTCAGTAGTTTCAGAGATGAAGATATTTTAAATTTCATTCCCCTTTTTTATTCTTAGTAACAGCGACCATGTTGGTTGGAGGTCGAGACTGCCAGACACAATTTTGGAAGGGGATCACCCACGGACCATTCCACCAACATTTGGTCTCAAGTGGCCAAGTGGTTTCAGAGGAGAATATTTTTAGTAATTGTGTACGGACGGACGACCGACGCAAAGTGATGACAAAGGCTCACATGACCTTGTGGGTGCATATCATTTCCTATCCGTGGTAAAATCTAAAAAAAGTCATGGCTTCAACAATAACTTCTTAATATGTAATAGATGAAATGGCACTTTCTCAGAATTTAATACCCCCAGTCGCTCACCTGAAGATTACATAATACATTGAAAATAAAACGTTACGACATATAATACTTTGGTTAAAAAGAATATCGCTTAAATTTAAAGTTTAATATATTGTATACAGATAATATTAAAAGTAATCATATTATCAGTTATACTCAAACTCCCTTTGTCTGTACGGGATGTAGGACGACGGACGCAACCAATCAGCAAACTACTAAATGACTTGCTTATTACAAGTGCCTTAAATCCGACTTACTTAGTGCAAAGTGCTTTAAATCCGACATGCTTATTACAAGTCAGTGATTTTCCTACTTATTTGTATCTGGGCCCCTTATAATTGGGAAAATTAGCGCGTAAATGATGTGAATTGGGAAAAGATGGGGAGAGCAATACATTTATTAGTTTGGAGGTCCAGTAATAGAATAGTAATCATACTGTACCAAGGTTAATGCCAACGGTAGCAAATTCTTGTGATGAGGAAGAATGACCACCAAACAGTTCACAAAACTTACACAAATACCCTTGGTGTACCACAGTCATATAGCCAAGGGTATTTTTGTTAATTTTTCATTGAACTGAACACTCTGGCATCTGGTACCATGACCTCTGGAGCACAACTGTCCGAATCAGAGTGACAGTCAGATTGCGAATATCAACATCACCACTATTTGCACTATTTACATGTTGTTGGATGTCATTTGAAGCTGTGTTAGGTAATAACGAATTTGAATTGGTTATTTTTGGAGTGACATTCGCAGTGGTAACAAGGCGTTCAGCTTCTGGGCATGGTGTATCAGTACTTAGTGTTGGTGACTGGTAGTGTTGACTCCACCTAATCCCACTTTTTAAAAAATTCATTAAAGAAATCTCAAATTTCAAATGGGAATAGCTGTAATTATTGTATAAGCAATGTACAAACATTGGGGCTTAGGGTGTTGTGTTGTGTTCTGTTCTTTTTTTACCTCCAATTTTGAAGATCAGTGATCTTTGCCACTTAATTTAGCCATATATCCATAATCCAGCTTGATAAAACTATGTACACAACATACATCCGCTAATTAAAATATCACAATTCCATCACCTTAAATTAAAATCTATGAAATCGGACTTAGTATCCTCCAGAGCACTATATACATTTGAGTTTTATAAGATATTGTCTCACTTTAAAAATAAAATGTCTCATCTACTATATCACTTAAAATTCCTAAATTCTAAAATGTCACATCTACTATATCATTAACATCTACTGTATAAACAAAAACTCATTAACTGCAGGTAAACCTTGATTAGAGAATGGAGAACTAATATATATTAATTTATCATTTTTATTCTAATAAAAAAAACATACAGATACATACATGAATAAGTGATATCTCTATCAGGACATTTATATTTCAACATCCATAGAACTGATTATTTATTTTTTAAACTACATGAAATAATAAACAAGCATGTCTTAGCTTATGCTTGTTACTATTCATTTTGTAATGAAATTCTTATGATTCATGTTTTTTTTAAAAGATATTTTACTATTTATGTCATACTTGATTTCACTCCATATGAAAAAAATGTTTCATTCCAATTTCTAATTTTTATTAATAACACTTACTTCACTCAAATATTTTCCCTTTTTCTGCAATATTTGACATAAAATACAGGTACATCCACAGGTAATAATTAATTAGATACTAATTGCAAAAAGAGCATAATTAATTGCAACAACATCTATTGGAATACCTGGAATAGTTTTTTTTAATGGGATTAGATAGAAGACATCACCGGTACAGTAGTGGGTCGGACTCACTTCAGCAGGTCGTCGGCATACCAATGGGTACGAATTGTGCCCCTCTTCTAGCCGATTTATTTTTATACTCATACGAGTCGGAGTTTCTTCAAAAGCTTGTAAAAGATAAGAAAATTCATGAGGCTAGAGCCTTTAATTTCACATACAGGTATATTGATGACGTTTTATCTATCAATAATTCTAGATTTGCAGAATTTCTTCCATTGATATATCCTCCAGAGCTGGAAGTTAAAGAGACCACAGATACAGCTTCGTCCGCATCATTTTTTGACATATACCTCGAATTTGACGACAGTGGTCAACTCAGTACTAACATTTATGATAAACGGGACGACTTCAATTTTAAAATCATAAATTTTCCAAACATGTGCAGCAATATACCAGCTTCTCCTGCATATGATGTTTACATCTCGCAATTGATTCGCTATGCAAGGGTCAGTAGCAATTATTCTGATTTCCTGAAACGTCATCTTCATCTGAGAAACAGGCTACTGGACCAGGGCTATTAAAAGATTCGCCTTATTCGATCTCTTAAAAAGTTTATATTCCGATACCAAGATCTTGTCGAAATATATTCCGTCTCTGCAGAAACGATAATAAGTGATGCATTTTCATATAGTGATAGGGAAGTCAAGAAAAATGTCAAAAATATTTGTTTATCAATGTGTGACGTAAAAGTGTCTTTGACATTTACTTCACTTAATATGGTACTGCTTTGACAACTATTTTACCTATTTTGTTCCTGTATTTAAATACTGTTATAGTGACAGCCGGAACCTTTGAGCCGTAATGAAAGCGGGAGGGTTGGCGCTTTAAAATCTGATTCAACCCACCATTTCTTTAGAAATACCTATACCAAGTCAGGGTCATTACGGTTTTCACAGTTTTCCGGTTGTTGACTGATTTTGTTTGTTTATATAATTATGAGTTTTAACTTTCCCTTTGTAAGATTGTTCGGAGTTCGGTAATTTTGTTATTACCCTTATTCAAAGCACAAGCAGTTTCACTAGCTTTATTAATGTCATCAACCTCATTTTTCTCCTGGGAGAAGTAAAGACTTTTTTTTAATTCAAGTTACATGTACTTGCTTCCATTATTACTGGCCAATTTCTTAACAAATTATGCAACATCGTGACATTTTTATTTTTAACCAATCACATGACATATTTACTATTTTTTTTATTGAAATTTTATATTAAGTTTATTTAAATAAACATTTATTCCAAATACTATAGATTTCCGCTTTCGTTTTCTGAAGTTTTATCGCAGTCCGTTAAGCAAATCAAGCGACCCAATATACTGTACTGGTTCCCGGTATCTTGTACGTAGTATTTCGCTTGGTTAATCAAAACAAATAGAAACCAGGTCATAAGCGTGAAAATGTCATTTGAAAAAGCTTTTATTAACCAGTTTTTACGAATAATTTTATCACCACGCTATTGGGAATTTTCCCCCATGAAATTGGGGAAAAACTTTTTTCACATTGGGACTGGGGCCGATATTCGATCTAAAAAACAGTCTGAGAATCACTGCAAGCATTTTAACTCCGTTCTCCGAACTCCTACCAAATTTGTATTATACTCCAATCAAAGAGTTACAAAATATTTTCATCTTTAAAATTACTAGGCAACAGCGTCCATAACAAAAGTAGGTCAAAAGCGATCGTATACGATTTTGTCGAAAAACAATTGTCATGCTATACATAAGAAGCTCGTCTGTGCTTGATTGATAAAGTCATTAATAAAATAATATCTTCTGTGTGAACAAAGAAAAGGAGTTTAAATATGCATTTTAAATCTGTTTTCATGATTACCCTAATTGTACTAAATTACAAATTACTAAATAATTGAATATTCCATTACTTGGTGACTGACTATCATTAACAAATCATTTGATTGTCACTGAAGATTGACATTATTGTCATTTAACAGAATTTTAACATTATTACCTATCATTTACATTATTCTAAGATTCTAAGAATGTAAAGTTAATTGATGTTCTTAGCTGGGATTTATTTAAGCGAACCTGCTTATCTGATGCAAGTGCATTTTGATATTTTTGATATATTTGTATGTATACTGCGAATTTTCACGAATCGCGAAAATTGCAGAATGACAAGTCTCCGGTAATCGAATGTGATTTTCTTTTAAACAGGAATTTTTCATCAAATATACATTATACAAAATATACACTCGAAGAAATACCTTACGGCTTACTTTGTTTTAGAAGTTTCTTATTATAACAAATTACTCTGTTTTTAAGAATCATTGACTGCCACTGGAAACGTTAGACCGTTAGGTAAGGACGGAAAATGTAGCCTTTTATAGCGGCTACAATACATGCGTCTACTCTTTTTCGAAATCTACAAAAAACGGGCAGAGAACACGATCCTCTCCAAAACACGCTACCCTCTATGGCACACGGTATGGCTTTGTGTGTTATAACCCGACAACCTGTCGCATCAAGAGTGCACCCCTATCTGTCACATGAGAACACACAGGGAAGATCTGTGTGTTAAGCACAGGGAACCGTCCTTAGTACTAATGTTTTCAGGGAACCGTCCTCAGTACTACTGTTTTCAGGGAACCGTCCTCAGTACTAATGTTTTCAGGGAACCGTCCTCAGTACTACTGTTTTCAGGGACCCGTCCTCAGTACTAATGTTTTCAGGAACCGTCCTCAGTACTAATGTTTTCAGGGAACCGTCCTCAGTACTAATGTTTTCAGGGAACCGTCCTCAGTACTAATGTTTTCAGGGAACCGTCCTCAGTACTAATGTTTTCAGGGAACCGTCCTCAGTACTAATGTTTTCAGGGAAACGTCCTCAGTACTAATGTTTTCCGGGAACCGTCCTCAGAGGAGTTCGTGTTGCTCAATCCTTAGTTTTCTGTACAATTGAATGTTCGATGCCCTTTATATTTTGACTTCTGTAAAACCTAATTTTTTACATCAGCTTTCTTCAGTAATCCACTAGATCATTGAAGGGTCAGTAATTTGTATGGCATCTGTCTGTGAATATACCGAGATGAAATCGGAAACTAATGCGATATAATTTATTGTGGTCAATTAACCGTATTCTGAGCTTCATAACACAATAATTAGCC
This sequence comes from Bathymodiolus septemdierum, assembly GCA_963383655.1. Taxonomy (NCBI): domain Eukaryota; kingdom Metazoa; phylum Mollusca; class Bivalvia; order Mytilida; family Modiolidae; genus Bathymodiolus; species Bathymodiolus septemdierum. Next base: position 44,617,797 of record OY726520.1, read on the forward strand.
TTACTACCCTTTTGTAATAAACTTTTCATTTCTAGAACTGATATTTAACGAAAGTAACGTGTTCGTTTTTGCCAAAAAAAAAAAAAGCAAAAACAAAATGTAAGATGATGGAAGAGATTCCAAATTAGCACTGAGTCCGTATTTCCCTCTTTGACAAAGTAGTGCATCATACTTAATTTTGAAATTATGAGAAAAGAAATGTCTCCACTGGTAAGGTATATTCTTCGTTCAGTTGTTACTGTTGGTACATCTCATGTGGTAATTATTTATTTGTATTCAAATGTCTCCAAGTTTCAGAGTTACTACCTGCCTATCGCGATCATTATACTGTAGTCTAAGACCTGTATTATTCGTATGACATCAGATGAAGGAAGACATGTTCTTATTTGGGTTCAGCCATGAGAACAATACTAGTACAAAATGGTCTTCAGTCAATGAGTACAATAACATTGTCGGGAAAGTACTTTTGCATGACTTAAAGATATCGAGAATAGTCATACAATGTATATTTCCTCAATGAATTGGCATAGTTAACTCGAACACTTATTCTGTCATGTTGTTGATGTATTACTTCAAATAAATGTAACAGCAAAACGTTGTGTAATGTATTACATCTTTGATAGCACTTCGCGTTCTGGAACCTGGTGAGTGGCTTATGTAACGAACTATTTCTTAAGAGAGAGGGACTTGTATTTCTTGTTGGTAATGTGCAAAATTACATAGGGAATGTAGGGAACATGGGGATATTGTAGATTTGAAATTGTTTGGTCAGCTAGGAGATTAAATATCTCCCTCCCCCAACAGGTCAGACAATGGCTGGTTTCTAAGATTTGAAACGTTTTAATTATTTCGTACAACTGTTTCCTAGGGCAGATTAATTTTCACGAGTATATTTGTATCACAGAGATCACCAATGTTAATGGCACAAGACAATGGATTCTTATTTAATCTTCTCTCCTGAAGTTTAATATCAAGTTGGGAGATGTTTCTCTCTTCTACAGCTGTTGCGAGGTCCACTGAGCACTTGATGCATTTAAGAATATAATGATGAAAATTGGTCCTAATGCACCTGCCCTTGATGGCCTATGTATCTGGATGATGCAAATTTCCTCCATGTACATTGGCCATGAGGAGGACTTTGATTTCATTTTGTTTAATCATTTCCAGTCTAAATGTCCTTTAGGCACCGGCCCTTGATGACCTCTGTATATGAATGGCATTGCTCTCATGCATGTACATTGGCCATGGGGAGGACGCTGGATTTGCCTTCTGTCATTGAATTAGCCCCTTGTAAATATAGAAGGGTTTATTTCTATTTCGGTGTTCAGAAGAAGTTAATAACTTATTAAATATTTACAAATGATATATATTTAGTTTTTTGTTTTTTGTAATTGTCCAGTGGACTCTTCCAAATACTATACTCATCAGAGACATAGATATGCCTAGTACTTATGTACCAATCTAAATTGCTTGTTTGTATACTGTTTATTACATTTATGTATTAGAATGTTTTTTGTAATATAAATCACTGTAATGACTCTGCCCCTTGCTGGGACCTTGATTGGACAATACAATCTTATCTTATCTGATCTTATCTTATTCAGTGTGATAGTGTAGACACGGGCAGAGTTGTTAATGTGTTTTCAGCAATACTAAATAAGGGTAATAACAAAATTACCGAACTCCGAACAATCTTACAAAGGGAAAGTCAAAACTCATAAATATACAAACAGACAAAATCAGTCAACAACCGGAAAAATGTGAAAACCGTAATGACCCTGACTTGGTACAGGCATTTCTAAAGAAATGGTGGGTTGAATCACGATTTTAAAGCACCAAACCCCCCGCATTCATTATGGCTCAAAGGTTCCGGCTGTCACTATAACAGTATTTATAACAATGCTGGAACAAAATAGGTAAAATAGTTGTCAAAGCAGTACCAAACCCAGTGAAGTAAATGTCAAAAACTATTTTACGTCACACATTGATAACAAAATATTTTTGACATTTTTGTTGACTTTCTTATCTTTATACATTTTCACTATATGAAAATGCATCGTTTATCATCGTCTCTGCAGAGACGGAATATATTTCAACAAGATCTTGGTATCGGAATATAAGCTTTTTAAGAGATCGAATAAGGCGAATCTTTTTATAGCCCTGGTCCAGTAGCCTGTTTCTCAGATAAAGATGACGTTTCAGGAAATCAGAATAATTGTTACTGGTCCTTGCATAACGAATCAATTGCGAGATGTAAAAACCATATGCAGGAGAAGCTGGTATATTGCTGCACATATTTGGAAAATTTATGATTTTAAAATTGAAGTCGTCCTGTTTATCATAAATTTTAGTACTGAGTTGACCACTGTCGTCAAATTCGAGGTATATGTCCAAAAATGATGCGGACGAATTAGATTTGGAATTAAACATACGGAGTCATAAACAAACTGGTTAAGTGAATAATGGTCATCCCGTTGACAGTTATATTTCTATTTGGAAAGATTAATGAAAACAGACCAGCAATACGTGAAACAATATTCTGTTTTGCAAAGTGCTGAGAAATAACAAAACATGACACTATCGTTAAATATAGTAAAATGGTAACTTTGTCAGGGGTGGTAATCGATAAATAAACGACAATTTAAAAAAAGATTGATTTTCATGTCCAAAAAAAAATCTGATTTTGTTTCATGATAAAAATATTTTCTGACTCGGGGGACGGGAGAGTATAGACAAAAATTACAGTTTCAATGGTCTGTCCCCAATGATTGCAATTGCATGACAGTGTTCGAAATATTCTGTTTAAATGGGAAAAAAATTCACACAGTAAATATATATCGTGTAGGAATATCTAACTATCAATTTGTGTCATTCCTGTAACTCGTACTGCTATGTGAACTGTTTTGAATTTATTACTAGATTATTATAAGTTTTAATTTATCTGGTAATTTGGGTTTCGCTAAAATACAATGCATTCCGTGTTTAATGTCATTTAACAACACAGAAGATAATATTTCAAAGACAAAAGTAACTTCCAGTAACTTGAAAAGATGTTGTAATTGTAATGTAAATTAAAATTTAAGTTCATGTTGATATAGGGCACACGTATAACCTTTTCACATGTTTAATAGAGATATGATGATTATTTTTACTGTTAAACTTCTACACTACGATATGGAGATCTACTTCATTGCTTTCACATTGCCTTTGTTGACAGCAACAGAACGTAAAACAGATGCATGCTACCAGTTCTTAATGATCTTATATATGTGACTTGTCAAATGACAACATGTTATTTCAAGATTTGAATTTGTTCTGGAAATATTAACACAACCCATATTTTATTTCGGAAGTGACATAAAATATGTCAATATTGTATTTTAATTAAAATAACTCTTCAATTATGTTTTACAATTCGCCGAGGTTAGCAAGCGTAATAGTTACCTTGACTAAAACCACACTATGTAATAATGACATGCTCTTAAATCATACAGCTACCAAGGTGCGATATACATATAACGTAGCATGGCCTGGAATAAGCACATACTCGTGTTGCTAAATCTGTAGTTTTCTATGTAATGTTTTTAGATCATTTTTTGCCCCTTTGGCTTTTTTTCGTTTGCCCATTGTATTTGTCTGTCCTTCTTCAATCTAAGGCGTCTGAATCCCCCTATTTGTATCTGCAAACTATTTTTTTTTTTTTTTTACCAGATTTGATTTGAGAATGATGGTAAAAGTGTCAAATTGTAACAACAACAAATAATAAATAAAAATGTACTCCTTCCTACAGATGTATAAACCATGTTGTTTTCATGATTAGCTGCCATTGCTAAAGCTGTCAATAACAAGTACAAGCAGATAGATCAAGAAAACATCATAAGTTTTATTATTATGCCTAACATAATTGTTTACTATATAAAAATAATAAGACATTTGGATGCTTTTGCGGAAAATTTGCTGACGAGGGAGACGATTCAATGGACAACCAAAACATATATAAAGTAGAGGGAGATAATATCTTCAGCACTGTCTACAACATGTTGTCACCGGTCTACAACCCTTGACAACCGGAAGATATATGGAACTATTTATTACAGAAATGTAATTCTTGTCACGCTCAATATTCACATGACCAGCCGTTACGATATAACGGATCACTAAACCATTTGCAAGCAACATTTACTGTAAACCCAATAAATACGAATCCTGTATCTGTTCAACAACTATCTGTATTTTCAAGTCACCCATATATGGGATTGCACACCAGCACCTGTACATAATCCCATGAAGACTATGAATGTCCACCCGAATCCTATGGTATACAATCAACCTGGCAACACGCAACTATCACACGCTACACCAGATTACACTGCTACATTACATATTTTCCTGTACTAATATGGAGATCATAAACAAAAAGAAACTTCTCAAACCTCGTTCGTATTGATATACTTAATGAAAAATTTGACAAGCTTGAATTTGAAATACCGGTAGTTAACATGAGGGATACCCCCCTCCCCCGAAAAAATGAAATAAACAACAAACAACAAACAAACAAGGTGATATTGTAGAACTCGAAGACAATCATCATCAGAAACTGACGTATGAGTAATTTGGAAAATCGTGAGTAAAAAGAGGAACTATTGAAACTTCAAGTACACTCAATGAAGTATAACGCTGTTTTCATTAGATAATAAACAAACTGACAGTAAACGAGAACACTGAAAGAGTAAAACACTTTCTACATATTGTGCTAGATATTTGGGAAGAGGCAGATATAGATTTACAAAACGTACACCGACTGCAAAGCGATGGTAAATCTCGCAGCATCATTGCAAAATTTACAAACTATGATGACCATGAAACCGTTCGAAAAGCAGCACCTTAACTACAGGATAAACCACAACACAGTGACACAGTAGAATTAAGCAATCGTCGCAAAAATAAATATACCCGATAATGGAAGAGCTATAACGAGAAGGACAGACTAATTGTTTACGTCGTTCAAATGATCCACCACCCCGTAGAGGTCCTAAAGATGTTCGTGATGGTCGTTAATACAACGCGCCAGACGGCAATAGTGATTTGATTAATATACTAAATATTAACGCTTATTAGCTGCTTGAGAAGACTCTTAACATCTATAGCAAATTTTAGATTAGCACTGTTTGCAAGCGAAATGTCCTTATTTGTTCTTAATAACCAAGAATGTTTTCGAATGAGTCATTCTACAACAAATATCCTTTTCGTATTAGATGCTATGATATCACTGTATCAGACGTCTTAGGCATTCCACACTGTTTGGAGAAATGGTCTGTGTGTTGATGATACGGTCATTTTAGTTGACTCTGCAGAAGATGTGCAAAATTCACTTGGTATTTCTTCAATCTTATTGCAAAGTATGGAAACTAGAAGTGAATGTTGCTAAAACAAAAGTTATGATAAAGCGTAGTGAGAAAAAAGTCCGATTTTAACTTGCAGAGCAACAATTTGAAGTGGTTGATACTTTTTCATATCTTGTCTTAATCTTTAAATGTAATGGACATTTTTAGATGCGAGGAGAAAGCTAGTTAACCCCTGCTCATGGTGAGGTGTTCTTGATACAACATTATCTGTAATAAAGTTTGTCAGTGAGTTGATTTTATGCTTAAAAGGTGAACCTAAAACAACAAGTGTGAAAGACAGACTGCACTGGTAGAGCCTATTATACTACATTGTGGTAATACATGGATGTTCGAAAACTTGAAAATTATAGAACAAGCTAGGTCTACAACTCCTAAATATAAGGTGTTTGGGGAATTATTAAGATTTCATTTAGAAACAAAATTAAAATTAGATGGTTTCATTTTGGGAAGTCAACAAAAATGTCGAAAATATTTTTTTATCAATGTGTGACGTAAAAGTGTTTTTGACATTTACTTCACTAACTTTGGTACTGCTTTAACAACTATTTTACCTATTTTGTTCCAGTGTTGTTATAAATACTGTTATAGTGACAGCCGGAATCTTTGAGTCGTAATGAAAGCGGGAGGTTTGGCGCTTTAAAATCTGATTCAACCCACCATTTCTTTAGAAATGCCTGTACCAAGTCAGGGTCATTACGGTTTTTAATTTTCCGGTTGTTGATTGATTTTGTCTGTTTATATAATTATGAGTTTTGACTTTCCCTTTGTAAGATTGTTCGGAATTCGGTAATTTTGTTATTACTCTTATTTGCAGAAATCTGAGACATGGTGATAAAAAGTATTATTTAGCTTAGAACAAAATGGTGTTCGTAGCTTTAAATGGTTATTTATTTAGAATCATTATTTAATGATGCAGGAATTGGATGTGTTTGCCAACCATGAGGATATTGATGATAAATTATTGTCAAGAACATTTACAGAAAATGTTTGTTTTGAAAATTATTTTACAGAAATTCCCAGTAACCTGAGAATCTAGATAGCAAAACTAAAATGGAAGGAAACCCAATTTTAATATAGTGTAGTTACTTATTAAAAAGCAATAAACTACATTTTCTAGCTAAAAGAATGGCAGACAGCTGTTACTTGGGTTTGTAAAAATCATCTTTATAAATTTCCCATCGTCAAGGCAGCTGCCATATTGACAAAGGTAATGACGTCACTCCTTCTGTTTCCGTTAATTCAAGCATATGTTAACAACACCATGCACATTATCAACCAATCGATTAAGGAATCGAACAATATGGGTTTAGTTCCTTATAATTTCGAGCCAGAATATGCGGTACAGGAACATTTATTTGACGAAACAACAACACAACCATCTCTCTTCTCTGTACGATCCCAGTCATTTTAAAGAACGTTAACAACCCATTTAAACTATGTGTGTGCAAAGTTTGTGGTTCGAGAATTTTGCTTGTCTTCGGTTATTTTAGAATTGGTGTTGTTAGCGAATGTACGCTCAATGAATTAGTTTTATGGACCCAAACCTCCCCTCTTAGTCAAATACCAAACCTCACATATAACTGGGCGAATAGCGTTATATAAAGTTTTTGAATACCTTATTCAATAACCATTTACACTAACATAATTCAAACTCTAAGACATCAAACGACAAATAAAACGTAAAATAACAAAAGAAATACCCCCCTCTCTACATATTCAAACACTTACATTGACTTATCACAATAAATACATCTATGACGTCAAAAGAACAAAATGGTTCATAGGTTAGTAGGTTACAGTATAATCATCCAAACAGAGAGGAGACAACTCTGAAGGATGGAAACAATTATAATACAAAAAAAGAATTAGTATGTGACATATAACGTGGGTGACAAATTAACACAAGATACACCTTCCTGGTTCATTTCCTGATTACTTAATTTCAAAATGATAGAAATGATTGAATACCAAGTCAAAATGATATATAGGGAAATAATTTTAGTCTAGGAATTGGAATCTTTTGTCATCTTACAATATACAATTATTGCCTTCATATGATGGAAACACCAAAGTTGTCAAACTGAGGATGGTTGTTTTACATCGGGAAAATAATCTCTCGAGGGTTGAAAGCTTGATGTTCACCAGATAGGAAGGCAACAACTGTTTATTATACAGAAACTGCTCTAAGAACATGGCATGTTTAAAACTTGCCCATCAAAATTTCAGGTTTTGATGCCCCCCTCAAGCGATTTTATTCTATAATTATATTCTGGTCACTGAAATTTTTGAATGCTTTGTAGAAGACAACAAAATAATTTCGGGTGGTAAAAATACAATTATGGAGCTGGACTGAAAACCGCATTTTCATTACACTTCCGGTTGTCAGTGGTTGTAATGCGTTACAACGGCATCGATTGTGCAATGATTAGCGTGCTCACCTTGAGTGAGGTAGGTCGCGTGTTCGAGGACCGGTCGGGCCAAACCAAGGACTATGAAATTGCCGCTTCTCCACTAAGTACACAGCTTGAAGAATAAGAGCTAGACTGGTTGGCTCGAAATCAGGATAATGTGTCCGAGTGGCGCAAGATGTGTTAGTCTAATACAAAGTGGACAGCATCAGAAGTTCATCGAATGTAACTTGTTCTCGCCATGATATAGCTGGCAAATTGCTCATTTGGCGTTAAACAATCATTAACTCACGAAATCGTGACATTCTTTAAATATCCAATAAAGAAATAAATGTATAATTAGGCTACTTATTGTGTTATGAAGCTCGGAATACTGCTAATTGCTACGATTTTATATAAATGTCATGAACATTTTAATATAAATTATTTTCATTGACAGAAGATCGCAAATATCCATACACGATGTACAATATATCTATATAATTTATAATTGTATATTCTAAGGCAGTGTTACGTTACATCGTGATTCCTATCGTCAACGGTGTTTCATACAATCCTGTGTACAATTCAATTATAGCCATTAACCACTCGTTTCTATATAAATTATGACACAGACCGTACAATACAGTTGTACTTCAGATTCTTTCTGGTCTGGTACATTGAAGACAGATATTGTACAAATTACTGACTTCAATTATCGTGTCAATTTCGTCAGAATCCTGGTGGGGAAAAACAAAAAAGTAAGGTTTCACTAAAAATATAACGGACATGGAAAACATACAATTACGCAATATGAAGCTAATGATTTGTCAGCATATCACAACTCTTCTATATGAGAGGATTGACATCAAAACTCTTCTATATGTGAGGATTCACATCACAACTCTTCTATATGCGAGGATTGACATTTTACTCTTCTATATGTGAGGATTGACATCACAACTCTTCTATATGTGAGGATTTACATTTTACTCTTCTATATGTCAGGATTGACATCACAACTCTTCTATATGCGAGGATTGACATTTTACTCTTCTATATGTGAGGATTGACATCACAACTCTTCTATATGTGAGGATTGACATTTTACTCTTCTATATGTCAGGATTGACATCACAACTCTTCTATATGTGAGGATTGACATTTTACTCTTCTATATATCAGGATTGACATCACAACTCTTCTATATGTGAGGATTGACATTTTACTCTTCTATATGTGAGGATTGACATCTTACTCTTCTATATGTGAGGATTGACATTTTACTCTTCTATATGTCAGGATTGACATTTTACTCTTCTATATGTCAGGATTGACATTTTACTCTTCTATATATGAGGATTGACATTTTACTCTTCTATATGTCAGGATTGACATTTTACTCTTCTATATGTCAGGATTTACATTTTACTCTTGTATATGTGAGGATTGACATTTTACCCTTCAATATGTGAGGACTGACATTTTACTCTTCTATATGTGAGGATTGACATTTTACTCTTCTATATGTGAGGATTGATATTTTACTCTTCTATGTCAAGATTGACATTTTACTACAATATGAATCTAATGCTTTGTCAGCCACAACTCTTCTATATGTGAGGATTGATATTTTACTACAATATGAAGCTAATGCTTTGTCAGCCACAACTCTTCTATATGTGAGGATTGATATTATACTACAATATGAAGCTAATGCTTTGTCAACCACAACTCTTCTATATGTGAGGATTGACAGCTTACTACAATATGAAGCTAATGCTTTGTCAGCCACAACTCTTCTATATGTGAGGATTGACATTTTACTACAATATGAAGCTAATGCTTTGTCAGCCACAACTCTACTATGTGAGGATTGACATTTTACTACAATATGAAGCTAATGCTTTGTCAGCCACAACTCTACTATGTGAGGATTGACATTTTACTACACTATGAAGCTAATGATTTGTCAGCCACAACTCTTCTATATGTGAGGATTGATATTTTACTACAATATGAAGCTAATGATTTGTCAGCTATAACTCTTCCATATGTGAGGATTGATATTTTACTACAATATGAAGCTAATACTTTGTCAGCCACAACTCTTCTATATGTGAGGATTGATATTTTACTACAATATGAAGCTAATGATTTGTCAGCCACAACTCTTCTATATGTGAGGATTGACATTATACTACAATATGAAGCTAATGCTTTGTCAGCCACAACTCTTCTATATGTGAGGATTGATATTTTACTACAATATGAAGCTAATGATTTGTCAGCCACAACTCTTCTATATGTGAGGATTGATATTTTACTACAATATGAAGCTAATGATTTGTCAGCCACAACTCTTCTATATGTGAGGATTGATATTTTACTACACTATGAAGCTAAAGAGTTGTCAGCCACAACTCTTCTATATGTGAGGATTGACAGCTTACTACAATATGAAGTTAATGCTTTTTCAGCCACAACTCTTCTATATGTGAGGATTGACAGTTTACTACAATATGAAGCTAATGATTTGTCAGCACATCACAACTCTTCTATATGTGAGGATTGACATTTTACTACAATATGAAGCTAATACTTTGTCAGCCACAACTCTTCTATATGTGAGGATTGACAGTTTACTACAATATAAAGCTAATGCTTTGTCAGCCACAACTCTACTATGTGAGGATTGATATTTTACTACACTATGAAGCTAAAGAGTTGTCAGCCACAACTCTTCTATATGTGAGGATTGATATTTTACTACAATATGAAGCTAATGATTTGTCAGCCACAACTCTTCCATATGTGAGGATTGATATTTTACTACAATATGAAGCTAATACTTTGTCAGCCACAACTCTTCTATATGTGAGGATTGATATTTTACTCTTCTATATGTCAGGATTGACATTTTACTCTTCTATATGTGAGGATTGATATTTTACTACAATATGAATCTAATGCTTTGTCAGCCACAACTCTTCTATATGTGAGGATTGACAGTTTACTACAATATGAAGCTAATGCTTTGTCAGCCACAACTCTTCTATATGTGAGGATTGATATTTTACTACAATATGAAGCTAATGCTTTGTCAGCCACAACTTTTCTATATGTGAGGATTGATATTATACTACAATATGAAGCTAATGCTTTGTCAACCAGAACTTCTATATGTGAGGATTGACAGTTTACTACAATATGAAGCTAATGCTTTGTCAGCCACAACTCTACTATGTGAGGATTGACATTTTTACTACAATATGAAGCTAATGCTTTGTCAGCCACAACTCTTCTATATGTGAGGATTGATATTTTACTACAATATGAAGCTAATGCTTTGTCAACCACAACTCTTCTATATGTGAGGATTGACATTTTACTACAATATGAAGCTAATGCTTTGTCAGCCACAACTCTTCTATATGTGAGGATTGACATTTTACTACAATATGAAGCTAATGCTTTGTCAGCCACAACTCTACTATGTGAGGATTGACATTTTACTACAATATGAAGCTAATGCTTTGTCAGCCACAACTCTTCTATATGTGAGGATTGATATTTTACTACAATATGAAGCTAATGATTTGTCAGCCATAACTCTTCTATATGTGAGGATTGATATTTTACTACAATATGAAGCTAATACTTTGTCAGCCACAACTCTTCTATATGTGAGGATTGATATTTTACTACAATATGAAGCTAATGATTTGTCAGCCACAACTCTTCTATATGTGAGGATTGACATTATACTACAATATGAAGCTAATGCTTTGTCAGCCACAACTCTTCTATATGTGAGGATTGATATTTTACTACACTATGATGCTAAAGAGTTGTCAGCCACAACTCTTCTATATGTGAGGATTGACAGCTTACTACAATATGAAGTTAATGCTTTTTCAGCCACAACTCTTCTATATGTGAGGATTGACATTTTACTACAATATGAAGCTAATGATTTGTCAGCATATCACAACTCTTCTATATGTGAGGATTGACATTTTACTACAATATAAAGCTAATGCTTTGTCAGCCACAACTCTACTATGTGAGGATTGATAATTTACTACACTATGAAGCTAAAGAGTTGTCAGCCACAACTCTTCTATATGTGAGGATTGATATTTTACTACAATATGAAGCTAATGATTTGTCAGCCACAACTCTTCCATATGTGAGGATTGATATTTTTACTACAATATGAAGCTAATGCTTTGTCAGCCACAACTCTTCTATATGTGAGGATTGATATTTTACTACACTATGAAGCTAAACAGTTGTCAGCCACAACTCTTCTATATGTGAGGATTGATATTTTACTACAATATGAAGCTAATGATTTGTCAGCCACAACTCTTCCATATGTGAGGATTGATATTTTACTACAATATGAAGCTAATACTTTGTCAGCCACAACTCTTCTATATGTGAGGATTGATATTTTACTCTTCTATATGTCAGGATTGACATTTTACTCTTCTATATGTGAGGATTGATATTTTACTACAATATGAATCTAATGCTTTGCCAGCCACAACTCTTCTATATGTGAGGATTGATATTTTACTACAATATGAAGATAATGCTTTGTCAACCACAACTCTTCTATATGTGAGGATTGACATTTTACTACACTATGAAGCTAATGATTTGTCAGCCACAACTCTTCTATATGTGAGGATTGATATTTTACTACACTATGAAGCTAATGATTTGTCAGCCACAACTCTTCTATATGTGAGGATTGATATTTTACTACAATATGAAGCTAATGATTTGTCAGCCACAACTCTTCTATATGTGAGGATTGATATTTTACTACAATATGAAGCTAATGATTTGTCAGCCATAACTCTTCCATATGTGAGGATTGCCATGTTTACTACAATATGAAGCTAATGCTTTGTCAGCCACAACTCTTCTATATGTGAGGACTGACATTTTACTCTTCTATATGTGAGGATTGACATTTTACTCCTCTATATGTGAGGATTAATATTTTACTCTTCTATGTCAGGATTGACATTTTACTACAATATGAATCTAATGCTTTGTCAGCCACAACTCTTCTATATGTGAGGATTGATATTTTACTCTTCTATGTCAGGATTGACATTTTACTACAATATGAAACTAATGCTTTGTCAGCCACAACTCTTCTATATGTGAGGATTGATATTTTACTACAATATGAAGCTAATGCTTTGTCAACCACAACTCTTCTATATGTGAGGATTGACATTTTACTACAATATGAAGCTAATGCTTTGTCAGCCACAACTCTTCTATATGTGAGGATTGAAATTGTACTACAATATGAAGCTAATGCTTTGTCAGCCACAACTCTACTATGTGAAGATCGACATTTTACTACAATATGAAGCTAATGCTTTGTCAGCCACAACTCTACTATGTGAGGATTGACATTTTACTACACTATGAAGCTAATGATTTGTCAGCCACAACTCTTCTATATGTGAGGATTGATATTTTACTACAATATGAAGCTAATGATTTGTCAGCCATAACTCTTCCATATGTGAGGATTGATATTTTACTACAATATGAAGCTAATACTTTGTGAGCCACAACTCTTCTATATGTGAGGATTGATATTTTACTACAATATGAAGCTAATACTTTCTCAGCCACAACTCTTCTATATGTGAGGATTGATATTTTACTACACGATGAAGCTAAAGAGTTGTCAGCCACAACTCTTCTATATGTGAGGATTGACAGCTTACTACAATTTTTCAGCCACAACTCTTCTATATGTGAGGATTGACATTTTACTACAATATGAAGCTAATGATTTGTCAGCATATCACAACTCTTCTATATGTGAGGATTGACATTTTACTACAATATGAAGCTAATACTTTGTCAGCCACAACTCTTCTATATGTGAGGATTGATATTTTACTACAACATGAAGCTAATGCTTTGTCAACCACAACTCTTCTATATGTGAGGATTGACAGTTTACTACAATATAAAGCTAATGCTTTGTCAGCCACAACTCTACTATGTGAGGATTGATATTTTACTACAATATGAAGCTAATGATTTGTCAGCCACAACTCTTCCATATGTGAGGATTGATATTTTTACTACAATATGAAGCTAATGCTTTGTCAGCCACAACTCTTCTATATGTGAGGATTGATATTTTACTACAATATGAAGCTAAACAGTTGTCAGCCACAACTCTTCTATATGTGAGGATTGATAGTTTACTACAATATGAAGCTAATGACTTGTCAGCCACAACTCTTCCATATGTGAGGATTGATATTTTACTACAATATGAAGCTAATACTTTGTCAGCCAGAACTCTTCTATATGTGAGGATTGATATTTTACTCTTCTATATGTCAGGATTGACATTTTACTCTTCTATATGTGAGGATTGACAGTTTACTACAATATGAAGCTAATGCTTTGTCAGCCACAACTCTTCTATATGTGAGGATTGATATTTTACTACACTATGAAGCTAATGATTTGTCAGCCAGAACTCTTCTATATGTGAGGATTGATATTTTACTACAATATGAAGCTAATGATTTGTCAGCCATAACTCTTCCATATGTGAGGATTGATATTTTACTAGAATATGAAGCTAATACTTTGTCAGCCACAACTCTTCTATATGTGAGGATTGATATTTTACTACAATATGAAGCTAATGATTTGTCAGCCACAACTCTTCTATATGTGAGGATTGACATTATACTACAATATGAAGCTAATGCTTTGTCAGCCACAACTCTTCTATATGTGAGGATTGATATTTTACTACAATATGAAGCTAATGATTTGTCAGCATATCACAACTCTTCTATATGTGAGGATTGACATTTTACTACAATATGAAGCTAATACTTTGTCAGCCACAACTCTTCTATATGTGAGGATTGATATTTTACTACAACATGAAGCTAATGCTTTGTCAACCACAACTCTTCTATATGTGAGGATTGACAGTTTACTACAATATGAAGCTAATGCTTTGTCAGCCACAACTCTTCTATATGCGAGGATTGACATTTTACTACACTATGAAGCTAATGATTTGTCAGCTACAACTCTTCTATATGTGAGGATTGACATTTTACTAGAATATGAAGCTAATACTTTGTCAGCCACAACTCTTCTATATGTGAGGATTGACATTTTATTACAATATGAAGCTAATGATTTGACAGCATATCACAACTCTTCTATATGTGAGGATTGACATTTCACTACAATATGAAGCTAATGATTTGTCATCCACAACTCTTCCATATGTGAGGATTGACATTATACTACAATATGAAGCTAATGCTTTTTCAGCCACAACTCTTCTATATGTGAGGATTGATATTTTACTACAATATGAAGCTAATGCTTTGTCAGCCACAACTCTTCTATATGTGAGGATTGATATTTTACTACAATATGAAGCTAATACTTTGTCAGCCACAACTCTTCTATATGTGAGGATTTATATTTTACTACAATATGAAGCTAATGCTTTGTCAGCCACAACTCTTCTATATGTGAGGATTGACATTTTACTACAATATGAAGCTAATGATTTGTCAGCCACAACTCTTCTATATGTGAGGATTGACATTTTACTACAATATGAAGCTAATGATTTGTCAGCATATCACAACTCTTCTATATGTGAGGATTGACATTTTACTGCAATATGAAGCTAATGATTTGTCAGCCACAACTCTTCTCTATATGTGAGGATTGATATTTTACTACAATATGAAGTTAATGCTTTGTCAGCCACAACTCTTCTATATGTGAGGATTGATCTTTTACTACAATATGAAGCTAATGATTTGTCAGCCACAACTCTTCTATATGTGAGGATTGATATTTTACTACACTATGAATCTAATGATTTGTCAGCCACAACTCTTCTATATGTGAGGATTGATATTTTACTACAATATGAAGCTAATGATTTGTCAGCCATAACTCTTCCATATGTGAGGATTGATATTTTACTACAATATGAAGCTAATGCTTTGTCAGCCACAACTCTTCTATATGTGAGGATTGATATTTTACTACAATATGAAGCTAATGATTTGTCAGCATATCACAACTCTTCTATATGTGAGGATTGACATTTTACTACAATATGAAGCTAATACTTTGTCAGCCACAACTCTTCTATATGTGAGGATTGATATTTTACTACAATATGAAGCTAATGCTTTGTCAACCACAACTCTTCTATATGTGAGGATTGACAGTTTACTACAATATGAAGCTAATGCTTTGTCAGCCACAACTCTTCTATATGTGAGGATTGACATTTTACTACACTATGAAGCTAATGATTTGTCAGCCACAACTCTTCTATATGTGAGGATTGATATTTTACTACAATATGAAGCTAATGATTTGTCAGCCACAACTCTTCTATATGTGAGGATTGACAGTTTACTACAATATGAAGCTAATGCTTTGTCAGCCACAACTCTTCTATATGTGAGGATTGATATTTTACTACAATATGAAGCTAATACTTTGTCAGCCACAACTCTTCTATATGTGAGGATTGATATTTTACTACAACATGAAGCTAATGCTTTGTCAACCACAACTCTTCTATATGTGAGGATTGACAGTTTACTACAATATGAAGCTAATGCTTTGTCAGCCACAACTCTTCTATATGTGAGGATTGACATTTTACTACACTATGAAGCTAATGATTTGTCAGCCACAACTCTTCTATATGTGAGGATTGACATTTTACTACAATATGAAGCTAATACTTTGTCAGCCACAACTCTTCTATATGTGAGGATTGACATTTTACTACAATATGAAGCTAATGATTTGTCAGCCACAACTCTTCTATATGTGAGGATTGATATTTTACTACACTATGAAGCTAATGATTTGTCAGCCACAACTCTTCTATATGTGAGGATTGATATTTTACTACAATATGAAGCTAATGATTTGTCAGCCATAACTCTTCCATATGTGAGGATTGATATTTTACTACAATATGAAGCTAATGCTTTGTCAGCCACAACTCTTCTATATGTGAGGATTGATATTTTACTACAATATGAAGCTAATGATTTGTCAGCATATCACAACTCTTCTATATGTGAGGATTGACATTTTACTACAATATGAAGCTAATACTTTGTCAGCCACAACTCTTCTATATGTGAGGATTGATATTTTACTACAATATGAAGCTAATGCTTTGTCAACCACAACTCTTCTATATGTGAGGATTGACAGTTTACTACAATATGAAGCTAATGCTTTGTCAGCCACAACTCTTCTATATGTGAGGATTGACATTTTACTACACTATGAAGCTAATGATTTGTCAGCCACAACTCTTCTATATGTGAGGATTGATATTTTACTACAATATGAAGCTAATGATTTGTCAGCCACAACTCTTCTATATGTGAGGATTGACAGTTTACTACAATATGAAGCCAATGATTTGTCAGCCACAACTCTTCTATATGTGAGGATTGATATTTTACTACAATATGAAGCTAATACTTTGTCAGCCACAACTCTTCTATGTGAGGATTGATATTTTACTACAACATGAAGCTAATGCTTTGTCAACCACAACTCTTCTATATGTGAGGATTGACAGTTTACTACAATATGAAGCTAATGCTTTGTCAGCCACAACTCTTCTATATGTGAGGATTGACATTTTACTACACTATGAAGCTAATGATTTGTCAGCCACAACTCTTCTATATGTGAGGATTGACATTTTACTACAATATGAAGCTAATACTTTGTCAGCCACAACTCTTCTATATGTGAGGATTGACATTTTACTACAATATGAAGCTAATGATTTGACAGCATATCACAACTCTTCTATATGTGAGGATTGACATTAAATTACAATATGAAGCTAATGATTTGTCATCCACAACTCTTCTATATGTGAGGATTGACATTATACTACAATATGAAGCTAATGTTTTTCAGCCACAACTCTTCTATATGTGAGGATTGATATTTTACTACAATATGAAGCTAATACTTTGTCAGCCACAACTCTTCTATATGTGAGGATTTATATTTTACTACAATATGAAGCTAATGCTTTGTCAGCCACAACTCTTCTATATGTGAGGATTGACATTTTACTACAATATGAAGCTAATACTTTGTCAGCCACAACTCTTCTATATGTGAGGATTGACATTTTACTACAATATGAAGCTAATACTTTGTCAGCCACAACTCTTCTATATGTGAGGATTGACATTTTACTACAATATGAAGCTAATGATTTGACAGCATATCACAACTCTTCTAGATGTGAGGATTGACATTTCACTACAATATGAAGCTAATGATTTGTCATCCACAACTCTTCTATATGTGAGGATTGACATTATACTACAATATGAAGCTAATGCTTTTTCAGCCACAACTCTTCTATATGTGAGGATTGATATTTTACTACAATATGAAGCTAATACTTTGTCAGCCACAACTCTTCTATATGTGAGGATTTATATTTTACTACAATATGAAGCTAATGCTTTGTCAGCCACAACTCTTCTATATGTGAGGATTGACATTTTACTACAATATGAAGCTAATACTTTGTCAGCCACAACTCTTCTATATGTGAGGATTGACATTTTACTACAATATGAAGCTAATGATTTGTCAGCCGCAACTCTTCTATATGTGAGGATTGATATTTTACTACAATATGAAGCTAATGATTTGTCAGCCACAACTCTTCTATATGTGAGGATTGACATTTTACTACAATATGAAGCTAATGATTTGTCAGCATATCACAACTCTTCTATATGTGAGGATTGACATTTTACTGCAATATGAAGCTAATGCTTTGTCAGCCACAACTCTTCTCTATATGTGAGGATTGATATTTTACTACAATATGAAGTTAATGCTTTGTCAGCCACAACTCTTCTATATGTGAGGATTGATCTTTTACTACAATATGAAGCTAATGATTTGTCAGCCACAACTCTTCTATATGTGAGGATTGACATTTTACTACAATATGAAACTAATGATTTGTCAGCCACAAATCTTCTATATGGGAGGATTGACATTTTACTACACTATGAAGCTAATGATTTGTCAGCCACAACTCTTCTATATGTGAGGATTGATATTTTACTACAATATGAAGCTAATGATTTGTCAGCCACAACTCTTCTATATGTGAGGATTGACAGTTTACTACAATATGAAGCTAATGATTTGTCAGCCACAACTCTTCTATATGTGAGGATTGATATTTTACTACAATATGAAGCTAATACTTTGTCAGCCACAACTCTTCTATGTGAGGATTGATATTTTACTACAACATGAAGCTAATGCTTTGTCAACCACAACTCTTCTATATGTGAGGATTGACAGTTTACTACAATATGAAGCTAATGCTTTGTCAGCCACAACTCTTCTATATGTGAGGATTGACATTTTACTACACTATGAAGCTAATGATTTGTCAGCCACAACTCTTCTATATGTGAGGATTGACATTTTACTACAATATGAAGCTAATACTTTGTCAGCCACAACTCTTCTATATGTGAGGATTGACATTTTACTACAATATGAAGCTAATGATTTGACAGCATATCACAACTCTTCTATATGTGAGGATTGACATTTCACTACAATATGAAGCTAATGATTTGTCATCCACAACTCTTCTATATGTGAGGATTGACATTATACTACAATATGAAGCTAATGCTTTTTCAGCCACAACTCTTCTATATGTGAGGATTGATATTTTACTACAATATGAAGCTAATACTTTGTCAGCCACAACTCTTCTATATGTGAGGATTTATATTTTACTACAATATGAAGCTAATGCTTTGTCAGCCACAACTCTTCTATATGTGAGGATTGACATTTTACACAATATGAAGCTAATACTTTGTCAGCCACAACTCTTCTATATGTGAGGATTGACATTTTACTACAATATGAAGCTAATACTTTGTCAGCCACAACTCTTCTATATGTGAGGATTGACATTTTACTACAATATGAAGCTAATGATTTGACAGCATATCACAACTCTTCTATATGTGAGGATTGACATTTCACTACAATATGAAGCTAATGATTTGTCATCCACAACTCTTCTATATGTGAGGATTGACATTATACTACAATATGAAGCTAATGCTTTTTCAGCCACAACTCTTCTATATGTGAGGATTGATATTTTACTACAATATGAAGCTAATACTTTGTCAGCCACAACTCTTCTATATGTGAGGATTGACATTTTACTACAATATGAAGCTAATGATTTGTCAGCCGCAACTCTTCTATATGTGAGGATTGATATTTTACTACAATATGAAGCTAATGATTTGTCAGCCACAACTCTTCTATATGTGAGGATTGACATTTTACTACAATATGAAGCTAATGATTTGTCAGCATATCACAACTCTTCTATATGTGAGGATTGACATTTTACTGCAATATGAAGCTAATGCTTTGTCAGCCACAACTCTTCTCTATATGTGAGGATTGATATTTTACTACAATATGAAGTTAATGCTTTGTCAGCCACAACTCTTCTATATGTGAGGATTGATCTTTTACTACAATATGAAGCTAATGATTTGTCAGCCACAACTCTTCTATATGTGAGGATTGACATTTTACTACAATATGAAACTAATGATTTGTCAGCCACAAATCTTCTATATGGGAGGATTGACATTTTACTACAATATGAAGGTAGAGATTTGTCAGCCACAAATCTTCTATATGTGAGGATTGACATTTTACTACAATATGATACTAATGATTTGTCAGCCACAAATCTTCTATATGTGAGGATTGACATTTTACTACAATATGAAACTAATGATTTGTCAGCCACAAATCTTCTATATGGGAGGATTGACATTTTACTACAATATGAAGCTAATGATTTGTCAGCCACAACTCTTTTATATGTGAGGATTGACATTTTACTACAATATGAAGGTAATGATTTGTCAGCCACAAATCTTCTATATGTGAGGATTGATATTTTACAATTTGAAGCTAATGATTTGTCAGCCACAACTCTTCTATATGTGAGGATTGATATTTTACTACAATATGAAGCTAATGATTTGTCAGCCACAAATCTTCTATATGTGAGGATTGACAGTTTACTACAATATGAAGCTAATGATTTGTCAGCCACAACTCTTCTATATGTGAGGATTGACATTTTACTACAATTTGAAGCTAATGATTTGTCAGCCACAACTCTTCTATATGTGAGGATTGACAGTTTACTCACGAGTGGAAAACACTTGCACAACTGCATTACTTCACTAAATTGGTCGGTTTGGGTGGATAAAACTAGTTTAACCCCGCCACTGTTTATTGCAGTGCCTATAAGTTAGCTACCATTTATATTTGTGTGTGGGGTATCGACTTTGTCTCTATTTCTACGATTTTTCTATTAGAATTTGGAATTGTTCCAACAGAATAGTATTTTTTCTTCATTTTACTACAAATTAATTATTTTTGCTTATTAACAATGTAAAAAATGTATATTAGTATGTTAAGTTGTTACAGCGATCCGTACAACAGTATTGTTCGGTCTGCGTCAGCGAAAGGGTTCGTCAATGCGAAAATCAGATACAAACGGTATGATGTCGGGAAGTCAATTTTGTTATTGATAAAACTAGTTGATAATATGAACTTTTAGCACAGGAAGCCTTGACTATAACTATGAAACCTTTACGTCAAAAACATTCTCTCTGTCTAGATTTGTATTTCCTTTTTAAATTGTATTTCATCGTCTTGTTCTTGTTATATATGTCTGAGAGTTTAATTGGTATATTACCTAACTTTCGTTACTTTGTCTTTCTGGGTCTGATAATTCTAATGTTCTATCCAATTGGTGGTCTACCTAACAGCATTTTATGTCGATTTTTCTTTCATCTTTTATCAATACTTTTACCCGACTTTACTATATGAGTAAGACGTCGGTATCTTATTTGAAATAGGAACAGTACCATCATCAGTATCTAGATTAACTCCTGGTTTTTGGTAGGATCTGTGTTGCTCATCTGTTTAGATTGATGTTGTGGTGTTTTTTGTTCTGTGACTTGCGCCCAATATTGCCTGTGTCTCTGTATTGTCATATTTGGTCACCCAATTCGGTTTTCTCTTTAATATTAATTATTTGTATTCCCTTTATGTTATACACTTTAATATAGTACAGGTCTATCACATTTGGCTTTTAGTTGTTTAGTAATTTTGAAACATGTTAATGAACAATATACGAGATTCCTAAAATGGTAATAATGATGGTTAAAGGGGGATTTGGTCATTTACTATTTTCCTCATTATACAATACTTTGCTTACTCGAAGAAGTCAAACAATTATTTATTTTAAAAAACAAATAAAAATTTCCACATTCGTTTTTATTGTGTCCAAAACATATAACTAATGCATTAATTGATCTATTGAAATTGTGAAATCTCCCTTCCTCAAAACCATCGGGCTTGAATATATTTAGAACTACCCCAACGGATAGGTATTCACCAATCAGACAACTGATATGTTACGTTTGTCGTAATCACAATTCGGTCATTTCCTCATTCATGACTTGTCACCGGGTTTGAAAAACTACGGGTGTCACTAGTAGAACAGGAACTACCAACCCTTCCGGAGCTTTTGAATACCCCCGGTTTTAAGTGGTGTTCGTGTTGCTCGATCTTTAGTTCTCTGTATACTGTTTTGTAGATCGTTGTTTGTCCTTTCATCCTTTTTTTCTGCTGGCTATTGGATTGTCTGTCCTTTACCTTTTTATATTCACCTTTTAAACACGAAATCAAGAGTGGCCGCCAACTTTCCATTTTGTTTTTTAATAGCATACTTCTTTGGCATATTGGACCATTTAAATAAATAAAGGAAGGTACACATTCTCATTATACTGACTTGGTGTATTTACGATCATCGTGTTGCTTCCCACATTCAAATGGCTAGACATCTATTACAAGGGCAATGAACAGAATTTGAACTCGAACAGAAAACATTATTCATGATAATTAATAAGCTAAAGATATTGAAGTCTTTCATCTATAGTATTGATGTACCTTGCACAGGTCTGTATTTGTTGTTTTCAAATTTCACGTTTAAAGGTACTAATATTCGCAATTTTAATCTGTAAATTTGTTTGCAGTGTGAATAATTTAAATCGAATTAATTTAAATGCTATATATATGTAAATTTTATTCCCCAATAGGTCTTAGGTTATATAATATATTTATCTAATTGAATCATTCCTACATGCCTGAATCTAATTGATACTAGATGTTTGTTGAATTTAGTTTTAGTCATGCATACGTGACATCCCCGTCTGTGGTCATGCCAGGGTTCACATGTTCAACAAACCAAGAACATGCTGAGAACCATTGTTCAATTGGTCATTAAACATGACAGTCTTGCATATGATTGGGCGGTCAAATATGAATTAAAAAAGTGGAACCGGAACTGATTACCCTTCCGGAGCACCTGAGTTCACCCCCGGTATTTAGTGAGGTTCGTGTTATTCGATCGTTAGTTTTCTTTTGGCCATTATGTTGTTTATTCTTCTTTGATTTACGGATTCTGATTACCCCTTTGATATCTTCACTCTTCATACGTGACATGATCCCGTACAGGATGTTCTTATACGTTAGTGTATCGTCGAAAACAGAGATATAACAAATAGCTATTTGTATTATACATTAATTAGATATAATATGTTGTTCCCGACTGGATTATTTCCCCTGAAAATGACAATTATGTTCATACGATTGTATTAACATTGGCATTTGATACAAGGGATTGGTATGTTCTTTAGCAAATGGTACATTATGATACCCAGCTGGCTGTAGAAAGCTCTTTTAAATTCCATAATTTTATTTATATTTTCTGAATAGTTGAACCGTTGTTTTAAAATGCAAATGATGCATTGATATCAAGAATCTGATTATTTAATTTCCTGACACGAACCTACTTTGTTTCTCTTTAATTTTGCTAAATGAATGATATTGGGCCAATCTTGATAATTTATGCTTCCTATTACTATTTTCGTCATCAACAATGACATTCTGACGTAGTTGATCAAAATTCCCTGTTGACATATCCTTGTCTTTCATTGCGTACTTTTACATCATATTAATTAGATTATTTACTGTTATTGGATTACATCTTGATAAATCATGGTGTTTAATAACTCTATAACTTAATATTCTTTAAAACCGGAATTGGTTATCAATGTAGTCATACAACTAAACGAAATTAAATTGTAATTATAAGACTAGCCGTGATAATGTATATCGAGGTCTTCAACCTGACATTATTGTTTTACTAGTAAAGTCATAATGTACACAGTTTGTATTGTCTGTTTTAATGTGTAACGACCTTATTGTGCTTGTATTCACTGCACATTAAAATGTGGATATTCAAAAGACGTCAACAGATGACAATGAGATGCCAATTCACAAACACGTATCAAAGAATCATTCCAATGAGGAAATGACTGACATTTTATCAATTATAATTTTGTTTACAGGTATTGGCGGTTGAAAGCGAAGTTTCCGATGCACACGACGGGTGTCACTAGTGGAGCAGGAACTGCTTACCCTTCCGGAGCACCTGAGTTCACCCCCGGTTTTTAGTGGGGTTCGTGTTACTCGATCTTTAGTTTTATATGTATGTTTTGTTGATCGTTGTTTGTCCTTTTGTACTTTTTCTTTTGGCCATTGTGTTGTCTGTTCTTATTCGATATACGGATTCTGATTGCCACTTTGGTATCTTCAAACTCTTCTTATATACATCTCGCCATGACAGGGAATATGACATACAATTATAGCCCTGATCATCATTTATTTCACAAGTTAATGTAGATACAACTCCCTTACAAGACCTGACATGCATAACGGTGCCTCAGCGATGCACTGCCAATACCCTAGGTTGGAAGATGAATTAAAAACCATTTCGATTACGACTGTCTCGGGAATCTGACATGTCATTGGCATTATCTGATAACGCACTCTGGTTGATTTATATGCATTCAGCATTTTTAACACAATGACGACTGATTATGGCCGAAATAAAATGCAATTACTTGAACTACAGTGACGTGATAAAGATAATCATGCGTTGTAATTTTGAACAACATCCAATTATATTGTCTCCGCCAGAATGTGATCAGGGCAGGCAATAATAACTGAAGCATGATACAACCCTACATTCAGAGGCTTTACTTTCAGGACGGGTAGTAGTACAATTTTATCCATTTCATTGCAGGCAGATTATGCAATGGGGGAATTACCCGAAGGACTATTTTGGTTCGTGTTTTATCGGTAGTAAAACATCCATTTGGGTGCATTTAAAACATGAAGTAATTTACTAGTTATGTTATTGTTTACAAGTGTCATAGCAACGCAACCACTCGAACAACAGCGTTCGTCCTACAAAGTTTCATTAAGATATCTCTTACCGGCATGCAGTTATGTTCCTAAAAGATGTCAAAAGTGTCGCTAGTATCGTGACATTTGCTAAATTGTCAATGCAGTATTAAAAATAGATAATAACGTACAGCTGTAAAACGTCATATGCATTTAAATCCCCATTAACCAGGGGTATATATGTGAAAAGATATGTTCAAATGTTGCAGTTATACGTTAGTTTTTTGTATAAAGCTGTGTTGGTGTTTTTGTTTTAGAAATATTTAGAATTACCCAATAAAAAACACCCGAAAATGTGAAGAGTGTGACAATAGCTTTTAAATATCTACCAATCAACAATTTCAAATTCAAACTTACATTTTCTTCTGATGTTCCTGTGCTATACAGAAGAAAAAACGTTTAAAAAAGCTTTTTAATAAAAACATATCACGCTTTAATATTACATGATTAATATCAGGAGTGTGACACTTTTTATTAGGCATTGTTTTACAATGGTGCTAATTTAATTATAATTAGCAGTTGTTTTCTTTGGCGATACACGAACGTCTAACGACACCCCATTGTGGTATAATCTCTGCATATTTATATCTGAAATATCCCACATTGAGTATAATCTACATTTGTTTTTAATTTATGACTTTGATTATAATCTTTATGATATATATCTGATACTTTTGACATTGAGTATAATCTACAGTTTTTCCTGAAATTTCTGACATTGAGTGTAAATCTAACTTTGAGTGTAATCTACATTTTAATATATACTATACCTTCATGTGCATAATACATTTCAATGTGTAATAACGCTGTGGCTACTTACTATCAACAAATGTATGTTGATAAGATGAAGAATCAACACATACAAACCACCTACATCTACATATAATATCACAATCAAGATATCAACAATAATAAAATTAACAGAATATGTATTCATTCAAATACCCATCTTATTTGTTTTGTTTAATGATATATATATATTGCGCTATATTTTAAAAACTACTTCCATTTTTGAAACAATATTTAAAAAAACATGTTTGCAACCGTGTAATCGTGTTGAATACATTAATATCACACTTCAAATTTGACGCTCCTATGAGATATTGAAACTCTAATGCTTTTTAAGACGCAATTCACAATACTTTACAACTAATTCAAATAGGGGATATGACACATATCTACACAACATATAATGTATGAATGTAACTTTGTTGGTTACTATCACATTGACTACTGAAGTCTTAGCGAGCACATGAATTCGCCCTTGGTTTTTGGTGGGGTCCGTGTTGTTCATCTTCTTAGCTTTCTGTTTGTTTTTGTTTTTTTCGTTTGTTTTGTCTTTGTCCAGTTTCTTGTGTACCCAATGTTACCAGTTTCTCGGGATTTTGGTTTTCTCTAACGTTTATTTTCTTTCTTAGGAAATTGAATTATACTAATTAGTTATCTTGAGATGTTATAATAACGATGTAATAATTTTCTTATGTAATTAAATTATACATCGTTAAATAATTCATTTTTCAAAACATGCATGCATGCTGAAAGAAGAAAGAGCATTTGTTTATGTGCTCATTTGTTGTTTTCGTGTACAAATGAATTTGTAAATACTCAGGGACCCTAAGTTAACTACCATCGACTGCTTAGGTTATTGGTTAGGCATGAGTTTTTTCAATAAACTGTATGCATCAGGAAAAAAAGATGCAAAATTCACAAATACTGGCACCACGTGTCATTTTTACAGCATAGAATCATCAATTTCAACTACAACACAATATAGTATTGACTACTGGAGGGCATGGGTGATAGTGTGGTAATCTATAGCACCATGTAAGTGGAATAAACATTTCAATGTCATCGTGAACTTATTATGTGATCATAATTTGTATGTCCTTCAAATCGGAATTGTACGTGGTATTATGCAATACTACAAGATAGCAATATAACACAACAGACATAAATGAACATCTGAATCAAACAAATATCGCTTCTCTTCTATAATATTGACACCGAATAATTCACTCCGGGGAGTAGAAGGCCGGGGAAAGAGGTGCAATCTATGTTTTTGCCCTGCCCCTCCCCACTTATTTTTATTTGTGGAAATTTCATGACAAAGCTGCATTTTTAGCACGGAAGCAAACCCTCCCCCCCCCCCCTATATTCTGTCCACATAATAAGGGTACAAGGGTGTATTGTGCGCTTTGAAAGTACCCCTTTTTAATGACAGTTGTGGAAACTTGTCCCCCTGTCTCTTAAACTTCCCGTCACTGTCCACTACTACGCCGCTGTTATTATATTGATTTGCATTTACTAATATTGGCATAATGTGGCCATCTTTATGTACATGTATGTCCTTTCGACTTTAATTTTGTCATTGGATAGATGACGTTTTCTTTATTTCATAGCTTAGCCTCTGTAACATAGGATCATTTTTGCTTTCAATGGCAAGGACCTCAATTTGAATTATTTATTGCCCTTTAATTACCACAATGCCGAAATGTCATATGGTTTTGAATCATATTTGGTGTATCTGGTGTTGGAAATAAATATAAATCTGTTCTGTATTAAATGCTTATTACGACATTTCATGCACGTCTAGACCTGCGCCTTAAATAAAGACAGTTGTGCACAATATACAGTATGTCATGTTTATGATAGCACTCATATATACGGACTATGTCGAATAAAGGAGTGCACATCGCGCCTCTAAATTAAGTAATACAAAAAACGTGATATACAAAATGAATATTGGGTAAAAATGTTGTATGTTGTGAGGTATAAAGCAGAACAATAAGTATGGCATGAATTTGTATACTTGTATATGTTTTAAAATTATATACTGGGTATATATGTAAACTTTTTATAAGAACCATACTTACATAGAGCGTCTCCTAAAAGCCATCTGTCATGGGCAAATAATTCCGTCAAAGCAGACGTTTGACAGATACTGAGAATCAGTAGATCAGATATACTCAAGTTCACAAAGCAAAAATTTGTGCTGGTCTTCATGTCCTTAAATCTCAACACAACGAAAATAACCAAAATGTTCCCGACGAAATCACCGATGAATACGACGACGTTTATTATTGTTACCCATAAGTAGATATAAGTTGGTGTTGACAATATCTCCGGTTCTGATGAATTAGAGGAAACCGACACATTCATGGTTGAGATTCCTTTTATTTGAATGAGATAAACAAAAACAACTACTTAAAGAACGACATTGTTTTATATACGACGATGTGTAATATTAGTCCAGTCTTTTACATAACAATAGAGCTATCTATCCATTATATATATATATGTATAGTAACAAAAGATATATCCGTTGGTTTACCAGTCCCATGTAACTTGAAATGTGTTGGTCTGTGTAACAGTCCTGTAGTGTTCTATAAACATTTATCACTGTAAACAACAAATTGTATATTGTATAACTTAATTACTTCCTTATCATGAAACAGTGTAATAATGGAATATGTGATACACCAACAGATCGTACAAAATAAGCTGGTAGTCTAGTAATGATTTAAAAATAACTGACTCTGCTACACGATATATCATTAAGGAAGACTTGCTTTAATTACCTCTATATTATTTTGTCCACGTTAATGTTTTGCTTTGATCTTGATTATGAAGTCATAATTCGTATGGATTATTGGAAGACGAAATTAGCGATATAATCGTCTTAACAGAGAAACTTTCTTAGAAATCTGTTTGACATGCCAGAAGTTGACATTCATGTAAAATAACCTGAAATTTGTTTCCCCCATTTATTGAAAATAAATTTAGACAATGTTATAAATTATATTCTTAACTCTTCAGCAATGTGCTCCTTGCTATGACAACCAACCAATTTGAGGCTTCTTTGACAAAAAAATTAGCTACTTGTCAAGCAAGAATATTTTTAATTGAATTCAACATAGTAATTTTGGAATGACGTCATCACATTGAACAAAAATATAATGTGCTGCTGCTTTTTGTGGAAGAACACAGTCATTGATTGCTACATTTGCTTTCTAACTTTCCTTGAAAAACAGAATAATGGTATACACAGGGTTCTACCTAACCTTATGTTACATCATATTTATATTTCTTCACAGTATAATGTTATAGATATGCAAATTAGCAAAGGCTGTAGTATTGATTTCCTTTCCGCACGGACGATTTTGGCAGTTAGTATATAAAGAAAATCTTAGGTGTACTCAATTAATGCGACGTTCATTACAAGGTGTAAAACAACATAAGTTCGTGCTTTGGATGTTATAGTCAACCGCCCACCCACCTCCGTGAATTTTTTGAGGGGTAGAAATAACAGACTGAATGAATTTGTTATGTTGATGCATGTCTATGATAAATACTATGCGATCTTGTAACGAACGGAGGAGTGAAACGAGGGAGAAAATAAGTCATAGATATAAACGCTAACTTCACAAACCGGTAACAAGTATGAGCTTTTTTATATTTTGATACCACTGCGGGAGGAATATTTCTCCTTTGGTCAGCCAATTGGAGAGGGAATCGGTTCTGACTTGATATCAATTGGTACAATGTTAGATGTTTGAAAGCATGTAAATTCATAAAAATAATAAACGAAACCCTTAAGTTCTGAACATAAATTATGCCAGATTTGAAATACTTGTATCGTGCCTGGTATATATTGATCAATTACTTATTTAAACAAGCTGTTGATATTTTTTTTTAATAAAGGTTACTATCAAGAGTCATATATATTAAGTATGGATCGACCTAATAATCATGCAAAATAAAGAAAAAGTGATTTACCTTATGTCATCAATTCACTCAATATTTTGTTATGACATATTTTGAGTACAAATAAATGTATATTCAAAGACAAGTGTTTATTTATGCTATTTTTACTATTATACCCAAATTAAAATCAGTATGGTCACATTTTTTTTTACTAATAAAGTATGTAAAAAGGTTGGATATCAGAACACATTATCTGCTGTGAACAGGCGATTTGTAATAAACTATATAGCACAATGAAAAATATTGGATCTCCTCTACAAAATATCATTTTTTTTCATTTGTAGCCTAGTGTCATTTTTTTGTTATTTTAGTTTTAAATTAACCACTCCAAAACACAAGTCCAAGAACGACAACTCTTGTTGAACTTCAAAATGAATAACATTTTACTTATTTAAGGATGTAAGCTAAACCTTTGGAGTAAAAATCTTTAATTATCTATTTTTATTTTTAATTGGTTAAAATAGCAATAAATTTTGATGATGAAATTGATTAATTTAATATTTTTTATGTTTATTTTCATTCTGTCCGTATATTGTTTGTTACCATTCATCACTTCCGGTTTTGCTCAAATATCACCTCATTTGACTGCTGTACTTTTAAATGATTGAGAAATTTTGTTGTGACACATGCAAAATATATTATTTCACCAAGAAATTTTCCTGGAGATACAGAGCAGAAACTTTCTTTGGTAGTCTAATCTCAACGAGATTAGTTGTGTCGTATAGAGTAGGAATTTTTACAACGAATTTGTCTCTTACTGTATACGTAACAGTATGCACTTTACATCGTTACAAACTCGGTGTAGACTTTCGGCAGAGTAAATGTTGCACTCATCTTCAATATACAGGGACATTAAAGACATTTAGAGGACTCTGGTGTTTTACTACCTGTTGAAATGGTATTGTTGTATAATTTGGTCCTTTTACCTGCGTAACTGCATATTAGGGATCAATTATAGGGTTCTTGGAACTGGGGGGTTGCTAATTCATAATCATAATCAGAAGGTAAGTTTTTTAAAAGTAAAATTTAGTTAAATTTACATAACAAAAATAATTTCTGAAAAATAGAGCAAATATACAGGAATGGATTGATTACTGTATAATGTATTGTTAATACAATTATATACAAAATAAACAATGCCTACCTTGAAAAATTAAGAGTATGGAAAGTAAGAAAATGTCTGATGTTCAGATTTGCCTATATAGGATATCCTTGTGTAATATAACTCTGTTAATTTGCAACAGTATTAGCAATACCCTGTAAAGCTTGAAATACAATACACTTTATTGACAGTTATCGGCTAATTATGAAAATTACACCAAAGTTACATAATTGGAATTATCACTAAACAGGGGCATACCTGGAGCTAAATAAAGTGGACAGCAGAGGGGTTGGTTCTCGCCAATTGATTTTTATTACTGAACGCAAAATGGTGCATTCTCAGTACATTTAAGAGTATCAAAGAAGGCATGACCAGGTACAATTTTAATTACCTGAGTTAACAAAGTATGTTTATAATAGTTCAAAATCTGCCCTTCTTGCCTTAGCAGACACGAATACTGATAAGAGCCCTGCTCAGATATCGAAGACACACCGATATGTGTTACCGGGTCGAAACATTTGTTGTTTCATGGGCTATGAAAGCGAACAAATTATTAGTGTTGCATTCAGTTACAAATTATTGCGGTACAAATCTGATTTTTTATGATATAAATTATCTCATCCTGGATATCGGGGAAAGTATATTTCTCCCTGCTACTAGTACTACATTGTAACTATATGTTGAGGGGACTCGTGGTTGTTGATGGAGATGGTTCACGATAGATGTTCCACCCTCCTGACTGTATTTAGTACTGCTTTGACTACTATTTTACCTATTTTGTTCCAGCATTGTTATTAATGCTGTAATAGTGACAGACGGAACCTTTGAACTGTAATGAAAGCGGGAGGTTTGGCGCCGTAAAATCTGATTCAACCCACCGTTTCTTTGGAAATGTCTGTACCAAGTCAGGATCATTACAGTTTTCCGGTTGTCGACTGATTTTTTCTGTTTATATACTTATGAGTTTTGACTTTCCCTTTGGAAGATTGTTCGGAGTTAAGTAATTTTGTTATTACCCTTATACGGCAAGTATTGGGTCACCTTGTGCCTTTGAATTCAAAATTGTCATAATTTACTTGGCTCCAGAGCATGACAGTGTACACTGCAATATTTTGTTTCCTTAATTTTTAACAGTACACGTTGGTTTTTCATTACTTGGATCTTTTTATATTCTGAGAGTTTGTAAATTATCGATTCATCTTCATAATATTTGGATGTGACTGAAAAGAAAATAAGGACATACAACAGCTACATTAACAGATATCCATTCTTCATAAGTCTGTACAAAACTTTACATAGAAAAAGGATGGATGCTGATGAGCATTGTGGTGTACTTGTAAAAACCTATAACATTTTTTAAATGCAAAGTTAATGTTTATCAAAACTCAAAACATCTTTTAATGTCTTGTAGGGATAAAGACGTCATTGCTTGGTATTCTTTTGAAATTGGAAATGGTATTTAATACACAGAAGATGATGTCATTAAAACATGTCCATCAACTCCATCATCACTAGGACTCATCGTTCATGAATCATTAATGTTGCCATCAAAAGAAGAAGGGATAATGTCAAGAAAAAGATAGAAAATGTAAATTAGGATACCATAGGAAATGAAATTGTGACATCTGACCAACCAGTAAATGCAATGCAAGGCACATTTTTATAGTGGTCTGCTACTCACTATCTGTTGCTTGGTTTGTGATAATACATGTACATCTTGAATGCAATGTTTAATGGTCTATGTTATAATTTTTGTTTACCAAATTAACTCTCAGGGCTTTTGCTACAGAGCATTTGTTCCAACAAACTTTGTAAAGTTGAATAGGTATATTTTTCTTCACAAAAATATTATATGTAATTTAGAAGTCATTATATCAAAATTTTATCCTTTAAAATGTTAAAGGAGTTGTCATGTTCTTGTAATGTTCAACCATTTGAAAAAAGTAAATGTTGATTTTTCCAGTGTCTGATTTTTATTTATTTTGTAAAAAGAGCAATAGGAGACTATTGTTTAATGATACTGGTTTTTTATGGGTCATTTGTCAGTATAATGGAGGTGAGGAATGTCTACAAGGGAGGTGGAGGCCATGTTTTTTTTGCTAAATATAACTTTAATTTATCCTATATTTTCACTAAAAAAATCATATTTTCCTATATAATTTTTGTCAAAAGTAGCTCGGCACTCTGCACTAAATGACTATCTCCTTCCTATTCAGATTGCATTTTTTTCAAGACTTTCTTTACCCTCTCGAAACCCAAAGCAACAAACAGTAGAACGAGTGATTGTTATTTAACTCCAACTCAGCAATTTTCAGCTATATCATGGCGAGATCAAGTTAATTTTCAATGAGATGATGTCTGTTTTGTACTAGACCAAGACACTTAGTTGCATTTTTTTAGTGCTAGTTCACTGAAACAACAGTCCGTGGATAGACATGTTGCCCCACTCAGACACATTATCCTGATTCCGAGCCAACCAGTCGTTGCTCTTTCTTCTTAATGCTACGTGCTTAGTGCAGAAGCAACAATTTTATGGTCTTTGGTTTACAAACAGTAGAAGATGGGGATCTTGAATCAGCTATTCAGATGACAGTAGTTGTCTAAGCTGTGACCTCTGAATAATCTAAATATTTTGTTCTAGGCTGACGAGACATAGGTATTATTGGCATTATTTGTAGGAGCCTTCTGTTTACCTAGGACAGCCAAACAAGCTTATGACATTACTTTGAACTCATTTTTACAGTCTAGCGACCATGTAAAAGTTTTTTAATCTTCTTTTTTTCATCGAAGGTCAATAATATTTGGTATATATTTTCCTTATGGTGATCTGTTAACAAATCAGATTATCCTATTATCCTGTCGTGAAGAAAATTTCATGTGATGTTATTATAGAAAATAAGTATCTCAAAATGATCTGTTTTTCTTAATGAACTAGATGTCAAAAAGGGCAAACAAACATGTACATGTTTCTATGAACAAATAGACTGTGCATGTAAAACCAATTTTCCAGATTACATTATAGGAATTTATAATGTTAAAAAGAGGGGTCATTTGCATAATATGATTTGCAAAACAGGATACAACCCTCTGGCACATTGTGAAAAATCGTAAGATTGTAATAAGACTTGAAATAAGCCCGTAAATTTGACCTGCTGCTCTTCAAACAATGCCAACTTTCTTAATCTATTTTTTTTCGGTTTATATTTTTAATATAAATTATAATGTAATCAGGACTAGCACGCCATATTTATATTATAAGTTTATAGTAAAATGTTACTATAACAAATCTTTAGTATCTAAAATGTGACTTAAAATAATAGTACTAGAATTGTATAATAAATATTCTAGTACCATAATTTTATACTAATTGAAATTTGCAATTGGAAAATTAGCAGATTTGATTTTTTAAAATGATTGAGAAATTAATGCTAGAAAACAATTTTTGCTGTGTTTGAATTGCAGATTTATCAAACTCTGTGTTTCCATGGCAACCATGGACATTATTTAAATTTTCATTGTTATCAGCTTAAGAGTTGGCATTTAATTATAAAATCAGTAATATGGAAATCTTTGTGACCAAAAGAAATTTTTTAAGATTTTAGCATGATATGAAATGCATTTAATATGTAAAATGTTTTATTTTTGTTTCCATGGCAACCATTCACATAATTTAAGGTGAAAAGTTTATTTAGTAGTTAGTTTGGTTATAAGTTATGTGAAAAAGATAATATCAGTAAATACATTTTAGAGAAGTAGAAAATTTTATAAAAAATGTAGTTGTATACTATTTGCTAAAAAAGACCAAAAGTATGGGACAAAAAACACTTTTTTCCAAAAAAAATCTAAAAAAAAACCTACAAACGATTATTTTTTATATGTTTTAGACAAGTGTCTATTGAACGGATACAAACAAGCATCATTCACACACCACCCTGTTCACAGGAGATAATAGATAATGAAAATCCTAATTTTTTGCGTTTTTTTGAAGATGCGAAATGAGGCTGTTTGGTTGCCATGGTAACAAATATACTTTAATTTTTAGAAGAAATCTTCAACATCACTAATATGTATTTATATTATGAATTTTTTTTAAATATTTTTTTTAGAATTCTGTGAGGCAAAAGTGCAAATTTAATGATTTGAAGACTGAAATAAAATGGGTTCTATGATGAGGTTGTAACCATAGCAACCAAAGTCAATACATGTGTTATTTCGTTATTTTTGTGAGTTTTTCATCAAAATGCAACATATGAACCATATAGACTCCAATTTTGCAACTATCAATATATCACCCACCCATACAGTCGCTCAGATTGATTGTTTTTGTTTATATTAAAAGTTGCCAATATTCGATCTTTTATACTAATAAAATGTTCTGAACCAGAAGCCAGGTTTAAAAAATATGTTATAATGTCGTAATTAGTGAAAAGA
Organism: Bathymodiolus septemdierum; assembly: GCA_963383655.1. Lineage (NCBI taxonomy): Eukaryota > Metazoa > Mollusca > Bivalvia > Mytilida > Modiolidae > Bathymodiolus > Bathymodiolus septemdierum. Next base: position 44,653,412 of record OY726520.1, read on the forward strand.
ATTCGAATGTTTGTGGGTGAAATCGCCATTAACACACCTAATTATAAGTCGGCTGTCTTTTCCGAAGTTTACCGGACACTGATAACTGCTATAAATAACCAGAAAGCATGGTATTTAGTAAGATTGATTGATTGGTGTTTAATGTCCAGCGAGCAATTTTTCAGCTATATTCAGGACGAGAACATTTAAAAATTTAAACGCCACGGGACTCGAAACAAGGAAAGGTGATGGGTAGGGACGGATAATTTTGTCAGTGCAACAGGTCTCTTATGGACCACTCATCATGAGCATAATGCTCATAATGAGCTGTTACACTGGGTTCTGTAACGTGCGGAGAGGGTGGCAATCTCTCAACACGGGACCTCGGTTTTATTTACGTCTCATCCGCAGGACGGGTTGGTTGTGAATTTATACATCCCGCACAATCGAGGGACGGCCCTTCAAGCCGAAGAAGCTCTCGGCCCCATTTCCCGCGGGATTGACCCCTTTTAGAGGACTAGGGCGCAGAAACCTGATGCCTATTCTACCCACGGCACACCCTCTATGAGGGAGGTTGTACAAATAAAAGAAACATTAAAAAGATAAAAAAACATACATCTAGAACATGTTATATAACTATATTTTTGCATATAAATCAATTTCTTTTAAAAAGTGCAAAATTGTGTCGCCTGCGACATTTGTAAATAAATTAGATAAACTGTTGGCATTGTAGAATATCTGCCGAACATCGGCAACATCCACACAATCAATCAAAACATGTTTTAATGAAAAATTAGAATTACACGGAATACATTCCGGTCGTTCCTCGTTATTTAACAAATAGCTATGAGTAAGTCTACTATGACCTATACGACATCTGGTCAAGACTACCTGTTCCTTCCGATGTTGACCGTAAGAACAAGGAGTCTTGCCAACTAGGGAATGCATTTCGTGTAATTTTCTATGAATTTGCTGGTCCCAGCTATCTTGGCAACGTTTTAAAATATATTTCACTATAAAAGGTTTAATATCTGTATAAGGAATAGAACAATTGGATACAGGATCATCCAATGCGTTCAACGACTGTTTTCTCATGAATACCTATATGACTAGGGATCCATGTGAAAATTACATGTATACCAATAGCAACAAGACTTTTATAAATTTCAACAGGCAAGAAAGAGAATCGGAACAGATCATGAATTTACTCTTTTCAGAAGAGGCAACGAACTTCAAGACAAGAAGTATTGCATTAGCTTCTGCACTGAAGATCGAACTGGCAGACGGTATTCGAGCAGAGTAGACCTGCTGTCCAAAAACAGCTGCCGATGCTACTCTTTCACCATCCTTTGAACCATCAGTATATATTGCAGAGTATTCAGATGTTACCGATCTAATTTCAGCAAAATGTTGCTGAATTAGTAAAGGGTTTGTTTCTGATTTTTTGTGTTGTGCAAGTTAAAAGTAGGTTTTGGATTTAACCATGGAGGGTTTTCAGGAATCACAATAGGTGCTATGTCATCCAAATTTATATCAGAATTTTCAAAATGTGTATTTACTCGGAGTCCAAAAGGTTGAATTGTATTGGGTTGTTTATCGTAAACATGTTCATATAGAGGATTAAAAACAGTAATGTGCAGGATTTGAAGGATAAGCCTTCAATTTGGTTGCGTACTGCATATCAAGTTTGATACGTCTGTTTTCAAGGGAAGGCTCGTTTGCTTCAACATACAAACTCTCAACTGGAGACGTTCTGAACGCTCAAAGTGAGAGTCGTAATCCTTGATGATGGACTGTATCTAGCAACTTGATATACGATGGACGGGCTGAACCGTAAACGATACATCCGTAATCCAATTTGGATCGAATCAACGATCTGCATAAATTTAATAAAACCGTGCTATCCACACCCCAGTCGGTACTGGACACAAATTTTAAAATATTAAGAGCTTTAAGGCTCATATTTTTAAACATTTTAATATGGGGTAGAAAGGTAAGTTTACTATCAAAAAGAAGACCTAAACATTTAGTTTCTGAAACTATTTTAATAGGGGAATTACATAATTTTAACTCCGGGTCTGTATGGAGTCCTCTTTTATTACAAAAGTGCATTCCTAGAGTTTTTGAGCTGGAGAATTTAAATCCATTCTCCATTGCCCATTTTTCTATCTTATTTAGACATAGTTGTAATTGTCTTTCAATGTTGTTCATATTCTTGCCCCGATAACATATCAGGAAGTAATCTACATAGAGAGAACTCTCAATGTTATCGTTTAAAACTTTAGCAAGACTGTTTATTTTAATACTGAATAATGTAACTGAGAGGATGCTTCCCTGGGGAACTCCCATCTCTTGTTCTTGAATGTCAGAATAGGTTGATTTAACTCTGACATTAAATTCTCTGGTATTTAGTAAGAATGACACTTAAAATCGAAAATACATGATGAAATCAATAAAAACAAACCCAAACTCTGCAAAGGGGCCCGATAAAGGGAAAATTGTAAACAAATTGTATTGCATATTATTGACATGAAGTTCATTATTTTAGTCTCTAATTTAAAAGAGATATCACCTAGCGTTTTCTCTGAAAAAAAAAAAGATATATAAAAAAAACTACGATGTATTTCTGTCCAAATACGATTCAGCCGAAAAAAGATATATAAATTATGCTTACGTATTGAAAAATGGAGTAGGTCGGTTTAACATCTTTTTTTAATTTTTACACAAATCTTGCTGAATCCTCCTGTGTCGTTTTCGCGTAGAATCCGTCAATATTTTTATTTATAACATGTGCTTTTTTCAGCAAGCTATTTCGCACATGCGCAAACGCTTTACCGAATGAGGTCACTGTGTAGGTCATCAATGGTCATATGATCATATTGATGAATATCATGCTGGTAAACATTGAATTCTTTACGAGAGATAAAAAATCAAACAGCGACATATTTCTTTCGTTCCAGGTTAAATACGTATGATATTATTAAAAATTTCAACTGCAATTAGTATAAAACATCGAATATTGGCAACTTTCAATATAAAAAAAATCAATCTGAGCGACTGTATGCCTTTAAGTGGAGCCATACTTAATTATTTAGTATAATTGTGTGATCACGGTAGTCGGAAGCTTTGAAACTCAAAGCAGACTTGAAAATCCCAACAGAGATTCGATACCCGCAAGTCACAAAATATTTACAACACGTTTTAAGACTAAAAGGGCAAAAGTTCATATACGCAAAAACAAAAGAATAAACTGTAAATTCTGAATAATCCACTGTCTGAACAATAGTGTGACGTAAGAGACATGTATTATTAGTGAAAAATAAAATTAAAACGTAGATAACTAATTTAGAGCACACTGTACCTTTCAGGAACAAGAACAATTTGAAGGGATAATCAGAAGTAGTAAATCGAAGAAAAGACAATGCAATGTCCAACAGAAAAATACCAAACAATGATCTACAAAACACTACACCGAAATATACACATCGAGGAACACGAATCCCATTGAAATCCGGAATATTGAACTCCACATGTGGCACCCGTCGTGTTACAAACCAGGTGATAAGCCATGAATGATGAAAGGATCCGGTTTTGATTACGTCAAACGAAACATACCCGTAGTTATTTGTGACAGGTATGCTCAGAATTAAAGGATTGGAATGTCAAATATGTTTTGTGTCACCTGTACATTATGGTGGATAACCTTAGTTTTCATAATAATTATATATATATGTTGTTTGTTTGATGGTGCTTTACGCCACTTTCAACAAGATTTCAACTATATCGTGGTGGTCAGTTTTATTGGTGGAGGAAACCGGAAGACCCGGAAAAACCACCGACCTGTCACAAATCACTGACAATTTTATCACATAATGTTGTACACCTCGCCCTGATCGAGATTCGAACTCACATCAGTGGTGAAAGGCACTGATTGCATAGGTAGTTGTAAATCCAACTACCATACGATCACGGCCTATATATATAATAAACCATAGCAATGTCTAAACACTTACTACTGGGCAGGTGATACCCCGGGGACCAATAGTCCATCAGTAGTGGCACACGATGATGTCAAGCAAGTTTTTCACCAAACAATGGCGACAGGGTTAAGCGGGATCTTATCGACCCTCGTATTTTGTGCAATACTCTTTCGCTTAGGTCTATTACAAGAGCCAATTTATGATGGAAAGTGTCGTCGAGTAAACGATCTAGGATTTTATGCATCCAATGTCAACCACATAACATCAAAATGTGACTACGTACTGAGTGAACTGATCCCGAGTACAAAGTCCCTTTGACGCCCAATACTTCCAATGTAAACGATTAAACAAATGTAAAACTATTATTTTTGTAGAACTAAAAGAGGTAAGATATGGTTATCCAAACCAGACTTTGACGGGTTTATGCCCGACATTGTTCGGAACTTTACAATATATATTGTGGTCATGGTGATGATTTCAGAATGATACTGATTAAATTGCATGAAATGGAATATACGTCCAAATTGAATCATGCTCCTTTTAGAATACGAGATATTGTTAGTGCCAGTCAAAGTTGGGTGAAGAACCCGGAAATTTAAAATGTATTAAATACACATCAAAGTTCTCCACCATGAACGCACTGGTGCCAGCATTCCTGTGGTTGGATAACCTACAGTAGAAGAATGTTTGACTGGAAACAAGAATTAACAATTTTGTCACAAGTTTGATATATTCTTATCATGCTTTCTATTGGTTCAAAGTTTCCGAAATTCTGAATTCAGTGCTTCTGATTGAATTGTTGCTTTTGAATTAGATTTAAACGAGTATTGGTTTTGGAAGGTCCAAGACCCTGTATAAATTCCTGCATACTGATTCTTCGGAATTTGAATAGCTTTGTTGATATCATTAGATTGTATTGTATTTCAATTGATTATAATTGAAGGTATTTACGCTTTTCTTGTCATTTTCTGTATTTCATTAATTCTAGGGAAATTGGAAGCTTAGACCTTAGACCTGTCCATTTTTAATGTATGAACGAACGAGTGAAACGTAGATAATAGGATTTATGTCGTATTCATAAATCCATTTATCCGGCGAAATCGGAATATTATTCTTTATTTTGACATGACCCATTATTGGGTAATGCGAATTGCATCTTGGGTAATTCTTTCAAATTTGTTGTGGAAGCAGACGACGTGGTTGTTTACAGATACAGAAACAATTTTGAACGAATCAGGTTCAATCTAGTGTCATCCTTAATTAAATTTTAGTAATTCTAGAATATTTTGCTTCCAATATGTAATTGAAATGCTAACTAGTTAATTTAATTGGGGTTTTTTTAATAAGGAGAATTTTCAATTAATTTACAGACAAATATTAACAACATGTGTCATTTCACCGAGGAATGACACATTGACGTTATACAAACGAAAAGAGAATCACAGTATTTCAAAAACGCAACATTAAATAATTGTACATTCGATTTCCATAAATTTGAAGATTTTAGTTTGACCAACAATTCGGGAAGAAAGAGCGTCGTGTTCCACATGTGTCGTGTTAACGGAACTTAGTATCAAGAAACACTTGAAAAAATCTACGGTCACAGCTAAAAAAACACACCGATAAAACAGATTTCTAAATAAATGAAACAAAACTGACAAATACAAACATCATTGAAGTTTCGTTGGTCATTTCGTGTCCAGTCAAATTTAAAATGAGTAAAATGGGAACTCATTGATATTATCATTGTTGTAGTTAAAAAAAAACTTAGCTAACGGGAAACTAGTATTTCAAATGCTCAGAAACTGAAGATAAATAACGTCGAGGCTTGGACCGATGCTTTATTAACTTTATTGTTCTGTTCATTATGCAATGAGTTCTTCAAATATACGTTTACGAGTAGACATAGGTCGCAAAGGATGTAAAGTCCAGGGTGGATTCCCAATGAGAGCAATGCAGGTTAAGGAAAGAAGTAATGACCCCTTCATGTTCGGGGCCATTATTGACTCGGGGATTAGGATATTATATACGAATAGTAAATATGGTTCTGTTAATTGTTGGTAATGTAATTATGGGCGACAACGGATCACCTAGTGGACGAACCTAAAATATAATCCATTAAACATATGTTGGCTATTCTAAAAAAAAGAAGTAATTTATGCCTCGGATGTTGAGGTTTTCACTCGCTTGTTTATTGCCCCGAATAAGCAGAGATAAAACGTTAATGTGCCGGCAGATCTTGTTTTCAGGAAATACATATCAGGTAAGCATATTTTAAATTTAATATTACAGACTTCGAGGCCAAACTTTTTGGGAATGCTTTACGACCATGACTTTTCGGATCGATGAAACAACAAAAGACACTAGGGAAAGCGGGACATCAGAAAAGGTATAAAAGTAATGTATATGTGTCCCTTCTTCCACTACGGATCAGTTGGGTAGGGGTGCAACGGTAGTTCTTCCCTTAACCTGGCTGTTATGTTTGCTCAGTAATAAAACTACATTTTTATATTAGAATATTTGTTAATACGTATACCTTTACAAGACCATCTTCTTGTCATTTTGATAACACACATTTGAGTAGACATCAATTCAATCCAGTATTTAAAAGAAAGAAAAATCACTGGTTTATTTAATTGTTCAGCACACACACACACACATATATATATAATTCTTCATTATCCTATACAATATATTAAAAATTGCCGAGTTAGATCGCTGTCAAATTATAATATTAAGTATATATGTACCATCTACACACGCTTTACACATGTCTTACGTATATCCCTAGATTTGCCTTACGAGAAAAGGTAACACTACGATTATTGAAGCTCCTTTTTTAGGGAGTGGATGTGGTCGAGTGGTCTAGGGTGCTGGACGTAAGGCTAAGCGAATGGTGCTGCAGTGTATCAATGGTGTGGGTTCAAATCCCGTTGCGGGAAGAACAAAAATTTGACAGCTCTAAAATCGAATTCTAACGTATAAATATATATACGTCTAAAATGTTAGCACAACGATATCAAAAAAGATGTTAAAATGTAACAAAAATAACTATAAGTCTACAAAAAGACTATAATTATAATTAAATCGACAAGCTTCATCAGCGTCTGTAATCGATTTGAAAAATGGTCACGTGACCATCAGTTATCGTGACGTAAATTACTAAAAATCATAATCTTGAACTTTATACTTTATATTACAATATGAACAGAATGAGAAAATGTAATGATGAAGTTTACCAACTAGCTATGGACCAGGCACTGGTTAAAAAGTTAAAAAACAAAAGATTTAGGCCTTTTTGTTTATGCCTTCCGGGTGTAACGTTTGTAACTCGCGGATCCAAAAACTCTCTTTTTTCTGTCTTTGATTTTCTTTCCAACTTGGATTGTGGTCAATGATATAAATTTTGGATCTGCCAAAGTCTTCCAATGAGTGCCCCGGCGACACAAAGTGTTGACTCGCGGGCAAGAGCGTCTTTTTCGTAAGGTCACTTCTGTGTCCGTTCATTCTTTTGTTGAATGGTTGGACACTTTCTCCTACGTATTGTGACCCGCAGACGTGACAGTCAAGGAGGTAAACCACATTAGGTGTTTTGCAATTGACATTGCAAAATATCTTGTACTCCTTTCCTGTCGTCTTGCTATGGAACACTTGTGTGTGTTGCAATTGGAGACAGCACTTGCAACGCTTGTCACCACATGGTTTACACTGGCCGACCGTCGATGAAGGTCTAGATACCGCAGCTCTGACCAGTGTATCCTTAATGCTTTTAGGTCGCCGGAACGCTACAACGGTTAAACATAACGTTTCATGTCGGATATTCCTTTTTCAACAGTAAATCGAAAACAATTTAGTTGATTTTATTGTCAAATCAATACTGAACTACATGTATGTAATATTATGTGAGATGGTCAGTATGTTACACTTGTATACGTTTATTTTTCAGGTCTATCTTCTCGGTTATTTTTCTTGAATAATTAAGCAATGCATATACTAATGTTCCTTATGTGTATATATAATTATTTTGTTCTTTGATTAACTAGAGTATATTGTAAGAATATGATACCACCATTTTTTTTTCTCTTTTGAATTCCTGTTTTTGTCAATTTCTACAAAAATGATTTGTTTTTTGTACATATTGTTTGTAATGTTTTTAACACCGTTTGATATTTTTACACTTATCCTGATTTGCCCTAGGTCGACCACAACTTGTCACATTTATTATTATATTTTTATGATAGACCAACCATTTTTATTTTGCAGACATCTTATTTTTGACAATGGGTAGTGATATCGTATCACATAGAATTGCTATAGGGTTGTTCTATCATAAAATTAGCATTGCTTGTAAAAAGATGTCATTTATTCATTTTCGTTTTAGTGACATACTGTTTTCACTATATGTTAGATTTTTTAAGTTTATCAAAGCAGGGTTGACTATGTTCCGGTCTAATTTTACGGCAATGTCATTTTGTTTGATTATTATTTATACGCTTATAATCGCTGGGGATGTGGAACTGAATCCTGGCCCTGGGGAAACACCAGTAAATTTTGAAGATCACTGTTTGTCAATTTTTCACGGCAACATTAGAAGTCTTCGTAATAAGGTAGATTATATTTCCAATATTATTGAAGATTATGATATTGTATTTTTTACACACATCTTGATAAATTGGTATTAGACAAAAATATACATTTTTCGGGTTACGATATTCCAGTGCGAAAAGATAGAAACCCCGATGGAGGTGGTATACTAATGTATTATAAAACTCATGTTAATATCAACAGACGCGTAGATTTAGAGAACCCACTTGTTGAATGTATGTGGTTCGAATTAAAAACCAAGCTACAAAATATTTTAATAAATATAATTTACAGATCTGAGAGACAGTCTCATCATCGTTTTTGGGACTTCTTTGATGCTATGTTGAAAAATGCAATGGAAGAATCTAATCATTTGATATGCATGGGTGATTTGAATTTTTTTTTTTAAATTTACCGTCAAATATAAATGATTTGATTAGTATTAATGGACTTTTCAATGCAATACACCAGCCTACTCATTTTGATTCACGCACTGGTAGCTCTTCATTACTTGATCAGATTTTGATAACGGACTCTATTCAGTATGTGGGCTCTGATACTATGCATATTGACAGATCTATTAGTGATCATGATGGTACTTATATAACAATAAGAAGTGTTTATAGTAACTCAAAAAGTTTTAAGAGACTTATCTGGGATTATAAAAAAGGGGACTATAATATTATGAAACAAAAATTTTTGGAATTTGATTGGGATGCCTTAATTAAAAGAGAACCTGATATTGACAAAGCATGTATTAATTTTACCAATGTAATTCTTTCTGTGTCAGAAGAGTGTATTCCTAGACGAGAGGTTACTATTAGATGTAATGATAAAATATGGTTCGATTCAAATATTCGGTGGGAGATACGTAAACGAGACCGATTCCGCAGAAAATACTTAAAACTCAAGACTGCATTATCTCAAACTATTTTCAAACAACAAAGAAACCGGGTTAATAATTTAAAGAAACAATTAAAAGAAAAATTTTATACTAATATAAATGAAAATTTGAACGAACTTAAAACTATAAATAGTAAAACTTATTGGAAGACAATCAATACACTTCTGAAGGGGGAGTCTACAATGAACGATATTCCTCCTATTCAAGACCCCAAAAATAATTATTGCTTGTCTTATGAAGGTAAAGAAAAGGCAGATGTCTTAAATAAATATTTTTGTTCGATCACTAATTTAGTCGACGAAAACAAAACTTTACCAGATTTTGATGACAGGGGAGGTAATGTGCTTGAAACTATTTGGGTGAGAGAAGAAGAAATCATTGATATAATTTCTATTTTAGATAGTAATAAGGCTACTGGTCCTGATAAAATTAGCAACAAAATGATTATATCTATAAAAAACGAAATAGCCAAACCCCTGTTTACTTTTTAACAAATCTTTACGCCTAAAAAAATATCCACGGTCCTGGAAAATTGCTCATGTGATTCCTTTATTCAAAAACGGCGACAAATCCTTACCCTCAAATTATAGACCAGTTTCATTATTATCTTGTGTAAGTAAAATATTTGAAAAAATTGTATTTAAGAACATTTTTAACCATTTCCATAAAAATAAACTTCAGTACAAATTCCAATCAGGTTTTATCCCTGGCCTTTCGACTACTCACCAATTACTTGAGATATATCACACTATTTTGACTGCACTTGATAGCAAATTTTTTACAAGTATCACTTTTGTTGATGTAAGTAAAGCGTTTGATCGTGTTTGGATTGGGGGGCTACTATTAAAATTAGAAAGATATGGCATTAAGGGAGATTTACTCATGTGGCTTAAAAGCTATCTTACTAACAGATCACAAAAAGTAGCTATCAAAGAAGCATTATCTGAGTTAGATGATTTAAAAGCTGGTGTTCCCCAAGGTTCAGTCCTCGGTCCTCTGTTATTTTTAGTATTCATAAATGACATTGCCGATGACATGCTTGGACTCAGTAGACTTTTTGCCGACGATACATCTATTGGACATACAGCCTTAGACGAATCTACTTTAAAAAATATAATTAATATCGACCTAAACAATATAAAAAAGTGGGGGGATACTTGGTTAGTAAAATGTAATCCTAATAAAACTGAGATAATGATATTCAATATTAGAAACCAACAAGATGAACTCAGCTTTGATTTCGACGGAATTGTCCTTAATTCTGTTAATAAGCACAAACATTTAGGCATAATTATCAGTAGTGATTGTAAATGGACAAAACATATAGACAGCCTAATTCAGAGAACTTCAAAGCAACTTAATGTCTCGAGGAAGCTTAAATTTAGATTAAAGAGGGAATATCTGGAAAATATTTATTTTACTTTCATTAGACCAATTTTGGAATATTCATCTGAGGTATGGGATAACTGCGGGCAAGTCAATTCTGATAGACTAGAAAAACTACAATTGGAAGAGGCTCGTATTGTTACAGGGCTAACATGCTACACAAGTTTGGATTCAATATACAGGGAGGCAGGTTGGGAGAAACTTAGCACTAGGTGAGAGGTTAAAAAATTATGTATGTTTTATAAATTAAATGTTAGTAATTCTCCTGAGTTTTTATGTGATTTGATTCCTCCCAGTGTTGGAGAAACTAACAACTATAATTTACGAAATAGTCATAATATTAGTCAAACTACAAACAGATTATCGATATCCCAAGTCATTTTTTCCGTCGACGACCAAGTTATGGAATTTATTAGACCTGAGAATACGTCAACTTTCAACTTTTGAATCCTTCAAGTACAAATTGAAATAACACTACTATAAAAATGCTAAAGCCCCCCCTATTATAATATTGGCAACAGATATTTAAATATACTGCATACTAGAATAAGGAATAATTGTAAAGTAATAATTTTTTGATTAGAAAACGGAAAATTTGAGTTTTCTCGAAAACAATACATTTTTTTAAAACACAGTAAACGAGAGTTTTGTGCAGAATTTTACTACCATTTTTAAAATATGCATTTCATCTAACAATAACCTTTCATTATTGCTGCACTCATCTGAAATTTGACATTTTCCCCGATTTTTACCGCCAAAATAGAGGTGGGAATAAACTAACTAGAGGTAGCAGCCAGGTAAATCTTACCTTAATAGAGACAGAGACACGTGTACAGGCATATTTTGACACTCCATTTTTAAACTTTAAAATCTTTCTAAAAGTTCACATAAAATTTCTTCATAAACCTATTTTTTGACATCTTAACATATATATAAACATCGCAAGAATGGGTAAAACAAAGGACTTGTCAAAAGATTGTAAAAACATTGTGTTAAATCTATTCAAGTTTTTTCAGCTTGAGAAAGCCAGGGGAAGACCATTTTATTCCCCAGATAATTTGATTAAAAGAACATGCAAGGCTGCTGGCAACGGTAAAAGTCCTCCTGAATCCAACAGACCGAAAGAAAGAAAGAAAACTCTTGATGATTTTGACCGTTGCGTTATTAAACGGACCGTTCATAGCATGTACAACAGGAAAATTGCCCCAACAGTCTCAAAAATTAAGAAAGAAATTGAAGATACAATTAAAATCTCGAAATCAACGCTTACTTTAACTTTATTAGATCTTGGTTATAAGTACAAAAAATCCGGCGATAATAGGAGGCTTTTATATGATCAGAGGTCAGTAATAAATGATCGGTGTAATTACCTCCGAAAAATCAGGAAGTTTCGAGAGGATGGGTATGAAATTGTATATTTGGATGAGACTTAGGTTAATCAGAATCATGCCACTGACTACATGTGGTTACCAGTTGATGGTTCTGATGCCCCAAAGATCCCTTCAGGAAAAGGTAAAAGGTTGATAGTTTTGCACGCTGGTAATCGTGAGGAGGGTTTGATTGATAGGTGTGATTTGGTTTTTCTTGCCAAAGCTAAAGATGGGGATTATCACCAAGAAATGAACGGGCCCATCTTTCTAAACTGGTTCGAAAATCAGCTTATGCCAGCATTAAAAAGCCCAAGTGTTATCGTTTTAGATAATGCCAGTTATCACAACATCAAGACTGAAGAAACTGTTGTGCCAAACTTTAATCAGAGAAAAGCTGTCTTACAAGATTATCTTTCAAAACACAACATTCCTTTTCAGCCCCTTGAAACTAAAAAACAACTTTATGAAAAAATCTAATTTAAGAAACTCCTTTCCGTTTTTAAAACTGATAAAATTGCCAACCTACACGGTCACGAAGTTCTAAGAACCCCCGTTCGCCATTGCGAATTGAACCCCATAGAGCTTATTTGGGCACAGGTTAAAGGGTTTGTTGCAGAAAACAATACAACTTTTCATTTGAAGGATGTGAAAGAACTTGTTTATGGGGGGTTTGGCAGAATTACAAAGGAAGTTTGGGCGAAGGCAGAAGACCATGTATTAAAAATAGAAAAGGAGTATTTATGATTTCACGTTTTTTTCAAAATTTTCGAGGTAAATCTCAGGTAAGCATGTGTATAAATGTCACGTAGTCAAATGCATTAACCATGAAGGGAACAATAGCCTTCTCCGGCACTTCGACGAGAGACAATAGACCAGCTGCGGGACCACCGTCGTTCCTATTGTTATATGGGATTACGTCCACGGTGAGTTGGCTGTCACATTTAACGAGCAAACTTGGCCTATTTTGAAGAACTTAGCCTGAAATAAAGACCAAAATAACGCCAAAAATTGGTAATTTTTCAGATGAGCAGGGCCTTCAGAATAATTTCAACCGTAAATATTTATACAATTCCAAAATGGTAGTAAAATTTCTGACAAAACTCTCGTTGGATGCGTTAAAAAAAAATCTACGCTTTACGAAATATTTAGATTTTTTCGTTTTCTAATCAAAAAATTATTACTTTAGTGCATTACATAATGATCTAATTCATGCTAATTTGATTCATAGCCCATCTTGTTCTTGTGGATATTCCACAGAGAATGCTGAACATTTTTTATTGTACTGCAAGAGGTTTGATGCACAAAGAAATATTTTGTACCGTTCTTTATTAGCTGCAAATGTACACATTGACTTAAACACCTTGCTGTTTGGAAGTCAAATTTATAATATTGACACAAATAGGCATGTATTCATTACTGTAGACATATATTAAGGAAACATGTCGCTTTTCTTTCCGCTGATTATCGTGAATGTAATCAGGTGACAATTGGTTTGTGGCTGACCTGGTGTGAATTAGTAAATGTTGCAATACACACGTGTGAGCACTTTATGTTAAAATTCTTACTGAATAAATAATGATATTGTTATATATTTTGAAACTAAAATTTAAAAGATCCTACCTTTACCGAATTAATAATCCCACTACATTGTATAACAATTTTTGATTTTCTTCATTCTAGGTGTGTTCTATAAACTAGTCCATTTATTGTAAAGGTCTGTTCGATTTGTCATTGTGTAAATTTCAAATTGTGTTGCACTCGTACATTTCATGTTGTTGTTTTTCTAATTATTAAGAAATATTGTAGCTTTTGTGTATTTGTGTATTGTTTATATAAAGGAGAAGATGTTCTAAGTTGAAAAACTTGTATCTGATCCTATTGTCATGTTTTTGGACAATAAAATATGTTTAAACTACCTACATGGCTACAAATGTTTGTGTTGTCAAAACCTTGCTTACCGCCAAACGGAAATCAAATGGTCATTTTTCGTCGAACATTTAAATTCGTGGTTTGCTGGCACCCACGAAAATTGGTATACCACGAATAAAAATGAATTCACAGTAACAGTGAGTAATTATTTTCTAATATATTTTAAATAGTTTCAATGTAAACATGAACTTGGTTATGAAATACAGCACAACATGATGTAAATGATATTATAATGCCGGATTGAGTAATGTTCAGTAGCAATTATACATTTTGCTGATTATGCAAGAAACTGAGATCATCCTTAATTGTATATTTTTCAGAATGAGAACGCCTATGTAGTGAATACCACTATGTTTATATTTTGGTGAAACATGGTCCCACAGACAGGTAATGGAGTGTTTTGTATTTGCATTGTATAATTTTATAAACTAACTTTGTTCTGTGTATACTAATTCGTAAATTGGTTAATTTTCGAATACGATTTTATTCACAAGAATTGCTATTCTTCATCTACGATAGTTCACTGCCAGATACAGATATTCATGATCATCAAAACAACTTCACAGATTCTATATTTTTTGGTACTACGGAATCCTTTTGAAACATATGTACAATTAACACAGTTCACAACTGTAAATCTTGATATTTTATTATATTATTTGCATACTTTAACTTAGTCGAAAACAAGATACCATTGTATTGATTTATATTATTGTGTTTACGTCTTATTCTTTTGTGCTTAAATGTCAATTTCATGGTGTGAACATGTGAACTAAGCGACATCACGCGAGATTCGTTATATTATTTCACTTTTCGACATGCAGTCGCCTCGGACAGACTTGTTTCTGTCCTCACTTTTACTTACACTTCGTGCTTCACGCGATCCACGTGGCATATACGTTTTACTAGTCGGACTCGCTCGCTTATTTATTTTCTGCAGATGGTGCCGTCTGCATATTCTTTTCATCTTTAGTGGATGGTGTCGTCCATTTTTTAATGTGGTTTAACATAATTACGGATGGTGCCGTCCGTTTTTTAATGTAGTTTAATTTATTTACGGATGGTGGTAATTTTTTTTAAAATGTAGTTTAATTTATTTACGGATGGTGTCGTCCATTATGGAATAAAATTTTTGTGGACGGTGTCCTCCTTTGCAGATGGTGCCGTCTGCATATTCTTTTCATTTTTAACAGATGGTGTCGTCCGTTTTTATTGTAGTTTAATTTATTTACGGATGGTGTCGTCCATTTTTTACTGTACAGACGTTGGCCAGGAATGAGTTCGCAAAGTGGCGACGTTATAAACATTTTAACAGAAAATTGAAATTTTTAAAGTAACATTTCATGCAATAAAAGTAATTTTCTTACCTTGAAACTCTAGTATTTTGTTATCTGACCCCTGCTTCTTAAAACACACCTGATCCGCCGAGGTATACTGTCATAAACTCCGTATGTAGTGCAAACCCAAATCTGTCCAAATATCCAGAACAACACGTCTCAAGTCATTGGCATTCTTTATTTCTCTAAGTCGTTTTTGTACCTGTATTTTTAGAACTTTCCACACATTTTCGATAATGTTAAGATCTGGGCTTTGTGGGGGCCAAAGAAGGGTACGAATTCCATTTTCATCTTTCCACTGATTTGTTCGTAAAGAGACGTGACATGGCGCATTGTCCTCCTGGAAAATCCAAGGTCTGTCAGAAAAGTGCCTGACAACAACCGGCCAAAGATTATCGTCTAAAACCGAAATATATTTATTGGTATTCATGTTACCATCAATAGTAACCAAAGTTCCAACTCCATAGTACGTAATGCAACCCCAAAACATAACAGAAGCACGGCAGGTTGTCTCAAAGTCGTCCAGCTGGCCAAGACAGTCGGGTCGAAAACGCTCGTCGGGCTTCCTCCAAGCATAGACTCTCCCATTTCTACCCAACATAATTTTTGTCTCATCACTAAATATTATGGATGACCAGTTATTCTGAACATTCCAGTGCAATTTCTGACGACAGAATCCCATTCTACGGTCACGATTTACACGTGATA
Source organism: Bathymodiolus septemdierum (assembly GCA_963383655.1). NCBI lineage: Eukaryota > Metazoa > Mollusca > Bivalvia > Mytilida > Modiolidae > Bathymodiolus > Bathymodiolus septemdierum. Next base: position 44,669,589 of record OY726520.1, read on the forward strand.
TTGTAATTTTCTAGCATATCATGCGTCGTTTGTAACCATCAAAGCACAGTCTCCTGCGAACAGTTCTTTCAGACACATTGCATCCAGTCCTGTTATTAAATCTAGCAGTTAAGTCCTTCAATGTTTGTCTTGGATTCCTTTTCACACTCCGAAAGAGAACCCGTTCATCCCTTGAGGTAGTTTTTTCAGAATAGTTCTACAGTTAATTCCAGTAAATTCCTGAATTTTGTAGCTCGAAAACCCTTGGTGTGATAACGATAGTAGTATTTCTTTCTGCTCGGTTGTCAATTCCTTACCGTGTCTACCCATCTTTTCAGCAGACGATTTTTACCAAAGGGAAATAAATCTGATGAAAACTACGTAATCGTGGATATTTTAATTCAAAAACAATAACGGACAGGAAAAATTCGTTACGTTTGGATTCTAGATTTATGATAAGACCACATATGGACATTTAACACGATATCGATAAGTGCGACGTCGCCATTTTGCGAACTCATTCCTGGCCAACGTCTGTAGTTTAATTTATTTACGGATGGTGTCGTCTGCATATTCTTTCCATTTTTAATGGATGGTGTCGTTTGTTTTGGAATTAATAATTGTTTGTGGATGGTGTCGTCCCTTCCAGATGGTGCCGTCTGCATATTATTTTCGATTTTAACGGATGTTTTCGTCTGTATTTTACTGTAGTTTATACCTTTTTTTATGGATGGGGTCGTCAGTTTTGAAAGTCATTTCTTTGTGGACGGTGTCGTCTTTTTTTTGATTTTATGTCAGCGGATGGTGTCCGTTTTTAGTTTAATTTATGGGCGGTGTCGTTCGTTTTCATGACGTTTAATTTATATAGGTAATCGGATTTTTTTTAAAGAAACTTTTCTTTTGACATGGGAATTTATGTACAACTTGTTGATCCCATACTTTAATATGATGTTTAGTTGACACTTGTTTCTTTGTCGTTATTCATTTTTTCAATTTAAGGTTCTCTTTAGTTGTCGATATTATCATTAGATTATAACTCATTAATTAATTTTATACACGTGTATTGAAAACGACAATTTAAACTCTAGGTGTGCTTGAATAAGACGCTTACTTTATTTCAATGGGATAACGATTTTCTATACCTGTGGATTTTTTAATAGATTTAAATGTGTCGATCAGCTGTTAATAATCGTGTGTTGTACCTCTGTTTCGTACGCTTGGCCAGTTTTTTTTTATATTAAATTTTACCGATTTAGTAGATGACCGAGGCTCATCTGATATTAAAGCCGAGACACACATTTGTAGGCAAAAGTTTACTGCCAATGGTGTTGGAATTCTAATTCACAGAATCTAATGTAGCGGTTACAGATTTGGCTCTATTAGAAAATATATAAGACCATCCTTTGAACATGGGTATAAAGAGGACCTACACAATTGATATTCCGGAATGACAATGTTAAGTCCTTGTTTGATCCTAGCAACACTGAAGTTAATCCAGTTGAAGATAATATGGATAAGTGGGTGAATTACAGAGGAGAGGTTCTCCAACCGCCATTCTCCTTTATGAGTGCTGAAAGTGTTGCCCAAAGTGGAAATTTTGATTTGGAAACGTGTCTTTTATGGATCCGGGTATTTTACACAATCATCTGGATGCTTGGTATTAGTCCATCTCCTGAAGTCATTGGCTAGTTAGACAATGGTGTTAATATTCGAAAGTACTCAAGAGGTATTTTAAAGGGTAAATGTTGCGATGCTGACGAACCACAAATGATGTATTTTCCAAAGCTTATGAGCAATTAGGTGAGCCCGGCAAGTTACTTTCAGCAGTTTGATATCTAGACTGATGACATTGCATTTTTGAACTTTCTGACTGAATTGTTGCATATTTAAGCATAAATGTACAAGGCTTGTTTTGCTTAAATTAAGTTTGAATTGTTTTTCTCCTGTTTTATTTACAATGCTTTTAAACGAGATATGGAATTTATAATTATTGGACAACGGTCTGTAGAACATTGGTATTAACAAGACGAAAAGTCCTATATTTATGTCTTAGGATTATAATTATAACGGAGAAAAGGATATGAATTTTATTTCTAGCATCAAACCATGTTCGTCTTGACAATTGCAGATGCCACTCCAGTTTTAAGGATTTGAATTTGACAAAACTGTTTTAAAAATGAGCTTTGGAATAGTTATGGCAGGCTTTGATTAGAATATTTTTCGGTTGCAAAGGAATGAGTCAACGCTGTCTGTGTGGTGTGCGGACCCAAATTTCTCTCTCCAATACTAATTACATCCAGTTACTTGGAGCATGGTGTCTCTTAGGATAATCTCAAGAACGCAATGGTGACCTGTTAGGACATTACATTGGCTGTAAGAAACCACACAAAAATCATGAAAAATGTTAATTTAATGAATATTTAATCACAATATCACAAGGCCAGTTTTTGCAGTAACACATGTCCATTTTAAGTATTGACCTTCACAGTTCAAAAAGCACGAAAAGATTGTCATTTCACTTTCAAAACGTCACTTAAGAATCACTTAACGACATCTATTGTTCAAAGATCAGTACCGGGTGTAACCCCCACGTGCTTGGATGACGGCCTCAAACCTGCGTCTCATCCCTCCAGTTAGACGTCGGATGTCCTGTTGTGATAGCTGCTGTCATTCCCGATGCAATGCTGCTTCCAACTGACGAATGTTTTGCATAGGAGGTTCCCGAGCATGCATACGACGGCCTAACATGTCCCAAATATGCTCTATGAGATTTAAATCCGGGCTCATGGCTGGCCAAGGAACAGAAGTCACGGCTTCGCTTTGGAGGTAGACGGTTACTGCTCTTGAACGATGAGGCCTGGCGTTGTCATCCATATACACAGGCCTTGTAGCTAATGGGTGGTTGTCGAAATGGGGGAAAACAACTGGTTGCAAGACGTCTTTGATGTACTGATCACCAGTTAGGTTGCCTTGTATGGTGACTAAATCTAGCTTGCAGTCATGAGATATACACCCCAAACCATTACTGAGCCTCCACCGTAAGGGACTATTGGCTGAATGCTGCTTGGGGTATAGGCTGTATTTTTGTGTCTCCAAACCCTCATCCGGCCGTCGGTTACATGAAGCAGAAACCGGCTCTCGTCTGACCAATGGATCTTGCGCCATGTCCTTAAATTCCAACCACGTCGTGCTAAGCACCATGCCAAATGTGATCGTCGATGTCGGTCTGCCAACAGTGGACGTTTAATGACTCTCCTTGATTTAAGTCCCGCTGATTTCAGACGGTTTCTAACTGTTCTTGTTGACAGACGTCTATTGGGCAGCCAGTGTTGTTTGAGTACGGGACTGGTTGCGAATGGCATACGTCCAGCCAAACGCTGCAATGCCCTGTCATCACGGTCAGCAAGTCTTTCACATGGTTGGATTGTGTGCTTTCTCACCAGTCGGCCGACTACAGTATAGTGGTAGCCCATCTGACGTCCAATAGCTTTGAAGGACATCCCTGTTGTATGCATGCCGATTATTTGCCATCTTTGTGCTTCTGATATTAGCCTTCCTACAATGCTTACTGAGAATGAATAATTTTTTTAAAACACCGGACTTAAATACCTAAATTCGAAGCGTGAACATACTGAATTTTGAGTAATGCGTGAGAAGCATGGTTCACGTGCATGACTAGTCGATATTAGACATAATGGTCACACCTGTGTGAGCACATCTTTTTAATGGAACATTGTTCTGGCTATAATCAATATAAATATTAGAATCTAAACTTAGTGTAACTTATTATGTTCTTTATGAGAAATGTTCGCTTAGTCAAGTTTTGTGGGAAAGCAAGATCCGTATTCAAACTAGCGTTGCAAAATTCTTATTATGGTTTACTGATGTATATATTAAAAACTGGTGTTGAAAGATTCTTATAAGGTTTACTGAAGCATATAATAAAATATTTTCATCAAATTAATTTTCAAGACATTTAATTTAGAGAATTAAAGAAAACAGATCCGAATATATTGTCTAGATCCGGAATACGTAGCCTTTGCCTTTTGTTCCGGCTGGCTCATCTAGCCAAGACTGTCTTTTCAGTACGGAACAAATCGCATCGGTAGAGTAATGGTTACCGTGCTCGTCTCGAGTGCGGTAGATCGTGGGTTGGAGCCCCGGTCGGGTTAAACCAAAGACTAGAAAATTGGTATTTGTTGTTTCTCCACTAAGCACGCAGCATTAAGAAGAAAGAGCAAAGACGGGTTGGCTCGGAATCAGAATAATGTGTCCGAGTGGAGCGACATGTCTATCCGGGGACTGTTGTTTCAGTGGGTTAGCACTATACAAATCCAATCAGCGTGTTGGTCTAGTACAAAGCGGACCTCATCATCATTTCATTGAAAATTTGCTTGTTCTCCCCATGATATAGCTGAAAAATTGCTGAATTGGCGTTAAACAACAATCACTCACTCAGTCCGGAACAAATTGACTGCTACATCGGCTCTGTCGGAAGAATAATTTAACGGCGAAGACGAAAATATTTAATTTGATCCAAAATACCTCCTCGAAAATCGTATGGTAGTCACTTTGAGATTATCATTGAATTGAAGAAGTTTTTTATTTCTTCATATAAGTGAATGAAAAAAATTCCGTCATACAACAAATATTCAAGAAAATTGGTCAAGCTAAAGCTTTAGATCTTTATATGTGTTCCCGCGAATTTTTACTTTGTTGCTGTTCTTACTTGAACGGTGAAAGTGAAAAACAAACTCTGTCGGATTATAGCTGTGTTAGCGGTAGACGATCGCCACGTCGCATTTTGCGAATATAACGGTAGTGTGGCGAGGATAATTTGTGTAGCCACACTGGCGAACGAAAAACTTTTAGAGCGTGCACCTGACAACGATCTTTTATTATGTAGAAAGTCAACTTCGAATAAAACACGTTATAGACAATAATTTGATCGATGTACAATATCCAAAATGATTTTAAAAAGCGGGTCAAATTCATAATTTCCGGTAGTTTTTTTCAGTTGAAATAACATTATCCGGGTCCCATTACGGAAATAGTTTCGAATTTAGTCACCGACTGACTGGTTTCCTAAATTACGCTTTATTCTGTCTGTCCTGTCTACGCTTGAATCTAAAACCAGTAAATTATTTGACGAGAAGGCCAAGCATGACCAAGCGCCAAGGATCTATTTTATCCTTTTTTTGGCAACGCCAACGGCCCCACACAGCAAAAAACAACAAAATCATACGATCGCGATGACAACAGAAAATTTAAAAGGGAGTGGTTTACTCAGTTTACTTGGCTGGAAGTTGAAGAGGCCAAATACAAAGGCGAGAAAGTATTGAAATGCCGTGTGTGTGTGTGAATGGAAAAAACCCAACATTTTTACAACTGGGAAGCCCGGGTCAAAGCCAAAAAAGGATGATTTTGTGAAACATGAAATGACAAAAGATCACAGGTAAATAATTTTCATGTATTCAAAAGTTGACATAATTTTTTTATATGCAGTCTGTCATGTCTATTTATTCACACATTCATTGATTATAATGTATTTTTACTCAAAGCTCTGTCTTCAAATGAACTTGGAAATTCATTGTCCCTTTTTTGTAAACAATTTTGAATTTTTGTTGCATGATTTTCTATGTTTTGGCCCTGGATATTGCTAATTGGAATTTGATTATTTGTACTGCTCAATCACTTTCTAATCCTCTTCAGTGGTTCCCGGGCCCCAACACTTCGGTGCTGACACCGATTCATCAAACGAAATTTCCTGTATTTAAATTTTTAAATAATTTAAAACACTAAGGTTGTTCTTTTCCCAGGCCTAGTATTGCCTTAGCTTGATTTGGTATAACTATTTTGGATGTTTCAATGCTCTTCAACTTATGTATTGATTTGGCATTTACAATATTTCGGCAAGAGCGTCACTGATAAGTCATTTATAGACGAAACGCGCGTCCAGCGCAACTTGTTTTTTATGCCTGGAACGTTGATGTTTTTTTACTATTTCTAAATTGCATTACTCTTAGGCTTGACAGTTGTATTCTATTATTTCAGAGCAGCACTTTACATTCCGAAACTGCAAAAACAGATGACAGCAGCATCTGTCAATGCCTATTCCAGGTGTGAGAAGGAAGTTAAGGCCACGATGAGAACTATATACAAAATGTATACAATGGCAAAGGAACAAATTCCAACAAGGAAACTTCACGATCTAGCTGAATTGCAGGCTTTAAATGTTAGTCTAAAATAATAAATAATTATTGAACAATTATTTGTGTTCGGTAATTTTGTTATTACCTTATTGATTATCATTTACAATGTATTCAATAATTCTTGACTCATATTTTTTCTTTGTTGAATGTTCAATTTTTAACTTAAATATTTCTGTTTAGGCTTGTGTGTTTACTGTCACTGATCCTAGTGTTTTGGCTGTCATTAAACACTATTAAGTGTAAAAACAATTACAAAAAAAAAAGATTTTTATACCTACTGGCCTTATTTTTTCAGCAGATTAGTCAAGACACATAGTTTTATTGTTTTGTCTTACAATAAATCTGATCCAAAATTTGCAATTGCTCTTCACTCAGTAACATGTAATACAGTATGTCAATTAATATTCCGACAGAAACTATTTCACCTTTTGTTTTTAACCAATTGACATATGACTTTCCTTAAAATATTTTTTTTTAAATCTCCGACTCATCAGTACTTTTTTTTCAGGGATTTGAAGGTTTTGCAAAGATCCAGTTGTGATGATCATGAGATTATATCAGGCTCAGCAACCCTTAATTTGTCTTATACTCGCCATGATTCAGTTGATGATATGTACAGTGTTTTGAGTGACAATATTCAGTCAAAAATATTGTCTTCTGCTGAACAGTCTCCCTTTTTTTCTATACAAATTGATGAGGGAACTGATTTTTCCAATTTGACAACATTAATGATTTACATTAGATATTTGAATGAATATGGTCACATTGATAGTAAATTAGAATGTAAATGAGTTGAAAGGTTTTACTTCTGATGATATTTTCAGTTCTTTGATGTCAGTTATAGATAATAATCTTTTTTTTTTAGAAATATCAAAACTAATTGGGTTTGCCTCAGATGGGGCAGCAGTGATGACTGGTGCCAAAAAAGGTGTTTCAACTCTTATAAAAGGGAAAAACCCTTTAACATTAAGTATTCATTGCTTGGCACACAGGCTTCCTTTGGCAAGTGAGAAAGCATGCAAACAAATTCCATATATGGTTAAATACTTAGAAGTTGTAAACAGACTAGGGAAATTGTGTAAATTTTCTCCAAAATTTTGTAGATTGTTAGCAAACAGTAAAAAGGCACATGACCAGAGTGATGCTTTGAAACTAAAGCAGTTTTTTTTTACTAGATGGTTATCTTTCAATGACACTGTAGAGAGTCTTGTAAACTTGGAAAGTCTAATTGCTTGTCTGTACACAACATCTAAAGATGCATCACATGGAGTAACAGCCAGTGGAATTTTCAACTGTTTTATGTTCTTTGTTTATATTTAGTGTGGCTAAAAGAAAGTATTACCCATTAGCCACACAGGCACTCGAATTCCGGACCCCCCTTTTTCCTCATTTGATCCCTCCCGCGATTATGGTATGGATCTTAGTCTGGAAGTATATCCTTGAGCCATTTATCCATATTTTACAACATTTCGTGCTACAACTCTCTCGTTCTACTAACTTTTGTTTCTAGGTCCAGCAGCGTTTTACTGAAAAATCCTAAAGGTAAGAAACAACCGTGAAAAATACGACGAGGGAACCCTCGCGTCGACTCGATATTTTACAATAACGCGCCAGTTTTCAAAAGGACCTTTACTTGTCCTCGTCTCAAAAATGATTTCCCTTCATTCCGATCTAGTCTATGCGTAAGAACAACAAATATTTATTGACGAAATTCAAGTTTATTCTCGACGACACATCCAACTTTCCTCCACTCGTGACTATTCAGGTCAACCGAGCATATTTTGTTTCGCGCGATTTCATTGGTCGGAAAGATTTTCGGAACTTTTTTTAGCTTGTTCTTCGCTACGCACGGCAAATCCATTTCGTATCGAGAGGCCTATTAAGCGGGAGTTTTAAACCGCGAAAAAAAGTGGAAAGTAAACATTTTCAGCCAGTTTGTTATAAAGGCACCAGGAAAAAATAAAATAACGAACCAAGTGACATGGTAAGGATATTGTCTGAAATGGAAAAATGCTCTTCAAGCATACATTTTGACGGATGACCATTTGATCACTGAAATGATCACAGAGAAAGGGACACTAGTTATCCATAAAGCCAAAACATCTCCTTTTTATTTAGGCTTGTCAAAAAATAAAAATGAGTTAACGCTCCTCAACCCGTATCACAGCAACAACAAAAAGACAGTGTACATAAGTAAACCCCTTGTAAATTGTAACTTTCATAATGCCCCTCTTCTGCCTTAGAAACAGGTATGTTTTATAAATATGCCTCAAATGATATGTTTGCATTAAAGGGATTAGAACTACTCTTCGTATTTATTTATTTTCTGCTTAGGGAGATACTTGTGTGTGTGTGTGGGGGGGGGGGGGGGGGGGGGGGTGGGGAGGGGGGGGGGGGGAAGAAGATCAACATTTTTGCACCTAGACACGTATTATTTTTGGATCTAATGTACTATTTTTTTGGGGGGGGGGGGGGGGGACGCAATGTGTGTTGTATTTTTTGCTACTGTGCATGTCAACTACATTTTTTAAGTATGATAACATATACCTTGTGTCAGACCTATAATCCGAGATCCCGATAGTCCCACGGTCCAGTAGTCCGATAGATTAAGTACATTTAATAGCTATTCTATGAAAATAAAATATATGTTCTTTATGAGAATTGTTCGCTTAGTCAAGTTTTGTGGGAAAGCAAGATCCGTCGTCAAACTGGCATTGCAAAATTCTTATTGTGGTTTACTGATGCATATATTAAAAACTGGTGTTGAAAGATTCTTATAAGGTTTACTGAAGCATATAATAAAATATTTTCATCAAATTAATTTTCAAGACATTTACTTTAGAGAATTAAAGAAAACAGATCCGAATATATTGTCTAGATCCGGAATACGTAGCCTTTGCCTTTTGTTCCGGTTGGCTCATCTAGCCAAGACTGTCTTTGTAGTCCGGAACAAATCGCACCGGTAGAGTAATGGTTAGCGTGCTCGTCTCGAGTGCGGTAGATCGTGGGTTGGATCCCCGGTCGGGTTAAACCAAAGACTAGAAAATTGGTATTTGTTGTTTCTCCACTAAGCACGCAGCATTAAGGAGAAAGGGCAATCAGAATAATGTGTTCGAATGGAGCGACATGTCTATCCGGGGACTATTGTTTCAGTGAGCTAGCATTATAAAAATCCAACTCGGCGTGTTTGTCTAGTACAAAGCGGACCTCATCATCATTTCATTGAAAATTTACTTGTTCTCGCCATGATATAGCTGAAAAATTGCTGAATTGTCGTTAAACAACGATCACTCACTCAGTCCGGAACAAATTGACTGCTACATCGGCTCTGTCGGAAGCATAATTTAACGGCGAAGAAGACGAAAATATTTAATTTGATCCAAAATACCCCCTCAAAAATCGTATGGTAGTCACTTTGAGATTATCATTGAATTGAAGAAGTTTTCTATTTCTTCATATATAAGTGAATGAACAAAATTCCGTCATACAAGTATAAATTCAAACAAATATTCAAGAAAATTGGTCAAGCTAAAGCTTTAGATCTTTATATGTGTTCCCGCTAATTTTTACTTTGATGCTGTTCTTACTTGAACGGTGAAAGTGAAAAACAAACACATCTCTGTCGGATTATAGATATGCTCCCGTCTTATGTGTGTCTTATGTCTTTATTTTATAGGTATAGCCGATTCAAAAGATCATTAAAGTTTAGGCTATCTGTATATTTTATATCGACTTGAAATGAAACTTTTGATCTTGATTTTTCCACATGTGAGCAAAATGACGCCCATCGTATTGTCCAAATCTTGATCTTTATACATAATATATTTATTCTTCGTGACGCAAAAGTTATAAGTACAATTGTAGTTTTATAAAAATGTTATATAGTACACAATGCTATCGGAAGACATATGTATAATAAGGAAAGTGTAAGGAAATAAAACATTGTCGACTTTGACCCGAAATATAATTGCCAATATCATCTAACGTTATATGCAAGTGGCAATCTAGACAAATAGTTTTCAATATGTTCTTTAATAATAATCAGCTGTACTGTACTCTTGGAATTAATTTAAAATGTTGAATAAAACAAATAATTTAACAACTTGTTCTTAATCTTAAATAATAAGTTGCTATTCTTGATAAATAAAAGACGTGAGCGGTGTCCGCGGACAAGACACAATAACAGAAGAGTTTGAGGATACCAAAGGAGTAATCAGAATCCTTATATCGAAGAAGAACAGACAAACAATGGCCACAAAGTACAAAAGGACAAACAACGATCTACAAAACATACACATAAAACTAAAGACCGAGTAACACAATGGCCGAAAGAAAAAGTACAAAAGGACAAACAACGATCTACAAAACATACATATAAAACTAAAGATCGAGTAACATGAACCCCACTAACAACCGGGGGTGAACTTAGGAGCTCCGAAAGGGTAAGCAGTTCCTGCTCCACTAGTGGAACCCGTCGTGTTAATCTAGTTACAAAGCCGGTGATAAGTCATGAATGAGGAAAGGACCGGGAAGTGTTTACGACAAGTGGAACATATCCGTTGTCATTTGTGACAGATATTCCATAACGGTCAACCAAGTCATGGTGACGACCGTAAAATTGTCGAAGTGATGACTTCAACTTTACCAAAAGGAACCCTTGGTTCAGTAACTTCCTTGTTAGCAGCAACCCTCTATCAAGGAAATCCTGATAGGAACCACAAGCTCTGGAATATCGTATCATCTGAGAGATATATACTCCATATGCAGTTGCTGCTGGAATGTTGCTACATATAAATGGAAAGTTCACAATGGGAAAATTGATATCATCACTTTTGTCCTAAAGTTTCTTTCTTAACCGCCCATCACTGTCAATTTCGAGGTGTAGGTCAAGGTATTAAGCAGACCTATCTGTATCTGTGGTATCCTTTATTTCAGATGCTGTGTATAAAATCAACATATTGCTGGTGTAGGAATGAAAATCCTAATAAAAATTATTAATTATTTCTTAAGTGATTTAAGTATCCATTTCTAAAAGGATGGGTATATAACACATGCCTTTAAGAGTTATCTCCCTTAGTTTAATGGAGATAACTCTTTTAGATCAGCTGAACGTTTTAACCAAATAATGACATTTTATGGATTGTATAAACAGGGATCAACGAAATACAAAAATAGATATCGTAAATATATTATTTGGAAATGTTTCTTTTGAAAATGACAAAAATTCTAAACGGTTCTTGCTTGTCAAAAATACATTCTTAACTCTAAAAGATTTGTCTAGTAAATTTATATATTGAATATACTTCAGACGACAACAATCTTGTATATACGTTCCCGTATTTGTGTTTAAAGATAAGTATATACAAAACTGACTTTTATATTGTAGACAGTAGAACTGTTTTTGTCATGTTTTGTTATCTTCAATTTTTGCAATAGCATTGGTTCATATTATCTTTATTTGTAATATATTGTCATTGCTAATGTTTATATGTATCGGAGAAGATTTCATAAGTTTACAACTTGTGTCTAATCCATTTGTCTTGTTTTGTATGACAATAAAATATGTTTAAAGGAAAAAATGCAAATTATTTGTTCATGTATCGGAGAAGACTTCATAAGTTTACAACTTGTGTCTAATCCATTTGTCTTGTTTTGTATGACAATAACATATGTTTAAAGGAAAAAATGCAAATTATTTGTTCATGTATCGGAGAAGACTTCATAAGTATGCTACTTGTGTCTAATCCATTTGTCTTGTTTTGTATGACAATAAAATATGTTTAAAGGAAATAATATAGTTCAGCATTTTCAAACAAAACTGTTATTGTAAAATCATTTTCTAAGATAATTTACGTCTACAAACAGAAACTTCTAACAACTTTTTGTTTGCTTCGGAATAATTAGGGGAAAAAACATTGATTTTATTTTAAGAGAAAGGGAAGGATTTATAAACCTTGAGGAAATGAAAGAAGTATTAGCATGGACAAAGCTGCTTCAAATAAAGGTATTACTGGTAACAAGAACCGGAGGCTATAAGAAAGGGAAGGATTTATAAACATTGTGGAAATGAAAGAAGTATTAGCATGGACAAAGCTGCTTCAAATAAAGGTATTACTGGTAACAAGAACCGGAGGCTATAAGAAAGGGAAGGATTTATAAACATTGTGGAAATGAAAGAAGTATTAGCATGGACAAAGCTGCTTCAAATAAAGGTATTACTGGTAACAAGAACCGGAGGCTATAAGAAAGGAAAGGATGATACACTAATGACACATAATTTGTGCTTAAAAATAAAACCGAAGGGAACATACTTGAACATTTCTTTCATTGATAACAGAATTAGCACCAAAGAAAATTCTCCAGGACATCAGAATACAGGGCAACCAAACGAACTTAGAAGGCAAAATCAGGAACTTTACGTAGACGATCTATTGTGCTAACTAAATTAATCAACTCCCCAAGTATAAGGAAACATCTGGAAGGTAGAGGAGTTATTAACATGGAAAAGGTAGTCAGACAGCTACAAGTGAGAGAATATGTAATGTGTTCAAGAAGTGAGTGATTGTTGTTTAACGCCAACTCAGCAACCTTTCAATTATATCATGGCGAGAACAAGTTAATTTTCAATGAGATGATGTTCAAGAAGTATATAAAATGTGAACCATAGAATCTGATATCGTACTATTAGAGATCTTCATACGTTTTCCTCTTAAGCCAAAACTTAAGCCAATCTTTTTTTTTAAAGCAGAGAAATTCTCAATATTATCCTGTAGGTGATCATGTTCTCAGTGTATAACGGGCTAGAATGTGAAATACGTGTAGTATATTAAATGTAGATTTATATCATGCAAATTTAATTGTAAATTCTAATTGTTTATGTGGATACGTAAATGAATATTCATAGCATTACTTGTTACACTGTAACATACTTAGCATACTACGTATTATTATATGATTTGAAATAAATTAGTTCTATTTGTTTTGAATTCCGGTATATATTGACTTAATATTACAGGGAAATGAAACACTTAAATGCGATGTAAATTATTTCCTATTTTAATACATTAAAGACACTCAACGCTTTTCTATGACATGATTATATATATTCGTAAATTAGTCATATTTGTAGTATGAAACCGATTTAAAAGGATTTATGTTTTAATTTATTGATCAAGATCGTATGAATTAGCTTCGAGACAGTCTCATGCAACTGGATTAAAGAGTTTTCAAATCATGAATGATCAGATTCTAACGAAAAAGGTTTTTGAGAAGAAGAAATAAACAAAAACAACAATACACTTGCCTAACGTGAATAAAAGAATGTTTGCCCTTTATTTTCACAATGTTGACTACACTTATTAACAACACATTTTAAAGATACATCCATTAGAAAGATCAATTTAAAGTGAATGTTCGATGTGCTCGTTTAATTCAGATAAAATGGCGTGTTTTACTATGTAGACTTTAGCATGGATAATCCATTCGCATGACACTTACAATGTAACTTTTTTTTTTCATGTCTTCATTGAATATAAAATATGTATAGCATACAAGTTCATTCATGTATATATTGCAGAGAAGACGTTTCTAAGTTGTGAAAGTTGTCTCCTGTCCAATTCTTTATTATTGAACATAAAATATTTTCAAGTATAGAAGTGAAAAATGAGGAACCATATTATCTGGTCATGCTATTTCACATTATCTGGGACTGAGATATGGGGAAACAAGAGGCTCTCATGAGTCTGTATCGCTCACCTGGTTTATATAGGCAATGAACAAAACAAGGACTGCCTATTGCAGCCTTGTTAATTGCCAATCGGCACAAAACGAGACAGATTTGTTGAGAACCTCATGTACATCAATCATACAAAGTAACAATTCATTTGATCTTGTACATTTAGAGAAGATTTAAAAAAAAATCCAATCAAAAACAAGAATTGATTGTTTTTCAATCTGGACCAAATGAGGAAACTTTATACAGCACATTTCATATGTGCTTCCTTCCAAATTTCAAATAATTTGGCCAATTGGTTTTAGAGAAGATATTTTTGATTGGCGAATCACAAACAATAATTGTCTATGACGGCCACATTAGTTGTCCAATCGGCACGAAATATTGAAATTTTGTAGAAGACCTCCCATACACCATTCCTAGAGAGTGACAATTCATTGTGTCTCCTACTGTCAGAGAAGAAAAATGTTTTAATTTCAGCCAATCAGAACAAAGGATTGCCCATGGCTACCATTTTGTTTTGTCCAATTGAAAAGAAATTATGAATTCTTATAGTGGACATTCCATATATGCTTCCTACCAAGCATCGCTTCATTTGGCAAAGCGGTTTCAGAGGAGAATATTCAAATGTGAAAAGTTAACATACGACGGACGCCAAGTGATGACAAAGCTCACATGACCTTTGGCGAGGTGAGCTAACAACGAAGAAGAATCAGAATGGTGGAAATCTAAATATAAAATCTATAAAGACAAAGTTAAAAAGACGTAAAAGAAAAGGTTCAGAATGTTTACCCTTCAGGTCAGATCAGTAGAGAAGTACTGAACAAAAAAGACGCTGTGAACTAAACGACAGAGTCAACAAAAACATTATGACCATGACACTAGCAGAGTCATTTGAAATATTTTAAAAAGAATAATCCAGAGACAGTTTGCTTCACAACTTTTGAGAAAATAACGCCAGCACATGTGAAACATGTATTAGAACCATCAATAAATATTGCCTTCGTCAGATCTGTTGCAAGAAGAGTTTCAAGATACTAAAGATGTAATCATAATCCGTATATCGAAGAAGAACATACAACACAATGGCCAAAAGTACAAGTACAAAAAGAAGAAAAAAGAACGATCTACAAAACATACACATAAAACTAAAGATCTAGTAACACGAGCCCCACTAAAACTGGAGTGGACTCAGGTGCTCCGGAAGGGTAAGCAATTCCTGCTCCACTAGTGGTACCCGTCGTGTTAATCTCGTTACAACCCCGGTGATAAGTCATGAATGAAGAAAGGACCGGGAACATGTCCTTAAAAATTGATGCTATTCAAAAGTATGCCAATGCTTAATCAAATGAAGATTTGAAACAGAAGGTATCAAAATGGAACAAAACAACTGTATCCAACATAGTACTTTGTAATTATGAGGAACAAGAATTCCCACCCTCCGATTGTTTAGAGAAATTCAATGAAAAATGTACTCGTGTTTGAATTTATACAAGTGTACAACCGTTCGACCAAGAATACAAGAATAATAAACTATACATCAAATGAAAGGAAATTGAAAATCCTTTCCACAAAAGTGAAGAATTTAGCTATTAAGACAAAACAGATTGAATTACATTACTACAAAGATACCACATGTCATGTCATGTAATAATCTACACATATCATTTACTTTCATCCTACAACCTTTATATTGAGTACTTTATGGAAACTTGTCAGTCCGATGGAAGTCGGTAAAGCGTAGATACAGGATAAAAATAGATAACCTTAACATACTCGCTTTCCTGGCTTGGTACAGGCACTTTAATAATAATTTTAAAAAAAGTAGTGGGGGTACATTAGTTTTATGGGCCCAAACTCTCTTATTGAAATAAGGTCCCATAAATGTTCTACACGTGTAAGTAAAATACAGAGCCTTGCATATAATTGGGTGAGCAGCGTTTTTGGATAAGACGTTGAGCCCTAATCTTGAATATGCATAATATAATTATTCTTCGTGACGAAAAAGTCGCCGTATGCATAAATCTAGTATTGACTTTATTGTCATGAAATGTTTTCTTCCTACTTTTAACTAAATTTGCAGTCGCTAAGAATATAAAGCCAATTAAGACAATCTTAAGCTTAATTGTCTGTAGCACCCTCTGACATAATCTTCTCAGCCGCTAAGAATATAAACATATTTACGACAGTATCAGGGATAACCTTAAGCTTAATTGTCTGTAGCACCCTCTGACATAATCTTCTTAGCCACTAAGAATATAAACATATTTACGACAGTATCAGGGATAACCTTAATTTTCTCCAACAACCTCTGACACAATCTTCAACTTATCGAAGGCCATCAGTATTTTATTAGAAGTAGACATTTTAGTCGTTTATAATTGTTTGCTTAGTATTTTGGGATTTCATCCCTTTAACATAAACACAAACGAAATATAACATTTAGAACCATTTGTCAGAGACAAGATCATCATGTCCACAACATATCAGTCTTACTTTACTCTTACCTTGAGAAGATGGTCTATATACATACTATATATTATAAGTACATTAATTTTATCTTTAGACAAACATCATATATAACTATTTTCAGTGAAGATCATTAACCATTGTTATATTATTTCTTGGGACAATTCTTTTTTCGAATATAAAAGAAGACAATAGTATGATACCATAGGCAATCTTCCAAAATTGTTATTCTACATCAAACTTTAAACTGAAATAGATGATATCATATGTATTTTAACCTATTATAGAAGATTAGTTTGTAGAGAATCCCTGTAGATTTTCTTTTTCGCATATATTACTTTGTTGCAATGCATAATAGACAGAAAAGGCAGCGATGGTGTAATGGTCATTGCTCCCATCGAGTGTAGTAGATCGTGGTTCGTGTCAAACCAAAGACTATAAAATGTGTTGCTTCTCTGTTAATTACGCCACAATAAAGGAGTAAGAGCAAAAACTGGTTGAATTAGAACAGTGGGGCGACAACAATGACAGTGTGTCTCAGTGGGGCGACATCAATGACAGTGTGTTGCAGTGGGGCGACATCAATGACAGGGTGTCTCAGTAGGGCGACATCAATGACAGTGTATCTCAGTGTGGCGACAACAATGACAGTGTGTCTCAGTGGGGCGACAACAATGACAGTGGGGCGACATCAATGACAGTGGGGCGACATCAATGACAGTGTGTCTCAGTGGGGCGACATCAATGACAGTGGGGCGACATCAATGACAGTGTGTCGCAGTGGGGCGACATCAATGACAGTGTGTCGCAGTGGGGAGACATCAATGACAGTGTGTCTCTGTGGGGCGACATCAATGAGCTAGCACTATTAAAATCCAACTAAGCGTGTTGGTCTAATACAAAGCGGACTTAATCATCTTATTGAAAATTAACTTGTTCTCGCCATGATATAGCTAAAATATTGGGCTTAAACAACAAACATTCACTCACTCAATCTATAGCTCATAATCGTACAGTAAAAACCAAGACACTTGAGGACGAAGAACTGAGTTTTGTGTTTTTTAAATTCTATATCTTCAGTGACCATCAAATGATTTGTTAATGATAGTCAGACACCAAGTAATGGAATATTCAATTATTTAGTAATTTGCAATTCAGTTCTATTAGGATACTCATAAAAACAGGTTTAAAATACATATTTAAACTCATTTTCTTTGTTCACCCGGAAGACATTATATTAGTAATGACTTTATCAATCAAAGACAGAAGAGTTTCTTATGTATAACATGACAATTTTGTAAAGATACTGTTGCAGTTCTGTGCATATGATTGAGTTTGTCGTGGCTTTGTCAGTATCACGAAGATAAAATCATGGTCATGATAAGGGATCTGAAATTATTTCTTTTCTTCGTGTGAAAATAAACACAATGATAAAATGAAAATAAAAAAACAAAAAATACTACACTGTCTGAACAGACACGAGGAAATCATTTACGCCACTGTCAAACCAAAGACTATAAAATTGGTATGTATTGCTTCTTTGTTAATTACGCAACATAAAGGAGCAGGGGCAAAGACTAGTTGGCTCGGAATCCGGATAGTGTGCCCGAGTGCAAAGACATGTCTATCAGTGGAATGCTGTTTCAATGAGCTAACACTATAAGTATCCAAGTACCGTGTTGGTCTATTATAAATCGGACATCTTCATTATTTAATTGAAACCTAGTGGTTCTCGCCATTATATATAGATTACGAATTTCCCATTTGGCGTTAAACAACAATCACTCATAATAGACAGGTTATCGTAAGATGAAGTACATTAATAAACTCTCATTGGTTTTTCCTAATTTTGTTTCCTTAGTCTTCTACGCATCATCTTATGTATAAAAAAAAAACATATATACACGTTATGAAGTCAAGTACAGTCAAACCGCCACTATTTGTTCAGCAATAATTTGGCGTTATCACGAATTTGGTGATAAACTGAGGGAAGTATGAACACAGAATGCCAATCGGGAATAGAATGACAAATTTATGGATCGGGTTAACTGATAAGGAATCAATAAATAAACAATAATAATTTATTTTAACTTATAGAAACAATATTTCATGATACAAACATGACACAGAAATTATCGTTTGTAAATAAAGTTTTTGTAAGTCATCAAACTTATTTACGATTTTGTTTGCGGGGAGTTGAATCGTAAATTGCTTATTTGATGGGATATCTCCGACAGTTCTACGCTTTACCAGTACAGGTAATTTCCTAAAAATAGAGAAATAATCTGCTATTTGTAGCTGAGTGCTTTTATGATGTTTCATTGCATACTCTATGATTTCATGTTTCTGTTTGAAATCAAACAGATTTCTTTTCCGCTTTGGATATTATTTACACTACGAAATTGAAAACAATGAAAACTTCAAACAAATTTTATACAACAATTAACTGTAATCAGAGTGTTTGTACAAGAACTTCAATTTACATTAATTGTTTGTAAACCTACCTGTAAAATAACAAACACCTGTAAAATCATCGACGTGTGATATAACTGATTGGCATTATATCGAGGGACAATCAACAGTAAATTGACCATTTGATCTTTTGACGCCTGGGCAGATGGAGATATGCGAGTTTGGCATTATAACGAGGTTTTTTACATGGAAGGAAAACGGGACTTGATATAACAGATGCAATGTATCATAAAATGAGAAACTAAAAATACCACTGTCTGAACAGTTCCAAAATCAGATAAAACAAATCGTAGAAATTCATCTTATAAAGACTTTAAATAACCTACAATATATTGTAAAGCAATTAATTTGTAGCTTAGAAACATGTGGGAGTTTTTCTAAACTATCTAAGATATCACATGTGTGTCCTCTGGTGACATTACGGTAATTAATTTGTAGCTTAGAAACATGTGGGAGTTTTTCTAAACTATCTAAGATATCACATGTGTGTCCTCTGGTGTACATTACGGTAATTAATTTCTCTTGTGATTTGATGTTGTCAACTTCTCTAGTGAATTGTTATTTTACGATATCAAACGAGAGTCCCATTTTTCCACGATTAGAGAGCATTTTAAAGAGATTTGTATTGTTCCAAAAAGTGTATAAGGGTAATAACAAAATTGCCGACCTCCGAACAATCTTACAAAGGGAAAGTCAAAACTCATAAGTATATATATAAACAGACACAATCAGTCAACAACCGGAAAACTGTGAAAACCGTAATGACCCTGACTTGGTACAGGCATTTCTAAAGAAATGGTGGGCTGAATCAGATTTTAAAGCGCCAAACCTCCCAAATGACAATGCTGAAACATGTTTGGTTTGGTGTTAATTTCAGTCTGTTATGACACGTGCAATTTGGAAATGTACATGTGCTGAAAGAATCCATTAAGCAAACATTTATCCTAAACCTTTGTAAATGACAGGTGTTTCTACTTATCTATAACTTATTCTATGCATTCAATGTATACATTTTCTCTTCAATATACATGTATTTATCGAGTGCAACATCCTCGCTAGTTAGTTATATAACAACTGTTTGATGTTGATATTACTACCCGCTCAATAAATAAACGGCAGAGAAAACCGAAGGTACAATCAAGAATGAACACTCCAGAGACATTGGCAACATTGGGGAAGACAAGACACAGGACGAAGACAAACAAAATACGACAACACAACACAAACAACTAAAATGATGAGCAATACATACCCCACCAAAAACCGGGAGTGAACCCATGTGATGGCGAAGAGTAAGCAGTCCATGCTTCATATAAGACACCCTCCGTATTACTCATATAGTGAAGTCCGATAAAAATCGATGATAGAGGTACGAAACTACGAATAAAGGAAAAAATCCATTGTCATTGCAGATATGGCTATTTCGTAACGGTCAACCAGATCATGATGACGACCGTATAATTTTGTAGCGATAACTTCAACCTAGGAGCAACGTAGCCTTGTTTTAGCAATTTTTGCGTCAACAGCTGGGCTCAGTCCAGAACATCACTGTACTGGACACAAGCTCTAGATCTAGAATAACTTATGAGTTGTGAAATGTAAAGTCCATAAGCTGGTGATGCTGAAATATTGCTACTTATGAAAGGGAAGTGAAGTCATCACTTTGTCGTAATTTTGTTTTCAATCGTCCTCCGTTGTCGATTTCAATATGAAGGTTAAGGAATGAAGCAGACATTTGAGTGAAAGTAGTTTGTATAATCATGTTGATGAAAAAGTAGACCACTGTGCATTAATAGTTGCAGAGGTTGGTTGATTGATTAATTGGTGTTTAGCGTAAGCTTTAGCAATATTTCAGCTATATCGTGGCGTGAGCACATTTTTAATTAGCTTAAGACACCTTCATGACTCTTAGACATAAAACGTACTTCAAATAAAACAAATGGGTTTTGGTACAAATAAAAGAAATATTAAAAAGATAAAATCACATATTTAGAACCTATTTATATAATTATACTTTAGGATATAAATCAATTTCCTTAAAAAATTTCAAAATTGTGTTGTCTGCCACATTTGTAAATAAATCGTATGAAGTGTTGACATTGTAAAAGTTCTGACGAACGTCAGCAACATCTACGCAGTCTATCAAAACATGTTTGATTGAATAATTGGAATTACACGGAATACATTCCGGTCGTTCTTCATTATTTAATAGATAACTATGTGCTAACCTACCATGTCTGATACAACATCTGGTCAAGACTACCTGTTCCTTCCGATTTTGACCGTAAGAACAAGGAGTATTGCCAACTATGGAATGCATTTCGTGTAATCTATTATGAATTTGCTGGTCCCAACTGTCTTGCCGGCGTTTTAAAATATATTTCATAATAAAAGGTTTAAAATCAGTATAAGGAATAGAACAATTGGATACAAGATCATCCAATGCATTCTTGACTTCCTGGTCAACGACTGTGTTCCCATGGAAACCTATATGATTAGGGATCCATGTAAAAATTACATGTTTACCAATAGCAACAAGACTTGTATAAATTTTAGCAATTTTTAAAATAAAAGGGTTTTGAATTTTACAACTCTCAATTGCCACCAGGCAAGAAAGAGAATCTGAACAGATCATGAATTTACTTTTATCAGAAGAGGTAACGAACTTCAAAGCAAGAAGTATTGCATTAGCTTCTGCACTGAAGATCGAACTGGCAGATGGTAATCGAGCAGAGTAAACCTGCTGTCCAAAAACAGCTGCCGATGCTACTCTATCGCCATCTTTTAAACCATCAGTATATATTGTAGAGTATTCAGATGTTACCGATCTAATTTCAGCAAAATGTTGTTGAATTAGTAAAGGGTTTGTTTCAGACTTTTTGTATTGTGTAAGTTCAGTAATTACAGAGGTGCGATGTCATCCAAATTTATATCAGAATTTTCAATGTGTGATTTAACTCGATGTTCAAAAGGTTGAATTGTATTGGGTTGTTTATCGTAATCATTTTCATATAAAGGATTAAAACACAGTCGTATGCAGCATAAGCCTTCAATTTCGTTGCATTCTGCATACCAAGTTTGATACGTCTGTTTGCAATGGAAGGCTCGTTTGCTTCAACATACAAACTCAACTGGAGACGTTCTGAACGCTCCAAGTGAGAGTCGTAATCCTTAATGATGGACTGTATCAAGCAACTTGATATAAGATGGACGGGCTGAACCGTAAACGATACATCCGTAATCCAATTTTGATCGAATCAACGATCTATAAATTTAATAAAACCATGCTATCAACACCTTAGTCGGTACTGGACACAAATTCTAAAATATTAAGTGCTTTAAGTCACTTATATTTAAGCATTTTAATATTAATATGAAGTAGAAAGGTAAGTTTACTATCAAAAAGAAGACATAGAAATTTAGTTTCCGGTACTATCTTTATAGGGGGAATTATATAATTTTAACTCCAGGTGTGGATGGAGTCCTTTTTTATTACAAAAGTGCATACCTAGTTTTTGAGCTGGAGAATTTAAATCTCCATTGCCCATTGTTCTATCTTATTTAGACATAGTTGTAATTGTCTTTCAATGATGTTTATATTTTTACCACGATAACATATCAGGAAGTCATCTACATAAAGAGAGCCCTCAATGTTATCATTTAAAACTTTAGCAAGACTGTTTATTTGAATACCAAGCAATGTATAAGAGAGGATACTTCCCTGGGGAACTCCTATCTCTTGTTCCTGAATGTCAGAATAAGTTGAATTAACTCTTGACATTAAATTCTCTATCAGATAGAAAATTTGAAATAAAATAAAAATAAATAGCTTACCTTTCAACCTCATATCAAAGAGGTCTTTTAAAATGCCATATTTCCATGTTGTGTCATATGCTTTTTCAAGGTCGAAAAAGATAGACACAGCATGTTCCTTTTTGGCAAAAGCGTTTCGAATAAAAGTTTCAAAACGGACAAGATGATCTAAAGTGCTTCTACCTTGACGGAATCCACACTGTAGTGTAATTTACTCAGTAAGTCTTTCCTGACATTTCCCAGGCAGTCACTTCATGAAAACAGCGTGCAATGGTAATTAAAACTAATAGGTATAATATTTGATTTTAAGTTGAATTTTTAAGATTATTGGTACACAAAATTCAAGGAAATGTTCGGAAAAAATTGAAAATACCAAAAGGATAATAAGAAGCCATAAATCGAAGAACGACAGACAACAAAATGGCCAGGACAGAAAGACAAACAATGGTACACAAAACACTACATAGAAACCTAATATTTAGCCATATGAATCTCTCTAAACAACATTAGATGATAAAGTTTGTCAGTGACTTGCGACAGGTCGGTGGTTTTCTCATGGTCCTCCGGCTTCCTCCACCAATAAAACTGACCGCTACGATATAACTGAAATATTGTTGAAAGTGGCGTTAAACACCATTAAACAAACCCTCTACACAACGGGGTGAACTCAGAAGCTCCGGAAGTATGACTAGTCCTTACTCCACTTGTCGCATCCGTAGTGTTATTCATGTTGAAAATTCAATGAAACGTCATGAATGAGGAAGGAAGCTATGATTGTGATAACATACACGGAATATGAAATACGAAATACTTTATTAAAGAAAGCTCAATAATTGAACATTAAGGTTGACAAAGATTATGAGATAGTAGATGAA
Source organism: Bathymodiolus septemdierum (assembly GCA_963383655.1). Classification (NCBI taxonomy): domain Eukaryota; kingdom Metazoa; phylum Mollusca; class Bivalvia; order Mytilida; family Modiolidae; genus Bathymodiolus; species Bathymodiolus septemdierum. Next base: position 44,693,141 of record OY726520.1, read on the forward strand.
AGAATGACATAACAAAATAACAAATAAAATTATATATTATAGTTTGCATTTGGGAAGCAATGAAAGAGATAACTGTATTTGGAAAAGATAAAATATAAAACATGCATGCAGAGAACTATGTTCGAAAAAATAAATGGCTCATACTAAAAAATTAAATATATTTTGATATTAATTTTGTAGTAAAATATGATTAGGTCTCTACATAACGTTAATGCGTTATCTTGTATTATATTATTATCCGGAGCACACGAGTTCACACCCGGGTTTTAGTGGACTTCGTGGTGCTCGATCTTTAGTTTTCTGTGTAAGAAGAGTTTGAAGATACCAAAGGGGCAATCAGAATCCGTATATCGAAGAAGTGTAATGTTTTCTAGATCGATGTTTGGCCGTTGTGTTATCTGCTTCTGATGACCCTTAATGGATATTTTCAAATGCCATGATGTTATGTCAGGCAATGTACTGATATTCGACGGAAAGCAACAAAAAAGGTCTCGACAATAACGAGACAGAGGAATCGAACGTATAGCAAGATTCAACCTCCGTTAACACAACTTTTTATCGAAATGTCGGTACTAAGATAGGAAAGTGTGCGGTCATGTATTTGTACGTTAAGGGTATCGATTTTTGTATTTATCTACAATTGTTTTTATTGGACTTTGGAAATGTTGCGACAGGGTAGTATTCTTTGTTTCATTGTATTGCAACAACAAATATACGAAGTTAATACTGTACTTTTGATTAGATATATCAAAAGATTATATTCTTGATTCATTCCAATACCATAATCCCAGTCCTCATTGAAAGGTTAGACAACTATTAATTTGAAGTGATTTACCCCTAGAGCGAAATTTAATTTGGATAATCAATGCAGTTCACTTACTTTTAAACTTATCCATTACCTATTTGAACTATTGCGCTGGACATTGTTAGGGACCCTAGGTTTAAGGCCAACGAAGTATTTCGTGCAATGAGAGCTAATTTGAACACGACGAACACACACTGCATCACTGACAGAAAACGAACAGAGAAAAATAAAGAAAAAAATTAAGTAGCTATTAACATAGATGTTGGAACTGGACTCTTAATAGAAAACTTTGATACAACTGGTGATGTATTTCTTTTATCGATGAGAAAGGGAAAATCTCAGAACTTTACGTGACAAGGCATCATCTCAGTTACTAAGGTGTATTGCCACTAAACATGGGTAACAGTCGAAAAGAACAAAATGGATTCCTACATTGTTGGATAAAAAATAAACCTGATTAGATACTGCAAAATACTGAATGTCAGCAGACACCTACATATTTTAGGATAATTTTAAGCCCATGTTTGATGTCCGTGTGGTTTTAAATAAAAAATTGATTGCATTGGAAACAAACCACCTGAATGTGTGTTAAATCGAAAGTGAAAGTAGGATTTTTGACGGTAGACATCTTCGGACTGTCAGTTTTTTCTTATATGCCATTAAATGTATGTTGATTTTCGGAGTTAAGCTTCCAATTAGGTACCCCTTCCATGAGATATGAGTTTCACTTAGATTAAACTTAAGATGAATCCTGTATGAAAGCTCAATTTTGTTTTATTTAACATAGAAGTCTATGGAGAATTCTTTAGTGGTATTACTCCTTTTAGACAAAAAATAAGAAATTAAATTTTGATGGTACCATGCTCAAATTGGCTTTGAACAGTCACAACAGACCCAGTTTGACATTTTCCACACCAAAATGTTACAAAATACATCAAGGTGTCATGTTACAGCTTCAATATGAATATTATGCAATATTTTGGAAAATATTCCCCATGCACTAGATGTACATGCACAGAGGGTATTGAAATATAATTGTATACTTATTTATGACTTTACAATTATTGAGACTGGTGGATTTAATGTGTTTTTGTAGTAAAAGGCCAGATGATGTTGAAAAAGATTGCAAAAATCAAGAATTTTAACAATTTCATGTTGCGGCATTTAGTCGACTTCAAATATGGTATATGGTGATACCGTTTTTGAAAATTTTATAATCCTACTTATTTTTACTCATGAATTTTGGTAGTTATAGTTAGAACACATGTAAAATGTACATATGAAAAAATATGAGGCTATAGAAAGCAGCTTTATTTCAGAATTATGTACTTAAAACCAGGTAATTTCAGTGATCCCAGGAAAATTGCATTTGTCACTGGACATTTACTGTTAATTTTTCAAATTGTTAATGTGGATTTTATATTTTTAGAGTATAAATTAACTGTACATGTACATTTATGCATCCGGCTAACTTGAAACATAACAAAAGTTGTCAAGAAACATTCATTTATTGAGTTTTGAAGAAAATTACAATTGCAGGTCACAAGAAATAACAGAAATCTGAAAATCAACAATCATAATTTTACAAATTTTGGGCAGTTTGAAGTAATGTTTGCTTAATATCTAGGTATTAGGTCTTATTTAATGTCTTGCAATGCATAATTAATGGGAACATAGCATGAATTAACATAATTTAGTATATTGTGAGATCATTTCTATGAGGCCAAAAAAAAAGGGGGGGTATGCTTAAAATAGTTTTTTTCATATTAATTAGATGTTAAATGTACAAATGAAGCAGATATACATGTCATAAGTTTCTTATTGTGTTGAAAATCAGCTTTATACTTGTAATATATTGAGATAAAAAGCCATTGTCATGTTATTTCACAATCTGAACTCAACAGCAGAAAAATCAGATTTTTTCTTTAAAAGCTTCATGGAGGTACCTTTGTATATGGACATAAATTCTTTCAAATATTGGACTGCCATATACCTGATATAGTTTTTTTGACTGGATATTGGTATAGGAATATAAATAAGGCAAGGAAAAGGTTAGAGAAACAAGTTTTTATTAAAATCTGATTCAACCCACCATTTCTTTAGAAATGCCTGTACCAAGTCAGGGTCATTACGGTTTTCACAGTTTTCCGGTTGTTGACTGATTTTGTCTGTTTATATAATTATGAGTTTTGACTTTCCCTTTGTAAGATTGTTCGGAGTTCGGTAATTTTGTTATTACCTTTATTAGACAAAAAGCAAGAAATTAAATTTTGATGGTACCATGCTCAAGTTGGCTTTGAACAGTCACAACAGACCCAGTTTGACATTTTCCACACCAAAATGTTACAAAATACATCAAGGTGTCATGTTGCAGCTTCAATATGAATATTATGCAATATTTTGGAAAATATTCCCCATGCACTAGATGTACATGCACAGAGGGTATTGAAATATAATTGTATACTTATTTATGACTTTACAATTATTGAGACTGGTGGATTTAATGTGTTTTTGTAGTAAAAGGCCAGATGATGTTGAAAAAGATTGCAAAAATCAAGAATTTTAACAATTTCATGTTGCGGCATTTAGTCGACTTCAAATATGGTATATGGTGATACCGTTTTTGAAAATTTTATAATCCTACTTATTTTTACTCATGAATTTTGGTAGTTATAGTTAGAACACATGTAAAATGTACATATGAAAAAATATAAAGCTATAGAAAGCAGCTTTATTTCAGAATTATGTACTTAAAACCAGGTAATTTTAGTGATCCCAGGAAAATTGCATTTGTCACTGGACATTTACTGTTAATTTTTCAAATTGTTAATGTGGATTTTATATTTTTAGAGTATAAATTAACTGTAAATGTACATTTATGCATCCGGCTAACTTGAAACATAACAAAAGTTGTCAAGAAACATTCATTTATTGAGTTTTGAAGAAAATTACAATTGCAGGTCACAAGAAATAACAGAAATCTGAACATCAACAATCATAATTTTACAAATTTTGGGCAGTTTGAAGTAATGTTTGCTTAATATCTAGGTATTAGGTCTTATTTAATGTCTTGCAATGCATAATTAATGGGAACATAGCATGAATTAACATAATTTAGTATATTGTGAGATCATTTCTATGAGGCCAAAAAAAAAGGGGGGATATGCTTAAAATAATTTTTTTCATATTAATTAGATGTTAAATGTACAAATGAAGCAGATATACATGTCATAAGTTGCTTATTGTGTTGAAAATCAGCTTTATACTTGTAATATATTGAGATAAAAAGCCATTGTCATGTTATTTCACAATCTGAACTCAACAGCAGAAAAATCAGATTTTTTCTTTAAAAGCTTCATGGAGGTACCTTTGTATATGGACATAAATTCTTTCAAATATTGGACTGCCATATACCTGATATAGTTTTTTTGACTGGATATTGGTATAGGAATATAAATAAGGCAAGGAAAATGTTAGAGAAACAAGTTTTTATTGCTTTTAGACAAAAAACAAGAAATTAAATTTTGATGGTACCATGCTCAAGTTGGCTTTGAACAGTCACAACAGACCCAGTTTTACATTTTCCACACCAAAATGTTACAAAATACATCAAGGTGTCATGTTACAGCTTCAATATGAATATTATGCAATATTTTGGAAAATATTCCCCATGCACTAGATGTACATGCACAGAGGGTATTGAAATATAATTGTATACTTATTTATGACTTTACAATTATTGAGACTGGTGGATTTAATGTGTTTTTGTAGTAAAAGGCCAGATGATGTTGAAAAAGATTGCAAAAATCAAGAATTTTAACAATTTCATGTTGCGGCATTTAGTCGACTTCAGATATGGTATATGGTGAAACCGTTTTTGAAAATTTTATAATCCTACTTATTTTTACTCATGAATTTTGGTAGTTATAGTTAGAACACATGTAAAATGTACATATGAAAAAATATAAGGCTATAGAAAGCAGCTTTATTTCAGAATTATGTACTTAAAACCAGGTAATTTTAGTGATCCCAGGAAAATTGCATTTGTCACTGGACATTTACTGTTAATTTTTCAAATTGTTAATGTGGATTTTATATTTTTAGAGTATAAATTAACTGTAAATGTACATTTATGCATCCGGCTAACTTGAAACATAACAAAAGTTGTCAAGAAACATTCATTTATTGAGTTTTAAAGAAAATTACAATTGCAGGTCACAAGAAATAACAGAAATCTGAAAATCAACAATCATAATTTTACAAATTTTGGGCAGTTTGAAGTAATGTTTGCTTAATATCTAGGTATTAGGTCTTATTTAATGTCTTGCAATGCATAATTAATGGGAACATAGCATGAATTAACATAATTTAGTATATTGTGAGATCATTTCTATGAGGCCAAAAAAAAAGGGGGGTATGCTTAAAATAATTTTTTTCATATTAATTAGATGTTAAATGTACAAATGAAGCAGATATACATGTCATAAGTTGCTTATTGTGTTGAAAATCAGCTTTATACTTGTAATATATTGAGATAAAAAGCCATTGTCATGTTATTTCACAATCTGAACTCAACAGCAGAAAAATCAGATTTTTTCTTTAAAAGCTTCATGGAGGTACCTTTGTATATGGACATAAATTCTTTCAAATATTGGACTGCCATATACCTGATATAGTTTTTTTGACTGGATATTGGTATAGGAATATAAATAAGACAAAGAAAAGATTAGAGAAACAAGTTTTTATTGTTCTTAGGTGTATTGCGACTAAACATGGGTAACAGTCGAAAGTAGTGCGTAAACACAAAATGGATTCCTACATTGTTGGATGAAAAATAAACCTGATTAGATACTGCAAAATACTGAATGTCAGCAGACACCTACATATTTTAGGATAATTTTTAAGCCCATGTTTGATGTCCTTGTCGTTTTAAGTAAAAAATAGATTGCATTGGAAAGAAACCACCTGAATGTGTGTTAAATCGAAAGTGAAAGTAGGATTTTTGACGGTAGACATCTTCGAACTGTCAGTTTTTTCTTATATGCCAAAGAATTTTCTTGTATGTTGATTTTCGGAGTTAAGCTTCCAATTAGGTACCCCTTCCACGAGATATGAGTGTCACTTAGATTAAACTTAAGATGAATCCTGTATGAAAGCTCAATTTTGTTTTATTTAACATAGAAGTCTATGGAGAATTCTTTAGTGGTATTACTCCTAATAAAGCTCTATTCTAATATAGTGCTAAATAGTTCGTCTTTCTGTGAGGATAATTACTGCTTCAGTATACTAACGGTGTGGGACAATTGCAACTTTAACTCTAACACTTTTGGAGTAAGTGTTTAGACATTTATATATATATACAAATATTTCATACAGACCTTTATCCTTGGAGATCCGGTAGGGTAGATATGCGGTACATCTTTATTGAGACTAATATATATATAAAGAAAGAAAGAAACAGAGAGAGAGGGGGGGACTGTAAGAAGAGTTTGAAGATACCAAAGGGGTATTCAGAATCCGTATATCGAAGAAGAACAGACAACACAATGGCCAAAAGAAAAAGTAAAAAAAACACAAACAACGATATACAAAACATACACATAAAACTAAAGATCGAGTAACACGAACCCCACTATAAACCAGGGGAGAACTCGTGTGCTCCGTAAATGAGCTTAAAATGTGTACAATCCATTTCCAAAAAAATAAAAAGAACTCTGAAATGCTTTAACATATATTTCGCATAACAGGTATGCTTCTTCAGTATAATGATGCAAGGGTAGATTTGACATTGTTTGCTTGTAAACAAAATTTTGACAATCAATTATATAATTCTCGTATATTTTTTCTCCTAATTTTTCCTTTCTAAAATATAGTATTTCAAATAGTGCCACCAACGACCACTTTTAACACATGAGCTGTTGGAATTTGTCCTGAATGCATGGAGAGTGATGTTAAATGTTGTAAAATAAAAGAACATCATCACAAGATGACAGAAATTAAAGTACTGAATAACAAAACAAGGCATGGCATCAAAAACAGAGTAAATATATACAAGAAAAACACATATTTCTGATTGAAGGTAGATCATTGCCTCCCAGCAATACTTTTTCTCATTTATTCTCATGTGGTCGTCGATGGCCCGTTGCAAGGAAAAATTACCAGAAATAGTGTTTGAGCAAAAAATATACGATTACAATATAATTAATTGATTGTCAAAAATAAGTACATCAACAAACAATGTCAAATCGATACTAGCATCATATTGAAGAAAACATCTGTGTTATTTGAAATATCTATTGTTTATTCCAATGTTTTCATTACACTTTACATTTATTTTTTAATGTTGTAGTGTATATATTTTAGACGTTCTATGATTTATTTTCTGCATGCAGTATCAGTTGTTTACTGTCAAACATAAAGATGATTGTTAGCTTACATTTACTATATATCCATTTTGTCGGAATGTAAACTGCATGAGGCTTAATGCATGACTAGAAATGCGAGGCTTGTCGAGTACTTAACCTTCGAGCCGAATGCAAATACATTTTTGTATTTCAAGACAATGATTGTATATTCTGTTTATCTTGAGGCATTATATCAGCTAACAAATAATGAAACCTTTGAAAAAATATGTACGATTGATAAAGTAACGATATTTTCTTAAATATACATGTTTCAGGCAATTCTATGTGTGCAGTGCCTTCTTTGAAGCTTGGCTATGAATCCTTGCGGCACCGTCTCCGTAATGATTCTGTTGAAAGCTCTTTATTGTACTGTAATCGGCCTCTTCAGGGAAGACGCAAACGATGAAAATAATATTTAAGCAGACAGGTTTGCATAGCGAAATATTAAATCGTTCAATCAGAACAACCAGCTTTAACGGAGACATAATATCTGTATCAGGGCAACCGTTTTAATCCTCTATTAACAGTAGTGTCAACCGGGTGACATATCAGAGAGGAAGCGTAAGGCTTTTTCCGAAAGCCGTTATAATTGACATCCCAAGATCTGCAGTATCTACCTTTAACATAGCACACAAACGTGAAAGAATTTTTTTGTCAAATACATATTGAAAATATACCATATTCGCTTATGTGACACATAGAAGTGAAACATTGAAATTGTTTCTTTTTTCTTTCTTCAATACATATTGTATAAAAATGTCTTTATATTTAATTTAGATAAGTCATTCTACATGTGGTTTAATAATAAAAGACAATCACATAGACTTCCTTGGATTGCTATGAAAATCGCATAATTCGTTTCTTGTTCTTCAAAACTCTGCATACTTTTCCAGTGGCAGTCAAACTTCGTTGTGTCAATTTATCAAAATTAACTTATGAAAACAACACAGTGCACTCTACGAGGGACGCAGGATTACTACATACGAAGAGTATTATTTCGTTTTGAAGTACACTTGGTAACACGATAGAATAAGACGAGCGCAAATCGCCATGCCAGAACATATTTTTGATTGTAAGGATACAGGCAATAACCGAAGAAACCGAAAAAGGGGTACGTATGGAAAAAAAACTTACTTTTTGGGTATTTGTGCATCGTAAAACAAAAGACTAGGTGTAAATTTATATATATTCATAGATTCGTTAAATTAGTTGCCATTTACTGTTTATAAATGTGATATTTAGCTATAAAGTTGTTGCGTTTCTTTCCCTCCTGAAAGTAATTGTCTTTAACCAGGAGATTCTACCTTTTTATCTAGATCTATAGTCATCAGTTAACTACAAGCATTCACTGACACTGGTATTGTCATTTCCATGTTTATTTTGTCAGTTAACAACAAGCATTCACTGACACTGATATTGTCATTTCCATGTTTATTTTGTCAGTTAACTACAAGCATTCACTGACACTGGTATTGTCATTTCCATGTTTATTTTGTCAGTTAACTACAAGCATTCACTGACACTGGTATTGTCATTTCCATGTTTATTTTGTCAGTTAACTACAAGCATTCACTGACACTGGTATTGTCATTTCCATGTTTATTTTGTCAGTTAACAACAAGCATTCACTGACACTGGTATTGTCATTTCCATGTTTATTTTGTCAGTTAACTACAAGCATTCACTGACACTGGTATTGTCATTTCCATGTTTATTTTGTCAGTTAACAACAAGCATTCACTGACACTGGTATTGTCATTTCCATGTTTATTTTGTCAGTTAACTACAAGCATTCACTGACACTGGTATTGTCATTTCCATGTTTATTTTGTCAGTTAACAACAAGCATTCACTGACACTGGTATTGTCATTTCCATGTTTATTTTGTCAGTTAACTACAAGCATTCACTGACACTGGTATTGTCATTTCCATGTTTATTTTGTCAGTTAACTACAAGCATTCACTGACACTGGTATTGTCATTTCCATGTTTATTTTGTCAGTTAACTACAAGCATTCACTGACACTGGTATTGTCATTTCCATGTTTATTTTGTCAGTTAACAACAAGCATTCACTGACACTGGTATTGTCATTTCCATGTTTATTTTGTCAGTTAACTACAACCATTCACTGACACTGGTATTGTCATTTCCATGTTTATTTTGTCAGTTAACTACAAGCATTCACTGACACTGGTATTGTCGTTTCCATGTTTATTTTGTCAGTTTACTACAAGCATTCACTGACACTGGTATTGTCATTTCCATGTTTATTTTGTCAGTTAACAACAAGCATTCACTGACACTGGTATTGTCATTTCCATGTTTATTTTGTCAGTTAACTACAAGCATTCACTGACACTGGTATTGTCATTTTCATGTTTATTTTGTCAGTTAACAACAAGCATTCACTGACACTAGTATTGTCATTTTCATGTTTATTTTGTCAGTTAACTACAAGCATTCACTGACACTGGTATTGTCATTTCCATGTTTATTTTGTCAGTTAACTACAAGCATTCACTGACACTGGTATTGTCATTTCCATGTTTATTTTGTCAGTTAACTACAAGCATTCACTTACACTGGTATTGTCATTTCCATGTTTATTTTGTCAGTTAACTACAAGCATTCACTGACACTGGTATTGTCATTTCCATGTTTATTTTGTCAGTTAACTACAAGCATTCACTGACACTGGTATTGTCATTTCCATGTTTATTTTGTCAGTTAACTACAAGCATTCACTGACACTGGTATTGTCATTTCCATGTTTATTTTGTCAGTTAACTACAAGCATTCACTGACACTGGTATTGTCATTTCCATGTTTATTTTGTCAGTAACTACAAGCATTCACTGACACTGGTATTGTCATTTCCATGTTTATTTTGTCAGTTAACTGCAAGCATTCACTGACACTGGTATTGTCATTTCCATGTTTATTTTGTCAGTTAACTACAAGCATTCACTGACACTGGTATTGTCATTTCCATGTTTATTTTGTCAGTTAACTACAAGCATTCACTGACACTGGTATTGTCATTTCCATGTTTATTTTGTCAGTTAACAACAAGCATTCACTGACACTTATTGTTATATCCAGGCCTGCCCCCGGATTTTAGAGGGGTTCGTGTTGCTCTTTTAGTTTTCTATGTAATGTTTTGCAGTCGTTGTCTGTCCTTTTTCTTTTGGCCATTGTATTGTCTGTCCTTCCATTTACGGATTCCGATTACTACTTTGGTATCTTCAAATTCTTCTTAAACTTTTACCTACTTTTTGTAGAGATCCAATTGCCGAGAAGGATGGAATCTCATTAACCCGTTGAACCTCCACATTTATGTGCCTATTTAAAGTAAAGACCCGGATTTCGATCACCTCGTGGAGTGTGTTTTTTGTGTTCAATGATTTAAAGTGATTGGTAGATCTAGTTTTTCCTTAGGTTTATGCATGCTAGAGGAATTGTTGGTCTTCACTGTTTAATGTTTCTCTTCATACATGTATAACATTTAAAAGGTTAAGGCCATCATTTGGCATCAACCGTTTTTTTTATAGAACTAATAGGTCACGAAGAAAAAATATATTATATTCAAATTCTTTATTAATAAAGAAAGCTCCATAAGGAACATGCATGTATGAAAGAATGCACAAATGACTAGAATAAACAAAAGAATAAAACACGGAAATACAAGGAAAATAAAAAATAATAACAATACTACAATTGTACCAGAGGGAGTCATACCCAAATATTTATAGACTATATATAAACAATACATTGGTATACATATATATATATAAACATGAATCAGCACTGTTGGTTATAGAACATAAATATATTCAGTTACTTATCTGATAAATCTCTTATTGAAAGGCAAGTTGCTATAAAATTTGCAAGATTTTTACCGATTTCTCTGTCTTCGTTACTCAATAACCATATAAATTTATTTCTATCTGATAATTCCGGGAAAAAATTGTTATTTATATTAGAAAAGAAAGTATTTTATTTATAAGTGTTCTTCATCCTCAACTGCCTCACAGTTACATTGTTTGCATATTCTATTTTCAACTGCAGTTTTTGGAATTGTGTATCTGCCCCTTTCAATTTCAAGTTTATGTGCACTTATTCGAAAGCGAGCTAGGGTTGATCGATTTGATAATTCTTTTATATTATCTAAGTATTTTTCCTGTTGGAATATAAATTTAAATTTACAATATGTACGTAATTTATTTTCATTTCTGTTAGTAGCTGGGTTTTGCTTAACTAAATTAATCTTCTCCCTCCAAATTTTTGTATATCTCTCTTAATTTTTTTCTTATTATATTCATTTCTCTTGCACCGCAAGTAAGTGGAGATTTAAACATTTTCAACATATCATGTTCTTTTAAAATATAATAAATACAGCTAACCCAACAATGCTGACCATTATTATGCATTTTATTATTTTCATCTAATGCTAATTTAAGTATACAATTTGTTTTATCTTCATCCACCCAGTTATCGCTGAATATTTCGTCACTGGCATGGTTTATTAGCAATATTTATCGTTGACATTTACAATCCCTAATAATGTATTACTATAAAAGCTAAGGTTCTCAAGGATAGGTAACCTTGGACTTGGCTAATGTCGGCTATCCTTTTTGGTCGTTTGATTAAACTGCCCCGGAAGACGTTTTAATTATTTGGTTTTCGAATTATTTCACTTTGAGCGTCTCTGATGAAGGTTATTCCAGAAACGTGTCGTGCACACTAAATTAGATATCAACATTTGATCAAAATAAAAGATATCGCAAATACGACAAACGTCCCCTCCATACATTCACCTAGAAATTGACAGTGATGGTCAGTTCAGGACAATATTGTACGACAAAACATTATTTCAATCTTCCCAATGTGAATTTCCATTTAGATGTAGTAACATTTTTAGTAGAACATGCATATGTAGTATAAATCGCTACAAGTTAATAAGATATTCTTTAGCTTGTGTTTCCTATTAATTTTTCCCTGATAGAGGGCTGCTGCTAACAAGGAAGTTACTAAACCAATGTTCCAAATGCTACAAGTCATTACTTCATTTATTTTTACCATCACCAATACGGAATATGGGAATTACAATTGACAATTGTTGCCTTTTTGTTGTTTTCCTTTTGGTCATTGTATTGTCTGTCCTTCGATTTACAGATTCTGATATCATCAATACTTTTCTCGCAATTATCTGGTGGATGGTATGGTCTAGTATTTGTGAATGTACGGATTGCAGGGAAATAACTATGATACACTGTAGAGATTGTTAGAAATATTGTTATATTAAAATTTATTTAATGTAGTGTTTTGTTTCTTTGATGGTGTTTAACGCCACTTTCAACAATACTTCAGTTTTATTGATGGAGGAAACGGGAGGACCCGGAGAAAACCACCGACCTGTCGAAAGTCACTGACAAACTTTAAAACAAAATGGTCTACCCCTCACCCTGATCGAGATTCGACTCACAACATTAGTAGTAACAGGCACTGATGGCATAGGTAGTTGTAAATCCAACTACCATGCGATCAAGGCCACGATGGTCTCAATGTAGTGTTGGTGTGATAATAATTTACAATCTAGCTGCTTAGTAAAAACAAACGGACGAATTATGCATTTCGTTTCCTCAGCTATTATTAGTAAATATTACTACTTCATGACACTGGTGTCCCTGCAAACAACACTCAATAGCAATACTCATTTCCAGGTTTAATTTACATTATCCTCTGAAATCCTCACACATTTTTACTAAGCAGTAAAAGAATGTATTAAGTGATTACGATTACCATATTAACACTACACTGCACTTTACAATACTAAAACTATGCATTTCTAATTTTAAAATTAAAGATCGTTTCAAACAGCTTATAAACCGTTATTTTAGCCCCCCATCCTTTTTTTCAAAAGAAAAAAAAACACAAAAAAACAAATCAAAAAATGGCATACGCAGGTACTTATGATTAGTTTTCTTCATGTGTTGGATCGAACGTATGGTTCTTATGAAACCTACCACTTAAAACAATACGTTCTTCTGATATATAGTATACCTTAATACAAAATTATCATTAACAGCGAAATGATAGTGGGTAGCAATACAAGTGGCATGTATAGGAATAAATATATACAGCAAATACAGTATTGAAATAACGAAACATAAATAATCATTGAAAATCGAAGTAAACAGTCTAAATATTTTCGTTTTCCGACTGGTTTTCTTTTTTCCAAAAGTCTATCACTATTTGTCTAACTCTTCTCTTTCGTACCTTCTTATCATGTACATGTAGAAAGAAAATTCGAATCAGGTTGGGAATCATGGTCACTATGACAACAGACATAACATTCAGAACTTGACTGGCGTCACGTGACCTCACGTTTTTAATGTACTTTGAAATAAAAACAATGGAAGTTAATACAAGGATTTGTACTACCACAATCTGAACAATAATATGAAAAAATGCAATGTGAACTGGATGATACCGATCAACAACATAACTAAACAGTTTTTTTCGTATCCCAGGAATTTGCTTCCTGTATTTCACATATTCACGTCCGTCTGGATTTTGAATTGATAGTAATGGCGTCGTATCTTCTATTAGCACTATATTCGCCAAGGCTATGATAGTCATGGGATTACTCTCTGTTCTGTCATTAAAATATGCCATTGCCATGTGTGATTTTCGCAATTTAATTGATGCTTTAATTGTATTATTAAGTAATTCTTTATATTCCTCTTCGAAATGCTTCGTGACATTATGTACATATAGAATAATCATTATTACATAGTATACAAACCCAAAGGAGAGACCTGGGAAAATCACCAGTGAAAGATATATGAAATATATAAAGTAGCCGATAATCGTGAAAGATTCTAGAGTTATCATTACAAGCATGTATACGTAGAATAGGAAACATATCGGGAATAGTATCGATATGATTGCATACGCTAAAATTGAGCGGAATCTTTGCGTTCTGCGGAAATATCTGGCGTATCCACGTATCGCAGAGAAAACAAAGAAGCATATTGGCATCCCATTGTAAATACACATCAGTACCGTTTCTAAAATACAAAAACACGTGTACAAAGTAAAAACCGGAAAACAAATAATAATCCTGAATACCTTTCGGCAACAACATGGACAGAATATTTTAACAATTGATCTCCATCTGTTTAGATGAAATACGACTACATTATACCAGAATTGTGGGTTTATTAACATGTATATATTTCCTCGCATCACAGTATATATTTTGTGATATCCTCGATTTGCCCTACATTCTGTTTTTGAATATTTTGCAATTGTTTCTACATTCATTGTCAACAGAGTAGAAAATTTTCCTGCGTCTGGTGGTAAACCCAGTTCTAAAACTTCACCAATATCACGGGGTATTAAAAGCACCATGGAACCGATAACGACGTACAAAATAAGCGATATTGCTGGACCTCCGAACATCGGGAGGTATAAGTCCATGCTCTCTTTGAAACCTCCAATAACAGAGACAAATCCAACTGGTATTTTATGCCTAACTAATTCCTCCATTAAATATTTTCCTTGATTGTAGTATAATATCATAAATAAATAAACAATAATCGGTGCAAAACATACATACAGTACTCTTCGAATCCTAGAAGCTAGTACCGGGTGTTTTTCTGCTAGACCAAATAAACCGAAGAACAGTTTAGAAACTGTAATGGGGCCTCTTCTCTTCATGAAAATATAGCCAACCTCTAGCTCTGTCAAATCGGAATATTCTTCACTACATATCTCCTTTCCGGAATCTACAGCCCATTTGCCACATTTCATAAGTGCCACGGGGAAATAAGCAAAGAAAATAATTCCGATGTAGAACGGCAATAGTTGATAGGGGTTCCAAAGGTCGGCGTCTTCTGTTTCACAAATTACCTCCTTTTTTTCCTTATTGTAGTAACAACACTTGTATCCAAAAAACTTTAAGGGAACGCCTAAGTATTTGTTAAGGCTTTTTAGCATGGAATCCTGGAAGTTTAAATTGGTTGACGTATAACACCAATAGCTATACTCATAGAATTGGTTGATTTTGTTGAAGCTATTATTTACTGACATATGATACATTGCATAGCCTATTTCCCTAATGGTTTGTTTGCTACCAAACGTTATAGTACAGTCTGAGGGAAAGGTCCTCATATTGAGGAAAACGGGATTTCTTAGTGTCTGTGAATCCAACAAACCAAATGAATATATAAAATAATCCACTGGCCAAGATATATAAAGGTGTCCACCTCCTGGAGGAACATATGTCCAAAGCCATGTTCTGGGGAACAAGACATCGTCTGTTGAGTTGTATGTGTTGTTGTCCCGGAATCGGATTTTCAAATGAGCAGCCATACCGTCGATTATTTTTAACCATTTCTTAAAATATAATGCGGATTGTTCTTCAATTTGGAACGTACACTTTTTGGTTTTTTCACTGTTAGAAACAGCCGTAGTGTTATTTAAGGAGTATGTTGCCTCTGATCTATGGTATAACACAGAAATAACTAAAAGTTGGGTGACAATCGTATTCCTGAAAAAGAAGATTTTGTTTTAGTAAAACACGTCTATTATTAAAGAGAGTGTCTTATGGTAAAACTAACATCTTGAAAATATTGGCGTTTCAGGTTCTCTAACTTTAATGTCTATTTGTAAGTAAAGTTAAACCTGACCCTGAATAAAACGAACTTTAAATAACTTCCCAATGTAGCAATTTCTTGTTAATTCAACCTGTATAAACCAAACATCTGTCTATTCCACAACATAAAAGCTGGTCCAAACGAGGTTCGGTTGAAACGGGTTTCACTGTATTTTTTTTAATGTAAAATATACCTATTTCATATTTTTCCGTGATATAATTTATACGGTTTTATTTACAATAAAATTATTTCAAATCGTGGTAATAAATTGGTTTATCACAGCCGCCAAACGTAGAACAACTTATAGTTATAGCTTTAAAGCAAATGGCATATAGTTTAACCGATTGCCAAAGTTGTTGTCGAGGAGTTATTGTTATTTATCCTTTCGTAACATTTTTCATGATATCAGGTAATTCTAATTTATAAGGTGCGATTTTCAGTAGGTCCATATATTTCCCGTTTAGAACCAATTTGCCAACAACCTATTCAAATCCATTTTCCCTTTAATTAAAGTAATAACAATATTACCGAACAATCTTCCAAAGGGAAAGTCAAAACTCATAAGTATATAAACAGACAAAACCAGTCAACAACCGGAAAACTGTGTAAACCGTAATGACCCTGACTTGGTACAGGCATTTTTAAAGAAATGGTGGGTTGAATCAGATTTTAAAGCGCCAAACCTCCCGCTTTCAATACTGCTCAAAGGTTCCGGCTGTCACTATAACAGTATTTATAACTACACTGGAACAAAATAGGTAAAATAGTTGTCAAAGCAGTACCAAATTCAGTGAGGAGGGTGGAACATCTATCGTGAACCATGTCCATCAACAACCCCGAGTCACCTGAAGTATTTTAACTACGAAAGTAAATGTCAAAAACACTTTTACGTCACACATTGATGAACAAATATTTTTGACATTTTTGTTGGCTACCTTATCTTTATACATTTTCACTATATGAAAATACATCGTTTATTATCATCTCTGCAGAGACGGAATATACTTCGACAAGATCTTGGTATCGGAATATAACCTTTTTAAGAGATCGAATAAGGCGATTCTATTGATAGCCCTGGTCCAGTAGCCTGTTTCTCAGATAAAGATGACGTTTCAGGAAATCAGAATAATTGCTACTGGCCCTTGCATAACGAATCAATTGCGAGATGTAAACACCATATGCAGAAGCTGATATATTGCTGCACATATTTGGAAAAGTTATGATTTTAAAATTGAAGTCATCCCGTTTATCATAAATTTTAGGACTGAGTTGACCACTGTCGTCAAATTCCAGGTATAAATCCAAAAATGATGCGGACGAAGCTGTATCTGTGATCTCTTTAACTTCCAACTTTAACACAAACCATGACACTGTATGTTACCCCACCTGTTTGCATCAGTGTGTGTGTACTGGTAATACAGGAAAATGTCTCCTGGCCATGAATTAAGCATACCTTGACGTCATCACTTCGAAAGTTTTACGGTCGTCATCAGGACTTGGTTAATCATAGCGGAATATCTGTGTCACAAATGACCACGGATATGTTCCGTTTGTCGTAATCACAAACCCGTCCTTTCTTCATTCATGACTTATCAACCAGATTCTTGACTATAGAAAATACGACAGGTACCATCAGTGGAGAAGAAACTTCTTACCATACCGGAGAACCAGAGTTCATCCCCGTTTTTAGTGGCTTTCATATTCCCCAACCTTTAGTTTTCTAAGTAGTGTTTAGTCGACCGTCATCTGTCCTTTTTCCTTTTGATAATTGCATATATTGGTCCTTCGAATTACGGCCTCAGATTACCCCCCTTTGCTATCTTCAGATTGATCTTTCATAACAAGTCATTTTGTGTTTATCATACATATACTTTGTTTTTAATCACTTTGAGTAATGCAACCCTATGTTGTAGGTTGCTCGAAACCGAACTCCATTTGATCTATTTTTATGATATTCTCCACCAACACTTTTTATAGTCGTTTTTGCTTCTTGCAACACTGATATATATATGTCGTATTGCTGAACGTATGCAATTGTGGCTTGGTTTGGTTTATGGTGTTTAACGCCACATTCAACAATATGTCAGTTATATCGTGACGATCAGTTTTATTGGCGGAGGAAATCGGAGCAGCCGGAGAAAACCAGACCTGTCGCAAGTCACTAGCAAACTATCACATAGTGTTGTATCGAGTACACCTCGCCATGAACGGGGTTCGAACTCACAACGTTAGTAGTGATAGGCACTGATTGCACAGATAGTTGTAAATCCAACTGCCATACGATCACGGCCACGACGGTCCCTGTACAATTTTGTCCGATTCAATAAAAATGAAAAACAAAAATGTACCGAATATTGTCGGAACAGTTCCAAATTTCAATCGAAAATTTCTAGAAAGAGAAAGTCGATACCACTCTCATACACATATATGACCACTCACGTTCCTAACTTTGTACAGGCATTCCGGTTCAAAGTGGTGGGGTTAAATCTATAATCTTGAACATTATGCAGTGAAACCTGTCTGAACCGAACCCCTTTGGGACTGAATAATTTGCTCAGTTTAGACAGGTTTTTGGTTTACACAGGTTCAAATTACATAGACATTTAGGAGATGGGACTAAAGTCTGTCTTGTTTAGGCAGGTTTTCGGTTTACTCAGGATCCGGTTTAGACAGGTTTTACTGTATATTTAATGAAGAGTGTTGGAAAAAACTTTAGTTATTCATATTTTCTCTGAATCCGCTTGTGAAGTCTGGGATAATTGTGGAATTGGCTATTCAGACAAATTAGAAAAACTTCAATTAGACGCTGCCAGAATTGTAACAGGTTTACCCATTTTTACAAAATCGGAGTATTTATATGCCGAGACAGGTTGGGAAACACCAAATTCAAAAACGCTATTCGTCTTAACAGCCAATCAAAGAAGATTTTAGTTCCCAAACTTTATTACTATGGCCCTAGAAAGTTAAACTTGATCCTAACACAAATTAGATGTACAGCTTCTTTCCTCAACCATGATCTACACAAGGTTCATATACTATCTAGCCCAGCGTGTAGCTGCGGTGCCCCCTCCCCCCTCCAAGAAGATGCAAACACTTCTTTTTTGTTTGTACCAAATATTCTGAAATAAGAAATGATCTGTTTCTCAGCAGAAGCGATTTGACTCAATTGATCAATACCTCACTTCTCACATCAGGAAGTGAATTCTTAAGCTATGCAGATAATTGCTTTAATTTTTATTCAGTTTTTCGATTCATAAAATGGCCTAAGCGATTTCTAATCGTTTAATGTACTAACCAATCACCATCCAGCATCCAAACACACACACACATACTTTTTCCTCATTTCTTTTTACTCGTTTACTATTTTCAGCTATATTATATGATAAAATTGTAGTTTTCTTGTTTTCTTGTGCATTCTCAATATAATGTAATAATGATTGTATATATAGGAGAAGACTCCATAAGTTGGTAAAACTTGTGTCTGATCCTCTTTGTATCATTGATCAAATAAAATAATTATAAACTAAAAAAAAAAAACTCTAATGAGTCGTAAAATATAATACATGTTATGATAATAAAATAACTTTAGATCTGGAAATAATTTCAAATTACTTACATTTTCTGTGATAATTTGAATACATCCACGAAGTTTCCGCTTGTTACATTGAAGGATTAAAGGTCATGCAATATATCTTCAAACTTCAAACACGGAAATATTAATATGAAACTTGCTATTGAAATAAAGTTTCGAAATGAATACTTCCGTAAAAAATATTAGTCATACATAACGGAATACCAAATCGGAATTTTCCTCGTATGAATATTTCAAAACATATTCAAATATTTTGTATACTACTGACATTCTTTACTCTCAAATTGTAATATATTTCAAGACATAATTAGAATACTATTAATTTTGTTTGTTTGTTATCGATGCATGCTTATATAATAGTTACTGATATAGAGGGCACTATCAGGATAGACAGACTGCCCAAGGGTCGTGGTAGGGACCAGTGGAAATGATATTGCAATATCATTTCCACTTGTCCGTACTACGACCCAAGGGCAGTATGTCTATCCTGATATTGCACTCCATATCAGTAACTATTGTGTGTATTGCATTGAAGACCATAATTTGACACATACAATATAAATGCATAGAAATTTTTAATTAGGTTCATTGAAGGTTTCCCAAGGCGTTATTTACCTAATTTGAGTACTACTATATACCCTTTGCGAAATGGTGATAATTTAATAGTTCCTTTCTGTAGACTCTCTATAACCAATTCGTCATTTATTCCTTCCATAGTTAAAAAATGGAATAAACTTGACATTGTAATCAGAAAATTACATTCATTATCCAAATTCAAAAACGCTATTCGTCTTAACAGCCAATCAAATAAGATCTCAGTTCCCAAACTGTATTACTATGGCCCTAGAAAGTTAAACGTGATCCTAACACAACTTAAATGTACAGCTTCTTTCCTCAACCATGATCTATACAAGGTTCATATTTTATCTAGCCCAGCGTGTATCTGCGGTGCCCCCCAAGAAGATGCGAACCACTTCTTTTTTGTTTGTACCAAATATTTTGAAATAAGAAATGTTTCTCAGCATAAGCGATTTGTCTCAATTGATCAATACTTCACTTCTCACATCAGGAAGTGAAACCTTAAGCTATGCAGATAATTGCTTTATTTTTTATTCAGTTTTTCGATTCATAAAAAGGTCTAAGCGATTTCTAATCGTTTAATGTACTAACCAAACACCATCCAGCATCCAAACACACACATACACACAGACTTTTTCCTCATTTCTTTTTATTCGTTTACTATTTTCAGCTATATTATATGATAAAATTGTAGTTTTCTTGTTTTCTTGTGCATTCTCAATATAATGTAATAATGATTGTATATATAGGAGAAGACTCCATAAGTTGGTAAAACTTGTGTCTGATCCTCTTTGTGTCATTGATCAAATAAAATAATTATAAACTAAAACCTAATTTGAATTGACCACAGCAATTGTTTGAATGGTGTTCAACTTATAATGAGAAATAAAATGAGATTATAAGTAACATTGTAAACAAATAAATATCCGTGTATAGACCAGTAGTACCAGTCTATGCACGGTTTTTGGACCGATCTATATCAGCATTCCAGTCTATATCGCGGAATAGTGAAGGTCATGTGGAGAGTGTTCAGCCAATTAAATATATGATTTTTATTCTGATATGCGATAAAAGATTTTAAAGAATAGCATATATGATCATTCATCTATTCTTATCTACAATACACTTGTAAATAATATAATGGAAGTTAGTGTTAAATAATCTAATTACAGATAGCTATTGGGCTTCAATTGCCATATTTAGAAATAATCTTTGATTTTGACTTCGTATATTTTAGGTTAACGACATACCAGGAGGGTGAAATTCTCCATACAACTAACAGATACAATGTACTCATTTGCGTCCATATGGACGAGTTGTGTAATCGAGTCGTTCCAAATAAAAACTATTAACACAACGGGAAAACTAGCAGTTGTGTAACTGCTGTGATGCGCTTTAGACACGTGCATACGCATACGTTTTTCGTGAATGAAAAAAATGCCAATAATTTAAAGACAATTCTTTCGTGTTGCATCCCGTGAGAATTCCCGTGTATATAATGACATATGATTTCTCCGCTGCGAGATAAAAACCTTCCGAAAATGATGTTGTATTATTTGGTTACTCCAATAATAATAAGTTAAATAATAAGTACTATATAATAATAAATACTAAATAATAATAAATAATAAGTACTATATATTTCTTAACCCTGCAATTACATTAAACACTATTTATGTATTTAACATCATCAATCATAAAAAGACACAAACACCAAATATTTTGGGATCCGCTCGCCAGACGTGCAGCTAGCAATTTATTAACTAAATACAAATTGAAATCCCTATGAACATCACACATGAATCTGCACTGGCCGCTGCAACAGTAGAAAATTACTCTTATCTACAAGGACAAAAAATATAAATTACAATATGAAAATAAGTATAAATATGTTTATTTATAATGGCTGCAAATTATTTTCTTAAACATATTACAAAACTACACCCGGGTTGGGGGGGTTAGCTGCACCGAAGGGCGAGCGTCGAATGTTATTAAGAATGTATAGTATTACCCGCAAAACAAAAGGAGCTCGTTAAGCACGTAAAGAAACTTTAACCTTCGAGTTAAATGCCAATGTAAGCTAATCATATCGCTTATATTTTAAAAATAAAGCACATGTTTAACCCTAAAGGTAAACACGAACACATGTTCTTAACTATCTTAAATAAATATATATAACTACAATGATAAGAAAGACAACCCTTTCTTCTATATTATGATTATGGTAAAACAATACAATACTATGTGTACGTATCACAATGTGATTACTCATAATTTCTATTAAAGGGGTGACCTGGGGGGTCACGAACTCATCAAAATGCTTAGAGTGATAAAGAACGTAAATAAAGACATGTCTTTATGTACATATACCTGTACATCTTATTTTCAAGAATATGCTATATACAATAAATATGAAAATGTGAATATAAGTTCATATTAAAAGGTAACGAAACTGTTAACAGAAAAATTAGCATAAGCTTAATATACCAACTAATAAGGTAAACTAAATAATTTACTATAAACTAAATTAAATATTAATGCAAAACAAAGCAAAAGTAAAATAAAAAACACCGACTCTTACCTCGCATGAGGTGCAAAGGATTCCTATATGTAGTTTGATCTCCATGACGTGAAATCAATACATTTGAACCTGTATAAATGGTGCAGAGTTCATAAAATTACTTATTACCGAAGCTGCCTAACACGAGAAAAGATAATCTTACAAAGCGTTATAATGGTTAACTTCATTTTGGCAATTGTTCAGATATATCATGGCAAAAACAGGTTACTTTACTTGATGATAATGCCCAATGTTATACTAGACCAACACGCTTAACTGAATTTTGATAGTACCAGCCAATATGCTACAACAAATTGCTGTACAATCAACGGGTAGACATGACGCTCCATTTGGACGCATTATCTCAACTCCAAGTCAATCAGTCTGTGTTCCTACTCCTTTATGATGGGTGCTTAGTGGAGAAGCAGAAAATAAAATATTAAGATCTTTTGATTGTCCAGACCGGGGAGAGTACAAACTCACAATCTACGCATGCACACTAGGCAAGCACGCTGACCATTACTACTTATAGCGAAGTATCGTGTTTGTTATTGTGTAAATAAAATCGGAGGGGATTACAAAACGATGGAATTCTTCTAAATTTTGAAACAATGCAGTCAATGGGAGCTTAATTAATGTAAAGATAAAGTATAATTAACTTGGGGAAATATCCATTTCTATGCATGAATCTTCCATATCACAGGAAAATGTCGATTCAATTAAAAAAGGGACCGCCTTTAAAATTTTGCACACAAAAATAATCAAAAAAATCTGGCTTTGTATATAGTGGTCATTGATATATCTCTCCATTAATCTTGGCTCGCTATACATGTATATTCATGGACTTAATTATTCTGGAAAGCTCCATATACCCATCCGACTTAATTCAATGTAATTCCGGGCATTTCCTGATGTTGATGCTCTATTTCTTCAATATCACCAAATGTAATTATATTATTATCAATGAAAGTATAGACTGTTCCTTTAAATTAGGTAGACATCGAAGTCCCAAACTGGCTCCATCACAAGTCTTCAAATACTGGTATGATAGCATACCTTTATTCCGTCTTAAATTTTTTCTCGTATAATCTGTAAAACGAGAAATAAAAATTGAAAATATTAAGAACGGGAAGTTATTTCCACAGGAATGGGAAATAAAATAAAAAGTTATTAATAATGATATCTTTACTTTATGTGATAGCTCTAGATCTTATTTTTATTTCTCAGAGGCGAACTTTTTGGTGATACACCTGTCACTTCTAGAAGCAAATTTCGTTAAATTGTTGAAGAGTTTTGTCTTTATACTGTTAAATTTTGTTTATTGTAATTTGTCTCATTTTCCGATCCATCGTTGTCCAAGTCATATTTTAAGACTGATTGCCATTTAAAAACTCATTTGGCAGCTCACATGACTGTTTGGTTCCATGGCCATGGTGTTATAATAAATATAACTATACAAATCCTTGCTTAGCTGCAATAATAGATCAACGGAATGGTCTTTATTATGATGCATTTTCCAAAATCGCTCACACATTCTTTGATATATAAGAAAAATTCCAAAATTCTAAATCCATGATGACCGAAAAATAAGGGACACCGATCACGAGGAACGAGCAATAAAAATGTACAATGCAAGAACGTTGCACCTGAGAGTGAATGTTACTCACAGGTTTGCACGTACTGTTGTTGATTTAAGAGCGTACATCAGAACGTAGATTAAAAAGCAGAAAACACGTTGAAAGAGAAATAAAATATCTTAAACACGCTGCACAAGAAATGAGCCTGTATCAGCCTCATAGAGTATCAATGTCTCGCGCTCGAGACGTTAAAAATAACCTATATGGGACTACAAGACATAAATTGTAATGACTTTCTAGAAATAAATTACAATTATTATCTCCCTTGAAAATGAAAACTGAAAGAAAAAGAAAACAGAATGAAAGTACAACAGACTTTTACCGTCAGAATTCGTAGAGCAGAAACAGGACATGGACTGGATGGTCCAAACCCGATCAAATTTCTTTCCATCAAGCTTTAGTACGATTTTTCTCTTCCATGTTCAAATAAAATGTCAAACACTTTCCCTTTTCAGATTAGTACACTTACTCAAATTACTCACAGGCGCATGGGGCATGGATTTCGTTTCCTCCTCACCCCTTTTCTCTACTACCCCCCCCCCCCTTTTTTCAAAATTTTCATAATCATTCGTTTTTCTTCATTTGACAATATCAGTAGACGTGTATTCTGTGTCCACAGTTTTTCGACTGATACAGTATAGGAGAGAAGGCTTGCAACTCAAGTTTCAATTTTTTTTCCCGAGGTCATTGCAACTTGATAGCTTTACTTAAGCATTTATGAATAACGAAATTAAGGACAACATACCGGCTAGGACGTCACCCGGGTTAACAAGGTCCTCATTTGCTACTACACGGAACAGGGTAGCAAATGATATACGCGTTCCACGGAAAATCCTACGGGATACCCCCGATTTATCTTACGTTCAGCCAGAGGGTAATTATTATTTCAAAACTTCAGATTCGTATCAAATTTTAAAATCTTGTTCTATTAATATTTCGGACTGTCTTAAATCTCCAGGTACTTGTGATTCTTCTCCATGCATTACTACTTGCAAAATAAAAACTGACAAACATAATACTTGTAAAACATGCAGCATGCTAATAACTTCTCCTGAATTTACAAGTAATTTAACTAGAAAAATTTACTACACTAAATCGTTTGACCCTCTGGACTGTTCTACTAAAATGTCATATACGGCATAGAATGTACACTCTGTGGACTTTGTATGTTGGTGAAACTCGTCAAACATTGCGAAGTAGAATGAGCCAACATCGATATGATGCAAAAGATCCCAAATACAGGATTTTGTACAATCATTTCAATCAACCGGGTCATGACCACTGTTTGACGATGAAAATTCGAATCATCGAGAAGATTTACCATCATACAAACAGTCCTATGCTTAGTACACCTTACATTACCGATAGAGAGTTGTTTTGGATTAAAGAGTTAGGTATTGCAATGCCTTACGGTTGCAATGATAACATCAAAGGAGTGGGAAATTTGTCAAGTCCTGGATGCAGCGAAATCAACGTGATGAGCCTTTTTAATACTATTCCAAGAACTAAACGTAGCCATGGTCATAAAAGAATTCAACATCCAAATGTTAAAAAGGCCTCTAAACCAAGAACGTTACAAGATACTTTTAATGATTTGCTTTCTAATATACAGAAACCTCTTAGAATTCATCACATTCGTACAATCTTATTTTAACTACCTGTAAACTACCTCAAAGATCTCAGGGATTTTGGACTTAACAAAGGAGGCGTAGATCCTTTTTCTCCTAAGTACAGATTGTCTAGTATTATATGTGACGTGGCGTCTTTCGTCTTTTCAAACCAGTGCGATCTGAACCTCTTCATGATAACAACAGAAAATTCCTCCATATTCCGTTTGCTAACAAAGGAATCGATGCTATTAACATCAGCAACATTCTTAATAGAAAAGAGGTCGTAAAAGAAATTCCACCATATTTCAAAAATCAATCTGTTCCCATTGTCTCCTATAGCTACACTAACAGCATTGGCCGTAAAATGTTCAACTACAAAGAAGCATTGCAAGATATTAACATAGAAGAGTACATTAAGAACCCTCTGACTTGTGACTGCTCCCGTTCTCCTTTTCAATACAACCCATCAGGACATGTAATCACTGGTGATCTGAATATCATTTAACATGAGAGTCTCCGAAAGGTGATTTTTCATAGTCCTAAATTCAGAGAACCTCAACACATCAGTTGGAAACATAATTTCAAGATAATTATGGATGCTTTTAAAGATTATGTCAGAAGGTGGATAAAGAGAGAAGTAGACCAAGATCCTGAGTTAGAGTCCTTGTCAGACTGGGTTAGAACAATTAGGTCTCTAGTACAAGGTCGGATTCACAAACTCAAAAATAGTGTTAATAGTCGACCTAAGTCTGTATTTAAAGACCAAGAAGCTGTTAAGTGTCTTTCCTCTCTTCATGACAAATATGTTATTGTTCCTGTGGACAAGGCTTCCAACAATATCGTGTTTGTATGTAAATCATATTACTTCGAATAACAACACCTCTAGTAATACCATATACAAACCAACTTCGTTCGACAAAGATGAAATCCTAGCTAACCACAGATCATTCATGACCTCTTTAAACATTCCCTCTGGTAAAGAGGCTGAGGATTTACCCTATTTATTTTGGATACCTAAACTCCATAAGACACCATACAAAGAAAGATACATAGCGGGATCATCAACTTGTTCGACGAAATAATTGTCTATTCACCTGACAAAGATTCTGTCTGCAGTAATATTGTGAAACTGTTTACTCGCGTAGTGGCATAAATCACATGTGGATTTTGAAAAACTCTAAAGATTTTTTGGATAACCTTAGATCAAGATCTTTCTCTCAGGTATCCTCCATCAAAACTTTTGATCTTTCAACTCTATATACCACCATACCGCATGACAAATTAAAAACCTGCTTAAAAGAAACAATTCACAAAGCTTTCAGTCATAGAAACTATGGCTCAAAATTTGTTGTGTTAGGCTACAATTTCACATATTGTTCAAACAAAATTCAAAAAGGTAAAACATGCTACTCCGAGGAACAAGTGATCAGTATGCTGGAGTTCCTCATCAATAACATATTTGTCTCCTTTGGAGGGACAGTTTCAGCAGCTCGTCGGCATACCAATGGGTACGAATTGTGCCCCTCTTCTAGCCGATTTATTTTTATACTCATACGAGTCGGAGTTTCTTCAAAAGCTTGTAAAATATAAGATGATTCATGAGGCTAGAGCCTTTAATTTCACATACCGGTATATTGATGACGTTTTATCTATCAATAATTCTAGATTTGCAGAATTTCTTCCATTGATATATCCTCCAGAGCTGGAAGTCAAAGAGACCACAGATACAACTTCGTCCGCATCATTTTTGGACATATACCTCGAATTTGACGTCAGTGGTCAACTCGATACTAAAATTTATGATAAACAGGACGACTTCAATTTTAAAATCATAAATTTTCCAAATATGTGCAGCAATATACCAGCCTCTCCTGCATATGGTGTTTACGTCTCGCAATTGATTCGTTATGCAAGGGCCAGTAGCAATTATTATGATTTCCTGAAACGTCATCTTCATCTGAGAAACAGGCTACTGGATCAGGGCTATCAAAAGATTCGCCTTATTCGATCTCTTAAAAAGTTTATGTTCCGATACCAAGATCTTGTCGAAATATATTCCGTCTCTGCAGAGACGATAATAAACGATGCATTTTCATATAGTGAAAATGTATAAAAATTAGGAAGTCAACAAAAATGTCAAAAATATTTTTTTATCAATGTGTGACGTAAAAGTGTTTTGACATTTACTTCACTGAATTTGGTACTGCTTTGAAAACTATTTTACCTATTTTGTTCCAGTATTGTTATAAATACTGTCATAGTGACAGCCGGAACCTTTGAGCCGTAATGAATCCGGGAGGTTTGGCGCTTTAAAATCTGATTCAACCCACCATTTCTTTATAAATGTCTGTACCAAGTCAGGGTCATTACGGTTTTCACAGTTTTCCGGTTGTGACTAAATTTGTCTGTTTATATAATTATGAGTTTTGACTTTCCCTTTGTAAGATTGTTCGGAGTTCGGTAATTTTGTTATTACCCTTATTTCGCGCCATATCGCTCACCTCGGTTGGGAAACCCCGTGTTATTTTACACTTTTCACCTTGTCTATATATGGCACTGTCGTATCAAACTGTTTCTAGTTACAACCCCGGTGATAAGTCATGAATGAAAAAAGGACCGGGAACATGTCCTTAAAAATTGATGCTATTCAAAAGTATGCCAATGCTTAATCAACTGAAGATTTGAAACAGAAGGTATCAAAATGGAACAAAACATATCCAACATAGTACTTTGTAATTATGAGGAACAAGAATTCCCACCCTCCGATTGTTTAGAGAAATTCAATGAAAAATGTACTCGTGTTTGAATTTATATAAGTGTACAACCGTTCGACCAAGAATACAAGAATAATAAACTACATCCAATGAAAGGAAATTGAAAATCCTTTCCACAAAAGTGAAGAATTTAGCTATTAAGACACAACAGATTGAATTACATTACTACAAAGATACCACATGTCATGTCATGTAATAATCTACACATATCATTTACTTTCATCCTACAACCTCTATATTGAGTACTTTATGGAAACTTGTCAATCCGATGGAAGTCGGTAAAGCGTAGATACAGGATCAAAATAGATAACCTTAACATACATGACTACTCGCTTTCCTGGCTTGGTACAGTCACTTTAATAATAATTTAAAAAAAGTAGTGGGGTTACATTAGTTTTATGGGCCCAAACTCTCTTATTGAAATGATAAGGTCCCATAAATGTTTTACACGTGTGAGTAAAATACAGACCCTCACATATAATTGTGTGAGCAGCGTTTCTGGATAAGACGTTGAAACCTAATCTTGAAAATGCATAATATAATTATTCTTCGTGACGAAAAAGTCGTCGTATGTATAATTCTAGTAGTGACTTTATTGTCATCAAATGTTTTCTTCCTACTATTAACTAAATTTGCAGTCGCTAAGAATATAAAGCAAATTAAGACAGTCAGGGATAATCTTAAGCTTAATTGTCTGTAGCACCCTCTGACATAATCTTCTCAGCCGCTAAGAATATAAAAATATTTACGACAGCGTCAGGGATAACCTTAAGCTTAATTGTCTGTAGCACCCTCTGACATAATCTTCTCAGCCGCTAAGAATATAAAAATATTTACGACAGGGTCAGGGATAACCTTAAGCTTAATTGTCTGTAGCACCCTCTGACATAATCTTCTCAGCCGCTAAGAATATAAAAATATTTACGACAGCGTCAGGGATAACCTTAAGCTTAATTGTCTGTAGCACCCTCTGACATAATCTTCTCAGCCGCTAAGAATATAAAAATATTTACGACAGCGTCAGGGATAACCTTAAGCTTAATTGTCTGTAGCACCCTCTGACATAATCTTCTCAGCCGCTAAGAATATAAAAATATTTACGACAGGGTCAGGGATAACCTTAAGCTTAATTGTCTGTAGCACCCTCTGACATAATCTTCTCAGCCGCTAAGAATATAAAAATATTTACGACAGCGTCAGGGATAACCTTAAGCTTAATTGTCTGTAGCACCCTCTGACATAATCTTCTCAGCCGCTAAGAATATAAAAATATTTACGACAGGGTCAGGGATAATCTTAAGCTTAATTGTCTGTAGCACCCTCTGACATAATCTTCTCAGCCGCTAAGAATATAAAAATATTTACGACAGCGTCAGGGATAACCTTAAGCTTAATTGTCTGTAGCATCCTCTGACATAATCTTCTCAGCCGCTAAGAATATAAAAATATTTACGACAGGGTCAGGGATAATCTTAAGCTTAATTGTCTGTAGCACCCTCTGACATAATCTTCTCAGCCGCTAAGAATATAAAAATATTTACGACAGCGTCAGGGATAACCTTAAGCTTAATTGTCTGTAGCACCCTCTGACATAATCTTCTCAGCCGCTAAGAATATAAAAATATTTACGACAGCGTCAGGGATAACCTTAAGCTTAATTGTCTGTAGCACCCTCTGACATAATCTTCTCAACTGCTAAGAAAATAAAAATATTTACGACAGGGTCAGGGATAACCTTAAGCTTAATTGTCTGTAGCACCCTCTGACATAATCTTCTCAGCCGCTAAGAATATAAAAATATTTACGACAGCGTCAGGGATAACCTTAAGCTTAATTGTCTGTAGCACCCTCTGACATAATCTTCTCAGTCGCTAAGAATATAAAAATATTTACGACAGGGTCAGGGATAACCTTAAGCTTAATTGTCTGTAGCACCCTCTGACATAATCTTCTCAGCCGCTAAGAATATAAAAATATTTACGACAGCGTCAGGGATAACCTTAAGCTTAATTGTCTGTAGCACCCTCTGACATAATCTTCTCAGCCGCTAAGAATATAAAAATATTTACGACAGCGTCAGGGATAACCTTAAGCTTAATTGTCTGTAGCACCCTCTGACATAATCTTCTCAGCCGCTAAGAATATAAAAATATTTACGACAGGGTCAGGGATAACCTTAAGCTTAATTGTCTGTAGCACCCTCTGACATAATCTTCTCAGCCGCTAAGAATATAAAAATATTTACGACAGGGTCAGGGATAATCTTAAGCTTAATTGTCTGTAGCACCCTCTGACATAATCTTCTCAGCCGCTAAGAATATAAAAATATTTACGACAGTGTCAGGGATAACCTTAAGCTTAATTGTCTGTAGCACCCTCTGACATAATCTTCTCAGCCGCTAAGAATATAAAAATATTTACGACAGGGTCAGGGATAATCTTAAGCTTAATTGTCTGTAGCACCCTCTGACATAATCTTCTCAACTGCTAAGAAAATAAACATATTTACGACAGTATCAGGGATAACCTTAAGCTTAATTGTCTGTAGCACCCTCTGACATAATCTTCTCAACTGCTAAGAAAATAAACATATTTACGACAGTATCAGGGATAACCTTAAGCTTAATTGTCTGTAGCACCCTCTGACATAATCTTCTCAGCCGCTAAGAATATAAAAATATTTACGAGTGTCAGGGATAACCTTAAGCTTAATTGTCTGTAGCACCCTCTGACATAATCTTCTCAGCCGCTAAGAATATAAAAATATTTACGACAGTGTCAGGGATAACCTTAAGCTTAATTGTCTGTAGCACCCTCTGACATAATCTTCTCAGCCGCTAAGAATATAAAAATATTTACGACAGGGTCAGGGATAATCTTAAGCTTAATTGTCTGTAGCACCCTCTGACATAATCTTCTCAACTGCTAAGAAAATAAACATATTTACGACAGTATCAGGGATAACCTTAAGCTTAATTGTCTGTAGCACCCTCTGACATAATCTTCTCAACTGCTAAGAAAATAAACATATTTACGACAGTATCAGGGATAACCTTAATTTTCTCCAACAACCTCTGACACAATCTTCAACTTATCGAAGGCCATCAGTATTTTAGTAGAAGTAGACATTTTAGTCGTTTATAATTGTTTGCTTAGTATTTTGGGATTTCATCCCTTTAACATAAACACAAACGAAATATAATATCTAGAACCATTTGTCAGAGACAAGATCATCATGTCCACAACATATCAGTCTTACTTTACTCTTACCTTGAGAAGATGGTCTATATACATACTTTATCCTGCAATCAGTACATTTGCTGTACAAATATGTTATACGAATACATTTTTGCTTTATTCGTACTAGACGAATAAACTTTTCAGCCTACGAATAAACTTTTCAGCCTGCGAATAAACTTTCCTTGTATCCTGTAGCTATGCACAGCGGAGGGCGCAGAGAAGTATGAAACTGGTACTAATGTAATGCGGACCACGAAGAAGACACCCTTGACAACATTTATGAAAGGCGAGGAATGACGCTTGTTTCTGTCCTTTTTGTTTAAATCTGACAAGTTTTCCGACTTTTTTGACATTGCAGGATAAACACAATATACGTACATTGTCGTTAAATATAAAATTCATTTGTACTCGCTGCGAAACAGGTATGAAAAGCTCGCCCAAGGTTCGCTAATCTGCCTGTTTCTAAAGCTCGTACAAATAAATTATATATTTACCGACAATGTACGTATATTGTATATATATATTATAAGTACATTAATTTTCTCTTTAGACAAACATCATATATAACTATTTTCAGTGAAGATCATTAACCATTGTTATTTTATTTCTTACGACAATTCTTTTTTCGAATATAAAAGAAGACAATAGTATGATACCATAGGCAATCTTCCAACATTGTTATTCTACATCAAACTTTAAACTGAAATAGATGATATCATATGTATTTTAACCTATTATAGAAGATTATTTTGTAGAGAATCCCTGTAGAATTTCTTTTTCGCATATATTATTTTGTTGCAATGCATAATAGACAGTGCTCCCATCGAATGTAGTAGATCGTGGTTCCAGCCCCTGTCAAACCAAAAACTATACACTGTGTTGCTTCTCTGTTAATTACGCCACAATAAAGGAGTAAGAGCAAAAACTGGTTGAATTAGAACAGTGGGGCGACATCAATGACAGTGTGTCTCAGTGGGGCGACAACAATGACAGTGTGTCGCAGTGGGGCGACATCAATGAGAGTGTATCTCAGTGGGGCGACATCAATGACAGTGTATCTCAGTGGGGCGACATCAATGACAGTGTGTTGCAGTGGGGCGACATCAATGACAGTGTGTCGCAGTGGGGCGACATCAATGACAGTGTATCTCAGTGGGGCGACATCAATGACAGTGTATCTCAGTGGGGCGACATCAATGAGTGTCTCAGTGGGGCGACATCAATGACAGTGTATCTCAGTGGGGCGACATCAATGACAGTGTGTCTCCGTGGGGCGACATCAATGACAGTGTGTCTCAGTGGGGCGACATCAATGACAGTGTCTCAGTGGGGCGACATCAATGAAAGTGTATCTCAGTGGGGCGACATCAATGACAGTGTGTCTCACTGGGGCGACATCAATGGCAGTGTGTCTCAGTGGGGCGACATCAATGACAGTGTATCTCAGTGGGGCGACATCAATGACAGTGTGTCTCCGTGGGGCGACATCAATGACAGTGTATCGCAGTGGGGCGACATCAATGACAGTGTGTCTCAGTGTGGCGACATCAATGAGTGTCTCAGTGGGGCGACATCAATGACAGTGTGTCTGTCGGGCAACATAAATGGCAGTGGGGCGACATCAATGAGCTAGCACTATCAAAATCCAACTAAGCGTGTTGATCTAATACAAAGCGGACTTAATTATCTTATTGAAAATTAACTTGTTCTCGCCATGATATAGCTAAAATATTGGGCTTAAACAACAAACATTCACTCACTCAATCTATAGCTCATAATCGTACAGTAAAAACCAAGACACTTGAGCATGAAGAACTGAGTTTTGTGTTTTTTAAATTCTATATCTTCAGTGATCATCAAATGATTTGTTAATGATAGTCAGATACCAAGTAATGGAATATTCAATTATTTAATAATTCAGTTCAATTAGGGTATTCATAACAACAGGTTTAAAATACATATTTAAACTCATTTTTTTGTTCACACGGAAGATATTATATTAGTAATGACTTTATCAATCAAGGACAGACGAGTATCTTATGTGTAACATGACCATTTTGTTTAAAGCTACCGTTGCAGTTCCGTGCACATGATTGAGTCTGTTGTGGCTTTGTCAGTATCACAAAGATAAAATCATGATAAGGGATCTGAAATTATTTCGTTAGTTCGTGTAAAAATAAACATATAATAAAAGACAAAAAATACTACAGTCTGAACAGACACGAGGAAATCATTTACGTCACTGTAAAAAAATACTACACTGTCTGAACAGACACGAGGATATTATTTACGTCACTATCAAAAAATACTACACTGTCTGAACAGACACGAGGATATTATTTACGTCACTGTCAAACCAAAGACTATAAGATACTACACTGTCGGAACAGTCACGAGGAAACATTTACGCCACTGTCAAAAAATACTACACTGTCTGAACAGACACGAGGATATTATTTATGCCACTATCAAACCAAAGACTATAAGATACTACACTGCCGGAACAGACACGAGAAAATCATTTACGTCACTGTCAAAAAATACTACACTGTCTGAACAGACTCGAAGAAATCATTTAAGTCACTGTCAAAAAATACTATACTGTATGAACAGACACGAGGAAATCATTTACGTCACTGTCAAAAAATACTACACTGTCTGAACAGACACCAGGATATTATTTACGCCACTGTCAAACCAAAGACTATAAAATTGGTATGTATTGCTTCTTTGCTAATTACGCAACATAAAGGAGCAGGGGCAAAGACTAATTGGCTCGGAATCCGGATAGTGTGCCTGAGTGCAAAGACATGTCTATCAGTGGAATGCTGTTTCAATGAGCTAACACTATAAGTATCCAAGTACCGTGTTGGTCTATTATAAATCGGACATCATCATTATTTCATTGAAACTTAACTGTTCTCGCCATTATATAGCTTACGAATTGCTCATTTGACGTTAAACAACAATCACTCATAATAGACAGGTTATCGTAAGATGAAGTACATTAATAAACTCTCATTGGTTTTTCCTAATTTTGTTTGCTTAGTCTTCTACGCATCATCTTGTGTAAAAAGAAATATACACGTTGTGAAGTCAAGTATAACAGATGAAATGTATCATAAAACGAGAAACTAAAAACACTCTAAAACAAATCGTAGAAATTCATCTTATAAAGACTTTAAATAACCTACAATATATTGTAAAGTAATTAATTTGTAGCTTAGAAACATGTGGGAGTTTTTCTAAACTATCTAAGATATCACATGTGTGTCCTCTGGTGACATTACGGTAATTAATTTGTAGCTTAGAAACATGTGGGAGTTTTTCTAAACTATCTAAGATATCACATGTGTGTCCTCTGGTGACATTACGGTAATTAATTTGTAGCTTAGAAACATGTGGGAGTTTTTCTAAACTATCTAAGATATCACATGTGTGTCCTCTGGTGACATTACGGTAATTAATTTGTAGCTTAGAAACATGTGGGAGTTTTTCTAAACTATCTAAGATATCACATGTGTGTCCTCTGGTGACATTACGGTAATTAATTTGTAGCTTAGAAACATGTGGGAGTTTTTCTAAACTATCTAAGATATCACATGTGTGTCCTCTGGTGACATTACGGTAATTAATTTGTAGCTTAGAAACATGTGGGAGTTTTTCTAAACTATCTAAGATATCACATGTGTGTCCTCTGGTGACATTACGGTAATTAATTTGTAGCTTAGAAACATGTGGGAGTTTTTCTAAACTATCTAAGATATCACATGTGTGTCCTCTGGTGACATTACGGTAATTAATTTGTAACTTAGAAACATGTGGGAGTTTTTCTAAACTATCTAAGATATCACATGTGTGTCCTCTGGTGACATTACGGTAATTAATTTGTAGCTTAGAAACATGTGGGAGTTTTTCTAAACTATCTAAGATATCACATGTGTGTCCTCTGGTGACATTACGGTAATTAATTTGTAGCTTAGAAACATGTGGGAGTTTTTCTAAACTATCTAAGATATCACATGTGTGTCCTCTGGTGACATTACGGTAATTAATTTGTAGCTTAGAAACATGTGGGAGTTTTTCTAAACTATCTAAGATATCACATGTGTGTCCTCTGGTGACATTACGGTAATTAATTTGTAGCTTAGAAACATGTGGGAGTTTTTCTAAACTATCTAAGATATCACATGTGTGTCCTCTGGTGACATTACGGTAATTAATTTGTAGCTTAGAAACATGTGGGAGTTTTTCTAAATTATCTAAGATATCACATGTGTGTCCTCTGGTGACATTACGGTAATTAATTTGTAGCTTAGAAACATGTGGGAGTTTTTCTAAATTATTTAAGATATCACATGTGTGTCCTCTGGCGACATTACGGTAATTAATTTGTAGCTTAGAAACATGTGGGAGTTTTTCTAAACTATCTAAGATATCACATGTGTGTCCTCTGGTGACATTACGGTAATTAATTTGTAGCTTAGAAACATGTGGGAGTTTTTCTAAACTATCTAAGATATCACATGTGTGTCCTCTGGTGACATTACGGTAATTAATTTGTAGCTTAGAAACATGTGGGAGTTTTTCTAAACTATCTAAGATATCACATGTGTGTCCTCTGGTGTACATTACGGTAATTAATTTGTAGCTTAGAAACATGTGGGAGTTTTTCTAAACTATCTAAGATATCACATGTGTGTCCTCTGGTGTACATTACGGTAATTAATTTGTAGCTTAGAAACATGTGGGAGTTTTTCTAAACTATCTAAGATATCACATGTGTGTCCTCTGGTGACATTACGGTAATTAATTTGTAGCTTAGAAACATGTGGGAGTTTTTCTAAATTATCTAAGATATCACATGTGTGTCCTCTGGTGACATTACGGTAATTAATTTGTAGCTTAGAAACATGTGGGAGTTTTTCTAAACTATCTAAGATATCACATGTGTGTCCTCTGGTGTACATTACGGTAATTAATTTGTAGCTTAGAAACATGTGGGAGTTTTTCTAAACTATCTAAGATATCACATGTGTGTCCTCTGGTGTACATTACGGTAATTAATTTCTCTTGTGATTTGATGTTGTCAACTTCTCTAGTGAATTGTTATTTTACGATATCAAACGATTGTTTGTGTTCAATGATTTAAAGTGATTGGTAGATCTAGTTTTTCTTTAGGTTTATGCATGCTAGAGGAATTGTTGGTCTTTCTCTTCATAATTATATAACATTTAAAAGATTAAGGCCATTAACCGTTTTTTTTTTAATAGAACTAATAGGTCACGAAGAAAAAATATATTCTATATAAAGATCAAGATTTGGTTCTTGACATTAACGTCAGTAGGAAAATGCCTGTATGTCTGTTGGTGGCCAATTAGTCCCCGATCATATCATCTACCCAGTTATCGCTGAATATTTCGTCACTGGCATGGTTTATTAGCTATATTCCCCGATCATATCATCAACCTAGTTATCGCTGAATATTTCGTCACTGGCATGGTTTATTAGCTATATTTATCATTGAAATTTACAATCCCTAATAATGTATTACTATAAAAGTTAAGGTTCTCAAGGATAGGTATTAAACCTTGGACTTGGTTAATGCAAAAATCAAATAAAATACTGATAAAAATATTATTAACGGTAAGTTGTGTTTGTTTTGTACAAAATGGCATTCCATTTTTTAATATTTAATTTGGAACGTCATCAAAGGGAGGTATTTGATTTTCGAATGCAAATTATCAGCCCGGGACAGTTGCAATGGCTCCTTCCGCCCATGGAAGTCAGTAAACTTCAGCATTCAACAAAAAGTTCTCTGTG
Organism: Bathymodiolus septemdierum; assembly: GCA_963383655.1. Lineage (NCBI taxonomy): Eukaryota > Metazoa > Mollusca > Bivalvia > Mytilida > Modiolidae > Bathymodiolus > Bathymodiolus septemdierum. The sequence goes on from OY726520.1 coordinate 44,730,832, forward strand.
ACGCCGATGATGGATTAATTCCCGAAAAAAGTAAGGTGGAAGTATATTTAGGTAGTATGGAATCGAAGCAAACCACGAGATTTACACGAAAGAAGCGTGCAAAACAATAAACCGCTTTGTTTACATTTTGACCAATTTTGGCATTGGAAGCCTCGTTATTATTATATATATTGGACACTATTTTCTGCCCATTGCTTATGTTATATTCATATTGACACAACGTCTAGTATCTGTGGCTAATGTCGGCTATCCTTTTTGGTCGTTTGATTAAGCTGCCACGGAAGACGTTTTAATTATTTGGTTTTTCAATTATTTCACTTTGAGGGTATCTGATGAAGGTTATTCCAGAAACGTGTCGTGCACACTGAATTAGATATCAACATTTGATCAAAATAAAAAATATCGCAAATACGACAAACGTCCCCTCCATGCATTCACCTAGAAATTGACAGTGATGGTCAGTTCAGGACAATATTGTACGACAAAACATTATTTCAATCTTCCCATTGTGAATTTCCATTTAGATGTAGTAACATTTTTAGTAGAACATGCATATATAGTATAAATCGCTACAAGTTAATAAGATATTCTTTAGCTTGTGTTTCCTATTAAGTTTTCCCTGATAGAGGAATATGGGAATTACAATTGACAATTGTTGCCTTTTCGTTGTTTTCCTTTTGGTCATTGTGTTGTCTGTCTTTCGATTTACAGCTTCTGATATCATCAATACTTTTCTCGCAGTTATCTGGTGGATGGTATGGTCTAGTATTTGTGAATGTACGGATTGCAGGGAAATAACTATGATACACTGTAGAAATTGTTAGAAATATTGTTATATTAAGCTTTATTTAATGTAGTGTTTTTGTTTGTTTGATGGTGTTTAACGCCATTTAGTTTCAACAATATTTCAGTTTTATTGGTGGAGGAAACCGGAGAAAACCACCGACCTGCAACAAGTCACTGACAAACTTTATAACATAATGTTGTACACCTCGCCCTGATCGAGATTCGAACTCACAACATCAGTGGTGATAGGCACTGATTGCATATGTAGTTGTAAATCCAACTACCATACGATCAAGGCCACGACGGTCTCAATGTAATGTTGGTGTGATAATAATTTACAATCTATCTGGCTAGTAAAAACAAACAGACGAATTATGCATTTCGCTTCCTCAGCTATTATTAGTAAATATTACAGCAAATACAGTATTAAAATATAACGAAACATAATATAAATAATCATTGAAAATCGAAGTAAACCGTCTCAATATTTTCGTTTTCCGACTGGTTTTCTTTTTTCCAAAAGTCTATCACTATTTGTCTAACTTTCCTCTTTCGTACCTGATTATCATGTACATGTAGAAAGAAAATTCGAAACAGGTTGGGAATCATGGTCACTATGACAACAGACATAACATTCAGAACTTCACTGGCGTCACGTGACCTCACGTTCTTAATGTACTTGGAAATGAAAACAATGGAAACCAATACGAGGATTTGTACTCCTACAATCTGAACAATAATATGAAAAAATGCAATGTGAACTGGATGATACCGATCAACAACATAACAAAACAGTTTTTTTCGTATCCCAGGAATTTGCTTCCTGTAGTTCACATATTCACGTTCGTCTGGATTTTGAATTGATAGTAATGGCGTCGTATCTTCTATTAGCACTATATTGGCCAAGGCTATGATCGTCATAGGACTACTCTCTGTTCTGTCATTAAGATATACCATTGCCATGTGTGATTTTCGCAATTTAATTGATGCTTTAATTGTATTGTTAAGTAATTCTTTATATTCCTCTTCGAAATGCTTCATGACCATATGTACATATAGAATAAACATTATTACATAGTATACAAACCCAAAGGAGCGTCCTGGGAAAATCACCAGTGAAAGATATATGAAATATATAAAGTAGCCGATAATCGTGAAAGATTCTAGAGTTATCATTACAAGCATGTATATGTAGAATAGGACACATATCGGGAATAGTATCGATATGATTGCATACGCTAAAATTGAGCGGAATCTTTGCGTTCTGCGGAAATATCTGGCGTATCCACGTATCGCAGAGAAAACAAAGAAGCATATTGGCATCCCATTGTAAATACACATCAGTACCGTTTCTAAAATACAAAAACACGTGTACAAAGTAAAAACCGGAAAACAAATAATAATCCTGAATACCTTTCGGCAACAACATGGACAGAATATTTTAACAATTGATCTCCATCTGTTTAGATGAAATACGACTACATTATACCAGAATTGTGGGTTTATTAACATGTATATATTTCCTCGCATCACAGTATATATTTTGTGATATCCTCGATTTGCCCTACATTCTGTTTTTGAATATTTTGCAATTGTTTCTACATTCATTGTCAACAGAGTAGAAAATTTTCCTGCGTCTGGTGGTAAACCCAGTTCTAAAACTTCACCAATATCACGGGGTATTAAAAGCACCATGGAACCGATAACGACGTACAAAATAAGCGATATTGCTGGACCTCCGAACATCGGGAGGTATAAGTCCATGCTCTCTTTGAAACCTCCAATAACAGAGACAAATCCAACTGGTATTTTATGCCTAACTAATTCCTCCATTAAATATTTTCCTTGATTGTAGTATAATATCATAAATAAATAAACAATAATCGGTGCAAAACATACATACAGTACTCTTCGAATCCTAGAAGCTAGTACCGGGTGTTTTTCTGCTAGACCAAATAAACCGAAGAACAGTTTAGAAACTGTAATGGGGCCTCTTCTCTTCATGAAAATATAGCCAACCTCTTGCTCTGTCAAATCGGAATATTCTTCACTACATATCTCCTTTCCGGAATCTACAGCCCATTTGCCACATTTCATAAGTGCCACGGGGAAATAAGAAAAGAAAATAATTCCGATGTAGAACGGCAATAGTTGATGGGGGTTCCAAAGGTCGGCGTCTTCTGTTTCACAAATTACCTTCCTTTTTTCCTTATCGTGGTAACAACACTTGTATCCAAAAAACTGTAAGGGAACTCCTAAGTATTTGTTAAGGTTTTTTAACATGGAGTCTTGGAAGTTTAAATTGGTTGACGTATAACACCAATAGCTATAATCATAGAATTGGTTGATTTTGTTGAAGCTATTATTTACTGACATATGATACATTGCATAGCCTATTTCCGTAATGGTTTGTTTGCTACCAAACGTTATAGTACAGTCTGAGGGAAAGGTCCTCATATTGAGGAAAACGGGCCTTTTTAGAGTCTGTGAGTCCAACAAACCAAATGAATATATGAAATAGTCCACTGGCCAAGATATGTAAAAGTATCCACCTCCTGGAGGAACATATGTCCAAAGCCATGTTCTGGGGAACAAGACATCGTCTGTTGAGTTGTATGTGTTGTTGTCTCGGAATCGGATTTCCAAATGAGCAGCCATACCGTCGATTATTTTTAGCCATTTCTTAAAATAGCATGCGGATTGTTCTTCAACATGGAACGTACACTTTTTGGTTTGTTCACTGTTAGAAACAGACGTTGTGTTATTTAAGGAGTATGTTGCCTCTGATCTATGGTATAACACAGAAATAACTAAAAGTTGGGTGACAATCGTATTCCTGAAAAAGAAGATTTTGTTTTAGTAAAACACGTCTATAATTAAAGAGAATGTCTTATGGTAAAACTAACATCTTGAAAATATTGGCGTTTCAGGTTCTCTAACTTTAATGTCTATTTGTAAGTAAAGTTAAACCTGACCCTGAATAAAACGAACTTTAAATAACTTCCCAATGTAGCAATTTCTTGTTAATTCAACCTGTATAAACCAAACATCTGTCTATTCCACAAAATAAAAGCTGGTCCAAACGAGGTTCGGTTGAAACGGGTTTCACTGTATTTTTTTTAATGTAAAATATACCTATTTCATATTTTTCCGTGATATAATTTATACGGTTTTATTTACAATAAAATTATTTCAAATCGTGGTAATAAATTGGTTTATCACAGTCGCCAAACGTAGAACAACTTATAGTTATAGCTTTAAAGCAAATGGCATATAGTTTAACCGATTGCCAAAGTTGTTGTTGAGGAGTTATTGTTATTTATCCTTTCGTAACATTTTTCATGATATCAGGTAATTCTAATTTATAAGGTACGATTTTCAGTAGGTCCATATATTTCCCGTTTAGAACCAATTTGCCAACAACCTATTCAAATCCATTTTCCCTTTAATTAAAGTAATAACAATATTACCGAACAATCTTCCAAAGGGAAAGTCAAAACTCATAAGTATATAAACAGACAAAACCAGTCAACAACCGGAAAACTGTGAAAACCGTAATGACCCTGACTTGGTACAGGCATTTCTAAAGAAATGGTGGGTTGAATCAGATTTTAAAGCGCCAAACCTCCCGCTTTCAATACTGCTCAAAGGTTCCGGCTGTCACTATAACAGTATTTATAACTACACTGGAACAAAATAGGTAAAATAGTTGTCAAAGCAGTACCAAATTCAGTGAGGAGGGTGGAACATCGTTTATTATCATCTCTGCAGAGACGGAATATACTTCGACAAGATCTTGGTATCGGAATATAACCTTTTTAAGAGATCGAATAAGGCGATTCTATTGATAGCTCTGGTCCAGTAGCATGTTTCTCAGATAAAGATGACGTTTCAGGAAATCAGAATAATTGCTACTGGCCCTTGCATAACGAATCAATTGCGAGATGTAAACACCATATGCAGAAGCTGATATATTGCTGCACATATTTGGAAAATTTATGATTTTAAAATTGAAGTCGTCTCGTTTATCATAAATTTTAGTACTGAGTTGACCACTGTCGTCAAATTCGAGGTATAAATCCAAAAATGATGCGGACGAAGCTGTATCTGTGGTCTCTTTAACTTCCAGCTTTAACACAAACCACGACAGTGTATGTTACCCCACCTGTTTGCATCAGTGTGTGTGTACTGGTAATACAGGAAAATGTCTCCTGGCCATGAATTAAGCATACCTTGACGTCATCACTTCGAAAGTTTTACGGTCGTCATCAGGACTTGGTTAATCATAACGGAATATCTGTGTCACAAATGACCACGGATATGTTCCGTTTGTCGTAATCACAAACCCGTCCTTTCTTCATTCATGACTTATCAACCAGATTTTTAACTATAGAAAATACGACAAGTACCATCAGTGGAGCAGAACCTTCTTACCATACCGGAGAACCAGAGTTCATCCCCGTTTTTAGTGGCTTTCATATTCCCCAATCTTTAGTTTTCTAAGTAGTGTTTAGTCGACCGGCATCTGTCCTTTTTCCTTTTGATAATTGCATATATTGGTCCTTCGAATTACGGCCTCAGATTACCCCCCTTTGCTATCTTCAGATTGATCTTTCATAACAAGTCATTTTGTGTTTATCATACATATACTTTGTTTTTAATCACTTTGAGAAATGCAACCCTATGTTGTAGGTTGCTCGAAACCGAACTCCATTTGATCTATTTTTATAATATTCTCCACCAACACTTTTTATAGTCGTTTCTGCTTCTTGCAACACTGATATATATGTCGTATTAGTGAACGTGTGCAATTTTGGTTTGGTTTGGTTTATGGTGTTTAACGCCACTTTCAACAATATGTCAGTTATATCGTGACGGTCAGTTTTATTGGCGGAGGAAATCGGAGCACCCGGAGAAAACCAGACCTGTCGCAAGTCACTGACAAACTATCACATAGTGTTGTATCGAGTACATCTCGCCATGAACGGGGTTCGAACTCACAACTTCAGCAGTGATAGGCACTGATTGCACAGATAGTTGTAAATCCAACTACCATACGATCACGACCACGACGGTCCCTGTGCAATTTTGTCCGATTCAATAAAAATGAAAAACAAAAATTTACCGTATTTTGTCGGAACAGTTCCAAATTTCAATCAAAAAATTCTAGAAAGAGACCAAGTCGATACCCCTCTCATACACACACATATATATATATATATATACATATGACCACTCACGTTCCTAGCTTTGTACAGGCATTCCGGTTCAAAGTGGCGGGGTTAAATCTATAATCTTGAACATTATATATTTAATGAACAGTGTTGAAAAAAAACTTTAATTATTCATATTTTCTCTAATATGTCGTAAAATATAATACATGTTATGATAATAAAATAACTTTAGATCTAGAAATAATTTCAAATTACTTGCATTTTGTGTGATAATTTAAATACATCCACGAAGTTTCTGCTTGTTACATTGAAGGTTTAAGTAGTACTAATTATAAATTAACATTTTTTAAAGTTATATAGTGTATTTTCAAACTTCAAACACGGAAATTTTAATATAACAATTGCTATTGAAATAAACTTTTGAAATAAATATTTCCGTAAAAAATATTTGTCATGCATAACATAATACCAAATCGGGATTTTCCTCGTATGAATATTTGAAAACATATTAAAATATTTTGTATACTACTGACATTCTTTACTCTCAAATTTTGATATATTTCAAGACATAATTATAATAATATTAATTCTTTTTCTTTTTTGTGTTATCGATGCATACTAATATAATAGTTACTGATATGGAGGACAATATCAGGATAGACAGACTGCCCAAGCCGAAGGGCAGTCTGTATATCCTGATATTGCACTACATATCAGTAACTATTGTGTTTATTGCATTGAAGACCAGAATCTGACAAATACAATATAAATGCATAGCAATTTTTAATCAGGATCATTGAAGGTTTCCCTAGGCGTTATTACCTAATTTGAATTGACTACAACAGTTCAACTTATAATGAGAAATAAAATGAGATTATAAGTAACATTGTAAACAAATAAATATCCGTGTATAGACCAGTAGTACCAGTCTATACACGGTTTTTGGACCGGTCTATATCAGCATTCCAGTCTATATCGCGGAATAGTGAAGGTCACGTGGAGAGTGTTCAGCCAATTAAATGTATGATTTGTATTCTGATATGCAATAAAAGATTTTAAAGAATAGCATATATGATCATTCATCTATTTTTATCTACAATACACATGTATATAATAGGCGTAAATAATATAATGGAAGTTAGTGTTAAATAATCTAATTACAGATAGCTATAGGGCTTCAATTGCCATATTTAGAAATAATCTTTGATTTTGACTTCGTATATTTTAGGTTAACGACATACCAGGAGGGTGAAATTCTCCATACAACTAACAGATACAATGTACTCATTTGCGTCCATATGGACGAGTTGTGTAATCGAATCGTTCCACATAAAAAGTACTAGCAAATGTAACGCACAGCGGGAAAACTAGCAGTTGTGTAGCTGCTGTGATGCGCTTTAGACACGTGCATAAGCATACGTTTTTCGTGAATAAAAAAAATGCCAATAATTTAAAGACACCGCTTCGTGTTGTATCCCGCGGGAATTCCCGTGTATTAATGACATGATAAAAACCTTCCGAAAATGATGTTGTATTATTTGGTTACTCCAATAATAATAAGTTATGTAGGGTTGTACTATATATTTCTTAACCCTGCAATTACATTAAACACTATATAACTACAATGATAAGAAAGACAACTCTTTCTTCTATATTTAAACAACATTATTAAGAAAAAACTGCTGGAATGTGCTAATCTGGTACACGGGTCACTGTAATCGGGCGGCTGTATCGAGAAACAGATACGGTGTTGAAAAAACTGTTGATACTCATAAAATATTGATAAATGCAATAAAATTGTATGTTTGTCTTCAAGAAATATGATAGACAAAACCATGTGTGAAGTTTTATGACGAAATATCTCCGATTTCTATGTAAATTTACGAATTGAAGTTGCGGCTGTATCGAGAAACAGATACGGTGTTGAAAAAACTGTTGATACTCATAAAATATTGATAAATGCAATAAAACTGTATGTTTGTCTTCAAGAAATATGATAGACAAAACCATGTGTGAAGTTTTATGACGAAATATCTCCGATTTCTATGTAAATTTACGAATTGAAGTTGCGGCTGTATCGAGAAACAGATACGGTGTTGAAAAAACTGTTGATACTCATAAAATATTGATAAATGCAATAAAATTGTATGTTTGTCTTCAAGAAATATGATAGACAAAACCTTGTGTGAAGTTTTATGACGAAATATCTCCGATTTCTATGTAAATTTACGAGTTGAAGTGGGGAAACATCCACAGGTAATTTTAGCGATGTATTTTTTATCTTGGACAAGAATAATGAGCGTCCTGATTGGATGACCGATTTAAAACACACTGACCCCGCATGGTAAAAAGATGCATGTAAAAGAAAACTATGTTATATTTATTCATTTGTTTGATTCTGGGATATTGTTGATCATTGATTTAAACAAGAAAAAAGGGAAAAAGTGTGTGTGTGTGTGGGGGGGGGGGGGGGGGGGGGGGGGGGGGGGGGAATTTTATTTGCGAATTTTACAGTTAATTAAATGTTATGTTTCGACAGTTTAAAGAGAAAAATAAAAATTTGTTGCGACTAAAGCTTAAATCAGCGTTAAAAATTGAACAAATATCAGTGGTTTTGTAAATAAGATTTATTTTAAATAGAAAATCTTAATTTATTATTTATTAATTTATTATTAATGATACAATTGTATATCCCTTGGGAGGGTGAGGGGGGCTATGATGAAAATTTGAAATAAAAACACAGGACCGGACTTTAAGCAAAAATAGTAATCCAGGATTAGTTTTTTATTAAATAAATCCAGGACGCCTGTGTCCATAATTTTTTTTTTAAGGTTAATAATATGAAATATTGACACTTGCCTTTTGGACAGCACATTTCTGTGTCCACACTTGTATGATGATGGAAAAAAAATACAATACTATGTATACGTATCACAATGTGATTACCCATAATTTCTATTAAAGGGGTGACCTGGGAGGTCACGAACTCATCAAAATGCTTAGAGTGATAAAGAACGCAAATAAAGACATGTCTTTATGTACATATACCTGTACATCTTATTTTCAAGAATATGCTATGTACAATAAATATGAAAATGTGAATATAAGTTTATATTAAAGCAAAACAAAGCAAAAGTAAAAGAAAAAAAACACCGACTCTTACCTCGCATGAGGTGCAAAGGATTCATATATGTAGTTTGATCTCCATGACGTGAAATCAATACATTTGAACCTGTATAAATGGTGCAGAATTCATAAAATTACTTATTACCGAAGCTGCCTAACACGAGAAAAGATAATCTTACAAAGCGTTATAATGGTTAACTTCATTTTGGCAATTGTTCAGATATATCATGGCAACAACAGGTTACTTTACTTGATGATAATGCCCAATGTTATACTAGACCAACACGCTTAACTGAATTTTGATAGTACCAGCCAATATGCTACAACAAATTGCTGTACAATCAACAGGTAGACATGACGCTCCATTTGGACGCATTATCTCAACTCCAAGTCAATCAGTCTGTGTTCCTACTCCTTTATGATGGGCGCTTAGTGGAGAAGCAGAAAATAAAATATTAAGATCTTTTGATTGTCCAGACCGGGGAGAGTACAAACTCACAATCTACGCATCTCGGAGGGGATTACAAAACGATGGAATTCTTCTAAATTTTGAAACAATTCAGTCAATGGGAGCTTAATTAATGTAAAGATAAAGTATAATTAACTTGGGGAAATATCCATTTCTATGCATGCATCTTCCATATCACAGGAAAATGTCGATTCAATTAAAAAAGGGACCGCCTTTAAAATTTTGCACACAAAAATAATCAAAAAAATCTGTCTTTGTATATAGTGTTTATTGATATATCTCTCCATTAATCTTGGCTCGCTATTCATGTATATTCATGGACTTAATTATTCTGGAAAGCTCCATATACCCATCCGACTTAATTCAATGTAATTCCGGGCATTTCCTGATGTTGATGCTCTATTTCTTCAATATCACCAAATGTAATTATATTATTATCAATGAAAGTATAGACTGTTCCTTTAAATTAGGTAGACATCGAAGTCCCAAACTGGCTCCATCACAAGTCTTCAAATACTGGTATAATAGCATACGTTTATTTCCTGATGTTGATGCTCTATTTCTTCAATATCACCAATTTTTTGCCAGCCTAAAACAGGACTAAAAAATTAATTGAAAATCAACAGTTCAATTTATTGATTTTTTTTTCTTCACACATTTACTCGTATATCATCTACCAACTCTGACAAATAATTTCAGCATTTTGACACTATTTTCCAAAAAGTTGCCCATTAGGTCTCTATGTTAAATTTGTATACCAAATATGGATATGTGCAGAGGGAGTTAGTATGCTTGTTGTTACCAACTTCCAGTGTAAACAATAACAACAACACATGTGGTTTTATTTACATTTCACTGTCATGTGATTACCTAATTTGAAAACGTCACCAGAACCCAAGCATGCATGAGATGTTCATTTCACTTTCAAGTGACAATAGGTTATTCTATAAACAAACCCAAAGATTTTCACCCAAAGTTTAACTTTTTACATTTTATTGGAAATTATTTTAGAAATTTATAGGTAAAAAGTATAAATGCAAGCCTTTGAATTTTAAATCTTTTTCTTTAAATTCTAAATAAAATCACTTTTGTTTTGGTGTTTTCTAAAGCCCATTATTTGAACTCGAAGAACATGGTTATAAAGTAAGCCTATGTGTATTTACCAGGGCCCGGTTGTTCAAAATACTGGATAAAGTTATCCACTGGATAAGGTTGTCCACTGGACAGCTAGCTAGTGGATAAAATTGGTTTTTCAAAAGCAAAGACAAGGGTTGGCTATAGATATCCATTGGATAAAATTTTGTCCAGTGGAAAACTCCCATAATTCTTTGCATTTCCTGTGTAAAAGCAATCCAGACCACAAATTAAAAAACAAGGGTCTGCTTTAAAGTTCAGCGACATTTCAAGTTATTTTTCAGGCAGTTCAATTTATTTGTTGCGATCTTCAAATGATTTATGACCAATCATTTTGCTAGCTGTTGGAGCTGGGAATGTATGTCTCCATAGAATTTTTTTTCAAGTCATATGGTAATCAAATTTTTGTTAGACAAATTGTGATTAATCACACATTTGTTTTCTAATTAGTTTTACTTACACAGTGTATTAGACAAGTGTTTTTTAAGCGAATTTTTTTTTCAGATCATGAAATAATAATCCAAAGTAAATATTTGTTTAAATAAATTGAAGCTAGTTACTTCATTTTTTTTCCTAAAAGATTTATCGGTATTGAGACAAGGACAAGAGTAATAAAAGGGTGTGTCATTTTGTCGTTCATGTCTTGTAGAATAATTCGGGTGGGGGGATGTGGGGGTGTATGTAGATAAAGATATGAAGATATATTTATTTTATGAAAAACACAATTTTACAAAACGTTAGAAATATTTTATAATGATTCAGTTCAATTAGTGTACTTAATGGTGTAGTGAAATGGAATCTTACAACAATAAAATCCAAATTGTGTTCTGGAAAACATGGAATCTATTGAAGTGGGCTGGCCTGCAATAATTGACATTTTTGGAACTACGCGCTACTCCCTATATACATGTAAAGATCACGGTTTACAAAATATGTTGGTTGGATCTTGGGATATTTAACGTACATGTCTTAGGAACGGATATTTTCATAGAAATCTACACACGTACACTTCAAATGACATTTTTCATACTATTGTCAAAAACAAATAAAATATAAATAATATTTAAATCCAACTTTTGCGAGACAAAAAAAAAAGAATTATCAATCCCAAGTCTAAATCCAAAACAACAAACAGATCTAGTAAACAATTTTCCAGCACAAATTTCATAATTAGCCATTCTTCTAACTTTGAGGTTAAAAAAAGGGGGGATCCTCGTCACGGTTCATCAAAAGTATTTCTTACGGTTAAATACATTCTTCTGATCACATTTCACAAAACTATGTAACCCAATGTAATTGATAATGTATATTTTTTTTACCATTTCTACATACTCACTAGTCGGGTCTATTTTGTCAACAATTGAACGGTGTACATGTATGTGTCCAGTAATTCATGTAATGATTGACATCGGCTTGAGAGAAAAAAAAATCAACAAAGAACATACACAGAAGACCACATTGAAAAAAAAGGTTCATAAAAACGTAGACGAGAGGCGTATATCATAAAGAATGTAAAATAAATTTGACTGAAAACGATTCACGGACAATGTCCCCATCAAGATTCACAGCAAACAAAAACAACAAAAAATATTGGGGAAGAAAAATCCACGAATACGGAAAACCAAAAACACCCACCAGTCCCTTCAATTACACCTCTCTTTAATTTACTTGCACTATAAGATAAGATAAGATAAGAAAAGAAAACTTTATTTTGATTCGGCACATAATAAAACAGTACAACATAAGCTCTAAGGAGAGTGAAAATAAAATTTTGTGTACTCCTTAACCAAAGCGGCTGAGGAAAAGTAACAAAAGAAAAGTCTTATGAATATTATTAAAACATTGTAATTGTAATGATTTTATATATTTATTTAAAAAAATACTGCAGTAATAAAGAAGTATTTCACTAGTATTAAGTACATATATTAATTTTAATATCAAAATATATCCGTGGATAACATTGCACATTACATTTGTATATACAAGTATATAACTTTTCAACCGGAAAACATATTATAAAGGAAAATATCTGATTTTATAAGTTACTAATTTTCTCAATTAATTAATTAACATTGCTGCAAATAGATATGTACTTAATACTAGTGAAATACTTCTTTATTACTGCAGTATTTTTTTAAATGAATATATAAATCATTACAATTACAATGTTTTAATAATATTCATAAGACTTTTCTTTTGTTACTTTTCCTCAGCCGCTTTGGTTAAGGAGTACACAAAAAAAAAATTCACTCTCCGTTTCATTATCTTCTTCACTAATAAACTGTGGTGATACTTGCAAATCAAGTGTTTTGGCTATAATATATTTTCCGTATACCGTATTTTACGGACTATAGGTCGAATTGCTGCTTTTCGGCAAAACTTTTTGGGAAATACTAAGATAGGTTGAAGCATTCCATAGGTCGAGGATGCCGATGACAACTTGGGCAAGTATCGTCACATGGAACGTGTTTTTTTTTTACATCGGTAAACATTTGTCCTATAACGATGTTCTTCGGTAAGTATCTATAAGTATTAGCTCAAGAATTCTATTCTTATGTGTCATAAATGAAATAATTATGAAAGTTGAATTAAATAAAATTTTGTTTTTAAACTTGTGTTTGTGTGTTTTTTATGAGGAGTCTAGTTTGTAAAGCCAGACATCGATGACATTCAAATCAGGCCGTCTGTGGGTGTCAAAATAGATGGTAAACAGATGTTCATACAATAAAATAATCTATATATTTAGCTGTAAATTTTATCTATAAAAATGTTCCGGATGGGTCAGGTGATTTATTAATCAGCGTCGGAAATTAAGAAATAATTCATGGGGGCTTGAATATATATTGATTTTACCACGGGTTGGCCCTTTATGCCAAATATTTTACCACGAGCGATAGCGAGGGTTAACATATAGGTACGAAGGGCCAACCCGTGGTAAAATCAATATATATTCAAGCCCCCATAAATTATTTCTATTCTAATAGGACAAATACAGTATTTGAATAGCCAAAGCAAATTATGACGTTGTCAATCAACTGATATACTAATATTAGAATATTACATACCTTAGTATACAATATTATCCGGATTAGCTCATTTGATGGATCTGATGATTTATCAATGAGGGTCGGAAATAATATTACAGATGCGTCTCGTGATTTAATAATCAGTGTCAGACATAATATTACATACCTTAGTATAAAATATTATCCGGATTATCTCATTTGATGGTTCAGGTGATTTATCATTAATCGTCGGAAATAATATTACAGATGCGTCTCATATGATTTAATAATCAGCGTCGGAATTAAAACTATGTACCTGTTTATTGGACACTAGGATACTTTTTTTTTTATAGCAATGGAAAGTATTTTATTATAAAATATTTATCGTAACATAAAATTTAATATTAAATTCTTTCCACCCGATAAAATTTCAACCGGAAAAAAATTATGACTTACACTTCCTGTAAAAATGTGCTTTATTTAGTTTGATTTGATTTTTGGTGTTTAACACCACTTTCAGCAATATTTCAGCTATACCATGGCGACCAGTTTAAGTTGTGGAAGAAGCCGGAGTACCCGAAGAGAACCACCGACCATGGGCAAGCAACTGGTAAACTTTACCACTAGCGGCTGCGAGTAGAAAGCATCCTTTTTCTAATTTACAAAGCCGGGCACGAACCCACGCTGTATTGGTGATAGGCTTGTATGATTGTATGAGTTGTTAGGTAATCCAACTACCTAATTCATTGAGCCATCCGGGCCCTATGCTTTATTTGACCAAGAGGTTTCAGAGAAGAAGATTCTTAGTTATCGACCTAACAGATACAAAGAATTGTTTATAGCGGCCATGCTTGTTAACAGATTGGGACGAAATGAGCAATTTTTATAGAGGAACTTCAATAGATGCTTCCTACCACGTTTCGGTTCATTTGTCCAAGCAGTTTCAGAGAGGATTTTAAGAAATCGACCAACCAGTAACAATAATAAAGGGGGCCATATTTGTTAATTTACTTAGCAATCTTGATAGAGAACCTTCCATAGATGTTTCATACCAGGTTTCGGTTAATATTGGTCAAACAGTTGCACTTGCAGAGGAGAAGATTTTTAGAAAATGACCAACCAGAAAAAAATTTGTCTCTGGTGACCATGTTTGTAAACAGATTGGGATGAAATGAGCAATCTTTATAGAGGATGTCCTACCATAGATGCTTCCTACCAAGTTTCATTTCATTTGGCTACATGGTTTCATAGAAAATTCAAATGTAAAAGAAGTTAACAGATGACGGACACCAAGTGATGGCAAAAGCTCACATGCCCTTAAAGTGACCAGGTGAGCTAAAAAAATTAACAGAACCTGCCTTAACAAAAGGAAAAAATATATTTTATCTTCAACTACAAATCAGAATAGAAATTGATATTTGAAATTTGGTATATTTTCGAATTTGAATGCAGATATAATATTTTCAACATTCAGTCAAACCTGTATTAATTGGTCACCTTTGGGACAAGGAAATAGTGGCCTTATAAGACAGGTTACCTCCTAAAAGAGGTTTAATTCATATTAAATTTTCTATGACAGGAAAAGAAAAAAGTGACCTTTTAATACAGGTGGCTGATTAATAGCGGTGACCACATAGACAGGTTTTTACTGTACATGTAACTAGGAAACATTAAAAAGTTTCATGAGATTATATGAATGTTTAATGATTTAAAAAACCCATTCTGTTTAAGAAAGTAAAATTGATCATTTAAATAAAAACAAGTTCAAATTCTGTCAAAGCAGGAAAAAAAAATCTTACAATATTTTCTTAGGAAATTATATGAAAGTTTGATGTAATTATTTAAGAATTAAAAAAAATGAGTTAAAAATAATGTTAAAATGTAACAGTAAAACTGTTGATTTGAATACATTTCTGTTGGTGCCATCATGGAGCGATGCAGGGGCTGTTGCATTCAATTTTAAAGGAAGGCTGCCCCAAGAACTATCATAGCCTCAGTTTGGAGTTACAGAAGATTTTCAAAATAATGTTTATGTCATAATCGTAGATGGATGTTGTACTTTGTTTGATGGTTGTGGGATACAAAATTATCCCAAAGTAGCCTTTGATATATAGTGGGCCAACAAATTCTATGTTAATCTTTCATCTTTTGAAAGTAGAATGGAGTTATCTCCCCTTGACCATTACTGATTTGTAACAATGACCTTCTATACCATAAATATATTTATATGTAAAATTTAAATGTGGTTTTGATAAAATCAACCTAATTTACATAGAAAAGGACCCTATAGACAATGTTGCTTTCTTTTGTACAAGTTTGAATCTCCATTTGTAAATGAAATGTCATGCAATTAGGAGATAACTGTATTGTATTGAATTTCAGGGCATCAATTGGTGATTTGATGGTCGCAAATTGAGTTTACTGGCGACGTTTTATATTAGGTAAATCGCAAAAAAATGTTTTTGGCAGGAAGATGCCCTCTCCTGGCCAACATGCTTAAACACACCTGAGCACAATCTTAAATCTGGCACTGTTTAGCCCATATTTAGAAGTAAAATTAAATAATTCAGAAACATCATATTTAAATCTTCCAAGTGTTTCAGAGTAGTAAGGTGGTAGAAATAGTAAATTAGACCTTTTAAGCTAATTTTATATGAAACAATCAGAATTGGATCACCAGACAGCTATTCTTTTTCCAAAATAGAAGCAAACACAAATACCAATTCTTGTTTCTTGCAAAAAAAACAAAAAACAAAACTAGAGGCTCAGGTGAGCTGTATCGCTCACCTGACATAAATAAGCCCTCTTAAGAATGTCTGCATGCTGAATACATCTAAGTTATTATTCAAATCCCATAAGGTTTGTTAAAACTATGTCCTCTGACAGCAGCCATTTTGGACCGAGATCGGGGTCACTGAACACAATTTTGGAAGTTGACCATCGATGACATGTTTGCTATATTGGCTTACTGGTTTCAGAGGAGAAGATTCTAAAACATTTTTTCCCATAATGATAGTGTCCTATGTCTGCTGAAGATGGCCATCTTGGATGGAGGTCAGGGTCATCGGACACAATTTTGAAAATTAACCACTTAAGGACCATCCATGCCATGCTTGCTTTAAATTGGCTAACTGGTTTCAGAGGAGAAGATTTTTAAACATATTTCCCATAGGGTTCTATGTTAAAACTATGTCAGCTGATGGCGGCCATCTTGGATGGAGGTCTGGGTCACTGGATATAATTTTGAAAGTTGACCATTTACGAACCATTCATGCCATGTTTGCTTTAAATTGGCTTACTGGTTTCAGAGGAAATTTTTTTAAACAATTTTCCCATAGGGTCCTATGTTAAAACTATGTCCGCTAACGGTGGCCATCTTGGAAGGGGACCACACAAGGACCATTCCACCAAGGTTTGGTCTCAAATGGCCAAGTAGTTTTGGAGGAGAAGATTTTTATTTGATTTTTTGCTGAATTTTCTATTTTTAGAAATGGACATTTTGGTTGGTGGTCAGGGTTATCGGACACAATTCTGAAATGGGACCACCAAAGGACCATTCCACCAAAGTTTGGTTCAAATTAACCCTGTGGCTTCAGAGGAGTTGATTAAAATGTGAAAAGTGAACGGACGGACGACGGACGCTCAGTGGTGACAATAGCTCACCTGGGTCAGATGAGCTAAAAACGGAATATATGTTAAACTACTTCTTGCCATGTAGCAACACTCATGTTGACTTATACTAAAGCAGCAATGGACAATTGAAGAAATTTCTATTTTTGGTAACAACAGCCATCTTAAGAACGTAGAATAAAAAGCAGAAAACACGTTGAAAGAGAAATAAAATATCCTAAACACGCTGCACAAGAAATGAGCCTGTATCAGCCTCATAGAGTATCAATGTCTCGCGCTCGAGACGCTAGAAATAACCTATACGGGATTACAAGACATAAATTGTAATGACTTTCTAAAAATAAATTACAATTATTATCTCCCTTGAAAATGAAAGCTGAAAGAGAAAGAAAACAGAATGAATGTACAAGCGACTTTTACCGTCAGAATTCGTACAGAGCAGGAACAGGACATGGACTGGATGGTCCAACCCGATCAAATTTCTTTCCATCAAGCTTTAGTACGATTTTTCTCTTCCATGTAAACAGTCAACACTTTCACAAAAGCCAAATAAACAACCACTGCGGCACTGGCCCTGGAAAAATCTGGAGATAAAATTCTTACCAGATGTCTACCGACCGGAGGAAGAAACCAGCTTATCAAGAAGGGTCCAAGGGACTAATTAGCCCAAATAAAAGACCTCGGAACCAGATAAACCAGATAAATGTTCAAATAAAATGTCAAACTCTTTCCCTTTTCAGTTTGGTACACTTACTCAAGTTACTGACACTGTCAATGAAAAAAATTCCATGCAATCAATGGTGAAAAAATTGTCCATGTTTAATATAAAAAAAAGGCAAAAATCAGAAAAAAATAGATGGCACAGACAGAACAATCGTGGCTGATCTGCGATGGATGGAAATGCTCAAAAGCAGCAAAGTTGCTTGTATCGATTGATAGTTGTCTGAAATCGAATAATTCATGTGGCAGAGAAAACATTAAGTAGTTCTATGTCCAAATATACTGCTTTTTAGAAGTGGAAAACATTCACGAAAAAATAAACAAATTTGTTAACATTTTTGCATCCTGAAGTTTTCTGTTTTTATATTACACATTGACATTTTTTACCATTGTCATTGACTGCATGGAATTTGTTTATTGATATTGTGTCAAGTGCTTGTGGTTTGGTACAATCTACCAGGAATCCATAACTCTGTCACCAGACCTTTCATCTTTTAACAGTGGTATCTCCACTCTAGTAATATTCAAGGATTTCAGATTAGTGGTGTACCAATCATTGGAAACATCGACTAATCAGTCAGATGTCAGCGTAGGATCTGATGATCGATTCTTAAACCTTATCTTATGGTAGATTCTGATTCATAGTATTGAAAAAATATATATGTTTAACTTGATTCTTTGTTTTTATCCTCATACTGCTAAACATCTTGCAGTTTTATCCTACCATATTTCTGACAGTCAATACACATATTTGGACTAGTCTATTTTTTATCTACTGCACATAACTGGTCCATTTTATGTCAGGTATTACACATATGGAATCTGATGTTCTGTTTTGTTCTAGGTTAATGTTCACAGATGGAACAGTTGTAGTTTGTGTTCTTATATGATACAATTCATAATTATTGTCAATATATACATTTAGCTAAGGAGGTAATTGTCACAGATGATCGACCATTGGTCGATGTTGGTATAAAGATCACAGATCTTGAAAATGTGACCGATTCCCATCACTAATTCACATCAATTATTTCTCCCGTAGCTACTTGTACTATATGTGTTGAAAATAGTAATGCTTACATTGCTATTTGTTTGATAATGTCTATGTATCCATGTGTACATATAGTACACAAGTTCCTAAATTAAGTGAATATGGTGTCACACTCTAACCTTAGAGTCTACTTCCCAACCAATACTCCGAGTAGAAGAAGAAAATTGCTTAATAGACCAAAGTTAACAATAAATATATAAAATTATAAAGCTAATGTCTATTTTTTATTGTCATGTTTTCCATTTCTAATTAGAAGCATACAATTTTTTTGTATGACATTCCCAATAAATAATGTACAATCATAATGTAGCTTTTTACACAACTTTATAGTCAGCAGTTAACATTTCACCTTCTAACATCAGCAGTCCTTTCTTTTTATTTTTTTTTTATTTACATCAAACATAAAACCACAAAAACTTTGCATCACACAATGGTTCCCATGTGATAACTTTTGTTGTAGATGACAGACTTTACAAAACAAAAACTGGAATCATGTCTGTACTATTATAATTTATTTTTTCAGGAAGTAATCTCAAGAGTTCTACCTCAGGCAACAATTACTGCATTTGAATGTAAGTTATTCTGTATGAGAAAATATATACTTTCTGGTAAATATTGGTATGCAAAAGAAAACTAGCCATATATGTCCCATTTGTATATACCTTTCATTGGTTTTTTTAATAAATGTTTATTCCAGTCAAATTTGTCTCTTGTAATTCTCCAAGGGAATTTTGAAAAAAAAAAACAATTTCATAGGCCAGGTGGTCTATTATAACAATATTATGACATTATTTCGTGATGATTTCCGTATCGGCCCTGTTATTAGTCCGAGGGTATGTGTATTGGTCTGAGGCCTTGTATAACCACAAATATGATCATGCTTAGACAATGTTAGATCTTTATTTATTTAGATGAGGATGAAGATGGAGACAGAATTACAGTCAGGAGTGATGAAGAAATGAAATCTATGTTTCAAACAGTGGGTATACAGTCATTGACTTTAGCAGTGGTCCGGTGGCCCACGGCCAGTGAAAATTGATTCGGACCAGTGACTTTTGCCCATATTTTTCAATAGAATCTATATAAATATTCTAATTTTGAAGTTTTTGGGCCAGTACATTCGAAAGTCTAATTTCGAAGACTGGGTATACTCATATTTTTTGTACAAAATATAAACATACTTTCGTCTTTGTTGTCTTTAGTCTGTAGACATCATGCTTGTGAGAGATAACTTTAGTTCTAGTTGACCATTTTTCCTGAAATTTTAACACAAGAATGCTTAGCACGGATATTTTAGGATTGGGAATGATGTAGCCCTACTTGTGGAAATTCCAAAAGATTAATTTTTGTTTACAACTTCATTTGCATTATAACATTTGTAATGTTTTTCTATTGTGACATCTAATAAGACAACCACATCTAGAGATGTTAAGGGAACATAGATTATGTGGAACTTTGCAAAAATATACTGTAAATTTATCAGTTGTTCAGGAGAGAAATAAATTCTCTCTCTCATTATGAATGACAATATTTCTCTACTGCTTAAATTTTCACATTTTCATTTGAATTATTCTCCTTGTGCAAGAGCTTTTTACCTCCTAGATTCAGTGGGGTGAGGATTAAAACAATATTTCAGTTATATCGTGGCTGTCAGTTTTATTGGTGAAGGAAACCAGAGTAGCTGAAGAAAATCACTGAACTGCTGAAGTCACTGACAAACTTTATTACATAATTTTGTATTGAGTACACTGCGTTATAAGCAGATTTCGAACTCACAACTTTAGTCATGTTAAAGCACTGATTGTATAGGTAGTTGTAAATCCAACTACCATATGATTACAACCATGACAGCTTCTCCTAGATTAGGTATTGTATAGGAAAAATTACCAATCTGCAGTTTGTATACCTATATCAAACTTGTCAGTTGGTAAAAATTTCCATCTGAGTAAATTTTATTAGGCCTACACCTAATCAATCTAGGAGGTAAAATGTTCTTGGTAATGTTTTACTATAAATGTAAAGGGCCAATAAAATTTAAACTAACTCTTGTAGAGATATATCATAATCCATGTTTCTATTTTTTTCAGTATTTTAACTTGTTAAGTGAAGAAGATTATGCACGAGGATTGCTACCTCCACTTCTTATATTTCCTAGAGGTAAAGTCTTGTTGATGTTAACAATTTAGAAGCTGGCATTTTTATTTGCTTACATTTATTTCAACAAAACTTAAAAAACTTGTTAACTTTTAGATGCAATGTTGACATCATTGTATTATTAGATGAACATTAAACTGGTTGCCTGTATATGTTTTGATGAATGGTGGTAACCAGATAAGTACATGTACATTTATTCCTTAACAGATTCTAACCAAACATTTATATACAAGCTACACATGTATCAATGCTATGTCACTTGAATGTGAAAACCAATATACAGTTTTAAGGAGCAAAGACTGGTTATCAGTGTTATAGGAGTTGTGCCTCTAAAAATTATTTTAAAAAATAGGGTTATTAACCCCCTCACATCCTCTTTCCATGGATAGGTGTCTGAAAACCTCAACATGTTAACATTAACACAAAGTGCCTTAACAGTATTACCAAAACTAACTAATATTATCTGTGCTTCAGAGAAATTGACCTTAATTTTAATAAATTACATTATTTAGGAAATGTCAATTTCAAACAATGTCAGTTTTGAAGGTATGACAAATTAGATGAGAAAATGTAATACAATATTATTTTTTTTATATTTGACTTGAAAGGATTTGCATTCAAGTAAAAATGAAAATCAGCTAAAACCAAGTTAAGGAGCACAACTTTTATTGTTGTTCTTCAACTCACATTCACCATTTGATCTTCAATGGTCAACATAATTCATTTATCAATGAATTGCAACTTTTCATTGCTAACAGATTTGGGGCCATCAGAAATTTTGTCAAATATATTTCAATTAATTTGACAAAAACTGTCATCAGTATGCCCAAAATGATAACAAAAATATCAAAACAAACATTGACATAACCATAGGGCTCTTGTCAAGATATTTGTAAGAATTTATTGTTAACATTGTATGCATTATTATGTACTTTATAGAAGTGCATAAAAATGAAGAAACACACATTTTTCATATCACCATGATTCTGCACTGCATGTAAAATTTAAATATATCTAAAATAAGTTGTAGTTTGGATATTCTTGTTTTATCCTGCAGTGGTTCTATTTGAGCAGTCAAATTGCATTGACTTGATAAATTTTTGTTGTATACCATCACTGACCAAGATATAGATTTTTTCTGGTACCTGATTCATGTTAAGGGACGGAATGAAACGGTAACAGTATAAGCGTAGAGGTCACAGAGGACACCATTAAAACAACACTTTTTCTGCTCTTTTTAGACAATTTGACAGTTGTTTTGGCTTTTTTGACTTTGCAGGATAAATGCAATATACATGGACTTACATTTTTGTACATTGTTAGAAAATATAAAATTCATTTGAACCTGGTGCGAAACTGGGCAGAAGTGCTTGCCTTTTCTACCTGTTTTTAAAGCTCATACCAATGTATATATATCTTCTATTTGTCCAGCTATCTAATAACATTTAACAACATCACTTATCCAGTCATCATTAAAGGTCACATTTTCTAATAACCAACTAGTGACATGCTTACAGAATCTTTAGGTATTGAAGAGCACAGTTGACTAGTTTGTCAGTGACTTGCGATAGGTTGGTGGTTTTCTCCGGGTCCTCCGCTTTCCCCCACCAATATAACTGAAATATTAATGAAAGTGCCATTAAACACCATAAAGCCAAAGCCAAACTATGATTGACTAGAGAGCTCATGAAAGTTGAAGAAAGGTTATACCTGATGTGACTCGTATAATGGTACCAAAAGAGTATTAATTTCTTCTGTTTCTTTCCTATATTTCAGTGGGTAAGACACCACAGAACAGAAACAAGTTTGGATTAAAGGTATGGTAAATATATTCATGACAAAAAGGACAAAGGTCCAATAATTGGAGAAAAAAACACTTTAAAAAAATCAACATGAAATGCTTCATATCATATCATATCGTATAAGCCCCCCTAGATCCTTATATCAGGCAGAGAATATCAAATTGTGAACTGATGTCATATAGAAAAGTCATTTTATAATACTTTTACATGTATATAAATTGCCCTGCTTGATAAAGGCTTACATATTTACCTGGGCAGTCATGGTCGTAATTGTATGTACTATGGTAGTTGGATTTACAACTACCTATGCAATCAGTACCTATCACCACTAATGTTGTGAATTCGAATCCCACTCATGGTGAGGTGTACTCCATACAACATTATGTGATAAATTTTGTCACGATATAACTGAAATATTGTTGACAGTGGCGTTAAACACCATAACCCTAAGTATGAATAAAAATAGCATGATTTTGGATATTAAGTGTTTATTAGTTTCCCATTGTATACTGCTTAACATTTCAAAATGGATATGATAACTATCTGGTATAAATTTTAACAGATAATTATTCATACTTATATCTGTAATAAAGAAATGTGGTTTGCTTTATAGTGTTTAACACCACTTTCAACAATATTTCATATATATCCTGGTGGTCAGTTTTATTGATGGAGGAAACCGGAGCACCTGAAGAAAACCACAGACCTGTCGCAAGTCACAAACTTTATTATATAATGTTGTATCGAGTACACCTTGCCATGAACGGGATTCGTTCTCACCACTTTAATGGTGGTAGGCACTGTTTGCACAGGTAGTTGTAAATTCAACTACCATATGGTCACGACCACCACAACCCCTAAAGAAAAGTGCAATCAATAGACAATGATGAACTTTGTCTTTAATTTACAAATTTTCTTTTTGAAGTTACTAGATATTTTTCATATCAGACCAACTAACCTGATACAGAAAAAGTGATTAATATATAATTAATCCTGGTATAATATTACATACGATAATATATTGTTATCAATCTGAGAATACAAAACAATTTCTTCTCATCAGTCACATCAGGAAATAGTTACAAAATGATGAGATATTTAGGGTTTATGGTGTTTAACGCCACTTTCAACAATATTTCAGTTATATTGTGGCGGTCAGTTTTATTGGTGGAGTACCTGGAGAAAACCACCTACCTGTCGCAAGTCACTGACAAACTTTATCACATAATGTTGTATCGAGTTGAGATATTTAGTCTTGAATAAATGACTTCATACTTTGTATGAGACATGTTATTATTTTCCAGATTAAAACAGATAAGCAGTCAATTTCAAAGTCATCTAAGCCTGTTCTAATGGTATCAGATATACATAAGTATGTAGTATGTACATAAACTAAATTTAAAGTATATGTTCTTTTTATTGGGAATTTTATTTGAGAGACTGGGTCTGGTGGTAGGAATTCATGTATTGTGACCTATATATATATATATATATATATATACGTCTGAAAATTAAACCAAACAGTGCTAGAATTAGATTTTTGAGCTGTCAAATTTTTGTTCTTCCCTCGACGGGATTTGAACCCACACCATTGATACACTGCAGCACCATTCGCTTAGCCTTACGTCCAGCGCCATAGACCACTCGACCACATCCAATATATATTGCCATTTCTCTTTGGTGTAATGTCAAGTTTCTGCAATCAAGTTATATCTTTATGATGTTATCTGTTGTACATAGTATCATATGATTAGAAGTTATCTCCCTTTAAAGCTGTTTTGTATACTAAAAATTTTAGTACTTTTACACAGAGCCAATCATTTTTTAAGTATAATTAGTTAAAGATTTCAAATTTTCTTATACTTGTGATGTTTATTTATGTAAGCATCAAATCATATTTGTATTCTAACCACATTAGTGGTGTAATGGTTAGTGTGCTCACCTTGAGTGCAGTAGATCATGGGTTTGAGACCCGATCAGCTCAAACCAAAGACTATTTAATTGGTATGTGTTGCTTCTCCACTAAGCATGCAGTATTAAGGAGAAAGAGCAAAGACTGGTTGTCTCGGAATCAGAACAATGTGTCCGAATGGAGTGACATGTCTATCCACTGATTGTTGTTTCAATGAGCTAGCACTATAAAAATCCAACTAAGCATGATGATGTAGTACAAAGGGGACCTCATCATCATCTCATTGAAAATTAACTTGTTCTCACTACGTATAGCTGAAAAATTGCTGAGTTGGAGTTAAACAGCAATCATTTTTTTTGGTTATTCAACCCTAATGTATTTAGCTTTAGGAACTGGAAAATTAAGTATACTACACATTGTGCACACAACAATGACCTTTGATCTCTTGTAATATAAGATACAGAGGAATCTTTCTTTCAAGGACATTTTTTTTTATTTTACAAGAAATAACAAAAATCCACAAAAACCAGAATCAATGGAGTGTGGTGATGGTGATACAGGACAACCCCCAGGTCAAAGGTTACATCCAACAGAGGTCATACAAGGCAATACAGGTCAACAACCAGGACAAACCCTACATCCTACAGAAATGGGACACAAAGTCATCAGAACATCTAGTGATCTGAGACAGTTATTATCAACACAAGTCATTACGGAGGAAGATCTGCAAATTTTAAATCTTGTCGGAAAGGGAAATGTAGGATGCGTCTACAGGTAATGATTGATGATTATACCCCCGCTCCCCGAAGGGGGAGGGGGGTATACTGTTTTACCTCTGTCCGTCCAAGATATTTTTCGTCGCATTTTTCTCAGTAACTGTTGATGGCAGAAATCTGATATTTGGTCACAAGCATCATATAGGTATACCATATTGTGGGTAGCGTTTTTGGACCCATCAGATTCCTACTTCCTGTTTGCCGACTTAGTTGGTTTCTATACACATTGAACATATATGCACATTTTTCGTCACATTTTTCTCAGCAATTATTGATGGCAGAGATCTGATATTTGGTCACAAGCTTCATATAGGTACCCCATATCGTGGGAAGCGTTTTTGGACCCATCAGATTCCTACTTCCTGTTTGCCGACTTTGTTGATTTTTATACACATTGAACATATATGCTCATTTTTTGTCGCATTTTTCTCAGCAACTATATATTGATGGCAGAAATCTGATATTTGGTCACAAGCTTCATATAGGTACCCCATATCGTGGGAAGCATTTTTTGATCCGTCAGATTCCTACTTCCTGTTTGCCGAAGAGCGGGGGTATCATAGGTGAGCATTAGCTCACAGTTCATCTTGTTTGATTTGATTTATTGTGTTTAACGCCACTTTCAGCTATATCATGGCGACCAGGTTTAGTGGTGGAAGAAGCCGGAGTACCAGGAGAGAACCACCGACCATGGGCAAGCAACTAGTAAACTTTATCACTTACAGCTGCGAGTCGAGTGCACCCTTTTTAGCTCACCTGGCCATAGGCCATGTGAGCTTTTGTCATGGGTAAGTGTCCGTCGTCCGTCTGTCCGTTAGCTTTTCACATTTAAATCTTCTTCTCTGAAACCGCTGAACAGATTTCAACCAAACTTGCCAGAAATGCTCACTGGATGGTCCTCTACCAGATTTGTGTTTTTGGTGCTGATTTGAAATCCAACATGGCTGCCAGGGTCCATAATGTGTTCTCATTGGCTGAAATTTAAAAAATCTTCTTGTCAGAAACCACTAAGTCAATTGAATTGTGACTTTGCAGGAATGATCATTGGGTGGTCCTGTACTAAACTTGTGAATCGTTTGCCGATCGGAAATTCAAGATGGCGACCATGACTCGACTTAGTTTAACATTGGACCCTATGGGAATTTCACATTTTCATCTTTTTTTCTGAAACCACAACACAGATTTGAACCAAACTTGGCAGAAATGTTCATTGGATGGTCATATACAAGATTTTTGTTTTTGGCGCTGATCGGAAATCCAACATGGCTGCCAGGGCCCATAATGTGTTCTGATTGGTCGAAATTTTAAAAATCTTCTTGTTAGAAACCACTAAGCCAATTGAATTGTGACTTTGCAGGAATGATCATTGGGTGGTCCTGTACTAAACTTGTGAATCGTTTGCCGATCGGAAATTCAAGATGGCCGCCATGACTCGACTTAGTTTAACATAGGACCCTATGGGAATTTCACATTTTCATCTTTTTTTCTGAAACCACATGACAGATTTGAATCAAACTTGGCAGAAATGTTCATTGTATGGTCATATACAAGATTTTTGTTTTTGGTGCTGATTTGAAATTCAACATGGCTGCCAGGGTCCATAATGTGTTCTCATTGGCTGAAATTTAAAAAATCTTCTTGTCAGAAACCACTAAGTCAATTGAATTGTGACTTTGCAGGAATGATCATTGGGTGGTCCTGTACTAAACTTGTGAATCGTTTGCCGATCGGAAATTCAAGATGGCCGCCATGACTCGACTTAGTTTAACATTGGACCCTATGGGAATTTCACATTTTCATCTTTTTTTCTGAAACCACAACACAGATTTGAACCAAACTTGGCAGAAATGTTCATTGGATGGTCATATACAAGATTTGTGTTTTTGGTGCTGATCGGAAATCCAACATGGCTGCCAGGGCCCATAATGTGTTCTGATTGGTCGAAATTTTAAAAATCTTCTTGTTAGAAACCACTAAGCCAATTGAATTGTGGCTTTGCAGGAATGATCATTGGGTGGTCCTGTACTAAATTTGTGAATCGTTTGCTGATCGGAAATTCAAGATGGCCACCATGACTCGACTTAATTTTAACATAGGACCCTATGGAAAAAAATGTTTAAAAGTCTTCTCCTCTGAAACCAGTAAGTCAGTTTAAAGCAAACATGGCATGAATGGTCCTTAGGTGGTCAACTTTCAAAATTATGTCCTGTGACTCCGACCTCCATCCAAGATGGCCGCCATCAGCAAACATATTTTTAACATAGGACCCTATGGGAAAAATGTTTAAAAAAATGTTGCTCTGAAATCAGTAAGCCAATTTAAAGCAAACATGGCATGAATGGTCCTTAAATGGTTAACTTTCAAAATTATATCCAGTGACCCAAAACTCCATCCAAGATGGCCACCATCAGTGGACATAGTTTTAACATAGGACCCTATGGGAAATATGTTTAAAAATCTTCTTCTCTGAAACCAGTAAGCCAATTTAAAGCAAACATGGCATGGATGGTCCTTAAGTGGTCAATTTTCAAAATTGTGTCCAGTGACCCTGACCTCCATCCAAGATGGCCGCCTTCAGCGGACATACTGTGTTTTAAAATCTTCTCCTCTGAAACCAGTAAGCCAATATAGCAAACATGTCATCGATGGTCCTTAGGTGGTCAACTTCCAAAATTGTGTTCAGTGATCCCGATCTCGGTTCAAAATGGCCATCGTCAGCAGACATAGTTTTAACATAGGACCCTATGGGAAAATTGTTTAAAAGTCTTCTCTTCTGAAACCAGTCAGCCGATTTAAAGCAAACATGGCATGGATGGTCCTTGGGTAGTATACTTTCAAAATTGTGTCCGGTGACCACGACCTCCATCCAAGATGGCTGCCATGAGCAGACATAGTTTTAACATAGAACCCTATGGCAGTATGGGATTTGAATAGTAACTTAGATGTATTCGGCATGCAGACATTCTTAAGAGGACTTATTTATGTCAGGTGAGCGATACAGGCTCACCTGAGCCTCTAGTTTGTAATTTGCAAAGCCGTGTGTGAACCCACACCGTATTGGTGATAGGTTTGTATCTGCAGGTAATGAGTCTATAAATTTCAAGGTGAGGAGATATATAGGAAACATTTACAGGGAATAAAAATGTGTAAATCTCATGCGAATGGAAATATATAATATGTACACAGGGAATAAATGTATGTATATATATGTACAATGTAATGTCTAAACATTATTTTCATGGTATTGTTTCGGCAAGATTTACAAATACAATGTAAATGTAATTGTTAGTCACCATTTTCATAAATGTAAGTATTTGCTGATAAAGCCATTATGTTGATAGTAATTTACATATAACACTTGATTTCTCCTGTATTTGCATAAATTAAATTTTCAATACAGACGATCAGGTGTACGCACCTAGGCCTCCGTCTGAGTACTCATGCGGAAAAAGAAGCCTGTTATATCCAATACGGGCCACTTCTTTTGTTTCAATAGTACCGTATCTTATACATATAGTACTTGACCCATCCTGTATTTACATAAATACGTTCGGGATCGTATGGTACTGGATCTACAACTACTTATGCAATCAGTGCCTATCACCTCTAATGTTTTGAATTCGAATCCCGCTCAGGTGAGGTGTACTTGATACAACATTATGTGATAAAGTTTGTCAGTGACTTGAGGCAGATCGGTGGTTTTCTCCGGATACTCTGGTCTTCTCCACCGATGTAGCTGAAATATTGTTAAAATTGGCATTAAAAACCATAAACCTAACCCCTAATGCCCGTAAATGATAGAATGAAACAGTTTTATTTTTAAACAGCAGATACCCATAATGCATTAGAATACATAATGGATGATCTTACATTTGTAGTGTATTACTGAAGCCATCTATATTGAAAGGTTATTAATCTATGACTGAATAAAATAAAATTTGAAAACAATGGTATTCTACAAAGATAGTAAATTTTAATTGTTTGTTATAATTGATTTCAGAGCATTACATAAACCAACACAATCAGTTATGGCAGTGAAGGTAAGATTGACTAGATTACGGTAGATAAACCTGTTAACACTGAACACTTTATTACCAGCTTTTCACCTCATCATAATCAAAGACTGAATTAGTTTCCGTTGTTTTTCTAATTCTCAGTGATTAGTTTTCTTCATTTTAATCCATTCGTTAGAACCATATGGCTAGTTTAAGCAAAATTTTAATTGGATGGTATGCTGGTGGTATCTTTTTTAAAATTATACCTGACAACTCTATTCTATCTCTAACATTTTAGCCATTACTATTAAAGTAGAAATTGTACAAATAATCAAAGCTTCTGCATTGTAAGACAGAACAGGGGTTTACTTTGAACTGATTCTGAATGAAAATGAGTTGCTTATCAAGTTTTTCTTCAAAAATGAAAATTTTGTACGATAGAATATTTGAATATAAGACAGGCACAACCTGTTTAATTAAGGACGAAGTTTATTTGATGATAATGACAATTAAGAGGGAGGCATTAGAGGTGAATGCCTCCTAAAAAATAGATGAAAATTGAAGAAAAAAATGTTTGTAAATTTAGATCTATTTTGAACACCTTTTCCGTAGACGAAAGCTTTATAAAAAAAAGGGGGGGGGGGGTTTCTGGTCACGATTCATGGAAATTAAAATTTGCCATATTTGAGAATTTCACAATTCACGGTGAATCAATAACAGACATAAATCGAGGGTCACAAGAATAAATAAAAAATACCCTAATCTGAATCATAGTCCGAGATTCCTCTGCCGTTCGACGGCAGAGGAAACTCGGACTACCCCAATCACAGATCATGAAGAAAAAAATGGTGAAAGAGAGATAAGAAATGCATGCATGGCAGTGAAAAGGGGAGTGAGGGTCAGACGAAATTGCAATATTTTTAACCTTGCCATGGAAAATGTGTTAAAAGGCTTACCTGACAAAATCCGAGATCAGTTGTCCAGACATCATACACAAATGCACTTCAAATGTACACATTTTTGAATCCCTTTCAAATTGCGAGATCGTGGAGATGATATAGGTTTCCTGTATACATAAAAACGATGCAGAGCTGTTCTTCAATGTTTGACACCAGCTCACAAAGTTTTCAGAGACAGGATAACTAAGAAGTGCATGCAATTTCATGTTTCCTCTCCGAAGTAGACGAAATGCAATACATATGTGCACACTAGAAAATGACGTCGTCCATGTACACTAAACGATCATTTCTCGTAGCACGCGATTTCGATATTAGAATTTTCTTTTAAGTTTATTTCAATTGAGAAGAATTGAAATGGTTACAGATTTGCGAATTTCTTGTTGAAATAATTTTTATTTTGTTTTTAGATACCACTTTGTTCTATAATTTCATGCTTCCGGTGAAAAGATATTTTGCGATGAATGCATTTTGTAGGAGTATGACTTATTACCAAAATCGTATAGCCTACAGTTAAAAGGGCTTTGCCCTTTATTTATTTTAAACTTCATCTACATAATAATAAGGTGTAGAACATATATTCTTTTTTTTTATTGTGAGATTTTTTATTTTCCTATTTATGCAAATTACATTATTAGAATAAAAGATCAAACAAAAATCTTTTCTGTTGAAAAAACATTAAGCGAGAATGATTACTTAATAATGAGTTGTTTAACTAGCATGACTTTTTCCATGCCAAATTATAAGTATGTGCATGAGAAGGTGTGCCTATTTTTGGCGAATATGAAATCTAAATTTTGTAATTCATTTATTTGTAGATACTTTTAATATCTTTTTTTTTTTTGGTTTCTGATAAATTTACAACCCACATAACATACTGTTTATAGAGCACATGAAGCAAATATTACATTGCATAACCTAAGCAGGTTTAATTGTAAAACTAGTTTTACTCTAGCTGATAACATACATGTACATGTATGTACAGTAAATAAAATCAAAATGATAAACAGTGATGGTTAACAATTCTACTGAGAAATCACAACAAACACAAACAAATATTCAGTGTCTTGTTGCGAAACTCTGAAAATAAAGTTTCCAATCTTACGATTTTGAACGTACTTGATGAAGGTTATTCCTGAAACACGTTGTGCACACTAATTTTGATATCTATGTTTTTATTCAAGAGCAACAATTGCTATAAATGTAAGGCATAATACTTGAGACAGACACAACAAATGTGACAGGGTTAAACCTTTAAATAGGATCCCAACACTGGATATCTATATTTCCTGTCACTAAGCATTTATAAAATATGTTAATCTTCAAATAGACATTGTTTGATTTCAGGTGATGCAGTTAGATGTATCAACAGAAGAACAAAGCAGTATATTGTCAGAATTAGATATTTTAAATAAAGTAAGTATACAGTAAATATGTTTTGGGCCGTCGTGGTCGTGATCGTATGGTAGTTGGATTTACAACTACCTGCGCAATCAGTGCCCATCACCACAAAAGTTGTGAGTTAAAACCCCGTTCGTGGTGAGGTGTACTCGATACAACATTATGTGATAAAGGTTGTGAGTGACAGGTCGGTGGTTTTCTCTGGGTACTACGGTTTCCTCCACCAATAAAACCGACTGCCACGATATACAGTAAGTATAAATATTTTAGATAAAATAAATATGAGTGGTTGTAAGGGATTTGGTTATGAATGTTTGATACTAATTTCAACAATATTTCAGTTATATTGTGATGGTCAGTTTCTTTTTTTTTTGGTGGAGGAATTTCTTGGTTTCACCTACATGTACACTATGCCTATGGCATCCTATATTAATTAGATGGTGAAATTAGAAAATAGTATGGTGACAAGTTATGTTTTGTCAGACATTTCTTGATGCCCTGCAGTGTGTAAATTAAGAGGGTACATTGATTTGAGGCACAATTTTGATTGCTCACTGATTTAATTTAATTTAAAGATATTTTATTGTCTAAATAATGACAAAAGGATCAAGTTTTTCAACTTAGTATTGTTTTCTCCATATACATACAATCTACAATACGATATGCATTATTATTACATAATTTCGCTAAAAATTAAACATGAAACAATAAATGTAGCAATAAAGCAGAATGCGACAATGGAATACCATTAAAGGTAACTAATCAAACACACCCGAGTGTAAAAAACTGGGACAGAGATTGCTCACTGGAAGAGCAAAGAACACGAAGTGCACGAGGAGAGAAAGAAGCTGATAGAGAAAACCAAATTACATGTAAACATTGTAAGTGTGTACTCTGTGTAAATTATGTTCTCCTACATGTAAACATTGTAAGTGTGTACTCTGTGTAAATTATGTTCTCCTACATGTAAACATTGTAAGTGTGTACTCTGTGTAAATTATGTTCTCCTATATGTAAACATTGTAAGTGTGTACTCTGTGTAAATTATGTTCTCCTACATGTAAACATTGTAAGTATGTACTCTGTGTAAATTATGTTCTCCTACATGTAAACATTGTAAGTGTGTACTCTGTGTAAATTATGTTCTCCTACATGTAAACATTGTAAGTGTGTACTCTGTGTAAATTATGTTCTCCTACATGTAAACATTGTAAGTGTGTACTCTGTGTAAATTATGTTCTCCTACATGTAAACATTGTAAGTGTGTACTCTGTGTAAATTATGTTCTCCTACATGTAAACATTGTAAGTGTACTCTGTGTAAATTATGTTCTCCTAGAACTTTGTTCATTGGCAGTTTAAATATGTATCTACCTTGTGATAAGTCTATTATTAATGTATAATGTACTGGGTAACACAGGAATACACGACAAAGTGACAAATGGTTAGGGTTATGGTGTTTAATGCCACTTTCAACAATATTTTAGTTATATTGTGGCAGTCAGTTTTATTGGTGGAGGATAACCGGAGTACACAGAGAAAACCACTGACCTGTCGCAACCACAAAGTGACAAAATATTTTCTGTTGTTTCAGGATATATTACTAATTTTCAGAAGACACTCACATGGAAATTGACATCTTTTTAGATATTGAAAGGAAGGTTTATGAAAGTTTAAAATTTGTATTGTTTAAGCAAGCACATTTCCAGTTAAACTAAACATGTTTATAAGATACATATATAATAGGTGACTTATTATTCAAGTATAATATTCAATTACTTTATTTTTATTTCAGTGTAACTCTCCTGTGATAATTGGCTTTTATAAAGCTTTCTTTGTAGAAAATAGAATATCTATATGTACAGAATTTATGGATGGTAAGTAGATTTTGATGTTACTGATATTTAAGAAATTTTGACATACTTATAATTAGATGTCTGACAAGTTTTACAGTAGTCCCTCTCTTATAAGACCACTCCTACCATAAGCCACCCCTTTTATCAGGACAGATTTGACAGAGATAGCAAATTGTCCCCCCCCCAAAAAAAATTGTCCCCTGAAGAGAGACCACCCCTCTTATAAGGTCAATTTTTCATTTCAGAAGGGGATGGTCTTATTAGAGGATGGATGGGGGGGGGGGGGGTGCTACTGTATTATTATAAAGTCTATATATTTATTCAAAACCAATACAGTGGAACATGATGTTTTGTAGCTAATATTGATTGTCATACAGATAGCTGTCCTTTCACTAATGAAGTACAAATTACAGCTAGCTTGAGTAGAGATGTGTCAAATTTAACATTATATTTTATTAAGGAGTTAGAGCAAAGACTGGTTGGAATAAGGATAATGTGTCCAAATGGTTTGACATGTCTACCCGCGGACTGTTATTTCAGTGAGCTAGCACTATATAAAATCCAACTAAGCGTGCTGGTCTAATGCAGAACAATCATAACTCAACAGTTAAATAGGTCATTTTATAATCAAAATATTATACACACAAACAGTTATTTTTTTTAAACTTGAAAGAAGTTTCGATTTATTTGAAATGAAATAATAGTTTGTTTGTACAGTGAGAGATTCCTAAATTCTCTTTAAAGAAAAAAAAATTCCTTATTTTCAGACAAAATGTTATTGATGCAAGTGGATTAGAAAGATAATCTATCAGAAACTTTGTTAAAGATATGTCATTCAATTTTAACTCAATTCAATTCAAAGTTTTATTTAAAATCGATAGAACTTTGAATTGAATTGAATTAAAATAAACTTCAGTCAAAATCAATCAGAAGCTTTGGTAAAACTCAATCAGAAACTTTAGTCAAGATCAATCAGACACTTTAGTCAAGATCGATCAAACACTTTAGTCAAGATCAATCAAACACTTTAGTCAAGATCAACCAGACACTTTAGTCAAATTCATCAGATACTTTAGAAAAATCATGAAGGGTTAAGGAACAGCCCTTATTATTACTATACTGTTTCTTCATGACATTATTAGTGAATGATTCTGTAGAATTTAATGTAATCATATTCTACTGTTTTTATTTATTCTTAGGTGGTTCACTAGATAAATACGGTCATATTCCAGAGCATATATTGGGAAGAATGGCTGTGTTTATGGTGGAAGGATTATGTTATATGTGGGCTTTAAAGATTTTACATAGAGGTATAATTAGAGGGGCCGTCATGGTCGTGATTGTATGGTAATTTGATTTACAACTACCTATGTAATCAGTGCCTATCACCATTAACGTTGTGAGTTCGAATCCGGCTTAGGTGAGGTGTACATGTACTCTATACAACATTATGTGATAAAGTTTGTCAATGACTTTCAGTAGGTCAGTGGTTTCTGTGTACTCCGGTTTCCTCCACCAATTAAATTGACTGCCATGATGTATCTAAAATATTGTTGAAAGTGGTGTTAAACACCATAAACCATTACCCTATAATTAAATGCATGAAATGTTAATTAATTAGATGCAAAATATAATTGAATGAATAGATTAAAAAATATTTGTAAAAATTTCGGTTAAAAAATTTAACATTGAATGAAGGGAATACAAATATTTTGTTTTTGGTTGGACTGTTGGTTACTAACTTGTTTTGGTCATTTTGTTTTTTTCAAAGTAACCATTATTGTGTCTTAATAACATTGTATTATATTGTTCTGTTTTCAGATATTAAACCATCTAATGTTCTAGTCAACACTCAAGGCCAAGTCAAACTCTGTGATTTTGGAGTCAGTACTCAAGTAAGTTAAGTTTATATGAATGACCTTGTCATTCATTATCCTGGGATACGACCTTGTCAGCTTTTACATTGAAAGGTCATTCATTATCCTGGGATACGACCTTTTCAACTTAATTTTATAAAGGTCATTCAATATCCTGGGATACTACCTTGTCAACTTATACATAGAAAGGTCATTCATTATCCTGGGATACTACCTTGTCAACTTATACATAGAAAGGTCATTCATTATCCTGGGATATGACCTTGTCAACTTTTACATAGAAAGGTCATTCATTATCCTGGGATACTACCTTGTCAACTTATACATAGAAAGGTCATTCATTATCCTGGGATACTACCTTGTCACCTTTTACATAGAAATGTCATTCATTATCCTGGGATACGACTTTGTCAACTTAAACTTGGAAAGGAATACAAACTATGTCAAACAAGAGACAATGTCCTAACAAAAGCATGGCCTCCCACCCCACCCCACATAGTTTAAACTGAGCAGTTCTGATAGAGCAACTACCTTTTAATTAACAGTTTATTAACACTAATAAGCACTGTCTAAGAAACAATTATCCTGCCCCAAAAATATAGTGTAATTATCCTAATTTTTCAACCAAAATTTACTGTGTCCAAAGGATGATCATTCATCCTACCAAATATTAAAACTATTAGACCAAGGACTTCAGAGGAAATGCGTGCACAAAGTATAATTATTTTGAAAATGCATGAAAACGCTAAAGTCTCGTAGCTCCTATAAATATCATCAAATCAAAATAGTGGTACAATATGAACAGCAACACATCATGACCAATCATCCTAATAAATATGAAAGCTATCGGACCAACAACCTCAGAGAAGTTGCATTCACAAAGTGAAGCGGGACAGATAGATGAACGAACAAACCGAAAAACTACTATTCTATGCAGGGCATAATAAAATTGCATCTGACAGATTGAATTTGGTGCAACTTAAATTCTCCTTCATATGAGTTATCTTTGGATTTAGGGATATTATTCTTGTGTCTACAGGGATTTAACATTGGATCTATAAATGCTGTTTTTACCCTAAGTGTAACTTGGGAGCATTCATTTGAATGTCCTCAGAATTTTCTTTTATGTCAAACAGTAATTAACAAAACAAAAGCAGACAATGTGAGACAAATTTGTCATGTTGAATTCACAAACCAACCTTAGATATGCCTAAACACAAACAAATGGTTTAGTTTATGATATTTAATGCCACTTTCAACAATATTTCAGTCATATTGTGGCGGTCAGTTTTATGGGTGGAGGAAACGTAGTATGCGGCGAAAACCACTGACCTGCCACAAGTCACTGACAAACTTTATCACATAATATTGTACACCTCACCATGAATGAGGTTCGAACTCACAACTTTAGTGATGATAGACACTGATTGCACAGGTAGTTGTAAATCCAACAATCATATGATCACGACCATGACAGAACCAACATCAACAGAAAGTTGTTTTTCAAAGTATAGAGGTTAAATTAATGAAACTCTGGGGTCCTGTTAGAAACAAGGATAGCAACCATGTAATATTAAATCTTTTTGTAGAGATTGATTGATTGATTGATTTTTGGTGTTTAACGCCACTTTCAGCAATATTTGAGCTATATCATGGCGACCAGTTTTAGTGGTGGAAGAAGCCGGAGTACCCGGAGAGAACCACCGACCATGGGTAAGCAACTGGTAAACTTTATCACTTGCGGTTGCGAAGCGAGTGCACCCTTTTTTGTAATTTACAAAAGCCGGGCGCGAACCCACGCCGTATTGGTGATAGGCTTATATGAGTTGTTAGGTAACCCAACTACCTAACTCATTGAGCCACCCGGGCCCTTTTTTTTGTAGGGAAAGTCAAGGACGTATTCATTCATTTAAATTGTCAGAGGGTGTAAAACATAGACCATTGCGATGAAATATTGTATTGGATTTTCAATGCAAAAGAGTGAGCATATAGAAAAAAGTTGTTTTTTTTCATTTGGAACATCAGTTGATGTAACACAGAGTATAGTTGAAAATTGTTCATCATTCAACTAGAAACTGATAAAATTACATGTATATGTATCATTTAACAAAGATTCTTATATTTTCAGTTGGTGAAGTCAATTGCCAGAACTTATATAGGAACCAATGCATACATGGCTGTAAGTAAACTTATTTAGAAATTTGATCTCATAAACTAACAGTAAGCGTAATATAATTTCATACATAATATAAATGATGAAAAATCAAACCAATTACAACAAGCGTCAATAACAATGTGTATATAATCAAAATGAAATAGTAAATAGAGTAGGAGAGTGGATGAGTTGTCTTTTGACCACAAGCCTAACACAATTTCCATGGCTTCATACCCTTATACCCACTTCAAGTGTTAAAGTTTCCAGACACCTACTCAAGGCCGAGGGTTTCACCAATCAATTCGTTATATCTGACCTGACTTTCCCTCCCTTATATATACAAGTCTTGTAGTCACAGTGTAGCTGAAAGTGACGATAAACACTCAAAATGCAATACTAGAACTTTATCCAATTTTAATCCATTAGACGTTTGCGGCCATTAAGTTGTACCTATGTCTGTACATACATGCATACTATACATATGTCCTACTACAGTTATTTTCTGTTCAAAGACTTTCCTTCTCTTTAGGCTAAGCATTTCAAATATATAAATTAGGCCAGACACAATAAGAGGCAGACCAAAATTTTCCATTCGGGAGTTATGCTCGTTTGATTTGCAGACAAATGCCAATTTCCCTGGTTTCTATTCAATAACATTTGTTCCAGTAAAGCAAATCATTTGAAATGTACATACCCAATCTTCTTAATAACAATACACAGGTCATGTTTTGAATATTTTATCTTTTACGGTTCCTGGTGTCATATGGTATTTTGAAACCCTGAAAAATTTACCCTTCATCGGGTTATATATTTAGTTGGACCCAGAGTCCATGTCATATTGACACATTTTTTTTTAATTGATTATACATGTACGTCACGGTTTTATATTAATTATGATTATTTTACATGTTTTTCAGCCAGAGAGAATAAGAGGTGAGGAATACAGTAATCCTGCTGAAGTATGGAGTTTTGGAATAACATTATTTGAGGTAGCGTTTTTATCTAATCTGTGATTTAAACCACATCAGTGGTGTAAACATGCTCTCCTTGAGTGCGGTAGATCATGGGTTCAAGTCTCCATCAGGTCAAGCCAAAGACTATAAAATTGGTATTTGTTGCTTCTCCACTAAGCACGCAGCATTAAGGAGAAAGAGCAAAGACCGGTGGGCTTGGAATCAGGATAATGTGTCCAAGTTGGGCTACATCTCTATCCATGGACTGTTGTTTCAGTGAGCTAGCACTATACAAATCCAACTA
The DNA here is from genome assembly GCA_963383655.1 of Bathymodiolus septemdierum. Taxonomy (NCBI): domain Eukaryota; kingdom Metazoa; phylum Mollusca; class Bivalvia; order Mytilida; family Modiolidae; genus Bathymodiolus; species Bathymodiolus septemdierum. The sequence goes on from OY726520.1 coordinate 44,770,067, forward strand.
AGCGTGTTGGTCTAGTACAAAGCGGACCTCATCATCATCTCATTGAAAATTAACATGTTCTCACCATGATATAGCTTAAAAATTTGCTGAGTTGTCATTAAACAATAATCACTCACTCACTCATCTGTGATTTTTTGGGCAGGATTATAGAAGGATTAGTGTGTCCTGGTGGAATAGAATTCAAACAATTCTATCAATGGTGTACATTACAAGAGCCATTTAGTTTTAAATTATCTTTACATCTTAGCTGGTTTTAATGAGCATAGTTTATTTGACACATGATTTTAATCAGATTATTGATTGATTGGTGTTTAATGCCAACTTAAGCAGTATTTTTTTAGTTGTATATTGATTGTTAATTATAAAATTTATGCACCTATAAATTGTTACCCTTGATTTGTCACCTGACCCAATTAATTATACAGTGAAACCTGTCTAAAGAGACCACTGTAAAATGTCACAACTCTTTTTTAACCATGTATAATAAATCTGTTTTGAGACACCACATGTCATTAAAGACTATATTTGAATGGAAAATTAGTTGGTCTCTGAAGACAGGTTTAGCTATGTGATCTTATGAGCTATTGTCCTTATTATACCCTGCAGCAAATTTGAGGGGGTATGCTGGCAATACAGTGTTGTCTGTTTGTCAACACAATCTTTTTGCTTTAATTACGTAGTTATGAATTATTTTTAACTTATTTATCAGTACAATATGATATATAATCAGAATGACATCTCATTTAAGTTAAGAATTTTTTTTTTAATTATATTTCCTGAAAAAGAATGACATATTACTATAATGACCTACATTATTGCTTGAAAAAAAAATCAGGTCATATCCTACTTTTCATCTGTGTAACATACATGATTATAAATTCATTATTGATATAGTTCTTATGTTTTAGTTAGCCACTGGTAGATTCCCATATGACAATGTAAGTCTATTTTTTTTTACTTTCCTTTATACTTATTAAAATTTAGCATAAATGAAGAGGCTTAAATATTGTGGTGTTTAACACCACTTTCAACAATATTTCAGTTATATCATGGTGGTCAGTTTTATTGATGGAGGAAACTGGTGAAAACCACCGACCTGCCTCAAGCCACTGACAGACTTTATCACATAATGTTGTATCGAGTACACCTCACCTGTGTGGGATTCAAACTTTCAACGTTAGTGATGATACGCATTGTTTGCATAGGTAGCTGTAAATCCAGCTACCATACGATCATGACCATGACAGCCCCCATAGATGAAGAAATTCTGTTTGCATCCTTAATAATAAAAACACATCAGACGTGTAGTATATGAATGTAGAGAAATATAACATAATAATTAATATTCTGCTAGGGAAATTCTTATTAATATTTTTGTAATGACCTTTTTATTGTACAGCTAAATTGTAAAATAATCATTGCACCATTTTGACCAGTCAGTGTTGTCATGATTTTGAAGAAGTGATATTGCTAAGGAATGTTGTACACTAAGTTTTAGTTACATTCTACATGAACTATTATACTGATATACTTTTACTTACAACCCAATCATATACTTGAAAGATGAACAAATCTACCTATTTCAGCAGTACATGTATGTCTGTACAAATTTATTATAAGAAGTAATCTTCAACCCACCTTACCCTATAAGAAGACCCTGAGAACACAAATTTGGTAATAAGATTATTGCCACTCAAAAAGATCCCACACGAAGATATTAATGACATGCCATATAAGCCGATACTCTTAAGTTGGGGGGATATGCTATCACCATGACAAGACAACTCCTATTCATATTTTGTTTGTTTAAAGTATTAAGATGTTGTCAAGTTTATTGTTGTAGTTGTGGTGATTTGTTGGTTTTAATTTTAAATCATATTATTGTTTTATTTCAGTCATCTTCTTTCAATTCGGTAAGATAATGATAGAATAATAAAATTTCATTAAGTTAATAATTTGATATGCATTGAATAAAAAACTAAAAAAAAAAATAGCCAAATGTGTCTTTTAATCATTCCTTGTACACTTATACTGTTTGATTTACATGCCCATAAATTTTAAGCTTGTAGTTTAGTTTAAGTATATTTTATTGTCTCCGTATTATGCATGTACTTACGTAGTGAAGGGGAATCATTTAAAAAGTGACATTGGTGGAGTAATTGCCTCAAGTGTGGTAGATTGTAGGTTTGAGTCCTGATCAGGTCAATGTAGGTTTGAGCCCTGGTCAGGTCAATGTAGGTTTGAGCCCTGGTCAGGTCAATGTAGGTTTGAGCCCTGGTCAGGTCAATGTAGGTTTGAGCCCTGGTCAGGTCAATGTAGGTTTGAGCCCTGGTCAGGTCAATGTAGGTTTGAGCCCTGGTCAGGTCAATGTAGGATTGAGCCCTGGTCAGGTCAATGTAGGTTTGACCCCTGGTCAGGTCAATGTAGGTTTGAGCCCTGGTCAGGTCAATGTAGGTTTGACCCCTGGTCAGGTCAATGTAGGTTTGAGCCCTGGTCAGGTCAATGTAGGTTTGACCCCTGGTCAGGTCAATGTAGGTCTGAGCCCTGGTCAGGTCAATGTAGGTTTGACCCCTGGTCAGGTCAATGTAGGTTTGACCCCTGGTCAGGTCAATGTAGGTTTGAGCCCTGGTCAGGTCAATGTAGGTTTGACCCCTGATCAGGTCAATGTAGGTTTGACCCCTGGTCAGGTCAATGTAGGTCTGAGCCCTGGTCAGGTCAATGTAGGTTTGACCCCTGGTCAGGTCAATGTAGGTTTGACCCCTGGTCAGGTCAATGTAGGTTTGACCCCTGGTCAGGTCAAGCCAAAGACTATAACATTGGTATTTGCTGCTTCTTCACAAAGCATGAAGCTATAAGGAGTAAGACTAGTTGGCATGAAGCTATAAGGAGTAAGACTGGCATGAAGCTATAAGGAGTAAGACTGGCATGAAGCTATAAGGAGTAAGACTAGTTGGCATGAAGCTATAAGGAGTAAGACTAGTTGGCATGAAGCTATAAGGAGTAAGACTAGTTGGCATGAAGCTATAAGGAGTAAGACTAGTTGGCATGAAGCTATAAGGAGTAAGACTAGTTGACATGAAGCTATAAGGAGTAAGACTGGCATGAAGCTATAAGGTGTAAAACTAGTTGGCATGAAGCTATAAGGAGTAAGACTAGTTGGCATGAAACTATAAGGAGTAAGACTAGTTGGCATGAAGCTATAAGGAGTAAGACTAGTTGGCATGAAACTATAAGGAGTAAGACTAGTTGGTATGAAGCTATAAGGAGTAAGACTAGTTGGCATGAAGCTATAAGGAGTAAGACTAGTTGGCATGAAGCTATAAGGAGTAAGACTAGTTGGCATGAAGCTATAAGGAGTAAGACTAGTTGGCATGAAGCTATAAGGAGTAAGACTAGTTGGCATGAAGCTATAAGGAGTAAGACTAGTTGGCATGAAGCTATAAGGTGTAAGACTAGTTGGCATGAAGCTATAAGGAGTAAGACTAGTTGGCATGAAGCTATAAGGAGTAAAACTAGTTGGCATGAAGCTATAAGGAGTAAGACTAGTTGGCATGAAGCTATAAGGAGTAAGACTAGTTGGCATGAAGCTATAAGGAGTAAGATTAGTTGGCTTGAAGCTATAAGGAGTAAGACTGGCATGAAGCTATAAGGAGTAAGACTAGTTGGCTTGGAATCTTGATAATGTGTGAGAGTGGAGTGACCTGTCTAACTGCTGACTGTTGTTTCAATGATCTAGCACTATAATGATCCAATTAAGCGTGTTGGTCTAGTACAAAGCTTACATCATCATCTCATCAACATGTAATTTGTTCTCGCCATGATATAGCTGAAAAATTGCTCATTTGGAATTAAACAACAATCACTTACTCAAAGTAATATTTGCCTAAAGATTTGGACAGAATTTAGTCATCTTATACATGACATGGTCACTGACCTCATATTACAGACTTTCTATGCCCCAGTTGTCACTGACCTCATATTACAGACTTTCTATGCCCCAGTTGTCACTGACCTCATATTACAGACTTTCTATGCCCCAGTTGTCACTGACCACATATTACAGACTTTCTATGCCCCAGTTGTCACTGACCTCATATTACAGACTTTCTATGCCCCAGTTGTCACTGACCTCATATTACAGACTTTCTATGCCCCAGTTGTCACTGACCTCATATTACAGACTTTTTATGCCCCAGTTGTCACTGACCTCATATTACACACTTTCTATGCCCCAGTTGTCACTGACCACATATTACACACTTTCTATGCCCCAGTTGTCACTGACCACATATTACACACTTTCTATGCCCCAGTTGTCACTGACCACATATTACACACTTTCTATGCCCCAGTTGTCACTGACCACATATTACACACTTTCTATGCCCCAGTTGTCACTGACCACATATTACACACTTTCTATGCCCCAGTTGTCACTGACCACATATTACACACTTTCTATGCCCCAGTTGTCACTGACCACATATTACACACTTTCTATGCCCCAGTTGTCACTGACCACATATTACACACTTTCTATGCCCCAGTTGTCACTGACAACATATTACAGACTTTCTATGCCCCAGTTGTCACTGACCACATATTACAGACTTTCTATGCCCCAGTTGTCACTGACCACATATTATAGACTTTCTATGCCCCAGTTGTCACTGACCACATATTACACACTTTCTATGCCCCAGTTGTCACTGACCACATATTATTACACACTTTCTATGCCCCAGTTGTCACTGACCACATATTACACACTTTCTATGCCCCAGTTGTCACTGACCACATATTACAGACTTTCTATGCCCCAGTTGTCACTGACCACATATTACAGACTTTCTATGCCCCAGTTGTCACTGACCACATATTACACACTTTCTATGCCCCAGTTGTCACTGACCACATATTACACACTTTCTATGCCCCAGTTGTCACTGACCACATATTACACACTTTCTATGCCCCAGTTGTCACTGACCACATATTATAGACTTTCTATGCCCCAGTTGTCACTGACCACATATTACAGACTTTCTATGCCCCAGTTGTCACTGACCACATATTACAGACTTTCTATGCCCCAGTTGTCACTGACCACATATTACAGACTTTCTATGCCCCAGTTGTCACTGACCACATATTATTACACACTTTCTATGCCCCAGTATTGGTTGTCACTGACCACATATTACAGACTTTCTATGCCCCAGTTGTCACTGACCACATATTACAGACTTTCTATGCCCCAGTTGTCACTGACCACATATTACACACTTTCTATACCCCAGTATTGGTTGTCACTGACCACATATTACAGACTTTCTATGCCCCAGTTGTCACTGACCACATATTACACACTTTCTATGCCCCAGTATTGGTTGTCACTGACCACATATTACAGACTTTCTATGCCCCAGTATTGGTTGTCACTGACCACATATTACACACTTTCTATGCCCCAGTATTGGTTGTCACTGACCACATATTACAGACTTTCTATGCCCCAGTATTGGTTGTCACTGACCACATATTACACACTTTCTATGCCCCAGTATCGGTTGTCACTGACCACATATTACACACTTTCTATGCCCCAGTATTGGTTGTCACTGACCACATATTACAGACTTTCTATGCCCCAGTATCGGTTGTCACTGACCACATATTACACACTTTCTATGCCCCAGTATCGGTTGTCACTGATCACATATTACACACTTTCTATGCCCCAGTATTGGTTGTCACTGACCACATATTACAGACTTTCTATGCCCCAGTATTGGTTGTCACTGACCACATATTACACACTTTCTATGCCCCAGTATCGGTTGTCACTGACCACATATTACACACTTTCTATGCCCCAGTATTGGTTGTCACTGACCACATATTACAGACTTTCTATGCCCCAGTATTGGTTGTCACTGACCACATATTACACACTTTCTATGCCCCAGTATTGGTTGTCACTGACCACATATTACAGACTTTCTATGCCCCAGTATTGGTTGTCACTGACCACATATTACACACTTTCTATGCCCCAGTATCGGTTGTCACTGATCACATATTACACACTTTCTATGCCCCAGTATTGGTTGTCACTGACCACATATTTGGTGTTATGGTTAACATGCAGTAGATCATGAGTTCGAGCACAGATGTGGTCAAGCCAAAAACTATAAAACTGGTGTTTTTTTCTTCATTGCTGAGCACACAGCATTAAGGAGCAAGGGGAAAAACTGTTTGGCTCTTGATCAGGATTATGTGTCCTAGTGTTAAGACATGTCTACCTGCAGACTGTTGTTTCAGTGAGTTAGCACTATGAAACTCTAACTCTGCATGTTGGTCTAGTTCAATGCTGACATCATCATCACCATCACATCAGTCTTGTTTTTCTTGTTTTTACCATGATATAAGTGAAAAAATTGCTCACTTAATGTTAAACAACAATCACTCATTCACTCTTATGGTATCTGGCAATAACTAAAATATTATTGAAAGTAGGTATATATCCAAAATCTAAGATCCACGTTTATGCTTTACAAGTGGTGATAATTTATGTATTTTTCATTTTTGTACATTGAATATAATTAATTAAGTATTTTTGATTTCATTTCAGCCAATGGCATTATTGAATACTATAACAAGTGAAGTAAGTTTTGTTTATTTATAGAATTTTTAGCTCACATCACCAAAGGGCATATGTCTTCAGGTGTCAAACCACTAATTCACCAATCAGAGCTTAGAACATATACGAAAGTAGTCCCTTTTCAAGAAAAAAGTTCCTTTCACTTTGTAGCATTGTGAAAACTACTGAATGGAATGGACTAATTAAAATTGATAATTGAAGTTAAATATATAGGGATTATTTTGAGCCCAAATTTGATGGGCTTAGTTGTATTTTAATACCTCTATGGATGATATTATTCATGACCTATAAGTGCTTTATTTTCTTGGAGATGACCGAGCTATTTTTAGAGTAGGTTTTTTCCGTAGCACGGCATTTCACTGCAAGATTTTATACATGCCCTGACATTTTGACAGAACGTAGAAGAATCATGTACATTTCAGAAAATATATGGTCTTGGATAGGTTAAGCTTAAGATAAAATGGCCAGGTAGGTTCGAAAAAACACAAATTTAGTAGAAAACCTTAAAGAAATTAATTAGTGGTTTCACACCTTCAGTTGATGCCAGATTCGTTTCCAAAGATGCAATTTAAAAATCCTTTTCTCTATTTTTTTCTGTTGCTTTCTTCATCTTTCTGTTTGTCCATCTGTGTGAAACACTGAAAGGGTACAAACTTTGTTTAATCAACAACTGCAACAGTTTCTTTTCAATACTGTGCAATTTTGGCACATTGATTGCACTATGAAATTTACATTTTTATTTACCCCTGAAAATCCTGTAATTCACAGCTATCTATATAATAAAGAATTTTTATTTTCATCTAATTTTAATGTGTTTTTCTTTTTTGTTTAATGGACTGTTGAGTGCTTTCAGTGGTATATCAACAGATTTCCTCTTTCAACACCCATTTTTTAATGTCCTACTTTATAGGTTACAATTGAATATCGGATCCTGTGTAAAAATATGATAATTTTTCTTAAAATCTAGACTTCATTGAACATTAAAATGAAGAATCTGGTGAGCCTCTTGGTTTTGGCTGTTGTTAAAATGTCTTGGCAATTTCTGTTGACAGAAAAGGTTTATATAATATATAACATTCTATGTTGACCAAATGAATCATCAAATAAATGATAATAACAAACAGTAAATTATTGACACTATTAAAGAATTTGTTTTTTCATCTTTCTATCGCTAAAGCGATATTCAAATACTAGTAGTCAAAATCTTTCACAATCTTTGTCATGAATTTATATTTGAATACATAATTTTTCAGCCTTCACCAAGAATGCCTCAAGGTGAACATTCTCCAGATTTCATAGATTTTGTTTCCAGATGGTAAGTTTTTTTGGTGATATTATGTAAAATTTTAATATAAGTTTAATTGTTACACAGTGAAATGAAATCAATCAATTTGAAAATGGGTGCTTTTTAAGATTTTACAATTGTTGGGGAATAGTGTAGCATGTGCTCATGGCACAGCTGTTTATTAAAAAGTGATAAAAACTGAAGTTGAAATCGTCATTCTTTTATATTGTTGAGAAGTAACAATATTTCTTTTCCTTTTCATGCAGTATGCAGCCAGTTCCGGGACATAGATTAAAAATGGAAGAATTATCTGTAAGTTTACTTTATTATGTAAATTATTATTATATTTATAACATTTTGAAAGCTTTTCTTTGATATTAGACATACATGTAACATGTATAACAATTGTGTGTGAGGCAACAGGTTATATATCATCTGTGAATATCAATACTACAAGTCTATGTGATAATTTGCAACTTTTTGTGATATTAAAATTTGCTCAGATTAAACCAAGCCTTCCTCCTGGCATGGTCCTTGGGTTTTCCAGTTTCTAAACTGTATCTACGGTCTCGCCCCTTATCCAATATGACCCCCATTACAAAAAATAGAAATTTCTTTAAATAGCTAGAACTTCTTTGTTTTAAGGTGAAATTGCATTACAAGTTCTTCATGTTTATGTCAATTTGAAATCTAAGATGGCTATCACCACTGAACTTTGTTAAGCATTGGACCCGATGTGATTATGAATGAAAAGATTTTTTTCAGAAATGACAAAAATGAGTGGCCCCAAACAATACATTAATAACAAAATGAGGAAAATAGGTTCAGGTTAGCCACTAGTATTTAATAGAACTCTTGAAATGGTCAGGTTTGAGGCTTAGGTTTATGGTGTTTAACACCACTTTCAACAATATTTCAGTTATATCATGGTCGGCAGTTTTATCGGTGGAGGAAACCAGAGAAAACTAGCGACCTGCCCTATGTCACTGACAAACTTTATCACATGATGTTGTATCGAGTACACCTCACCTGAGCAGAATTCGTACTCACAAGGTTTGTGGTGATAGGCACTGTTTGCATAAGTAGTTGTAAATCCAACTACCATATGATCATGACCACGACAGCCCTCTTCTTGAAATGGTAAATTAGGTATCACACTCCACAGCAATAGTACAAATGTTAAAGAGATTTCTGGGTATTCTTCATCAATGTAGACATTTGTACCAATGACGGGAAAGAATGACTAAAGATTTGACTGTACTTGGACTCAAATTGAATTATATTATATTTTAAACTTTTCACAGTGATTTCCAGGATATTGCCTTAAAAATATTTACATAAGAAACCTAATATATTTAGTTTGAATTAAACAAATTTGTTTATCTGTTTTTACCTCTGTAAATGTTGCATTTTATTTATGTATAGTCTATTTATGTACTTATTATTAAAACTAAAGTTCTCCTCTCTTAGGCATAGGTGACATTAGCTGATTTTGGCTATCTTGGTTAGGCCATTTGGTTTTATTGCTCCCAAACACTTTTATATTATTTGGCTTTCCAATATTTGATATTGAGTATACCTGATGAAGGTTATTCCAGAAATGTGTCTTGGAAACTAAATTTGATGTCTAAGTTTTTATTCCATAGCATAAAAGATATTAACAACAGATAAAACAAAAGGTTATCTCCCCTTAATCAGTTATGACTATTTCATTACAGGTTATCTCCCCTTAATCAGTCATGATTATTTCATTACAGGTTATCTCCCCTTAATCAGTTATCACTATTTCATTACAGGTTATCTCCCCTTAATCAGTTATCACTATTTCATTACAGGTTATCTCCCCTTAATCAGTTATCACTATTTCATTACAGGTTATCTCCCCTTAATCAGTTATGACTATTTCATTACAGGTTCACAGATTTATTCAGAGACACAATGATGGTAACATTGCTTTAATAGCTGCCTGGATCCAATCAAAACTTTCAGAAAGACAGTCTATATCATAGCATATATAGCTGTATAGTCTACTGTGATATTATTTATATTGTCAAGAAATGGTGCAAAAACTAAATCAATAATTGTTATGTATTAAAAAAAAACATTATATTGATTTTTAAATGTTATATATTTTTATTGCCTTTGACTTGCTCTGTAATCATAATGCTCATTGCTTTATTTGAGTTATGTTTAATAATTTAAAAGTTTTATTTTTCTCATAATTCCTAATATCTACATTGAAAGCAATATAGTAGACAATCCACGTCCAGAGGGAAAAACATTTCAGTAAAATTATTCAAATTATATCAACACAAGTTTTGTTTTGTTTGTTTTATGCATAAGATTCTTGCATCTATAATTAAAATTTTGTTTTAGTACATTTCAGTAAATACCCCTAGATACTTTTTTTTAAATATAATAATAAATCTATGAATGTGTGAATTTGATACATAAAATCATTCACAAAATGATATGTTGTAAAAATTGTCACATCAAGCAACATATTTTATGATTGAAAATTTTATGAAAATCGGACAAGAAATAATTTCAAGAGATTTTTTTTTAGTTGTTTTATATGGAATACACAATGGAAAAATCCTAACTGCCAAATGGTTGTCCATTTGATGCATTTCTGAAATGGAAGTTTTCTGATATGATGGACTTAAAATAAAAATAAAACATTGTTGCTGTGGTAGTCTTTATTATGACTTTAACATTTTGGTCCTTGGTCGAAAAGGAACAAATAAAAACATGAACAGGTTTCTTATCAATTTTTTATTTAAAAATATTTAAGAAATGCTTATCTATGTGTTGCTACCCCTTAAAATTGTGAACTTTACTACCTAGTTTCTGTTACACTCAGTATAAATGTCAGAACTTTTACCTTGTCATCATAGGCAGTTGGTTATATGATGACAGAATCCTGAAGACAAAAACATGTTCCACTGTAATTCAAGACTTTAATATGTTCTTTTAGGATTTAAATTATAGAGGTTAGTTTGAAGAATTGTCCTCGTCAGATTTGTGTCATGATTTTAAGGGTTAGGGTCATGGTGTTTAATGCCACTTTCAACACTATTTCAGTTATATCATGGCGGTCAGTTTTAGTGTCATGATTTTGAATATATTAAGAACTTCAGTATTTTTTTTGTGCAATGTTCCTCAAATTACTGTATGTATAATATGTTGGGGGGTCTAACCATGTTGTTATTGATATTTATTATACTTCATGTAAGTTTCTGTAGTGATATTTGGTACTGTAATATTTTGGCATATTACCTGGACAATTAGACACTCAGTATAATAATGATATTAATGTGGTCTTGTCCAGGTGGGGAGGGTAATATATTTTGGCATATTACCTGGACAAGACCACATTATTATATAAATATTATTGGAACAATAGAAAGGTTCACAAATTAAAAAATCAGTATTTGAAATGAAACTGATGTGTAAATCAGCCTAACTGATGATAGCAGGTGCCCCTCTTGCCTATTAATTTGCTGACTCATGTAGCCATCCAAGCTGTAGACACAGAGAACATGTGTTTTCACATCACATACCATATTTTGAATTCACAAATGATATTAACTTTTTTATATAAATTTATCTCGGATGTTAAATTTGAGATTGACTGATATGTAAAAATAAAAGTTACTGTTGGTAATATTTGAGCCAGATTTAAAATTAACTTTTCTTTATGAAAATTTTACATTGTTATTGATAAGTTGTCATGGGGAAATTGTTGAAAATTGTTGAATAATATTATTGTTTTTAATAGATATTATATTAACAGTAAATTATTGTTGTGAAGTTTGGAGATTTTTGACTATGTCAGATTTTGTCATTGTAAATTAAGTGAGCATTACTGTTTTTTTGAGAGCATTTAACTGCCTAATTTTTCTTCTACAATTGTTGACTTTTTATTTTTCTGCAGGTTTGAGAAGTAAATAAATATACAGCATTATATCTACATTGTCCCTTAATATAATATTTATTGTACCAACTTAAGAAATCATGTATGCAAAAAATGTTTCACACACAAATAGGCAAAACACATAGGATATTTTGGTTGAATATCATATTTGGTGTCTACAACACGGCCTGTGTTCGACCTGACTAGTGTCTATTGTGCTTCGCTCTGAATAAAATGTAGGGTACAAGGTGACTTTATAGGTCTAATAAATGTATAAAGCAAAGGTTAATATGTACACCAATAGGTTTAAAACATTAATTTGTTTCTTTAAAATTGTCTATTAAATTTGTATTTCTTAGCACCCCTGGCCATTTTGTCTGAAGTTTAACCTATCCTTTTGATAAAGGTATCAAAATACAACTAAATCAATCAAATTTAGGCTCAAAATAATCCTTATATATTCACCTTCATTGGGTTCAATTACTAATTTTATTTATGCCATTACATCAATATTTTTTTTAATTACAACAAAGCGAAGGGACCTTTTTTTTTAAAGGAATACTTTTGCTCTTAACTGGGATTGGTAGTGTTTTTATACCAAAAGTCAGAAAATGTGCTGATTGCAGTATAAAAATAATTAAAAGTTAATGAGCAAAAAAGACACTGTCTAAAATAAAAGGATTTAATAATTTATTGAAACATGATAATTGTTTGTTTATTTCTGTATATGGCATGTGTCTAGCTTGAGCTAACATATTTATTATTAATTACCAAATATGGATTAACTTCAGGATGCATGTTATATTTTATATTTACTATTAAAAATATAATATTTAAATGTTGTTTTTTTTATTTTCAAAGGGACAATTTTAAATACAATGATATCTTTCAATTTCAGTCCGGTATATAAATAATTAATGTCATTTCTGTAGGAAACTCACCATCCCAGGATCATATTTATACTATACCTGCATGAATTTAACAAAATGATTTATTTATCCTCATTTTGAATCTGTCTTTTTAGCTCACCTTGCCAAAGGCAAAGTGAGCTTTTGCCATCACTTGACGTCCGTCGTCCGTTAACTTTTCACATTTTAAACTTCCCTCTGAAACTCCTTAGCCAAATGAACTGAAACTGGTTAGGAAGCATCTATGGGAGGTCCTCTATAAAGATTGCTCATTTTGTCCCGATCCGTTAACAAACATGGTCGTCATAGGCAATTCTTGGTTCTTATTGGTCAATTTCTAAAAAATCTTCTCTGAAACTGCTTGGCCAAATGAACCAAAACTTGGTAGGAAGCATCTATGGAAAATCCTCTATCAAGAATGCTTATTGCGTCCCAATCCGTTGACAAACATGGCCGCCACAGGCAATTCTTGTTTCTGATCGGTTGATTTCTAAAAAATCTTCTCTGAAACCACTTGCCGGAATGACTTGGCTAAATGAACCAAAACTTGGTAGGAAGCATGCATGGAAGATTCTCTATAGAGATTGCTCATTTTGTTTTGATCCGTTAACAAGCATGGCCACCACAGGCAATTCTTGGTTCTTATTGGTCAATTTCTAAAAAATCTTCTCCTCTGAAACCACTTGGCCAAATGAACCGAAACTTGGTAGGAAGCATCTATGGAAGGTCCATTATAAAGATTGCTCATTTCGTCCCGATCTGTTAACAAACATGGTCGTCATAGGGAATTCTCTTTTCTGATTGGTCAATTTCTAAAAATATCTTCAAATCTGAAACCGCTTGGCCAAATGAACTGAAACTTGGTAGCATCTATGGAAGGTTCTGTTTTAGGTTTCCTCAAAGCAGAATGAAAGGTGAGCCACACAGGCTCAGTTCACTGAGCCTCTAGTTCTGTTAAAGATTTATTATGTAAACATATAACTCCCATGTTCTATGATAGGGCCCATCCAAGAATTGTTATGGCTTTTATCATCCTCTAAAAAGGTCTAACATCCCGATAATTCATAGTCCATGGACTAATTCATAGTCCATGGTCGGTTACTCTGATAGTAAGATAATTCAACAAATCGCAGCGATGGTTGCTGAATTCTGTATTTCAAATTTGTGGAATGCAAATATGAAACTGCATATCTTTAAAAATCTTGAAATATAATGTTGTGGTCAGTTCCATATCATGCATTGAAATATTGGTAGTGTTCAGGGCTTTATTTATTAAACTGAACTATCTTGGTCCGTTGCGCTCGGTGCTGGATACGATTGGTTCAGCATAACTAGACACCTTTTTATAATTTTACTCTTTAAATTAACTTATCATATCTTCTCCTCTTCGGTTCTTTTTTCTGTATTTAATTCTCTGTTCCTTCTTGCTGATACTGAGGAACAGTCCCTTGTCGCTTGCGATCGTTCATAAGAATTGAGAACTAAGAACATACGATTCTTTGCAGAGTTACCCATCAGAAAAAGAATTTAATATTCTATTTTGAATTCAAATAACAATCAAAACATTTATGAACAAAATAATTTTATTAACTGAAAACAAAACATGATATGTGAACTATCTTTATACAAAGTAAGGGACCGACCATTTAACTTGAAGGGGGGTTATGGTTTTTTGCTTCGTTCAGAATTTTTTTTTTGGACAACACAAGAGTTGGAATATTTAATTTTTTTGTCGGGCAAAGCGCAATTTTTTTTTCCAGAATTTAACATTAGGTTATATGACAAAAACTCTGAATCAAATTTTTTTTTTTTCCTCCACCAAAATCAGAATATTTTTTTCAGCAACATTGGGAATCAGAATATTTTTTTAGAAAAAAAACATAAACCCCCCCCCCCCCCCATTCAAGTTAAATGGTCGTTCCCTAAGCACGTGCTTTGAATGCAATAACAACCTGAATGATGACCTGAAAATTGTTCTAGGTTTCCAACTTTCTGAAATACCTATCTCCTTAAGATTGACTTCCCCAACCAGCCACAGGCGCTCATGGCACTGACCACTCCCCTTTTTTCTAACTTTCTGTTTACAAATTTATTTTCAATAAAATTTCTTTATTTCTTTATTATTTCATCTCTTTTTTCCTTATTTTAACTTGTTCGTGTCAATATTCATACAATCTTATGTTAACATCAAATTGCATGTGTCGACCCTATATACAAGATACTAATAATCCACAAGGCATGCAACTCGGCAGGTTTAAAAATCGTACCCCTGCTCGCTTCGAGTACATTTAGTGCACCTTATTTCCATTATGTCATTCAAACTAGGACATGTATCCATTCCTAAAAGACGCATCTTTTTGCCCCTGTTTTTGTTTTGTGCATACGATAGCTTAGTCCGAGATTCCTCTGTCGTTTAACGGCTTTTATAGAGTTGCTGTAGCCGTTCAACGTCAGAGGGCAATACATACGGAAAACAGCGGATTTGGTTCTCCAACTCTGGGTCAGCACATTTCCACGTTTCGTGGCTATCGGATTTTATTTTCTATCATAAACCCTTATACAAATCGCTTCACCAATCATTTTTATATTCATTCATAAACATCTTACCCTCAGAAAGTGGTGTTACACTCCATTACAGCACGAATTTGCCTTAGAACCTATGATTTCGACATTTGTCTTCCATATTTCAAACATTTGTCACGTGACTACGAGAAAACTACGATTACCGCAATGTATCATGGGAGATGATTTGCATATAAACAAACAAACAAATATTTTTATTGCCAATCATAGGTGTCTGTTAAGGCAGAACAATTAACATAAAATTTAATACAGTTGATTATATTGATTGGTAATGATTTCAACAGCAAATTTAGTGAATTACAGATAACCATAAGAAAAAAAAATGTTGTAGTACCTTGTCCAAAAAGGGGGAACGTAACACATGCTCTTTCCGAAGCCCGTTGGTAACACTCTGCCATTGAATCTTTTCTTTCCAACACATTCTGTATTATTTCCTTCTGCTCTGCTTTGACCTGTAGATGGACTGTTTGTCCTGCAGAATACGCTTAAATGTATCGTTTTCCATGTGATTTGAATGTTGTTTACGTATGCAAATAATGCTCCAAATAATTTGGCACGCTGCATTAATTAGCTCCCATCATGCAATGCGTTGCTGTCATCATTCAGTTAGTATCGCGAGATCACGTGTGTAGATTCGAAAATGGAAGTTAAATGGCGGAATAATAGGATCTAAGGCAAAATCGTGCTGTAATGGAGTGTAACACCACTTTCTGAGGGTAAGATGGTTATGAATGAATAGAAAAATGATTGGTGAAGCGATTTATATAAGGGTTTTTGATAGAAAATAAAATCCGATAGCCACGAAACGTGGAAATGTGCCGACCCTAGAGCTGGAGAGGCAAATCCGCTGTAATCTGTATATATTACCCTCTGACGTTGAACGGCTACAGCAACTTTATAAAAGCCGTTAAACGACAGAGGAATCTCGGACTAACGATAGCTCAGTTCTCCAGAATTTTAAGATTTTCACCTCACCTGTTACCTGTTACCTTCTCTGTATGCTGCCGCCTTTGTCAGGCGAACCACTTCTTCAACGGATCTTCATCCATTCTTGAAGCGTAGTTTATAATTAATACGTTTTAATCACTTTATAGTTTATACGGGATGTGGAACAGTTTTAAAAAGAGAATGTCATAACACACACTTTACCTTCATATTTACACTTCTATGCACGCACATATAAAAGTATATACGTCCATCGATGCACATAATTGTGATAAAATCTAAGACACATCCATCGATGCACATAATTGTGGTAAAATCTAAAACACATAGGTGTGGTAAAATCTAAGACACATAGATGTGGTAAAATCTAAGAGACATCCATTGATGCACATAATTGTGGTAACATCTAAGACACATCCATCGATGCCCATAATTGTGGTAAAATCTAAGACACATAATTGTGGTAAAAACTAAGACACATCCATCGGTGCACATAATTGTGGTAAAATCTAAGCCACATAATTGTGGTAAAATCTAAGACACATATGTGTGGTAAAATCTTAAGACACATCCATCGATGCACATAATTGTGGTAAAATCTAAGACACATCCATCGATGCACATAATTGTGGTAAAATCTAAGACACATCCATCGATGCACATAATTGTGGTAAAATCTAAGACACATCCATCGGTGCACATAATTGTGGTAAAATCTAAGACACATCCATCGATGCCCATAATTGTGGTAAAATATAAGAAGTCGTCCATATGTACAGATTATATACACTTCCCCTACATCACTCTCATGTCACCAATGTTCCAACACAATACTGTTCCTCTGTAACTGACATAAAAACCATGATTGTTTATTAAAATATCTATCCAATTAAATTTGACCTTTTCAGGTGTAGCGCAAAGCACATACTACTGGTTAATCTTTCAATATCGGTATATAAATCCTTCAGAAAATGGAACTTAGTGCAGTCAACTATTAATTGCAGAAGATTATCATCACATTCAAATAGTTCAAATACGAGAGGTTTCACTAATTTCAATTCTAACAAATCCTTCAATTTCTTGATGAATTTTGATCGTGCACCGTTTTATAGTATGATGTACTTTAATAAGAAGTGTTTTGTATCTTCCGGTTCTTTGAAGCAAAGAGGGCACCTAGAAGTAGTTTTTAGTCCATTAAATCTCGTTCGATCAGCTTGAAGCGTGTATGTCCCGCAAACTATTTTAGATTTAACACATGCTCTTTTAACTGCATATAAATCTGATCCACAGCGTTTCCAAATGTTATGTATTTTACCAATTTCAAATTCCTCAAAGTTGAACAGTTTTAGTGTAGATTTTGTTGTAGCATCTTGCACTAATTGATCTTTCCAGTATTCGTTAATTGCTGTATACACAGTTCTTTTCCAAATTGCCTTATTAGGTACAGGGTTGAAAATGTCTCTAGGTGACGGTAAATTATACATTTCTGTTACTTTCACTATTTGTATAAACCAGCTGTCTGAGTCCTCAGGTTTTATTGCAAGTGGTCTGAAAGCAATATTATTTTTCATAGATCCTTTAATTTCAGCAATATTTCTGAATAAAGAGAGCATTCGTTTGTGGAGTTCAGCTTCTATTGGTAATTGTCCAGCTAGAATTAGTACTGCTGCTGTTGATGTACGCATAGGAAGATGTTGAATTTGTTTTAGTAATTGTACATAATATGTTGAAAGTTTTTTAATATCAGTTTTATTAGTCTGGGAAGTACAAAGCATTTGATCATGTGTATTGAGACCATTGGGTTTATTCCATTCATACCATATAAGCCTGCACCCATCAGCGCGTATACTGTTTTGCGTGCTGTTTGTATTCTGTCTGGTACATCCTGTTTGACTCCAAATTTTGAGGAAGTATCTCGTTTGATTCCCAAATGAGTTGCATTTGATGGCATATTTAGATTTTTGTCTTTCATAGTCCATGTACATTGTGTTTTATCCCTGATCTTCAACACACAGAATTTTTGGTCACTAATAATGTATCTGTATTTGTTAGCATGATCCATCTGTATGTTTAACATAGTTTGAAGGTCATGTGGGTCATTTGCTATTAGTGTTACAGCATCAGCTACGGTTGGTACTCCACAAAAAATGGATCCAATATGACAACCAATTTTATTATCTTTATAGATTTTAAGAAGAGAGTTTATGAATACTTTATATGCTGTTGGCGACCATACATCTCCCTGTCTTACCCCTTGTTTTTCTTCAAATCCACGTGAAATCTGCCCTTCCCATTTAACTTTAGTGGTGAGATTTTAATATCATTCCTTAAAAAGAAGCAAATTGCCACTATATATGTTTATTTTATGCATTTCCCTGAAAAGTCGTTCGTGCCATACTTTATCGAATGCTTTCTTAGCATCGGTTAGAGCTATAAAGACGGGATTCCGTTTTTCTTTTGCCTCAATATTTAATTCGGTTAAAACAAGTCCAGCTATTGATGGCGCTTCTCCTTCCGTGAATCCTTTTTGTAAGTAGCTCTGTTGATGACGGATAGAGGATTGATTTCGAGATAAATGTAATGTTTCCAAGATCTTTCCAATAGCACTTGTGACCGTAATGCGGCGGTAGGAATTTGGATCTTCCTTCAGTTTACCTCCGGTTTTAAAAATCGGACATCCGATACCACTTTTCAATGTGTTTGGAATTGCTGCATTTTGAAAAATTAAGTTCACTAATTTTATCAGTATGATAACAGTTAAATTTCCTCCATACTTAAGATGTTCAATTGTAATTTTGGATTCATCCGGTGCTTTTCCATTTTTAAAATTTGAGATACATTTGCTTAGTTCTTCCTCAGTTACTTCATGCATTGGTTGTCTATCTTTGGTAAATATCTCAGTAAGTATATCAACGTCATCTTTCACCAGCGTTAAGAAAGTACTATCAAAGGACTGCTGTTCTGATGGAGTGGCTAAGTCTTCAAAATAATCTGCCCAAGCACCCAATACCGTCACTGGATTATTAAAAGTTTTATCATCTATTTTCAAGATTGGTGTATTTACGGATCTCACACAACGTTGTCTGTTTACTAATGCAAAGAATTGTTTATCATTTCGCTCATTAAGGTTCATAATTCTAGTATAGGTGTTGTCTCTTTTGGCAGCTGCCAATCTACGTTGGACAGAGCGACATTTTTTCTTTTGTTCTCTCATATTTTTGTAATTTGCACTTTCTCTATTGTCTCTGTTACCTTCTTGCTTCCATTTCCAGTGGTAAAATTTCCCCTTTTTCATGATTGACGTCATATCAGGTGTCCAATCCCCTTTTCTTTTCCTTTTACGTTTATGTTTAGGGCAGAGTTCGTTTTATCCATTATATTAGGAAATTCAGTTATTATGTTATCAATGTTTTGGGGTTTATCATCTTTTGTTTGTACTATCTGGGCTACATCTTTCATGTTTTCTTCTAATAAAATTTTATATTGTTCCTTATCAATTTTGTCCCACTTCACTCTTATGTTCTCTTGTCTTTGAGAGTTGATATCGATCTTCTGCAGGTTGCACTCAACTGTCACTATGAACGGGTCATGTGTTGATAAATTTTTGAATTCTCTTTCAAATGTCCAATATTTTTTCACTCTTAGATTACTTTCAACAAAATAGTCGATCTGTGACTTATCTCTGTTATTAAAATGATAAAAAGAACTTTGTTTCTTACACATATCTGGTAATTTCATCCCGTTAACTTCCAAAAATTCCGTAAAAATTCAAATATGGAACTTTTCTGACCCTATCGTTGAAGTTAATGCAGTGGTACGTCACTTCCGTCAGCCGTGGGTCCTTATACGAAAAATTTAGCAATAAATGTGTGAAAATCTTAAAATTCGGGAGAACTGAGCTATCGTATGCACAAAACAAAAACAGGGGCAAAAAGATGCGTCTTTTAGGAATGGATACATGTCCTAGTTTGAAGGAAATAAGGTGCAATAAATATACTCGAAGCGAGTAGGGGTACGATTTTTAAACCTGCCGAGTTGCATGCCTTGTGGATTATTAGTATCTATAAAGGGTCGACACATGCAATTTGATGTTAACATAAGATTGTATGAATATTGACACGAACAAGTTAAAATAAGGAAAAAGAGATGAAATAATAAAGAAATAAAGAAATTTTATTGAAAATAAATATGTAAACAGAAAGTTAGAAAAAGGGTGGTGGTCCGTGACACGAGCGCCTGTGCTACCAGCAGGTATGTCTGCAGTTGAAATTCTATAATTTTACTTTCACAGTTAAAATTATGCTAGTTTTTTAAACTTGCCTGAAATTTCACTTTAAATGCTATATCCACTGAAAGGGATTAAGGTGACCGGTGTGAAAAATAAACTGGAATTAGAAATGAGAAATGATTATTGATAATTTTATAAGAAAACAAATCAGTAACGTAGTCCTTTTAAAATCATATTTGCATATACTGTACTTTCCATCATGCAATGACCTAGTTCAATAACAAAAATGGGTCACTACCTACTAGATCGGAATAATGATCATGACTGACCAATCAAATCAACCAACAGACGACAGGTCGGCGATTACTAAATAGACGTGCTCAATACGTCAACTATTTCCATACTTTTCTACCATTAAATATGTCGACTATGAAGAATTAATTTCATAAATAGCACAAAAAGAACTCAACATAACACCAGTATTGATAATACAAGTACTATATATCATAATACTTCAACATAAATCTGTTGAAACACAACCCATCATATACAGTGACGTCAATCTTTGATTGCTAGTCCAAATCTGATTTCATTAACATGTCATTGGTAGACTGAAATTGTGACATTTAAAATTACAGACTTACTTCAAGAAATATTTAAATAGATTACATTCGCCTTCTAACTCACTTTAAAAGCTCAATTTATAAAACAGGATAACTGAAAATTTGGCAACAATATATAAATCAATGAAAAATTTGGCACATTTTGAGCATTGATTGGAAATTAATCAACAACAAATTGACCACCAATATTTTCCATTATTTAATTCGATCACAGGAACTTGTCTCGTGGACACTGAATTTGTTTACTATTGCTTAGCAACACACTTAAGCAAAATTATTATATGTGTACTATCAGTATGCAGCGCGCTAAATTTTCAGTGAATTATGGTTATGGTGTTTAACGCCACTTTCAACAATATTTCAATTATTTCGTGGATGTCAGTTTTATTGGTGGAGGAAACCGGAGTACACGAGAAAACCACCCACCTGTCGCAGTGGGTTTTATTCATAATAAATTAATAATCAATATTTTTTCCAGTACGTTGCTCAATGATAGTGGCGATACATAAGTCTCCGCGTCTGTGATTCGATACTTAACTGAAGAAAATAAAATAGTTGAAAGTGGTGTCAGCTAACACATAAATAATTCTAATCTTTACATGATATAAATTTCGTTCTGCTGTCAAAACTGATACAAAAAGCTTTCTGTAACACTTGAGGGAATATGTAAAATATATTATTATGAGATATTAATGATCAAATAAAATAAGATAGAAATAAATCTATAAACATTGTTTTATTTGTAACTCCTACAGGAATTCACACTAATCAGTTGTTTGTATATGTTCAATATATTTTTTTCGCCAAAAAACAAACACAAACGAGACGTTATCATTTGAATTTATATCAATAAAATTGTGAAACTATTCTATTTTTGATCGCTCATACATGCAAGTTATTTACAAGTTTCCTTCTTAAATACCTTGTTGGGTTGGGCGTTATGGTGTTTAACGCCAATTTCAACAATATTTCAGTTATATCGTGGCGGTAAGTTTTATTGATGGCTGAAACCGGAATACAAGGGGAAAACCACCGACCTGGCGCAAATCATCGCCAAACTTTCTCTCGCATAATGCTGTATCGAGTACACCTCGCCTGAGCGGGATTCGAACTCACAACGTTAGTGGTGATAGGCACTGATTGCATAGGTATATGTAGTTAGAAATCCAACTACCATACGGTCACGACGGCACCTCATTTAAAAGGATATTTGTTACTTAACCTCATTGATGAGATTGTTGAAATATTCCATCCGACAGCTAAAGGAAAACTTTCAACAACGATTTATTCGTTTATATTCATATCGGTTTAATGGTTTATGTTGAAGAAAGGGTAAGAAAATATGCATTTAAGGTATTGTGACGGTAAAGACAAATATTTCCTCCACACGAGAGTAAAAGTCGTAGAAACAAAATATTTTTGATAAAACAGCTTGCCAAACACTTAACTTTGACTCAAGGATGATTAATTAAACGAACTATATCAAATGAAACGTTTGCGACAAACTATCCTTTCATATTGACACAGCTCGGCAATTTGAAAAGTTGTCGGAGAATTACCCCTATATCAGGGGCGTAGCTGAAGCTTAATAGTATGCACGCCATAATTCTTGAGAGGGGGAGGGGGTCTGGGATTTTTTTTTTTACGAGATACAAAATAGTGCGATCTGGGGCCATTTTAGGGTTTCATATAACATAGAATCAAGCACAATTTTAATAACTTTGATCACAGGCACTTGGGTCCAGGATATTTGTTTTCTTCAATTTTATCAATAAAATGTGCATCTACAACGTATATGAACCCGTTTGACATGTTTCGTTGTGAAATAAACGCCTTTATGCCCCATAGTTCATAAAGGCGTTTATACATAATATTAGGAAGATATTAGGAAAATGGGGCATAGTTCATAAAGGCGTTTATTTCACAACAAAACATGTCAAACGGGTTCATATACGTTGTAGATGCACATTTTATTGATAAAATTGAAGAAAACAAATATCCTGGACCAAAGTGCCTGTGACTTTGATAGACGAGAATTTCTTAAAATTGTCCAAATCTGCCCTTCGTGTCTTAGCAGATACGAACACCTCCATTGCTTTGTACAAGTCCACTTCAAAATCTCGATGAATATGCACCAATCCAAGGGAAGATGGCCTGTCATTCTTCATGGTCGACCTAGCATAATTATTCAAACATCTCAGTACACCGCTAAATGACCTTTCAGAAGTAGCGCTTGCTACTGGCATGGTTAACAAAACACATAGTTTTATTAATATTGTATCTATAGAAGGATAGAGAACTGAATTTACATAATCAAGTGTGGTCCAAAGTGTTGTTGGCAAATCATTACGTTTAGTAATGACCCAGTGGGTTCGCCATCTGGCTACTTCTCTCCTGAAATCCTCTAATGGCAAATAAATGTCAGCCTGATATGCCTCGTATATTGTAGCAACATGATCATCAGTTAATTTGTCTACAGCACGGGGCAGTAGATGCTGTGCATGGAAGCGGTTTTTCGATTTAAAGAGACGTGTTTCAAGTTCGTAATCAAATTGTCAAAAAATGGATACACCCCCGTAGTACAAAGAAATTCGCCAATGCTGTTTTGGAGTTTCCGCGAGGTGATTGGCTCTGGTAGTCTGTCTACCATCTCGCCTGGGCATACTATCAGATATATCAAAATATTTCGCTAAGTTAAGTGCAGACTGATACAACTCATCCTAAACCGATTTGTCCTGTCGTTCAGTTCTTAGCATTTCAATCACGATCTTGGATTCTTTGATTGCTTCAAGAATGTCGTAATCGGTATCTTGGAGGACAGATAAACAATGTTATTTAAAATATGTTCCGCTATTACCAAAGCTATGATAAACTGAAATCGCATGATGGATGCAAGAAACTGCCCGGCTTTGTCATCGCGTTGGTTTTGTAAACGTTCTCACGCATGAACCACAACTGGATATGACGTCTTAAAGGTATAGAATGCGTCCGCTCGACTTGTCCATCACATTTTACCATACAAAAGTTACTAGTATACACTTATTGACTGGGTATGAGGGTAATAACACTTTTATTGGATTTCTAGTCTACTTTATTAATGCTTTTTAAAACTATTACATTTTCATGTGTGCATTTGAAGAAGAAATTTTCTTTTTTTTAAAACACAAAAAAACATGTGATTAAAGAGCTATTCACCGGCCGGTGAATAGTCATTTGTGCTAGTCATTTGTGCTATTCACCGGTGAATAGTACTTTTCAGACATATTGAATGAAACTATGGAAATAGTATTTTTATTGCAATAAAATTTATATAGAAAAAAGTATGAGAAGTATAATAATACGTCTTATCAGCGATATATTAATTAGACTGTTAAAAGTAACAATTTTTTTTTAAATTTTATTTCATTTTTTTTAACCTGCCGATGTGCACGCGATGGCGTGATGTCCAGCGTATATGCAGCTACGCTCTGTATGTAGATCAAATATGACGTCTTTCTAAGTTACACTTGTAATACATACACAGAACCTTTCAACATTTCTAGTATTACAGTTTTAAAAATATCATATTTCGATTCATATCGGATGATAATGTTCATTTTTCTGACCCAATCATATGATTTTATAGACCCAGATTATAAGAACCTGTTGTAACTATTGGAAATATATGTTTTTAGACTCTTGCTTCCATTAAATATCCTTTGTATGGTAGTATGAAAAAAGAAGGTCGGACACCTTTTGTGGAACCAGATTTTAAAATCCATTTTCTGGTAAATTTGAAAATGATATGTTCCAACCGTAATGGACAGTTGCCTCGGACGATCATTTCCGGTAAGAATTTAAGGTGAGTTTTCATTGTTTAAGATTAAAATGCAGTTAGACTATAACATGTTTGCAGGAATTTACAAACAGAAAAAAATAATCATTGGTGAGCAAAAGACCCTTTTAACGAAATACGATAAAATGATAAATTAGGTTTCTCTTTGACTTTCATCCTATATAGACATGCCTTCTTATTCGTTATGCAAAACCAACAAAAAAAAAATGAGAAGACAAGACACAACCTAAAAATGATATTGTCACTAAGGGAACGACCATTTAACTTGAAAGGGGGGGGGGGAGGTCAAAAATAAATATTCTAACTCTCGTGTTGTCCGAAAAAAAAATTCTTTGGACGAAACAAAAAACCATAACCCCCCTACAAGTTAAATGGTCGGTCCCTAAATTGCTATGTATTGCAGATAAGGCAATTATTGTACAATATTTGTAGTCTGTGTACACAAAATACACTCAGAAAAGGTGTGCATTTCTGACAAACTTAACGCGAAACAACCGGAAGTTGGGTTACAAATCACCTGTCCGACGTCGGTTTGGCATCTGACATGATCCCAGAGCATCGTTTCATACAATTAGACAAACATTTGACCAAGCAAAGTGACCAAGGAGGTTTACATAACTGTCAAAAAACTATTTAAAAATTCGATAAATTAATTTTTTCAGACTTTTCTCGCCCCTCAATGCATGAATGGATGGAGCTTCCATGCTGAGTGATATCAACAAGGAGTGTTTTTCAAACTTCAGCTGCACCCGGTATCAATTACCAAAAAAGCATCGTGAATATTACTAGATATGTTCAAATCAGCGACATGCATGTCTCTGTTCAATCATTGTTGGTCAAAACTTATATCAAGAAGTGGTAAAAAAAAAAAATACGAATTCTGATAAAAAAACCTTTAGTTCAAGATTGCAATAAATCAATGTTACAGAGAACTTGTCGATATGCACATGACTTCGGGGTGGAGAATAGTTGATGACAATATCTAAATTAGTCAATTATTTAATAAATTAGATATTATGTTATACAGTGACATACATCATGGAATCCAGTTCAAAATCAAATAAAAGTCAAATTTCGAAAATCAAGAGGAAAAACACGATTTCATGTAAAATTTAGAAGTAAGAATAAGTATGACGCGGCATTAGCGTCAAAAATGAATATATATCATTAGCCATATTTATTTATTTTGACGCTAATACCTCGCATAGATATGAGACTTATCTGTATACATGATATTATGAGACTCATTCCAATATTTTATTGTTTCTCCTATAATTACATCATGCATAATGCACGTACCATGACAATAATGAACTACAAGTATTAAATATTAAATCACACAATAATGATCAAAGCAATTAATTATTTATCTCCATTATATTACATGTGATAGAATCTTCAAATCAATGTGAAATATTAACGTGTTGTAACTACTTGTAATTTGAATACATAACGAAAACTCAACACACCACAGGAATTTCATATAATATCATCTTTAGCACAAGGTATGTATACATGTGTTGTTTTGTTTTGAATAATGCTGTAGTTTATTTAATATGTCGTTAGTAGCAACCCATCATTTGCTTGTTGGCCTAGTAGATACGTTTTTTTTTATATGCAGAATGGTTCGGGCATATGCCATGACGCGTAATCGGGTGTTGTTTCTTTCCACCTCGAGATATCGATAATCTTTATCAATCTTTAGAAATTATATTTTTACTTGTCACTTTATTTGTTATTTTGCTCTCCTCGGGTGCGGTAGATCATGTGTTGAGTTCGGTCAGATCGGTGTCGAGATAATGAGTCCTAGTAGAGTAACATTTCTACTCGTCAACTCTTTCTTCAGCACCACAACCATCCAAAAGAGGGCATTGGTCTAGTACAAAACTGACATCATCATCATCTCATTAAGAACTAACTTGTCCTGGTCATGATGATACAGCTGAACATTTTCTCACATACGTGGTTAACTAACAGTCACTCACTTCCTACTTACGGATGTTGCTGTTGGAACAATAACACCGTACCATTCCGATGCACATGATTTCATCCCCGATTTATAGTTGGATTCGTTTCGCTAAATCTATAGTTTTCTGTGTAGTGTTAAGCAAATCATTTTTTCCCCTTTTGTCCATTTACGTTTGGTCATCATTCTGTTGTCTGTCCATTGATTTACGGCTTCCGATTACATCTTAGGTATCTTCAAACTTGGTACTCGGAAAGGTTTGGTTTGGTTTATGGTGTTTGACGCCACTTTCAACAATATTTCAGTTGTATCGTGGCGATCAGTTTTATTGGTGAAGGAAACCGGAATACCCGGAGAAAACAAGTCACAAGTCACTGACGCACTTTATCAAATAATTTTGTATCGAGTATACCTCGGGACCTCGCCAGATCGGAGTTTGAACTCACACCATTAGTGGCGATAGGCACTGATTGTACAGGTAGTTGGAAAGCCAACTATCATACGATCACGACCACGATGACCCGTTACTCGGCAAGGTAAACAGGTTTTGTCTCTTTGACTGTTGTATAATTTCGTCTAGAAATCAGAAAAAAAAAGTAAGTATAAACGTGTTTGTAATTTTTGTTGCAATTTCTTTGTAATTAAAAGTTCATTTTCATCGATTATTTTTCTTTAATACACAGGTAAAAGAAACAACAACTGATCACAGTCTACATGTATTATGTTGATGTCATTAAGATGTCTCCTTGTTTATCTTATTGTTGCTGTCTTAATCATCGATATCACATTGTTAACGTGGAGTAAACTAGGAACGTACATTTCAGAACCACATAACGGCCATCATGAACTGAGAGTGTATTGTGAGACATCAAATAGCTGTTCTTACACAAGATACGATATCAACGACGTTGATTTTTCTCCACAAAATATACAAACATGTCCAAACATTCACATATTTGCACATTCTTTCGTTCATTTGCAAAATGTCCTTATAAATCCAAATAAAGCAAAAACTCAAAAAGGCGGGGAGGAACTCTTTCAGGTAATAGGTCAAACCATAGATGAGGAAGATCTTAAACTACAATTTGGTTATTTTACAATCAATTGCAAGTTCCAAATGATACCGGACTATTCTATATACTTGACTGAACACGCGAAGTATTGGATGCAGTTTGTTTTAGCACAAAACGATTCAATTCAATATTCAAAGACTGACAATGTTTTGACTGTTGCAGTTCAACCTGTTGAATATGCAAATCTTTATCATGCGATGACAGAATGGTACAATGTATTTTTAGTAGCATATATTTTCAGGAAGACTACAAACTGTAAAATAAATGTCCTGCTTCTTGACGGACACCCAAGTTCTGCATTGGATATCACTTGGTCAGTGTTATTCGGGAAAGTGGCTAGAGCGGCATTCATTGGCGAAAAGACATTATACCGTAATCTAATTTGGGGTATTCCCGGAATTCATAGTCCGATGAACGACCACAAGTCTAAGGTGTTACCAATGGTTGAGTCTTTTAGACGTTTTTTTCTGGCGAGACATAAAATAAATTGTGCAGAAAATAAAAATTGCCAGAAATTAAATATACTTTTCATATGGAGACGTGATTATGTTGCTCACCCGAGAAATCCGAATGGCATTATCAGAAGGAAAATAAAGAACGAGTTCGAACTCGTGGAAAAAACTAAAACGTGGTTTCCAAATTATAAAATCCGTGGGGTGCAAATGGATAAATTACCCATGAAGGAGCAAATATTTCTTATAACCAAAACAAACATTTTAATTGGCATGCACGGTGCGGGATTGTCACACGCATTATTTTTATCGAAGGGTTCGGGGATAATAGAACTATTTCCGAGAGAAACTCACCCATCAAATATACATTTTAAAGCAATTGCAAGATGGCGAAAGTTATTTTATACATCATGGCAGAATGTACGGAAATGGGATGACTTTTCAGAGGAGGGAAGTACTCGTATTCCTCCAACAGTATTAAAATTCCTCATCCAGCAAACTAGTAACAAAATATGTCAGGGGTAGATTTTAATATAAGGTAACGTCAAAATACGACGTTCGAAGGAGTGGTATGATACATTATTCATCACATTGCGAAACGCAAAGCATCGTGTTCGGGTGTGTTTTTACAATGGTTGAACTGAACTTGTTAAGATGTTTCTCTCCTCTCAAACGTTGAAACATAAAGTTTGGGTGGATGTAACTATATTATATGTGGATGGATATCAATAAATGGTCAGTTATCGTAGACAATTTGAATAAGATTTGTACTACTTACATTCGCTGCCACATTCAGCCAAAAACCAAATGAGAAATTCTTAAATATCATGGATTTGAAATTTCAGAGAAAAATCTGACTATTAAAAGTATGTGGCTCAAGTAGATTTTGTGATATTATTGGGGGTCGGCTAAAACAGTTGAAAGGCGTCATCCGTATACTGTATAACATTCAAACTATTAATTTTTTGCAACTTTTGTTGAAAATATGCAATAAAAAAGGTTCAGTAGTCTGTATGTTCGATTGTCCGAAGTTTCAAAGGTTGGAAGTACTGATAGTGCGAAAGTATGTTTATTTTACTGAAAATGAAAATGGGATGGACTTTAGGTGGTCGACCATCAAAATTGTGTTAAACAGCTTTGCTCTCCATCAAAGAAGGCTGTCATTACTAAAACAGAAATGTCTTTAAATAGCAATTACTGCTTTATTTTAAGTTCATTTGACCTCACATTTGTTATGCATGGCAATGAGTGCATTAGCTCAATACATCTCTCGGATTTTTAATCGCATCGGTGGTGTAATAGTTAATGTGCTCGCCTCGAGTGCGGTAGATCATGTGTTCAAGCCCCGGTTGGGTCAAGCCAAAGATTATAAAATTGGTATCTCTTGCTTCTCCGCTAACCACGCAGCATTAAAGAGTAAACGTAAGGAATGGTTGGCTTGTAATGAGCATAATGTGTCCGAGTGGAGCGACATGTCTATCCGCAGACTGTTGTTTCAGTGAGCTGTCACTATAACAATCCAACTATGAGTGTTGGTCTAGAGTACAAAGCGAACATCATCATCCATCTCATGGAATGTAACTTGTTCACAACACGATATAGCTGAAAAATTGTTCATTTGGCGTTAATTAATAATCACTCCCTCACTCTCGGGTTTTTATGTGATTCTTTAAACCGATTATGCAAATAAGGCCTTATTTTGATTTTTTTTTAAAATCACATTAAATCTTATTAAGTGACTAACCATTTAACTGTTTATTAGGGGGGGTATGTGTTATTCTTAATCGAAACAAAGATAAGATGTGTAAACTCGGGAATAATTCCCACATTTTAAAGAGACCATTGATTGGTTTATGGTGTTTAACGCCACTTTCAACAATATTTCAGTTAAATCGCGGCGGTCAGTTTTGTTGTTGTAGGAAACCGGAGTACCTGAAGAAAACCACCGATCTGTCACAAGTCACTGATAAACTTTATCACTTAATGTGGTATCGAGTACGTAAGCGGGATTCGAACTCACAACTTTAGTGGTGATAGGCACTGATTGGACAGGTAGTTGTAAATTCAACTACCATACGATCACGGTCACGATGGCCCCTAAGAGAGCACTGAAAAAAATAAATATCAACGATGAGCTAGCTCTATCAAAACGGAACGCACAAAACAAAATACTAAATCACAATAAATGTAAAAGATATTTTACTCAAAATAGACAGAAAGTACAAGTGGTCAAATAACCAACAAAATGTTAAATTGACGCTGCCCCGTGTAACAAACGAAAATAATGAAAACGTATACCTGGTGGCAGTCTGCAATAATGAATGATTGAAATTGTGAAGGAGAAAACAAATATATTGTCCCAGGCGCAATGTTCCCATAAAGAACTGGATGCATATGGCTTCCTGTGAATATGGCCCTATAACAAATTATACAACATTCTTTGTGTCTTGCAGTATTGACCCCTAGCTTTAGTATCTTCAAGTCAGAAGTAATCGGGAGCGTACCGAGGTTATTGTTTTATAAACTGATGCTCTGTTTCATATTTGAATTAATATTTCTAAAATATGGAAGCATTAAAAGTGAATATGGTCAATGAACATTCTATTTTCCGCAGAATATCAATTTCCTTCCAAACATGCAGATATTTCTGCATTTCTTTTAGTTAAGACATACAAAATGTATATATTACTAGGTAAACATCTTAACAATCAATGAGCGGGGAAAGTAAAATTTTGATTGATTTACAGTAAAATAAATACGTAATGTTTCAATGTTGACACGCAATATTCATACGACCTGACAGTGAACTCATTCGGGAAAGCATTTGCGCATGTGCGAAATTGTTTGTTGATGAAGAAAACGTGCTCAAATCGAATGTGCAAGAACAAAACCATTGACGGATTCTACACGAAAATGACACAAAAAGAGGATTTAACAAGCTTTGTGTAAAAATAAAAAAAAATGTTATACCGACCTACTCCATTTTTCAACACGTATACGGTGAGCATAATATAGTATCTTTTTTCGGCCGAATCGTATTTTGACAGTAGAATTGCATCGTAGTTTTATATATATTCTTTTTTTCAGGAGAAAACGCTAGGTGATATCTCTTTTAAAATAGAGACTAAAATAATGATCTTCATGTCTGCTTTTTTCTAAGAAAAAAAATATAATCAAGCCAACTCAAGTGTTGTCATTAATATGCAATACAATTTGTTTAAATTTTCCCTTTATCGGGCCCCTTTGCAGAGTTTGTGTTTGTTTTTATTGATTTCATCACGTATTTCCGATTTTAAGTGTCATTCTTACTAAATACCATTATATAATATTAACTGATTACCCCGGGATCCAATTTCATAGATATATTTCTTAAATTGTATTAATTCTAACGAATTTACATGCAAACATGCTTCCTGGTTATTAATAGCAGTTATCAGTGTTCGGCAAACTTCGGAACAGCAACCGACTTATAATTAGGTCGTTTTAATGACGATTTCACCAACAGACATTCAAATTCTTTTCACTAATTACGACATTATAACATATTTTTTAAACCTGGCTTTTATTTTATTAGTATAACACATCGAATATTGGCAACTTTTAATATGAACATAAAAATTCAATTTTGACAGTCTGTATTCCTTTAAGCGATTCGGCTTGTGCCTCACTGTTTAACAAGTCCAGATGTCCGTAAAACCGTCATATCCGATTCGCATAGACTGAACGTATAACCTTGCATTACATATTAAACATATTTCAATAATATTAACATCATAATAATGCATCTGTCATATCGTAGCAGCAACTTCTTTAAGTTCTACTGTGAATTTCTGTAGTATTGAATTCATTCCCTTCATCAAGTAGTCCCTCAGGTACAAAATCTGAAAAAATATCATGTACAATGTACTCGAAGTCGTGAAATCGAGAATAGGATATGCAGCATACCTTTCGTAAACTGTGAAAAATTGCATTGTGTCCTTTGGCTTTTACTTTCAGTTTATTTATAAGTAAATCTGATGTATATCCTTATAAAATGTCATTTTTAAGTGTTAAAAGTTTTTAAAAACAAAGAAAAGGGGGGTATGAAAAAAAAATATATCGCCAATTTTCATAGAAAATGAATTATTGATATGAAAGCTGCATATATATTAATAAATAATCTGAACTTGCAGTTTTCAACAACAATTGTTTTTCAATTTGAAGAAAATTTACCAGTTTCCCATGTAAATGACTTTATTCTGATTTTTGCTTTATATGAAAATTATTTTCCGGCTTTGGGGAAAAAAAGGGGGGGTCTCAAGATAAATGGTCAATCCCTAATATCGGTGTGTCAAACACTTAGAATTAACTGAATGTTACTCAAACGTGAGTTAAGCAAATTAGACATGTATTTAAAATCATTGTTACAATTCAGGTTAGCGTATAAATAAACGGAAAATAAAAGCCGAAGAACACGCTGCAATATTTCGTAGGTTGTCTTATCCTTTTTCCGAGTACATGTGGCCCCTACTGCAAAATGTAGATCATGCATGTCAAAGAGGATATTCATTCCTACATGTATTAATTCATACGATCAGTCGTATCAATATTTATATATGTGAGGGGTTTAGGGTTGTGGTAATGGTGTTTAACATTTCAGTCACAAATATATCGTTGCGGTCAGTTTTACTGGTGAAAAACCGGAAAACCCGGATAAAACAACCGACCTGTTTGAGAGTTTTCAAATGGAACAAGAGTCAATGAACCTTAATTTTAAGGTTAACTCAAATCGCTGGACCACTCGCAGTATTGATTGAAAAATACATTTTTGAGTGAGTGATTGTTGTTTAACGCCAACACAGCATTTTTCATATATATCATGATGAGAACAAGTTAATTTTCAATGAGATGATAATGATAAGGTCCACTTTGTACTAGACCAACACGCTTAGTTGGATTTTAATAGCGCTAGCTCACCGAAACAACAGTCCGCGGATAGACATGTAGCCCCACTCGGACACATTATCGTGATTCCGAGCAAACCAGTTTTTGCTCTTTCTCCTTAATGCTTCGTGCTTAGCGGAAAAGCAACAAATACCAATTGCATAGTCGTTGGTTTGACCCGACCGGGGGTCGAACCCAAATACCTATACTCTTTGTCACATTCACTAATTTTCCAAAATATGATACTTATTTTTATATGCCCTATCCTAACTCTACGTATTAAAAATTCAATACTATATTCAATCACAATGTGCATTGTCCATGATTTAAACGGGAATGAATATATACGTCATGAATTTCTCTACGGTTTATTTAACATTACGTGGTGGTGATCTTTGTCTCTAATGGGATCCGAGTTGTTTACCTCGCTTCGTTAATTTTACCGTTACATTTTTAATAACAACTTTCTATGCATGCTTAGGCATATCTGAGGTTTGTGAGTTAAACATGACAAAGGTGTCTTGTATCTTCTGTCAATGTTTCGTCTTCATTTTACATACCAGGCGACATTATGAGGATTTCTGTGAACATCCACCTGAATGTTGTCAGGTTTACCAACCTTTCGACTTTGAGCGGACCTGATGAAGGTTATTCCAGTCAGGCGCCGTGCGTACCAAATTTGATATCTACGTTTTTATTCCGGTACAAACAATGGCAAACATGTCAATGTTAACACATATATGACACACTAATAAAGCACTATTCAATTGAATGATAATGTCGTTGTTAAATTACGTTGCACTTAAAATTGCATTGTTTGACGCAAAGCGGTAACTACGAAAAATTTAGTTTTAACTCCCCCCCCCCCCCCCCCTCGCCTCGCCCCCGATCCGTTTCAACTGACTTGAAACTGTGTATTACTTACCATTGCATCGGTACAACAGATTTGAAAATATAACTTTTTCTTGTGAAAAGCAGAATACTCCTAGTTTTCCTCCTTTTAGAGTAGTATCAATGACATTTCCAGAATCAGCTACCAGTTCTGTGCCTTCAAAAAACTGGATTCTAAAATTACATAAAAAAAAAATATTAAGTGAATATTTCACCTTAAAATATTGTTTTTGTGAATTCTGAGAAATAAAATGTTTTTGAAATATGATTATGTTTTCTTCTATGACTATGGTACCAAATCAATATTTAGTCAAACTCAAAAGTACCCTCATGATCAATAATGTATCAAACTATTATCACAAAAGTACATACCATATACATTTTAAGTACAATTAGCAATTTAGGAGACAACTATCAACATATGTTATTTCATATCAGTTCTAAATTCGACTTTTTCATTGGTGTAGAGATGGTCATGTGTCACGCATTAATCTGCATTAAAGAAATTCATCAGTCATTAACATGATAATGCCCACGGGCATTATTATGTTAATGACCGCTCGAGGTTTTAGAGTTGCGACGTCCCTTTTTTAAAACGCAAAGGAGGTCGTGCAGTTGTCAATGTAAACCAACATTGTACTAAAATGAGCAAAATTATTTAGAGTCTTATTTCCTTCAATGAAATAAAAATAATAGTTACTTATGTATATGGCATTATCGTGATAGATAAACTGCCAATGGGACAGTAGTATTGACTTCAACACTGATAATGACCTCGCCTCCGGATCAGCCATTATCACTGTTTCAGTCAATACTGTCCCTTGAGCAGTCTATAAATCAGGATAATGCCCTATACATATTAAGTAACTATTATAAAATTAAAACTATTTATAAAACTCGATGGAGCTATAGTAGAGCATGCGTTTCCATCAATTTTATCTTCAAAGATATACGTAACCATTGGCTAACGAACTTGTCAAAATCACCTGATTAGTCCAATATTCGGTCTGTGGATCAGTTCCCATCTATATGCTGTCTTGTCCTTCCATCCAACATTCCGGGGGTCCTGCCACAACATTCGTACCTGACAACAAATATGTATATTATATCAAGGCATTTATAATAGAAGGAAATAATTAACAAAGAGTCATTTTGACTATTATTATAGAACCTTGTCACGTGTGAACATGAAAAGACGGTAAATATCAATTAAACGAATATGATCAGCTAAACTATTATAACTTCTTGTGGAAGAACCGGCTAGGAAAAGCTTGAAGATACCTTGAAGATACCAAAGGATCAATCAGATGCCGTAATTGGAAGAAAGGGCCAAAATGATCTACAAGATTGAGCCACACGAACCCACTATATGTAATATGGGTCGTCGTGGTCCTGAACGTATGGTACCTAGTCGGATTTACAACTTTCTATGCAATCAGTGCCTATCACCACTATAGTTGTGAGTTCGAACCCCGCTTATGGCGAGGTGTACTCGATACAACATTATGTGATAAAGTTTGTCAGTGACTTGCGGCAGGTCGGTGGTTTTTTCCGGGTACTCCGGTGTCATCCACCAATAAAACTGACTGCCACGATATAACTGAAATATTGTTGAAAGTGGCGCTAAACACCATAACCCTAACCCTCAACCTTTACGATAAAGTGCGTTATTGAAATAATTTAAATGAAATTGGACACTTGTTGCTTCTTTTTTTTTTTTTTTTTTTTGGGGGCTATAAAATCGTTGAATAAATCTTCTTAATAGCATATATCACGATCGTACGGTGGCTGATTAATACCATGTAGGAAAAAAAACTATTGTGTTCCCTCAATATAATATCTTGTTCCCACAACTTATTATTTTGTTCCCACAAGAAAGATATGTTCCCTCAATATAATATCTTGTTCCCACAACTTATTAGTTTGTTCCCACAAGAAAGATATGTTCCTATAACATATCATATTGTTTCCTCAATATATTATTATTGATACTAATTAATTATCCTCCTCAACAGAGGCCAC
This sequence comes from Bathymodiolus septemdierum, assembly GCA_963383655.1. Lineage (NCBI taxonomy): Eukaryota > Metazoa > Mollusca > Bivalvia > Mytilida > Modiolidae > Bathymodiolus > Bathymodiolus septemdierum. The sequence goes on from OY726520.1 coordinate 44,806,381, forward strand.
CCATCTTATGAGGCCAGATTTCAAATGTACTGAGATAGTAAAATACTAATTAAATTCAAATTCAAATTCTTTATTGATAAGAAATCCAACAAAGGATTGTCATCAGCAACAATACAATCAACAGACATACACAAAACATGAAACAATTAAAAACGAAAAGTAGCATGAGGGCTGAGTAGGCAAAAAGTCACTATAACCAACTTATAAGGGAACGACCATTTAACTTGAAGGGGGGGTTATGGTTTTTTTCTAAAAAAATATTCTGATTCCCAATGTTGCTGAAAAAAATATTCTGATTTTGGTGGAGGAAAAAAAAAATAATCTGATTCAGAGTTTTTGTCACATAGCTTAATGTTAAATTCCGGAAAAAAAATTTGCACTTTGCCCGACAAAAAAAAAAAATTCTAACTCTTGTGTTGTCCGAAAAAAAAAAATTCTGAACGAAACAAAAAACCAAAACCCCCCCCCCCTTCAAGTTAAATGGTCGGTCCCTAACAAATACAATATAAATACACTAAAATGAAAGTAACTCAAATATTAAAGTTACTTTAAGTTACTCTTAAGTAACTTATTTCTCTCACTGCACATTTCAGAGATACCTATTACACATATCTTCATAATATGTAATTATTACTGCTAAGAATATATTTAAATTTATCTGAATCAGACATAACCAAAAAATTAGGAATAATTTCATTTGACCTTACTATAGAGTTTAGATCGAGATGAAGTCAATTTAATTATCTCCCTGAAGAGAGGCCATCCATCCTTTGAGGCCAGATTTCAAATGCACTGAGATAGTAAAATACTAATTAATTATCTCCCTCAACAGAGGCCACCCATCTTATAAGGCCAGATTTCAAATGCACTGAGATGGTAAAATACTAATTAATTATCTCCCTCAACAGAGGCCACCCATCTTATGAGGCCAGATTTCAAATGCACTGAGATGGTAAAATACTAATTTATTATCTCCCTCAACATAGGCCACTCATCTAATGAGACCAGATTTCAAATGCACCGAGATGGTAAAATACTAATTAATTATCTCCCTCAACAGAGGCCACTCATCTTATGAGACCAGATTTCAAATGCACTGAGATGGTAAAATACTAATTAATTATCCTCCTCAAGAAAGGTCACCCATCTCAGTGCATTTGAAATCTGGCATCATAAGATGGGTGGCCTCTCTTGAGGGAGATAATTAATTAGTATTTTACTATCTCAATGCATTTGAAATCTGCCCTTATTATTATTATTACATAGTTATTATATAGCCATTATCTAATATTAAAATTACTCAAAGCGCTTTACATTAAAACAAAAAAAAAACAAACAAAAAAAACTCAAATTACAAAAAGCAAAAAGCAATATACAGAAAAAAACTATTCACAGATAAATTATGTGAAACACTACATATGAATTTGGCAAAAGGAAAAGCTATAACTAAGAGTAAAAATTCAGAAAATGGTGTCTAATAAAAATGGGGTTTAACACAGCCATACAAATTGAACATTTACAAAATTAAAATACAGGCTTGAAGTAGTAGAAGTGAATTAAAAAGATAGAAATTATTAAAAAATACTCTAGGAGATTGATTGAAAATAAATAAATTATAAGATGGGTGGCCTCTGTTGAGGGGGATAATTAATTAGCATTAATAATAATATATTGAGGGACAATAGGATATGTTGTGGCAACAAAATAATAAATTGTGGGAACAAGATATTATATTGAGGGAACAAAATAAAAAAAAATTCTCACATGGCCTTAGTCAGCCACCGTACGATCGATATGCTGATGGAGATGAAAGTTAATTATATGAGATGAAATAAACATACAGTAAAATTTTCACACGAACAGTTTTAACCTAACATCAGAGAGATCTATTGAGCTGTCAATCAAAATCTATAGTACCTAAATATATCCGGCTAGCAAAGGTAACCGTTAAAACATCAAACGGTGCGGGACTGCCAATCAAAAACTGTCTGTCTTGGTGTTCTAATTAAATGCACAGTTGACGAATTTTATCCCAGGGGGAAAGATCGAGATCATTATGTACAGTTTAAATCAGGACTATTTAAGATTGAGTGACTTTCTGAGAAGTGGCCGAAAGAAAGAAGTGATTTATCCAGGATTACACCCTTTTAATCCGACAGCGTCAACCGTTGAACAGGACAAGGAGGTAGAAGGATTAGTGAAAAACATGACATTGTCGGACCTAATGGTTGTAAATTATGTTCCAGTGTTTCCAGTGGAGGATGAGAAGGTTGTTGCTGTGTTTCATAATACCGACAAGTTCGGGGACAGCAGAAATTTACATGACGAAAGGAGCGGTCAAGTCGGAGAACGAAATTCACTTGGTATTCATACGAAAAAATCTGTGGTTCGGGAAAAACCAAATAAAATTTCTTCTGGGACAAATATGCGACATGAACCATCACAAACTGGATTAATGCAGTCTGTGTTCCATAGAAAGTTAGGATGTGGCTTTTGTCGAAAGAATGGGGAGCGAGAATCGTTCTGCCAAGCGCATACCTTGAAGGATCACTATGGGAATGTTTCATGTCCCATTTTGAGGAATTATACTTGCCCGCAGTGTAAAGCCACGGGAGACGATGCCCACACCGTAGCCTATTGTCCCGAGGGTCGGGGTATAGCACCAATAACTACAATCCGATCTCGGAGGAAAAGTTGCGGATGCAAGTGGACCGACAAGCATTGCCATTGTTCATAAATGTCAACGACAATCATGCAGGGAGAATATAGAACTTGTTTGTGGAAGATTTTATCTTGCTTTCAATTACATGCTATTATTGTTTTTCTTTGTTAAATATCAATTTTATTTACTTGACTACACAATTACAAGTCAATGGACTGATAACTTTATTGTGCCTGCAAATCGGAAAAATGGACTGGTAATCTTATTGTGTCTGCAAATCGGAAAAAAATTGACTAATAATTTTACTGTGCCAGCAGATAGGAAATATGGACTAATAATTTTATTGTGTCTGCAAATCGGAAAAAAATTGACTTAATAATTTTACTGTGCCTGCAGATAGGAAATATGGAATCATAATTTTATTGTGTTTGCAAATCGGAAAAAATGGTCTGACAATATTATTATGCCTGCCAAACGGAAAAAACTGACAATTTTATTGTGCCCTGCAAATCGGAAAAAATAGACTGGCAATTTTGTTTTGCATGCAAATTGCAAAAAATGGATTGATAATATTGTACCTACAAATCGGCTGATATGCCAACAATATTTTCTAAACTATTTTTTACAATATCAAGCCGAGTCGAAGTATATATATATGTTTATGAATTGTGTTTATATGTAGAGTACAGACGCTCTAAAAGAGTTTATTTTGTAGAACTTTTTATATAAATGTAGATCATTTACGAAAGAAAATGTGTGTTCATTTAATATACTTCAGAGTGTTTTTTAACTCCCAAGTGGGCACTTTTTCAGCAATATCATGGTGAGAGCAAGTAGGATGAGATGATGCATGCTATGAACTAGACCAACACTCTTTAGAGTACTAGCTAACAACTGTACCCAGGTAGACATCACAGGCACTTGGGTCCAGGATTTTTTCTTCTTCAATTTTATCAATAAAATGTGCATCTACAACGTATATGAACCCGCTTGACATGCTTCGTTGTGAAATAAACGCCTTTATGAACTATGCCCCATTTTCCTAATACAATGTAGATAAAATTGGAAGAAAAAAAAAATCCTGGACCCATGTGCCTGTGGTAGACATTGGACACATTATCCCGATTGCTAGCCAACCAGTATTTGCTCATGCTGTGTGCTCATTGGAAAAACAGCAAATACCAGTTTATAGTCTTTGGTTTGACCCGACGCGGCTCGAACCCATGATGTACTACATTCGAGGTGAACACGTCAGCCAGTACGCCAATGATGTGGTTTGTACTCCAGCAGTTATGCCAGTCTCAACTAATACATGTACATTGCATTATGAATTTCTGGTCATTGAGTAGTTCTTTGCAAAACCTAGCATTGTTGTTCATTTTCGCTTTATTTTTGGTAAAATTCTTCGTCCTCATTTTTCGGAAACCTAAAATCCGTCACCGCAGGACAAATCCCAGGTAACTGGAGATAAGAGTAATACGACTGCCCCCTTTGTGCCTTTAGGTAACAATTTTGTTCACATTTCTATTACACGTATATTCATTATTAATTTGAGGTAATGCTATTGTCAACCAAGATGACTAACACTGATTTAGTATCCACTGATGTCGTAACTGCTGCGGATGCTATTAACATATTGTTGCGAACTTCAGCTGAAATGTCTCCGACACATCAAGAAACCAGGATTTTACATATAATTAACTTCAGCTTCAGGGGGCATATATGTAGCCGCCCCAGTTCTACATCTGTTGTTTACAACCGTCTCTTCAATTAAAGCGAATTGACTGCCTGGATATAATATCAAATATTTGGTGATGTGCATTTACACGGCTGGTAATCGGCACAAGCAGAACAGTTGGTTCTGCAAAGAAATTCGTGAGGATAACTTCCGGTTTTGGTGGAGGAGAGTTCACGAAGACGCTTCGCAAGGTATGTACATGTCAAAAATTGAAATTTTCTTTTTTACTGCTCGAATATTGCAAAGTCAGAGAATGCTATGCTGTGGCGAATGCTTTCACGATTAGAAACATGTATAGTTTATTCTTGTATATGAAGTGTAACTCTCACAAAATCAATCGTCCCACGGAAAACATGACGAAAATTGTGATACTCGTGCATTTCTAAGTTGTTCTTGACAAAGATGCAAATTAAATTATCAATATTTTTTCATCATGGGAGTCTAAATGTAATCGGGGATAAATTCCGATTCATCAGAAGTAAATTGAAGTCGAGATAAATCTACAAACTGTCAATTTTCTCGTTTTCCTGCATGAGGAGATCTGCGGTGAAGTTTCCGTCATCTTTAGTAAAAATGTTGCGCCGAATAGATGTGAAAACCCGTTTGAAAGGATATAAATATTTTGAAATTGAAAGAGATTTTTTTAATAAACTTGGTGTCCTGATTGATGGGGATTTTAAATTTGGTGTACTGCTATATATAGCTACTTGTTTTTGTTCGTTTCCTTGGTGGTGATACAGGCAATCTATATCGAAATGGTTTTTTGTAGAGTCAATGTCGGTCCCCTTTTCCTCTTTCCCTTGAATCCTGGCATCTCTTGAAAGTGGACAGAGAATAGTTTATTTTGATTAGAGTATTTATCAGTTTTGTGTTTAAAAGTGTCAATTTATCAATTTTGCAGAAAACATTTACCAAAACTTGAAAATCTCCTCATGCATTCGCAATGTGGTCTTATCAGAACCGATCTCCTCAAGCAGGAAAACGAGAAAATTGACAGTTTGTAGATTTATCTAGATTTCAATTTACTTCTGACTTATCGGAATTTATCCCCGATTACATTTAGACTCCCATGATGAAAAAATACTGAAAATTTAACTTGCATCTTTGTCAAGAACAACTTAGAAATGTAAGAGTGTCACAATTTTCGTCATGTTTTTCGTGGGACAATTGATTTTGCGAGAGTTACACTTCATATACAAGAATAAACTATACATGTTTCTAATCGTGAAAGCATTCGCCACAGCATAGCATTCTCTGATTTTGCAATATTCGAGCAGTAAAAAAGAAAATTTCAATTTTTGACATGTACATATCTTGCGAAGCGTCTTCGTGAACTCTCCTCCACCAAAACCGGAAGTTATCCTCACGAATTTCTTTGCAGAACCAACTGTTCTGCTTGTGCCGATTACCAGCCGTGATTTAACTCTATTTAGTGGTACGAGTAGCTGCAGGGTCGTAGCTAATGGTTTATGGGTGTTTATTATTAAACGCCAATTTCAACAATATTCTAGTTCCATCATGGCGGTCATGCAGTGTTGGTGGAGGAAACCCTATGTACCCGGAAAAATACGACATCCCGAAAGTCTGACGAACTTAATTACATGTATGATGTAATCATATCGAGTACACCTTGCGACAAGCCAGATTCAAGCTCACAACTGTAGTGGTGATTGGCACTGAAGAACATGAAGATGTAAATTGAAATACTAGCCGCCTTCAAGTTCAACAAGTTGAAGGTTGTATCCAAGAGATACGATAACAACCAAGACAACCCGTACAATATGGCAATAGTTTCCCAAAAAGGTACTCTGGATGACTAATTGGTGTTTTTGACCATTTGCGGAATGAGTTCAGATATATCTGGTGGGGGAAATCCAGACAAACGTGGCGATTTAATGGGGGAAATCCTCGCGCTTGGTATATCGTAGGTGTCTGGGATTTTGTCACTATTAGGTGGGTATTGCGAACGCAGGCTTGTGGTCAGAATTAAAAAACGTTGAACACTCGGCTACACAGAAACTCAAAAACGTACTATGTAAGAAATGTATGCTATCTTTTTTATGCGACTGCAAAAAATTGCACTGTCATCGTCGTCTGTAGAGAGAAGGGTTTTCCTGCGACAACTTAAATTGTAGTCTGATCCTTCTGAATTTTGAGCACAATGACCGTTGACATTGAATAAAGATTGGTTTTGATTTAGGGAATTGTAATCCTACCCGTTTTCAAACAAGAGGCACTAAGGTGCAAAATTGGATATTTTTGTTATTATTTTTCATTTGATTTTGATGATGATTTTTTAAAAGAATTCCTTAGGAAACTCCTTTTACAAAAATACAGAGCGTTATTATGTAACTATTACAGTTTTTGACACTCCCTACTATGGACCCAAAAGGGGGAAATTTCAAATTTTTTACTTTGTTATTTTTCATCCAATATTAATGCAGTTTTTTTTCTTCTCAAAATGATGATTTTTATAGGTTATTGATGACCATAAAAATTTTGCTATTTTATTTCTAAAATTGGTCTAAGTCAGGGGTTTTAAAGTTTTTTATAATAGGAGGTACTTCTTAAATTTTAGGAGGTACCTAAAAAATTAGGCTGAGGGTCGTAAGAGGTCCAGGGGGACAGAAGCTCCTGAAATCTAGCATTTTGTGGACCAAAAAATGTACTTCAGAGACTGCAAAACATTAAGTGTTTTTGAAAGAAAAATCCCATTAACTTTAGAGTTCAGATTTCACCAAGAGTGAAGACCATGCATAATGCCTGGATTTTTTCCTCCAATTTCTTTATTGAATATTTCAGTTTACAGACTTCAGCCAAGATTATTCATAGATAGTCCGCCATATCTTAAAAAACCCCCAAAAGGACCATAAAGAGCTACGGTTCCGCAGCTAGGCTTGACCAAGCCATTGTTATCATAGCTTAAACTTCTCAAAATTCTTTTGTTGGCTTTGTCCTTTTCTTTTTCACAATACCTTGGCTTGTGTGTTTTTTTTTACTTTATTACCAGTAATTAAACTCATCAAAGACCATTGGCACGGATCAAGACATATAAGTGTCATAATTAATGAAACATATAAATTTAATTTGCAATCATCAATCTTTAATAAAATTTATAATTTTAATAGATCAATACAAATATAATTAAACAAAAACAATATATATATTGTTACTTTCACGACTTATGTGCAAAAAAAATGTTCGAACGAAAACGATTCGCGGGAAGACATTTATTAATATTTGAATCACAAAAGTTAAATTATTTTGGAAAAAAAAGTGGGGCCGGCGTTTTGACATTACAATGTAATTCGCATTTGAGCCATGTCAAATCCTTTTTCAAGATTTCTAGTAATTTTCTATCCCTTATCTCCTCGTACCCCCTTTTAAAAATGTTTTTCAGCACACTTTCATTTCTGTGAACAACCGCGGTAGGGCCCTGTCAAAATATGTAAATAAATTAACCATAGGTTTTTATTTTTGGATACTGGAAGTTAAGCAATATGGACGTAGTTAAGCAACAAGACAGTACGCCCCAGAGTGATTCGAACCTGGGTTTTAAATGGATAAAACAAATCGCACAAAATATTGTGTAGTCATATATTCATAATACATAATGATCATACTTACATTACTGAAGATTACACTAAATTGTGTTTGAACATAATTTGTAATCGGTCATTTTTTTATTTTGAAATGATGTCAGCTTTGTTTCGATCCGGGTTTTACACAAGTATGAAAAGATATTGGGGCGAAAACATATCTTTACCGCATGCGCAAACTGCTATTTACGATTCTAAGGTAAAGTTATTTTTAAAACAGGGAATATCCCATCAACTTGGTCGTGACGCAGTTGTTCAATTTGAATGCGAGAATTCAGCAATTGACGTGATCATTAATTTTTTATGAAAAATATTATACAAGCCTATCGACCATCGTACTTGTGGTTTTCACCACCGCTAATTTTGGGGGGGTTCAGTAATTTCTGCCGGTACTATACACGATCTCAGACGGGTAAAAGTACTGGGTACCGGCCCACTTTGAAACCCCTAGTCTAAGAGGGGCACACAATTCCGAAAGTGTGCCTATTTGGAAGGTGTATTTAATACTTGAATAGTAAAACGAGATAAATGTTCAAAATACAATGGGTCGAGTATATTACTGCCTTCAACACATTATTGTGTCAAAATACAATGAGTCGAGCATATTACTGCCTTCAACACATTATTGTGTCAAAATACAATGAGTCGAGCATATTACTGCCTTCAACACATTATTGTGTCAAAATACAATGAGTCGAGCATATTACTGCCTTCAACACATTATTGTGTCAAAATACAATGAGTCGAGCATATTACTGCGTTCAACACATTATTGTGTCAACATACAATGAGTCGAGCATATTACTGCCTTCAACACATTATTGTGTCAAAATACAATGAGTCGAGCATATTACTGCCTTCAACACATTATTGTGTCAAAATACAATGAGTCGAGCATATTACTGCCTTCAACACATTATTGTGTCAAAATACAATGAGTCGAGCATATTACTGCGTTCAACACATTATTGTGTCAAAATACAATGGGTCGAGCATATTACTGCGTTTAACACATTATTGTCCAAAATACAATGGGTCGAGCATATTACTGCGTTCAACACATTATTGTCCAAAATACAATGGGTCGAGCATATTACTGCGTTCAACACATTATTGTCCAAAATACAATGGGTCGAGCATATTACTGCGTTCAACACATTATTGTCCAAAATACAATGGGTCGAGCATATTACTGCGTTCAACACATTATTGTCCAAAATACAATGGGTCGAGCATATTACTGCGTTCAACACATTATTGTGTCAAAATACAATGAGTCGAGCATATTACTGCGTTCAACACATTATTGTGTCAACATACAATGAGTCGAGCATATTACTGCCTTCAACACATTATTGTGTCAAAATACAATGAGTCGAGCATATTACTGCCTTCAACACATTATTGTGTCAAAATACAATGAGTCGAGCATATTACTGCCTTCAACACATTATTGTGTCAAAATACAATGAGTCGAGCATATTACTGCGTTCAACACATTATTGTGTCAAAATACAATGGGTCGAGCATATTACTGCGTTTAACACATTATTGTCCAAAATACAATGGGTCGAGCATATTACTGCGTTCAACACATTATTGTCCAAAATACAATGGGTCGAGCATATTACTGCGTTCAACACATTATTGTCCAAAATACAATGGGTCGAGCATATTACTGCGTTCAACACATTATTGTCCAAAATACAATGGGTCGAGCATATTACTGCGTTCAACACATTATTGTCCAAAATACAATGGGTCGAGCATATTACTGCGTTCAACACATTATTGTGTCAAAATACAATGGGTCGAGCATATTACTGCCTTCAACACATTATTGTGTCAAAATACAATGAGTCGAGCATATTACTGCCTTCAACACATTATTGTGTCAAAATACAATGAGTCGAGCATATTACTGCCTTCAACACATTATTGTGTCAAAATACAATGAGTCGAGCATATTACTGCGTTCAACACATTATTGTCCAAAATACAATGGGTCGAGCATATTACTGCGTTCAACACATTATTGTGTCAAAATACAATGAGTCGAGCATATTACTGCGTTCAACACATTATTGTGTCAAAATACAATGAGTCGAGGATATTACTGCGTTCAACACATTATTGTGTCAAAATACAATGAGTCGAGCATATTACTGCGTTCAACACATTATTGTCCAAAATACAATGGGTCGAGCATATTACTGCGTTCAACACATTATTGTGTCAAAATACAATGGGTCGAGCATATTACTGCCTTCAACACATTATTGTGTCAAAATACAATGAGTCGAGCATATTACTGCCTTCAACACATTATTGTGTCAAAATACAATGAGTCGAGCATATTACTGCCTTCAACACATTATTGTGTCAAAATACAATGAGTCGAGCATATTACTGCGTTCAACACATTATTGTCCAAAATACAATGGGTCGAGCATATTACTGCGTTCAACACATTATTGTGTCAAAATACAATGAGTCGAGCATATTACTGCGTTCAACACATTATTGTGTCAAAATACAATGAGTCGAGCATATTACTGCGTTCAACACATTATTGTGTCAAAATACAATGGGTCGAGCATATTACTGCCTTCAACACATTATTGTCCAAAATACAATGGGTCGAGCATATTACTGCCTTCAACACATTATTGTCCAAAATACAATGGGTCGAGCATATTACTGCGTTCAACACATTATTGTCCAAAATACAATGGGTCGAGCATATTACTGCGTTCAACACATTATTGTGTCAAAATACAATGGGTCGAGCATATTACTGCGTTCAACACATTATTGTCCAAAATACAATGGGTCGAGCATATTACTGCGTTCAACACATTATTGTCCAAAATACAATGGGTCGAGCATATTACTGCGTTCAACACATTATTGTCCAAAATACAATGGGTCGAGCATATTACTGCGTTCAACACATTATTGTCCAAAATACAATGGGTCGAGCATATTACTGCCTTCAACACATTATTGTCCAAAATACAATGGGTCGAGCATATTACTGCCTTCAACACATTATTGTCCAAAATACAATGGGTCGAGTATATTACTGCCTTCAACACATTATTGTCCAAAATACAATGGGTCGAGCATATTACTGCGTTCAACACATTATTGTCCAAAATACAATGGGTCGAGCATATTACTGCGTTCAACACATTACTGTCCAAAATACAATGGGTCGAGCATATTACTGCGTTCAACACATTATTGTCCAAAATACAATGGGTCGAGCATATTACTGCCTTCAACACATTATTGTGTCAAACTATTTACTTTGTCGAGCAAAATATTGGACACACGCTTGCTTTTCATATACATGTGTTCAACTTTTCCTTCTCGACAATGCTGCGGTCGTATCATGCTTCGCTCTATGTAGTTCTTTTTTTTGCGTCTGTCGTAAATTAAGGTGGAACCACAGAGCTTGAGAAATATAAAGACAGTTTCTCCGCTGCGGAGTACAACACCCTCTGAAAAGGGGTGCGTGGGTTCGCTGGTTGTGCCGGACAAATCAAATTCACAACTCGCCATACGGACGAGATGTAAATAAGTACCGTGTGTTTAGAGAAAGCATGCTCCTTGCACGTGAACGACAACCTATGGCAGTTCACAGGCACTCGACGTTCAATGAATGAAATGTAGGGTCAACATGGGAAAAAAATAGTAAACAGTGACACTATTTTTTTTTCCACGTTGACCCTACATTTTATTCATTGAACGTCGAGTGCCTGTGGGCAGTTCATCCTCAATATACTTTCCAAATATGCACATTGTCGGTATTTGAGGTATTGTTCGAAATATAAATGTTGATTTAAAAACTTTAAATAGCCCACCAATCACAGGTACACGGGGATAGGACCCTCCTTTTTTGACAATTTTTTTTTCTCATTTGAAGAATTTTTCCTCCGGGTGCGGTTAATAACATTAACTTACTATCTTCCGAGCGCGGTTAATAACATTAACTTACTATCTTCCGAGTGCGGTTAATAACATTAACTTACTATCTTCCGAGTGCGGTTAATAACATTAACTTACTATCTGCTACAGTTTTCTATCCACATAGTATTTGGTTACTATCAATTAACCGCACTCGGAAGATAGTAAGTTAATGTTATTAACCGCACTCGAAGGAAAAATACTTCAAATGAGAACAAAAATTGTTAAAAAGGGGGGTCCTATCCCCGTGTACCTGTGCCACCAATAACCGAAGGCTATATGGATGAACATTTTGCAAAAAAAAAATATATTTAAAATATTTTTTTATATCTTTTTTACACATTTGTGCATTAAAACTGAATTAATTTTTTTTTAATCTTTGGTTTCTTTTATTTAATTTACAAAATGCATCTGTGGTAGTTTTTCATAAAATATTTCTTTTAGGGAACGACCATTTAACTTGGAAAGGGGGGGGGGGGGTATGGTTTTTTTCTAAAAAAATATTCTGATTTTGGTGGAGGAAAAAAAAATAATCTGATTCAGAGTTTTTGTCATATAGCCTAATGTTGAATTCTGGAGAAAAAAAATTGCGCTTTGCGCAACAAAAAAAATAAATATTCTAACTCTCGTGGTGTTCGAAAAACAAATTCTGAACGAAACAAAAAACCATAACCCCCCTTCAAGCTAAATGGTCGGTCCCTTACCAGAAGCGAAAACAACCCCAATAGACTGCTCTTGGCAAGTAAAACAAGTGAATAAGCAATACCTGATCATCTGTGTCGCCGGTGTGCCACAGCGCGTTCCTAAGGTGTTCTCCTGGTCCAGTTGTTGATTTCACTACTTTTAGTTGAATTCCTGGTTGTGCCACTGCTCTAAATGGGGTAGCATGCCAATATGTCTGTCCAGATTTCTTCCACATGACCACGTAAAAACTGGAGCTGTCCTGATAACTGAAGATAAATCCAGCATAATCATCGTCAACCCTTGAGTTAATAAAGAACGTCCCACTGAAGTCGACACCATTGAACCTTGTAGATCCTGGTTTTTTTAAAATAAAAAATGAAAACCATTGATGATTGATTTATTGGTGCTTAACGTCAACTTTAGCCGTATTTCAGCTAAATCGTCGGTGTCAACAAATTATATATATTAGACACCTACAGGATTCTAAGAAATAAAAGATATTTTTTTTTACAAGAAAACCATTGATGAGATGGGTCATTGATGCTTTTTACAACTAAATGACAGCTGGGAAGGGTTTTATTGAATATAATATTTATACAAATTAGATGGTATTCCAAATATAAGGTGTTGGTCCCATTTTGATCATGTTTTATCTTGGAAACAGCAAGACTCGTACCAAATATATTGTCATACTATATAGAGAATGTTTGCAAGGAACATGAAGAAAAAAACACATAGCAAACATTCTTTATTCTGCATTAAAAAGTAGCATGAAAAATAAGAATTTCAAAGTTCAGATTTTTGCATTTTTGTATATCTTGATTCTTATAAAGTCACATCTCTCATTGACTCCCCTCGGCGTGTGGGACATATCAGTCAAGAGGAGCAAGCGAGATTGGTCATTTTTGTATACCTTGATTCTTATAAAGTCACATCTCTCTGACTGACTCCCCTCGGCGTGTGGGACATATCAGTCAAGAGGAGCAAGTGAGATTGGTCATTTTGGAATACCGTCCGAATAGTTGAACATTTGGAATTCGGGTCCGTTATATAGCCTTTTTCCTTTTTTATTGACACATAAATATACGTCATTGAACAATTTGCTAAAAACATCTGCATTAAAATTGGATCAAATACCAAAATGTTAATATTTTGCAAAATTGCACTTGTTAGCCATTATCGGTCGAGTTCTTCACAGAAACCGTAAAAGATGAGAGGAATTTCGTGAACACACTACCTACCAGAAGCTCTCCATAAATCAATTAAACAACAAAAACACATCCTAATTGGAAGAAGAATTCGATATACATTCCAAATATGCAAACTTTCAGAATTTGAGCCCCCATAAGACCCCTTTTCGATATAAAATAGGTATAGGAAGTCAATAGGATGAAAAATTAAAAAAAAGTTCAAATTTAGCATATTCCCCTTTTTGGCCTATTTCATGTCAAAAATGGTAATAATTACATAACACTTACTAATTACACATGTATTTCAGAAAAGGATTTTCAAAAGAAATTCATTACAAATAAACTTAATCAAAATCAGATGAACAATACATTTTCTATATCCTTATAATGAAAACACCTTATTTGGCCCCTATGATGTGTGGTGGATCTCCAATCGGAAAAAAACATATACATGTACTCTGTTGATCACAAGGCGGTCTACATTGGTTGCAATCTGCCCAGTGGTTTCAGAGAAAATGATAAAAATTTAAAAGTTTATTATCGACGACAAACGACTAGAAAATAATAAATACATAAATTGTATTTCTCTATTAATAGCTTTTTGCATTTTTTGCCCTAGAGGTTTACCTGGTTCATGCACGGTTTGGGAAACATTTTTTAATTCATATTCCAACAGCCTAACAACGTCTTGTATTGTTTCCCAACTGCGATTTACTATACACACAAAGACAAAATGGCTTCCAAATTATGTCGTACATTCACCTCCTGTCATATACCATTTCGATTCAATTTATTTTCTATTGTCTCAGAAATATCTGTTTTTTATTTTATATTGGCTCTTATATCTAGTTTGCTCTTATATCAAAACTGTCATATGGCAACCCGCCATCTTGGATGTCTTATCAACATAAAACAAACAATCATAATTACATTACTTCCGTTTTTCACTGAAATGTTACAATATGATTGGTTATGACTAAGACTAAGAATCTTTATTCTCAAATAAACCATACATTACAATGGTATAGAGGAGTTACATATAAAAATACAACACAACACATACATGACAAATAAATAACAGATACACAAATACATATACATACAATATTTACATTACAACAGGAGGAGTTAAGTATTAGCCAAGAGAATATCTGATCTGTTGATTTTTCTTATAAATCTACATAACTTTTCTAGTTTTATTTTTTCAGAAGTACACATTATTTGTTTAAATTTTAATATATTTGGCCTTTGAGTAAGATATCTACTTATTAGTTGGGTTCGATATTCAGTAAAAAAATGACATTCCATAATATAGTGGAATTCGTCACCAACAGATCTGCTATTACATTTTAAGCACTGTCTATTTTCTCTGTCGATACCATTCCACCGTCCAGTTTCTATCGGTAATTTGTGGTTTGTGGTTCGAAATTTACATAGTGTATATATATATCTTTGTCTTCCAAAATATTGAAATAATTTTCGAATTCAAAGTTGTCTTTAAATAATCTATAATTGATAGCTTTTGGTGAGTTTTGTATCAGAGAATGCCACTCCTGTGTAAACTGCTCATGGAGACGGTTCCTAATTAAAGCTAAAAGCAGGTCGGAATTTTGAAAGAATTGTTGAGACCAAATGTAGGAATAACCTGTATCATCAAAAATGTGCTTAACATGCTTAATCCACGAAAAATCCAGATTTTCATCAATAAAAAGGTTATACAAAATTTTATAGGATAAATATGAGAGTTTTGTTTCTTTACCGGTTAACAGTCTTGCCCAATATGATATCATTCTTAATTTTACATCAATTTCAGTTGGAAACAATCCAAGTTCACCATATATCATATAACTAGGTGTCGATGTTTTTAATTTCAATAACAGCTTGCAAAATCTAAGTTGTACTTTTTCAAGACATTGAATATTTTTACTAAAACCCCATATTTCTGAACCATATAGTAATATTGGTTTTACCATTTTGTTAAAAAGTTCAAGCTGGCATTCAATTGATAAGTTATGTCTTCTACCTCTTTTCAAAACTTCAAACATTGCTTTTGTAGCTTTTTCGGTTTGCTTTTTAATAGCTTTGTTAAAGTTTCCTGTCCTGTTCAACAATATTCCAAGATAATTAAATTCATTAACAATTTCTAATTCAGACCCATTCAATGTAAATTTTAAATTGGTTGATTGTCTCCCCCTGGAAAAAACTATAACTTTAGTTTTATCAGTGTTTGCTTTTAATCTCCAAGTATTGCAATAATCACCGAATTTATTCAAAATATTTTGTAAATCATCGTGGGTTTCAGCCATTAGGACAGTATCGTCAGCATATAAAAGTGCAAAAAGCTTTAAATAAATATTCAACTTATCTTCTATGCAGTTTGAAACTGTTTCTAAACCATTAAGACTTGCATTTTCAAAAAACATTTGTAGATCGTTTAGGAACGTAGCAAATAGAAAAGGGGATAAATTTTCCCCTTGCCTCACTCCCATATCACAGTTAAAATAATCAGATTTACAATAATTATAGGTTATACATGATTTAACATCTGTGTACATATTTAGAATAATAGTATACATTTTGCCATTTATGTGATTCAATAGTAATTTGTACCATAGTGCATCTCTCCATACCGTGTCAAAAGCCTTTTCGAAGTCGACA
Organism: Bathymodiolus septemdierum; assembly: GCA_963383655.1. Lineage (NCBI taxonomy): Eukaryota > Metazoa > Mollusca > Bivalvia > Mytilida > Modiolidae > Bathymodiolus > Bathymodiolus septemdierum. The sequence continues at coordinate 44,822,884 of OY726520.1, forward strand.
AAGGCACAAAACAGTTTTTTCTTTTTTCTTTTTAAGATCTCAAAAAACGAAAATAATGTGAAAAAACTGTCCGTCGTCGAGTAAGATTTTCGGAAACCAAATTGGTTTTCGTTCATCAAGAGAGCTTCTTCCGAGAAACGACATAGTCTTTCATTTAATATAGCTGTGAATAATTTACCAAGGCAGCTAAGGATAATAATCGGGCGGAAGTTTTTTGGATCAAGTGGATTGCCTTTATTTTTGTATATTGGTTTTATATTACCTACAAGCCAAATGTCGGGCATTACACCAGAGTTAAAAATTGCATTAAATATCTTCTCATAAGTAGGGAGAAACAGATCTGATGTAGATTTTATATATTCGTTTACAACATAATCTTCTCCACAAGCTTTATTATTTTTTTAATTGGTCTCATGCACAGGCGCTCGTGGCACGGACCACCCCCCTTTTTCTAACTTTCTGTTTACAAATTTATAGATACTAATAATCCATAAGGCATGCAACTCGGCAGGTTTAAAAATTGTAGGAATGGATACATGTCCTAGTTTGAATGACATAATGGAAATAAGGTGCAATAAATGTACTCGAAGCGAGCAGGGGTACAATTTTTAAACCTGCCGAGTTGCATGCCTTATGGATTATTAATATCTATATAGGGTCGACACATGCAATTTGATGTTAACATAAGATTGTATGAATATTGGCACGAACAAGTTAAAATAAGGAAAAAGAGATGAAATAATAAAGAAATAAAGAAATTTTATTGAAAATAAATTTGTAAACAGAAAGTTAGAAAAGAGGAGTGGTCCGTACAAGGAGCGTCTGTGGTCTCATGATTATAAAAGAGATGTTTTACATCCCAATAAAGCTCAAACCCGAACTTGCACGTGCCTCCATGACGACGTCAAATGTAAACAATCAATGGCGTAGTAATTTCCAACAGCAAATAATCTAACACAGATAAAATTCACAACGAAGAATTCAATTATATTAAATTTTGGTGTGATTTAAATGTAATTATAAGAATTGAATGCATTTTTTTTGTAGTTTTATAGGCGTGTAAAAGCTGCTAGCGCTTCATACACAAAATATGCCTCGGTCCACGCTTTTACACGCCAATAAAACTACAAAAAATGCATTCAATTCTTAAGTAAAGGACCAATCAAGCCACATTCTAGCTATGTTTGCTTATTAATGGCTCTGTAGTATCTGATAAGAATACACATGTAATTTTGAAATATATTTTACCCATAGGTTCCAATGTTAAATGTGTCCTGCAGTGGTGGCCATCTTAATAGAATTCCGATCAACACAAAAATAAAATTCTATAAAGAACCATTCAATGATTATTCATTTACAGTTTGAGTTCAATACAGTTTCTATCTTCTGAGAAAAGTATTTATTTTCTCATATGTTCCTTTGTTAAAGCCATGTCATGTGATGGTGGTCATCTTAGATTTTCGATCAACACAAAGATTAACCATCTTATAAAGGACCATCAAGGCACATTCCAAGCAAGTTTGCTTACAAACGGTTCATCGATTTCAGATTGGAATAATTTTGAAATATTTTTCTGTAGGGTCATATGTTAAATTTGTCCTGCAATTGTGGCCATCTTTGATTTCCGACCAAGTTTTGTTCCAAATGGACCGGTGGTTTGAGAGAAACAGATTAAAATGCAAAAGTTTGCGGACGACGACAAAGTCAACAACGACAACTTATTGTTTTTCAAATTTCATCTTCATTAAAAAAGAATCAATATACATGTATGGAGGAACAAATGAATCCGTAATAGAAAATAATGTATTAATTTGATGTCAACTCATCCAGAAACGACGATTTTATTACCTTCGAATTAGACAAATTCTTACATTTATGGTTCAAATGATTTTTTAACGAATTAACCCACATGTAACCGGCGATAGTCACATTGTTGTCTGGTTCAATTGATCTGGACATAGCATTTCTTTTGATGCAATGTTTGTGTGGAACTGATAAACTATCGTTTGATGCCAAGGAATAGTAAAAAATGTGTATAACTACTTAAGCTTAAATGGCAGAATAAAACAAAAACAATTAATAATATTGTATGTAGACATCAATGAACATACATGTAGTGTTTCAATCTATCAAGCTGATTAAAGGTGAACAAAAATACACAATTATTGTTGGGTTTTTATAATAGATTTTTTTGCATGAAATAAAAACAAAAACCTTTATGTAAACTGGAATACAGTTAAACGTTTTATGTCATTTCAAATATTTCAATAGTCCCTCTTCTATTTGAGCACAACATTAAGGTGCTCGTTTCGTGGCAATAGTCAATAGCCGTAGGGTACATCAGACCGTCTCGGTGAGTAAGTACGATCTCGTGGTACTTCCCGTCTGCCGCGATTGCAATCACGTTCTTCGAGTTATATCCAGTTACTAAAACGAATTCGTCTCTTATAGCAGTTATATCGCATGGATATTTCATGTTGTCGTTCTGAAACCGGAAGATCTTTTTGCCGCTCATGTCCATACATGTGACAGTTTTTCGAATGAAGTCTGTGTAATAAATGTTTCTGCACGCAGCTACAACGTATCGTACCCCACTGACGTCGCATTTCAACGTTGCCGCTATCGATCCGGTTCTGTCTAGAATAAGAAATCCAGTTTTCTCACATACAACAACAATTCTCCCATCTAGAGACGCTATTCCTGTGCATGAATTGCTTACTTTTATTTGTTGTACTAAAGTCAGTTTGTCGGTTTCCATGACAACGATTTCTTTCTTGTCCGGTATTGTCAATGCAACTTTATCTTCATCAAGTGTTGTAACATCCCACGGACACGAGTAGAAGGTTATTTTGTCTAGTATTGCTCCCTTTTGACTAAAAACTATCAAACATTTGTTATTATGATCTAACAATATACAGCGTCCATCGGGAAGCATAGTTCCGCCTCGAATAAAGTTAAAGTTCCCTCCCTTCTCCATTGAAAAACAGACTTTAGATTTCAGGACTATATTACTGGGCATAGTTGTGACAACTGGCTGCTTTTCGGAAAGTTTTCTTACGTCTTTTTTGTCAAATTTTATATCGAGTGATAACGGCATTGGTTTAACATTACTTCTTATCAGCCCAAACTTCTCCACTTTTAAAGGTAAATCCATGAAATTTATTACGACAAACTCCAAACTTACAAGATTAAATTGACCTTCGAAGACTTTCAGAAGTTTCATTTCATTTGCTTGTTTCACTTTAAGTTCTCTGGTTCCTAGAAAAACTTGATGTTGTGATGCATAGTTTTGCATCATTTTTATATCTTTTTGCATATCACCAAGAGAAAGTTGTCTTTCTTGGAGGGCCCCATTCTGACGTTGAATCTCTTTCATATTTTTCGCATACACGTCTGCTAACTCATCCAGTGATTTTTGCTGCATTGCGTCGAAGTGTTTTACCAGGTCATCTCGGAACCGTTTTATTTCCTTTTCTATGGTTGATCTTTGAAGATCTAGCTCTGTTATATTGCGTGCCCGTTGAATCTGAAGCTTATCGACCATCTGGGACCAAACCTTCAACTTTTCACTGATTAACTTCATATCCGTAAAACTAAGTGACTTTTGAGCGGCATCGTCAACTGTCTGAACATCGCTACAAAATTTGTGTGTAGACGTCACACATTGTGCACAAATGGGAACATCATGCTCGCTACAGACAAATTCAAACTTTTTGTGCTTATGAAAGGAACAATGTTCATTTATTTTCAAACTGAAAGGCATTTCATCAGTTTCAGATATACGAATCAGTTTATGTGTCTTTGATATTCGGAGCGACTTGTGGTGGTCACTACAAGATTCACACAAAGCCTCATTGCAGTCGCGACACCAATACTGGGCTTCATGAAAAGCGTCCTGGTTTTCGCATGGAGTACAAGTTAGTCCCTCAAAATCTGTTGTATGTTCTCTCTCTGACATGTCAATTGATACACTTGGACTGGCAGCTGGTGTATTGGTAAATGTTCTGCTTCTGCTAGAATCACGTGAGGAACTATTGTGACTCTGGATGGGGGACAATTGTATTTTGCCAGCCGACATATTACGACTACGTGGTGTGAAGGAAACCTTCCCAGGTGTTATCTTGCTAGTTTGTTTTGGAATCGTATCCGGTGTTTTACGGGATGAAACTGGCGGAGTCCTACCAGAGATCGGTGTCTTGGGTTTCGGTTTGGATTTGGAATTAGTAGATGACCCAGATTTAAGGACGCTCCTGATGGTGTTCGTCATGGTTGTTTGGTTTACTGTTTCTGACGATCTCGCCGAATCTTTTGTAGAAAACGAACTACTTTCTCTAGATGGAAGCGGAAGCTGATCCTTTATTGATTGTTCTGCCTCTTGTTGTTTCAGTTTTATGATTTCATGGACAACATTTGGGGTTTTTGGGGTTTCTATTGTCAGATCCTCAAATGACATCTTTGTTTGGTCTTTTTCTTTCGGAATTGGGTCAAGTTCCGTAAATGTTATCTCACTGTCGCTTGCTTCTGCCATTGTTCTTATCTGAAATATAGGAACATTTTATTTCAGAGAATATTGTTGAACATTTTATAGGAATTTGATCCAGTGAAGTGATTATGAAATTTTTAAAGGCCAATTCTTTTGATTATAATTCTAGCCCAATATTTTTTATTAAAAATGTTTTTTATTGTGTGTAGAAAACTTGTCCATTACATATACAAGTCTACATGGTCGTCACAACGTATGGAACAAAATAAAAATGTAGTTAAAGAACACTTGATATATTAAAAAAAATGCTAGTTTTCGCTAAAAAAAACCCCCTCTTGTCTTTAAAAACAGAACCGAATCAACCAAATATTACTTTAAATTAATTATATTACCAACCTATATTAAAATTATTGCAAATCTGCATTTTATAAGAGAAAATTACTTACCGAGTGTATGACTTCTCAATGTGGTGATTACGTTGCTTAACATCGACGTATATTGTGTTAAAAACGATTCTTTTTTTTAATATATATATATATATATATATATATATATATATATATACCTTTATTTTCATAAACCATTGCAACCCTAAATCGAAACACTGATTCTTTTGTTTATAAAAAGAAAATAAAACCGCTGTGTAATCAAACGATTAAAATTTGCTTGTCAAGTTTAAGGTATCAGTTTCACTTTAAATGTTATGCTTCATTTAATTGTAAAGGTTTCATGTCACGGGGCGTATGTCCGATCGTCTTTTTGATAGGGCAATTTTCCACATTTTATGAACTGGAATAATATATTGTTTTTTTTTTGTCATATGAAAATAACTACCATTTTTATTCTACAATGGAGTGGAATATATTTTTTTTTAATTTCGTGTTGTATTTATATGTAACTGAAAACATTTAAAGTACATAAATATGCATACTTTTAAGTAAAATACAGATTTATGAAAAAGAAAAGAAGTAAATAAGCAGCACTTTTGACAATATATTCTTCTGTGTAAATAGACAAAAACCTTTACCTGGTAAGTATAAAAGTATTCTAAGGCTGTACATTCAACACAACACATGGCCGTCGTGGTCGTGTTCGTTTGGAAGTTGAGTTTACAACTACCTATACAGTCAGTGCCTATCACCACTAACGTTGTGAGTTCGAATTCCGTTCATGGCGAGGTGTACTCGATACAGCATTATGTGATAAAGTTTGTCAGTGGTTTTCTCTGGGTACTCGGCTTTCCTCCACCAATTAAACTGATCGCCATGATATAACTGAAATATTGTTGAAAGTGGCGTTAAACACCATAACCCTAACCCTTCAACACAACAATGCTAGAGTACTATATAGTAATAATGGAGTCTGCATTCAAAATAAGGGTGTCATCTCACTTAGCCAACATTCTATATTTTAATGCTACCTTTCCATCAGGCCTACCCAGTGAAGATTGATATGCTACCTTTCAATCAGGCCTACCCAGTGAAGATTGGTATGCTACCTTTCAATCAGGCCTACCCAGTGAAGATTGGTATGCTACCTTTCAATCAGGCCTACCCAGTAAAGATTGGTATGCTACCTTTCAATCAGGCCTATCCAGTGAAGATTGGTATGCTACCTTTCAATCAGGCCTACCCAGTGAACATTGGCATGCTACCTTTCAATCAGGCCTATCCAGTGAAGATTGGCATGCTACCTTTCAATCAGGCCAACCCAGTGAAGATTGGCATGCTGCCTTTCAATCAGGCCTACCCAGTGAAGATTGGTATGCTACCTTTCAATCAGGTCTATCCAGTGAAGATTGGCATGCTGCCTATCAATCAGGCCTACCCAGTGAAGATTGGTATGCTACCTTTCAATCAGGCCTATCCAGTGAAGATTGGTATGCTACCTTTCAATCAGGCCTATCAAGTGAAGATTGGCATGTTACCTTTCAATCAGGCCAACCCAGTGAAGATTGGCATGCTGCATTTCAATCAAGCATACCCAGTGAAGATTGGCATGCTACCTTTCAATCAGGCCAACCCAGTGAAGATCGGCATGCTGCCTTTCAATCAGGCCTATCCAGTGAAGATTAGCATGCTACCTTTCAATCAAACATACCCAGTGAAGATTGGCATGCTACCTTTCAATCAGGCCTACCCAGTGAAGATTGGTATGCTACCTTTCAATCAGGCCTACCCAGTGAAGATTGGTATGCCACCTTTCAATCAGGCATATCCAGTGAAGATTGGCATGCTGCCTATCAATCAGGCCTACCCAGTGAAGATTGGTATGCTACCTTTCAATCAGGCCTATCCAGTGAAGATTGGTATGCTACCTTTCAATCAGGCCAACCCAGTGAAGATTGGTATGCTACCTTTCAATCAGGCATACCCAGTGAAGATTGGTATGCTACTTTTCAATCAGGCACATCCAGTGAAGATTGGTATGTTACCTTTCAATCAGACCTATCCAGTGAAGATTGGTATGCTACCTTTCAATCAGGTCTACCCAGTGAAGATTGGCATGCTACCTTTCAATCAGGCCAACCCAGTGAAGATTGGCATGCTACCTTTCAATCAGGCATACCCAGTGAAGACTGATATGCTACCTTTCAATCAGGCCTATCTAGTAAAGATTGGCATGCTACCTTTCAATCAGGCCTACCAAGTGAGGATTGGTATGCTACCTTTCAATCAGGCTAACCCAGTGAAGATTGGTATGCTACCTTTCAATCAGGCCAACCCATTGAAGATAGGCATGCTGCCTTTCAATCAGGCATACCCAGTGAAGATTTGCATGCTACCTTTCAATCAGGCCTACCCAGTAAAGATTGGTATGCTACCTTTCAATCAGGCCTATCCAGTGAAGATTGGCATGCTGCCTTTCAATCAGGCCTATCCAGTGAAGATTGGTACGCTACCTTTCAATCAGGCCTATCCAGTAAAGATTGGTATGCTATCTTTCAATCAGACCTACCCAGTGAAGATTGAGAATAACCATTACATGTAGTTCTAAAACTTGGAACAAAGAAAATCAACTATAGGATAAATAACATTTACCGATGGCCACACCCGGGTCACTGTTCATCACCTGGTAAATTTCTGCTCCCTAAAATAAAATAAAAACAATATTTATATATGTTATCAATACATGGCTTGTTAATAATTTCGATATGAGTGCTCATCTTATTACAATGTATATCTAAATTTTGTTTCGATGCTTAAAATTAAAAAATATATATATACTGTACTAGACTAGTCTAATTCAATTAAAAATTTATTATTAGGTGAATAAAAGCAACCTTCATAACAAATTAATCTGAGCTAGATTAATATTTTCAGGTGTAAAATGAAAAAAACCCGCAAAATACACCATACTGTCTGAATATTTCCAAAATCCAATTATCTTGTAAAAGAATAATAATTCAATTAATAAAAAACGTATTAGTTGAAATGTTTGAAACAATTCAGATAATAACAAAACGTAAGTAAGCAATTTGTGTTGAAATGTTTGATGTCAGTGTAATGATCACATCACACTGCCAGCAAGTTTCAAAGATCTGCCAGGTCATAGCTCGGGTTTATTGTGTTTAACGCCACTTTAAACAACATTCTAATTATATTGTGGAGGTTACTTTTATTGGTTGAGGTGCAACAACCGAACCTCTGCTTCACCACAAAAGGTTGTATAGAGTACACTCGAGCTCGAGTGAACCTGATGAAGGTTATTCCAGAAACGTGTGGTGCCCACTAAATTTGATATCTAGGGTTCTATTAGTAGTGGCAAAAAAGTCAGAAATGTTAAAATATAGTGGTTCTTAATTTCAATAATACTTCATATTGTTGTATATTTTATAATAGTAAAAACCACTGGAACATACACCGTGTAAGATAACCCAGTTAGGATCTATCTGGGAATCGCCAACAGGATCCAGTGTTACTGTACGATATGACCGGAAGTCGGTAGCAAATACATCTCCATTATAAGGACAAACATCTTCGTCATCCGGGTACCCATCTCCATCACTATCTAGTTGGCAGTCATCCCCATATCCGTCACCTAATTTTAGTATAAATATTAAGAAATACTAGTCGTAGGTATTTCATGGAGACAGTCAGAAAAATAATGATCGTAACTAAACACTGAAATTGAATAAGAAAATTAGGAATTTAGACAGCCAACTAAGCTATAAGTTAGACAAGTACCTCATGAATATACCAATTGGTGTTTGGGGGTTAGGGTTATGATGCTTAACGCCAATTTCAACAATATTTCAGCTATATCGTGGTGGGTCAGTTTTATTGGTAGAGGAAACCGGAGTCCCGGAGAAACCCACCAACCTGCCGCAAGTCACTGACAAACTTTATCACATAATGTTGTATCGAGTACACCTCGCCTGAGCGGGATTCGAACTCGGGATAGGCACTGATTGCATAAGTAGTTAGAATCCCAACTGCCACATGATCACGACGACTCCCATGAAGGATAAGTACACTGATGGTGTTTTCTGTTAATGAATACATAATTCAGCTGTCAATAAAGACAATGGTGCGTCACGGCAAGGTGGTGGATTTGTGTATGATTGAATATCCTTGTTCAAACATAAAAATATTATTGTGCGGTCAAACATCAAAATGTAAATCATTTACAGACGAAATCACGGCAGGTCGATGGTTTTCTCCTGATTCTCCGGTTTCCTCCACCAATATAACTGAAATATCGTTGAAAGTGGTGCTAAGCACCATAAACCAAACCAAAGCATATTCATATAATTAATAACTATTAAATCTACCCTTGCCATACAATGACATATTCATATAATTAATAACTATTAAATCTACCCTTGCCATACAATGACATATTCATATAATTAATAACTATTAAATCTACCCTTGCCATACAATGACATATTCATATAATTGATAACTATTAAATCTACCCTTGCCATACAATGACATATTCATATAATTGATAACTATTAAATCTACCCTTGCCACACAATGACATATTCATATAATTGATAACTATTAAATCTACCCTTGCCATACAATGACATATTCATATAATTGATAACTATTAAATCTACCCTTGCCACACAATGACATATTCATACAGGAACTACATATAATAGCACAGAGAACAAAACCGACAAGGAAATAAAACCCAAATACAGAACTAAAAGATGAATACATATTATGCACTGAACAAATAGAAAAAAGATACAAAGCTCAATTAAATTTAAGTGTCATTTAAACCTTTAAGTGTAAAATAATTTCATGTACATTTCAAGTAAATTTAAGGTTCAATTAAGTCAACAGAAAAGCAGTACTGTATATTGGTTTACAAAGTACCTCACACAGTTGTCACATCTTACCATTTGTATCTGTTTGGTTAATATTATACACCAGAGGACAGTTGTCAATGATGTCTGCTATAGTATCATTATCGTCATCATCATCACAAGCATCGCCTGCAGAAAATAATTTACATTAAGTTCAAGATTCTAATAAAGTAAAGCATACTATATTTTTCTTATAGAACAAAAATGCATTTTAACAATATACTAAGTAGATGTCCACAATGGATCACGGATGCCCCTGTTTCAACAAATTCTAAGAGGTAAATTGAAAATCGTGGCCCATGAAATGAAATGTAATTTATGTACACATTCATCATAATATCTTTTAATGATCGTACTTATATATATATATATTTAGATTCTCCTTCAGTTGCCCGTGGGTTACGATATTTCTCCACTCAAGAGAATTAAATTAAAAATTTTAACCACAAGCCGTCAGGCGAGTGGCTAACTTTTTTAATTTAACTCTCGAGAGTGGAGAAATATCGTAACCCACATGGGCAACTGAAGGAGAATTGGTTTCTCCCATTATTTAACACGAACTTTATTTCAAAATCCGATTCAATTACCGATTTGTCAACATGCAGGGAAAGGCACGAGACACTTTAATCCTCTAGAGGATTACAGATTTTTCCACCACTGGTTCAGCGGGGTTAAAATGCCGTAATAATGGGAGAAATATATATATATATATACGTCTGAAAATTAAGCCAAACAGTGTTAGAATTAGATTTTTGAGCTGTAAAATGTTTGTTCTTCCCTCGACGGGATTTGAACTCACACCATTGATACACTGCAGCACCAATCGCTTAGCCTTATGTCCAGCGCCCTAGACCACTCGACCACATCCGCTCCATAAAAAATGGAGCTTCAATAATCGAAGTGCTACCTTGTTTCGTAAGGGAAATCTAGAGATAGACATAAGACATGTGTCTAAGCGTGTGTAGATGGTACATATACTTAATATTATAATTTGACAACAATCTAACTTAGCAATTTTTAATATATTGTATAGGATAATGCAGAAATCATTATACAGTCACAGGAAATAAAGTATATTATACAAACATCTAAGCAAGTGACAACCATACAATATATCTGTCCTACTGGATCTCAAAGTTACTTGTGATACTAGGTTAATACTAAATATTATATACGTCTGAAAATTAAAACAAACAGCGTTATATATATATGTACACACATGTATTATAAGTATTTCCAGATCTGATCATTTACTTTGTCAGGAAGAATAAATAAATTATTTACAATAATCAGGAGTAGTATATCAGGACGGTTCAAGCCACATTTCAGGGGGATCGCCAGGGGGAATAGGGTCATTGTGCATGCGTGACCGGAAGTGACGTCATAGGACCTGAAGTGACGTCAGTCACGGAAGTATGTTCTGCGCATACCCAGATTTTCCCCGTGCTTTTTTCTTACTATAGTAGTACATACTGTACCATTGCGCATGACCGGAAGTAGCATGGCTACCGGATGTGACCGGAAGTGACGTCACAGGAAGTGACATAGGACCGGAAGTGAGGGTGTCCCGCCCTTTTTTCCGGGTGTTTTCGGATTTTCGAGGTTTTTCGTTATGTTGTGTAGTACTCCAAGGGTGTTTTCTACCACGACTGCGTTCTCACTGTGATATTTCTACTAAATAACCTAAGAGTCAAATGAATGAAATGGTGCATTTGATCCCCTAAGTCACCTAATAGAAGGTCACTCTGCATTTATCCAGGCTTGTGACTGGCTCTATATAGAGGCTGCATTAAATTCTTTTTTTCCAAGGAATCTCAATTAACGGGAGTCATGTGGTACAAGGATACACCGGGACATCAAGATAAGACAACAGCCGCTAACAAAGGATTCACGTCCCGGAAAGCATTGACGGCCCAAAGCAAGTCTGTAGATGATGGGAAAACTACACTTGGATTTATCTTGTCAAGAGAAATATTTACTGAATCACGTCAATCTGAAAATCAAATTACGACGAAGTCGAGACGTGTTCGCCCTAATGGCCGATGCCGACAACTATAAGATCAAAATCAAGGATCTCGCTTTATTTGTGAGAAATGTACAGTTAAGTCCTGCCGTAAGAATGGGTCACGTCAAAGCTTTGGAAAAGACCAGCTGTAAATACCCCATCCGACGTGTAGAGGTCAAAGTAGATACGGTTCCCCGTGGCAACATGAATTACGTCCAGGACAACATGTATTTGGGACAGTTGCCGAAAAGACTGGTGATTGGTTGCGTGGACAGTGATGCCTTAAATGGGACTATTACGAAAATCCTTTCGATTTTAAACACTACAAGATCAACTGTGTGGCACTGAACGTGGACGGACGACAGATTCCCGCCTTTGAAAACGCAGGTTATATTCGCAGTTATATGAGACTCTATACCAGTACGGGAAAGATGCATCAAGACGAAGAAAATACCATCCCTAGAGAGGAATACGCTAAAGGAAACACCTTATTTGGATTCGATCGGACTCCGGATATGTCGGAAGTGGGAACGTTTCAACTGATAAAACAGGGTAATTTACGTGTGGAGATTCACAGATGAACAAACATTGCCTTCATTGGACTTACAATACCGTTCGAGTACAAGAAGAAGGATCTACCGTGTGCAGACATCATTGCATCTTTTACCTCATTCATCGATGTGCAGGACATAGCATGACAGACGTCACCAGGCTCTTAGAAAATCCCGTGGAAGCGACGGACATTGTACAGAAATTTGTGTTGTTACTTGTTAAACATGTGTTATGAAAAAAAAAAAAGTTAATGCAGCCTCTATATAGAGCCAGTCACAAGCCTAGATAAATGCAGAGTGACCTTCTATTGGGTGATTTGGGGGATCAAATGTACCATTTCATTCATTTGACTCTTAGGTTATTTAGTAGAAATACCACAGTGGGAACGCGGACGTGGTAGAAAACACCCTTGGAGTACTACACAACATAACGAAAAACCTCGAAAATATCAGAAAACACACGAAAAAAAGGGAGGGAAACCCTCACTTCCGGTCCTATGACGTCACTTCCGGTCATATCTGGTTGCCATGCTACTTCTGGTCATGCGCAATGGTACATTTTGTACTCTTACTATAGTAAGAAAAAAGTGCGGGAAAATCCGGGCATGCGCAGAACATACTTTCGTGACTGACGTCACTTCCGGTCACACGGTGTTATGATTAACTACATTATTTAGTGCCGTATAACATTGAGCCCATCAACAGAAACTAACAGTCGAATCTCAAAGAATATTTTCTGCTGTTTGTAAGCTACTTCACTATGGAGTACATACCAATCCCATCATTATCAGTGTCTACTTGATCAGCATTAGGCGTTTCTAAGCAATTGTCACTATCGTCTTGAACACCATCTAGGTCCCTTTAAGCATAAAAATCAAAACAATAGTTCTGATAGACATTTAGACATGAACCATTGTCTTACATACCAATAAAAAAAAACATTGGTGTTTAACGCCACTTTCAACAAAATTTTAGCTATATCATGGCGGTTATGTGCTTAATAACTTATTATGATCACAGATATACAGAATGATTATCAAACTACTATTATACAATGTACATATAAGATATAATTTATAGCGACTATGGCTACTGAATATGCCAAACAGACAAAATGGAATTGAAATTCAGTATTTTACGCCTCACCGTTTAACAGGACCAGCTGTCCGTCAAATGACAAATATCCGACCTTCTTAAACTGATAACGTATATTGAATACACAAAAATGTTGAAATTAGAATTCTCCCTTTTGTTAAACGGTCAGTACAATTAGAAAAAAAAAATATTTAAGAAAAGTTTAAAGATATCAAAGTGGTAATCAGAAGTCGTAAATCGAAGAAGAACGGACAATACAATGTATAACAGAAAAAGGACAACACAGAAAAATAAAGATTGAGTAACACATATCGTACTAATAACCAGTGATGAACTAGGATGCTCCAGCATACTAATAACCAGTGATGAACTAGGATGCACCAGCATACTAATAACCAGTGATGAACTAGGATGCTCCAGCATACTAATAACCAGTGATGAACTAGGATGCTCCAGCATACTAATAACCAGTGATGAACTAGGGTGCTCTAGAATACTAATAACCAGTGATGAACTAGGATGCTCCAGCATACTAATAACCAGTGATGAACTAGGGTGCTACAGCATACTAATAACCAGTGATGAACTAGGATGCTCTAGAATACTAATAACCAGTGATGAACTAGCGTGCTCTAGAATACTAATAACCAGTGATGAACTAGGGTGCTCCAGCATACTAATAACCAGTGATGAACTAGGGTGCTCCAGCATACTAATAACCAGTGATGAACTAGGGTGCTCTAGAATACTAATAACCAGTGATGAACTAGGGTGCTCTAGAATACTAATAACCAGTGATGAACTAGGGTGCTCCAGCATACTAATAACCAGTGATGAACTAGGATGCTCTAGAATACTAATAACCAGTGATGAACTAGGATGCTCCAGCATACTAATAACCAGTGATGAACTAGGGTGCTCCAGCATACTAATAACCAGTGATGAACTAGGATGCTCTAGAATACTAATAACCAGTGATGAACTAGCGTGCTCTAGAATACTAATAACCAGTGATGAACTAGGGTGCTCCAGCATACTAATAACCAGTGATGAACTAGGGTGCTCCAGAATACTAATAACCAGTGATGAACTAGGGTGCTCCAGCATACTAATAACCAGTGATGAACTAGGATGCTCTAGAATACTAATAACCAGTGATGAACTAGGATGCTCCAGCATACTAATAACCAGTGATGAACTAGGATGCTCTAGAATACTAATAACCAGTGATGAACTAGGGTGCTCTAGAATACTAATAACCAGTGATGAACTAGGGTGCTCTAGAATACTAATAACCAGTGATGAACTAGGATGCTCTAGAATACTAATAACCAGTGATGAACTAGGATGCTCTAGAATACTAATAACCAGTGATGAACTAGGGTGCTCTAGAATACTAATAACCAGTTATGAACTAGGATGCTCTAGAATACTAATAACCAGTGATGAACTAGGATGCTCTAGAATACTAATAACCAGTGATGAACTAGGATGCTCTAGAATACTAATAACCAGTGATGAACTAGGGTGCTCCAGCATACTAATAACCAGTGATGAACTAGGGTGCTCTAGAATACTAATAACCAGTGATGAACTAGGGTGCTCTAGAATACTAATAACCAGTGATGAACTATGGTGCTCTAGAATACTAATAACCAGTGATGAACTAGGATGCTCTAGAATACTAATAACCAGTGATGAACTAGGATGCTCTAGAATACTAATAACCAGTGATGAACTAGGATGCTCTAGAATACTAATAACCAGTGATGAACTAGGGTGCTCTAGAATACTAATAACCAGTGATGAACTAGGGTGCTCTAGAATACTAATAACCAGTGATGAACTAGGATGCTCTAGAATACTAATAACCAGTGATGAACTAGGATGCTCTAGAATACTAATAACCAGTGATGAACTATGGTGCTCCAGCATACTAATAACCAGTGATGAACTAGGATGCTCTAGAATACTAATAACCAGTGATGAACTAGGATGCTCTAGAATACTAATAACCAGTGATGAACTAGGATGCTCTAGAATACTAATAACCAGTGATGAACTATGGTGCTCCAGCATACTAATAACCAGTGATGAACTAGGATGCTCCAGCATACTAATAACCAGTGATGAACTAGGGTGCTCCAGCATACTAATAACCAGTGATGAACTAGGATGCTCTAGAATACTAATAACCAGTGATGAACTAGGGTGCTCTAGAATACTAATAACCAGTGATGAACTAGGGTGCTCCAGCATACTAATAACCAGTGATGAACTAGGGTGCTCCAGCATACTAATAACCAGTGATGAACTAGGGTGCTCTAGAATACTAATAACCAGTGATGAACTAGGGTGCTCTAGAATACTAATAACCAGTGATGAACTAGGGTGCTCTAGAATACTAATAACCAGTGATGAACTAGGATGCTCTAGAATACTAATAACCAGTGATGAACTAGGATGCTCTAGAATACTAATAACCAGTGATGAACTAGGATGCTCTAGAATACTAATAACCAGTGATGAACTAGGATGCTCTAGAATACTAATAACCAGTGATGAACTAGGGTGCTCTAGAATACTAATAACCAGTGATGAACTAGGGTGCTCCAGCATACTAATAACCAGTGATGAACTAGGATGCTCTAGAATACTAATAACCAGTGATGAACTAGGGTGCTCTAGAATACTAATAACCAGTGATGAACTAGGGTGCTCTAGAATACTAATAACCAGTGATGAACTAGGGTGCTCTAGAATACTAATAACCAGTGATGAACTAGGATGCTCCAGCATACTAATAACCAGTGATGAACTAGGATGCTCTAGAATACTAATAACCAGTGATGAACTAGGGTGCTCTAGAATACTAATAACCAGTGATGAACTAGGGTGCTCCAGCATACTAATAACCAGTGATGAACTAGGATGCTCCAGCATACTAATAACCAGTGATGAACTAGGGTGCTCTAGAATACTAATAACCAGTGATGAACTAGGGTGCTCCAGCATACTAATAACCAGTGATGAACTAGGATGCTCCAGCATACTAATAACCAGTGATGAACTAGGGTGCTCTAGAATACTAATAACCAGTGATGAACTAGGATGCTCCAGCATACTAATAACCAGTGATGAACTAGGATGCTCTAGAATACTAATAACCAGTGATGAACTAGGGTGCTCCAGCATACTAATAACCAGTGATGAACTAGGGTGCTCTAGAATACTAATAACCAGTGATGAACTAGGGTGCTCCAGCATACTAATAACCAGTGATGAACTAGGGTGCTCTAGAATACTAATAACCAGTGATGAACTAGGATGCTCCAGCATACTAATAACCAGTGATGAACTAGGGTGCTCTAGAATACTAATAACCAGTGATGAACTAGGATGCTCCAGCATACTAATAACCAGTGATGAACTAGGGTGCTCTAGAATACTAATAACCAGTGATGAACTAGGATGCTCCAGCATACTAATAACCAGTGATGAACTAGGGTGCTCTAGAATACTAATAACCAGTGATGAACTAGGATGCTCCAGCATACTAATAACCAGTGATGAACTAGGATGCTCTAGAATACTAATAACCAGTGATGAACTAGGGTGCTCCAGCATACTAATAACCAGTGATGAACTAGGGTGCTCTAGAATACTAATAACCAGTGATGAACTAGGGTGCTCCAGCATACTAATAACCAGTGATGAACTAGGGTGCTCTAGAATACTAATAACCAGTGATGAACTAGGATGCTCCAGCATACTAATAACCAGTGATGAACTAGGGTGCTCCAGCATACTAATAACCAGTGATGAACTAGGATGCTCTAGAATACTAATAACCAGTGATGAACTAGGGTGCTCTAGAATACTAATAACCAGTGATGAACTAGGGTGCTCTAGAATACTAATAACCAGTGATGAACTAGGGTGCTCTAGAATACTAATAACCAGTGATGAACTAGGATGCTCCAGCATACTAATAACCAGTGATGAACTAGGATGCTCTAGAATACTAATAACCAGTGATGAACTAGGGTGCTCTAGAATACTAATAACCAGTGATGAACTAGGGTGCTCCAGCATACTAATAACCAGTGATGAACTAGGATGCTCCAGCATACTAATAACCAGTGATGAACTAGGGTGCTCTAGAATACTAATAACCAGTGATGAACTAGGGTGCTACAGCATACTAATAACCAGTGATGAACTAGGGTGCTCTAGAATATTAATAACCAGTGATGAACTAGGGTGCTCTAGAATACTAATAATCAGTGATGAACTAGGGTGCTCCAGCATACTAATAACCAGTGATGAACTAGGATGCTCTAGAATACTAATAACAAGTGATGAACTAGGATGCTCTAGAATACTAATAACCAGTGATGAACTAGGGTGCTCTAGAATACTAATAACCAGTGATGAACTAGGGTGATCCAGCATACTAATAACCAGTGATGAACTAGGGTGCTCTAGAATACTAATAACCAGTGATGAACTAGGATGCTCTAGAATACTAATAACCAGTGATGAACTAGGATGCTCTAGAATACTAATAACCAGTGATGAACTAGGGTGCTCCAGCATACTAATAACCAGTGATGAACTAGGGTGATCCAGCATACTAATAACCAGTGATGAACTAGGATGCTCTAGAATACTAATAACCAGTGATGAACTAGGATGCTCTAGAATACTAATAACCAGTGATGAACTAGGGTGCTCCAGCATACTAATAACCAGTGATGAACTAGGATGCTCCAGCATACTAATAACCAGTGATGAACTAGGGTGCTCCAGCATACTAATAACCAGTGATGAACTAGGGTGCTCCAGCATACTAATAACCAGTGATGAACTAGGGTGCTCTAGAATACTAATAACCAGTGATGAACTAGGGTGCTCTAGAATACTAATAACCAGTGATGAACTAGGATGCTCCAGCATACTAATAACCAGTGATGAACTAGGATGCTCTAGAATACTAATAACCAGTGATGAACTAGGGTGCTCTAGAATACTAATAACCAGTGATGAACTAGGGTGCTCCAGCATACTAATAACCAGTGATGAACTAGGGTGTTCCAGCATACTAATAACCAGTGATGAACTAGGATGCTCCAGCATACTAATAACCAGTGATGAACTAGGGTGCTCTAGAATACTAATAACCAGTGATGAACTAGGATGCTATAGAATACTAATAACCAGTGATGAACTAGGGTGCTCTAGAATACTAATAACCAGTGATGAACTAGGGTGCTCTAGAATACTAATAACCAGTGATGAACTAGGGTGCTCCAGCATACTAATAACCAGTGATGAACTAGGGTGCTCCAGCATACTAATAACCAGTGATGAACTAGGGTGCTCTAGAATACTAATAACCAGTGATGAACTAGGGTGCTCCAGCACACTAATAACCAGTGATGAACTAGGATGCTCTAGAATACTAATAACCAGTCATGAACTAGGGTGCTCTAGAATACTAATAACCAGTGATGAACTAGGGTGCTCCAGCATACTAATAACCAGTGATGAACTAGGGTGTTCCAGCATACCAATAACCAGTGATGAACTAGGGTGCTCTAGAATACTAATAACCAGTGATGAACTAGGGTGCTCTAGAATACTAATAACTAGTGATGAACCAGGATGTTCCAGCATACTAATAACCAGTGATGAACTAGGATGCTCTAGAATACTAATAACCAGTGATGAACTAGGATGCTCTAGAATACTAATAATCAGTGATGAACTAGGGTGCTCCAGCATACTAATAACCAGTGATGAACTAGGATGCTCTAGAATACTAATAACCAGTGATGAACTAGGATGCTCTAGAATACTAATAACCAGTGATGAACTAGGATGCTCTAGAATACTAATAACCAGTGATGAACTAGGATGCTCCAGCATACTAATAACCAGTGATGAACTAGGATGCTCTAGAATACTAATAACCAGTGATGAACTAGGATGCTCTAGAATACTAATAACCAGTGATGAACTAGGGTGCTCCAGCATACTAATAACCAGTGATGAACTAGGATGCTCCAGCATACTAATAACCAGTGATGAACTAGGGTGCTCTAGAATACTAATAACCAGTGATGAACTAGGGTGCTCCAGCATACTAATAACCAGTGATGAACTAGGGTGCTCCAGCATACTAATAACCAGTGATGAACTAGGGTGCTCCAGCATACTAATAACCAGTGATGAACTAGGGTGCTCTAGAATACTAATAACCAGTGATGAACTAGGGTGCTCTAGAATACTAATAACCAGTGATGAACTAGGATGCTCCAGCATACTAATAACCAGTGATGAACTAGGATGCTCTAGAATACTAATAACCAGTGATGAACTAGGGTGCTCTAGAATACTAATAACCAGTGATGAACTAGGGTGCTCCAGCATACTAATAACCAGTGATGAACTAGGGTGTTCCAGCATACTAATAACCAGTGATGAACTAGGATGCTCCAGCATACCAATAACCAGTGATGAACTAGGGTGCTCCAGCATACTAATAACCAGTGATGAACTAGGATGCTCCAGCATAATAATAACCAGTGATGAACTAGGATGCTCCAGCATACTAATAACCAGTGATGAACTAGCGTGCTCTAGAATACTAATAACCAGTGATGAACTAGGGTGCTCTAGAATACTAATAACCAGTGATGAACTAGGATGCTCTAGAATACTAATAACCAGTGATGAACTAGGATGCTCTAGAATACTAATAACCAGTGATGAACTAGGGTGCTCTAGAATACTAATAACCAGTGATGAATTAGGGTGCTCCAGCATACTAATAACCAGTGATGAACTAGGATGCTCTAGAATACTAATAACCAGTGATGAACTAGGATGCTCTAGAATACTAATAACCAGTGATGAACTAGGGTGCTCTAGAATACTAATAACCAGTGATGAACTAGGGTGCTCCAGCATACTAATAACCAGTGATGAACTAGGGTGCTCTAGAATACTAATAACCAGTGATGAACTAGGATGCTCTAGAATACTAATAACCAGTGATGAACTAGGGTGCTCTAGAATACTAATAACCAGTCATGAACTAGGGTGCTCTAGAATACTAATAACCAGTGATGAACTAGGGTGCTCCAGCATACTAATAACCAGTGATGAACTAGGGTGCTCCAGCATACTAATAACCAGTGATGAACTAGGGTGCTCCAGCATACTAATAACCAGTGATGAACTAGGGTGCTCTAGAATACTAATAACCAGTGATGAACTAGGGTGCTCTAGAATACTAATAACCAGTGATGAACCAGGAAGTTCCAGCATACTAATAACCAGTGATGAACTAGGATGCTCTAGAATACTAATAACCAGTGATGAACTAGGATGCTCTAGAATACTAATAACCAGTGATGAACTAGGGTGCTCCAGCATACTAATAACCAGTGATGAACTAGGATGCTCTAGAATACTAATAACCAGTGATGAACTAGGATACTCTAGAATACTAATAACCAGTGATGAACTAGGATGCTCTAGAATACTAATAACCAGTGATGAACTAGGATGCTCCAGCATACTAATAACCAGTGATGAACTAGGATGCTCTAGAATACTAATAACCAGTGATGAACTAGGATGCTCTAGAATACTAATAACCAGTGATGAACTAGGATGCTCCAGCATACTAATAACCAGGGATGAACTAGGATGCTCCAGCATACAAATAACCAGCGATGAACTAGGATGCTCTAGAATACTAATAACCAGTGATGAACTAGGGTGCTCTAGAATACTAATAACCAGTGATGAACTAGGATGCTCCAGCATACTAATAACCAGTGATGAACTAGGATGCTCCAGCATACTAATAACCAGTGATGAACTAGGGTGCTCTAGAATACTAATAACCAGTGATGAACTAGGATGCTCTAGAATACTAATAACCAGTGATGAACTAGGATGCTCTAGAATACTAATAACCAGTGATGAACTAGGGTGCTCTAGAATACTAATAACCAGTGATGAACTAGGGTGCTCCAGCATACTAATAACCAGTGATGAACTAGGGTGCTCTAGAATACTAATAACCAGTGATGAACTAGGGTGCTCCAGCATACTAATAACCAGTGATGAACTAAGGTGCTCCAGCATACTAATAATCAGTGATGAACTAGGATGCTCTAGAATACTAATAACCAGTGATGAACTAGGATGCTCTAGGATACTAATAACCAGTCATGAACTAGGGTGCTCTAGAATACTAATAACCAGTGATGAACTAGGGTGCTCCAGCATACTAATAACCAGTGATGAACTAGGGTGTTCCAGCATACCAATAACCAGTGATGAACTAGGGTGCTCTAGAATACTAATAACCAGTGATGAACTAGGGTGCTCTAGAATACTAATAACTAGTGATGAACCAGGATGTTCCAGCATACTAATAACCAGTGATGAACTAGGATGCTCTAGAATACTAATAACCAGTGATGAACTAGGATGCTCTAGAATACTAATAATCAGTGATGAACTAGGGTGCTCCAGCATACTAATAACCAGTGATGAACTAGGATGCTCTAGAATACTAATAACCAGTGATGAACTAGGATGCTCTAGAATACTAATAACCAGTGATGAACTAGGATGCTCTAGAATACTAATAACCAGTGATGAACTAGGATGCTCCAGCATACTAATAACCAGTGATGAACTAGGATGCTCTAGAATACTAATAACCAGTGATGAACTAGGATGCTCTAGAATACTAATAACCAGTGATGAACTAGGGTGCTCCAGCATACTAATAACCAGTGATGAACTAGGATGCTCCAGCATACTAATAACCAGTGATGAACTAGGGTGCTCTAGAATACTAATAACCAGTGATGAACTAGGGTGCTCCAGCATACTAATAACCAGTGATGAACTAGGGTGCTCCAGCATACTAATAACCAGTGATGAACTAGGGTGCTCCAGCATACTAATAACCAGTGATGAACTAGGGTGCTCTAGAATACTAATAACCAGTGATGAACTAGGGTGCTCTAGAATACTAATAACCAGTGATGAACTAGGATGCTCCAGCATACTAATAACCAGTGATGAACTAGGATGCTCTAGAATACTAATAACCAGTGATGAACTAGGGTGCTCTAGAATACTAATAACCAGTGATGAACTAGGGTGCTCCAGCATACTAATAACCAGTGATGAACTAGGGTGTTCCAGCATACTAATAACCAGTGATGAACTAGGATGCTCCAGCATACTAATAACCAGTGATGAACTAGGGTGCTCCAGCATACTAATAACCAGTGATGAACTAGGATGCTCCAGCATAATAATAACCAGTGATGAACTAGGATGCTCCAGCATACTAATAACCAGTGATGAACTAGCGTGCTCTAGAATACTAATAACCAGTGATGAACTAGGGTGCTCTAGAATACTAATAACCAGTGATGAACTAGGATGCTCTAGAATACTAATAACCAGTGATGAACTAGGATGCTCTAGAATACTAATAACCAGTGATGAACTAGGGTGCTCTAGAATACTAATAACCAGTGATGAATTAGGGTGCTCCAGCATACTAATAACCAGTGATGAACTAGGATGCTCTAGAATACTAATAACCAGTGATGAACTAGGATGCTCTAGAATACTAATAACCAGTGATGAACTAGGGTGCTCTAGAATACTAATAACCAGTGATGAACTAGGGTGCTCCAGCATACTAATAACCAGTGATGAACTAGGGTGCTCTAGAATACTAATAACCAGTGATGAACTAGGATGCTCCAGCATACTAATAACCAGTGATGAACTAGGGTGCTCCAGCATACTAATAACCAGTGATGAACTAGGGTGCTCTAGAATACTAATAACCAGTGATGAACTAGGGTGCTCTAGAATACTAATAACCAGTGATGAACCAGGAAGTTCCAGCATACTAATAACCAGTGATGAACTAGGATGCTCTAGAATACTAATAACCAGTGATGAACTAGGATGCTCTAGAATACTAATAACCAGTGATGAAGTAGGGTGCTCCAGCATACTAATAACCAGTGATGAACTAGGATGCTCTAGAATACTAATAACCAGTGATGAACTAGGATACTCTAGAATACTAATAACCAGTGATGAACTAGGATGCTCTAGAATACTAATAACCAGTGATGAACTAGGATGCTCCAGCATACTAATAACCAGTGATGAACTAGGATGCTCTAGAATACTAATAACCAGTGATGAACTAGGATGCTCTAGAATACTAATAACCAGTGATGAACTAGGATGCTCCAGCATACTAATAACCAGGGATGAACTAGGATGCTCCAGCATACAAATAACCAGCGATGAACTAGGATGCTCTAGAATACTAATAACCAGTGATGAACTAGGGTGCTCTAGAATAATAATAACCAGTGATGAACTAGGATGCTCCAGCATACTAATAACCAGTGATGAACTAGGATGCTCCAGCATACTAATAACCAGTGATGAACTAGGGTGCTCTAGAATACTAATAACCAGTGATGAACTAGGATGCTCTAGAATACTAATAACCAGTGATGAACTAGGATGCTCTAGAATACTAATAACCAGTGATGAACTAGGGTGCTCTAGAATACTAATAACCAGTGATGAACTAGGGTGCTCCAGCATACTAATAACCAGTGATGAACTAGGGTGCTCTAGAATACTAATAACCAGTGATGAACTAGGATGCTCTAGAATACTAATAACCAGTGATGAACTAGGGTGCTCCAGCATACTAATAACCAGTGATGAACTAGGATGCTCTAGAATACTAATAACCAGTGATGAACTAGGGTGCTCTAGAATACTAATAACCAGTGATGAACTAGGGTGCTCCAGCACACTAATAACCAGTGATGAACTAGGGTGCTCCAGCATACTAATAACCAGTGATGAACTAGGGTGCTCTAGAATACTAATAACCAGTGATGAACTAGGATGCTCTAGAATACTAATAACCAGTGATGAACTAGGGTGCTCCAGCATACTAATAACCAGTGATGAACTAGGATGCTCTAGAATACTAATAACCAGTGATGAACTAGGATGCTCTAGAATACTAATAACCAGTGATGAACTAGGATGCTCCAGCATACTAATAACCAGTGATGAACTAGGATGCTCTAGAATACTAATAACCAGTGATGAACTAGGATGCTCTTGAATACTAATAACCAGTGATGAACTAGGGTGCTCCAGCATACTAATAACCAGTGATGAACTAGGATGCTCCAGCATACTAATAACCAGTGATGAACTAGGGTGCTCCAGCATACTAATAACCAGTGATGAACTAGGGTGCTCTAGAATACTAATAACCAGTGATGAACTAGGGTGCTCTAGAATACTAATAACCAGTGATGAACTAGGATGCTCTAGAATACTAATAACCAGTGATGAACTAGGATGCTCCAGCATACTAATAACCAGTGATGAACTAGGGTGCTCCAGCATACTAATAACCAGTGATGAACTAGGGTGCTCCAGCATACTAATAACCAGTGATGAACTAGGGTGCTCTAGAATACTAATAACCAGTGATGAACTAGGGTGCTCTAGAATACTAATAACCAGTGATGAACTAGGATGCTCCAGCATACTAATAACCAGTGATGAACTAGGATGCTCTAGAATACTAATAACCAGTGATGAACTAGGGTGCTCTAGAATACTAATAACCAGTGATGAACTAGGGTGCTCCAGCATACTAATAACCAGTGATGAACTAGGGTGTTCCAGCATACTAATAACCAGTGATGAACTAGGATGCTCCAGCATACTAATAACCAGTGATGAACTAGGGTGCTCCAGCATACTAATAACCAGTGATGAACTAGGATGCTCCAGCATAATAATAACCAGTGATGAACTAGGATGCTCCAGCATACTAATAACCAGTGATGAACTAGCGTGCTCTAGAATACTAATAACCAGTGATGAACTAGGGTGCTCTAGAATACTAATAACCAGTGATGAACTAGGATGCTCTAGAATACTAATAACCAGTGATGAACTAGGATGCTCTAGAATACTAATAACCAGTGATGAACTAGGGTGCTCTAGAATACTAATAACCAGTGATGAATTAGGGTGCTCCAGCATACTAATAACCAGTGATGAACTAGGATGCTCTAGAATACTAATAACCAGTGATGAACTAGGATGCTCTAGAATACTAATAACCAGTGATGAACTAGAGTGCTCTAGAATACTAATAACCAGTGATGAACTAGGGTGCTCCAGCATACTAATAACCAGTGATGAACTAGGGTGCTCTAGAATACTAATAACCAGTGATGAACTAGGATGCTCTAGAATACTAATAACCAGTGATGAACTAGGGTGCTCTAGAATACTAATAACCAGTCATGAACTAGGGTGCTCTAGAATACTAATAACCAGTGATGAACTAGGGTGCTCCAGCATACTAATAACCAGTGATGAACTAGGGTGCTCTAGAATACTAATAACCAGTGATGAACTAGGGTGCTCCAGCATACTAATAACCAGTGATGAACTAGGGTGCTCTAGAATACTAATAACCAGTGATGAACTAGGGTGCTCCAGCATACTAATAACCAGTGATGAACTAGGGTGCTCTAGAATACTAATAACCAGTGATGAACTAGGGTGCTCTAGAATACTAATAACCAGTGATGAACCAGGAAGTTCCAGCATACTAATAACCAGTGATGAACTAGGATGCTCTAGAATGCTAATAACCAGTGATGAACTAGGATGCTCTAGAATACTAATAACCAGTGATGAACTAGGGTGCTCCAGCATACTAATAACCAGTGATGAACTAGGATGCTCTAGAATACTAATAACCAGTGATGAACTAGGATACTCTAGAATACTAATAACCAGTGATGAACTAGGATGCTCTAGAATACTAATAACCAGTGATGAACTAGGATGCTCTAGAATACTAATAACCAGTGATGAACTAGGATGCTCCAGCATACTAATAACCAGTGATGAACTAGGATGCTCCAGCATACTAATAACCAGCGATGAACTAGGATGCTCTAGAATACTAATAACCAGTGATGAACTAGGGTGCTCTAGAATACTAATAACCAGTGATGAACTGGGATGCTCCAGCATACTAATAACCAGTGATGAACTAGGATGCTCCAGCATACTAATAACCAGTGATGAACTAGGGTGCTCTAGAATACTAATAACCAGTGATGAACTAGGATGCTCTAGAATACTAATAACCAGTGATGAACTAGGATGCTCTAGAATACTAATAACCAGTGATGAACTAGGGTGCTCTAGAATACTAATAACCAGTGATGAACTAGGGTGCTCCAGCATACTAATAACCAGTGATGAACTAGGGTGCTCCAGCATACTAATAACCAGTGATGAACTAGGATGCTCTAGAATACTAATAACCAGTGATGAACTAGGATGCTCTAGGATACTAATAACCAGTCATGAACTAGGGTGCTCTAGAATACTAATAACCAGTGATGAACTAGGGTGCTCCAGCATACTAATAACCAGTGATGAACTAGGGTGCTCCAGCATACTAATAACCAGTGATGAACTAGGGTGCTCTAGAATACTAATAACCAGTGATGAACTAGGATGCTCTAGAATACTAATAACCAGTGATGAACTAGGGTGCTCCAGCATACTAATAACCAGTGATGAACTAGGATGCTCTAGAATACTAATAACCAGTGATGAACTAGGGTGCTCTAGAATACTAATAACCAGTGATGAACTAGGGTGCTCCAGCATACTAATAACCAGTGATGAACTAGGGTGCTCCAGCATACTAATAACCAGTGATGAACTAGGGTGCTCCAGCACACTAATAACCAGTGATGAACTAGGGTGCTCCAGCATACTAATAACCAGTGATGAACTAGGGTGCTCTAGAATACTAATAACCAGTGATGAACTAGGATGCTCTAGAATACTAATAACCAGTGATGAACTAGGATGCTCCAGCATACTAATAACCAGTGATGAACTAGGATGCTCCAGCATACTAATAACCAGTGATGAACTAGGATGCTCTAGAATACTAATAACCAGTGATGAACTAGGGTGCTCTAGAATACTAATAACCAGAGATGAACTAGGGTGCTCTAGAATACTAATAACCAGTGATGAACTAGGGTGCTCCAGCATACTAATAACCAGTGATGAACTAGGATGCTCTAGAATACTAATAACCAGTGATGAACTAGGATGCTCTAGAATACTAATAACCAGTGATGAACTAGGATGCTATAGAATACTAATAACCAGTGATGAACTAGGGTGCTCTAGAATACTAATAACCAGTGATGAACTAGGATGCTCTAGAATACTAATAACCAGCGATGAACTAGGATGCTCTAGAATACTAATAACCAGTGATGAACTAGGATGCTCTAGAATACTAATAACCAGTGATGAACTAGGGTGCTCTAGAATACTAATAACCAGTGATGAACTAGGGTGCTCCAGCATACTAATAACCAGTGATGAACTAGGGTGCTCCAGCATACTAATAACCAGTGATGAACTAGGGTGCTCCAGCATACTAATAACCAGTGATGAACTAGGGTGCTCCAGCATACTAATAACCAGTGATGAACTAGGATGCTCCAGCATACTAATAACCAGTGATGAACTAGGATGCTCTAGAATACTAATAACCAGTGATGAACTAGGATGCTCTAGAATACTAATAACCAGTGATGAACTAGGGTGCTCTAGAATACTAATAACCAGTGATGAACTAGGGTGCTCTAGAATACTAATAACCAGTGATGAACTAGGATGCTCTAGAATACTAATAACCAGTGATGAACTAGGATGCTCTAGAATACTAATAACCAGTGATGAACTAGGGTGCTCCAGCATACTAATAACCAGTGATGAACTAGGATGCTCTAGAATACTAATAACCAGTGATGAACTAGGATGCTCTAGAATACTAATAACCAGTGATGAACTAGGATGCTCCAGCATACTAATAACCAGTGATGAACTAGGATGCTCTAGAATACTAATAACCAGTGATGAACTAGGATGCTCTAGAATACTAATAACCAGTGATGAACTAGGATGCTCCAGCATACTAATAACCAGTGATGAACTAGGATGCTCCAGCATACTAATAACCAGTGATGAACTAGGATGCTCCAGCATACTAATAACCAGTGATGAACTAGGGTGCTCTAGCATACTAATAACCAGTGATGAACTAGGGTGCTCCAGCATACTAATAACCAGTGATGAACTAGGATGCTCTAGAATACTAATAACCAGTGATGAACTAGGGTGCTCTAGAATACTAATAACCAGTGATGAACTAGGATGCTCCAGCATACTAATAACCAGTGATGAACTAGGATGCTCCAGCATACTAATAACCAGTGATGAACTAGGGTGTTCTAGAATACTAATAACCAGTGATGAACTAGGATGCTCTAGAATACTAATAACCAGTGATGAACTAGGATGCTCTAGAATACTAATAACCAGTGATGAACTAGGGTGCTCTAGAATACTAATAACCAGTGATGAATTAGGGTGCTCCAGCATACTAATAACCAGTGATGAACTAGGGTGCTCCAGCATACTAATAACCAGTGATGAACTAGGATGCTCTAGAATACTAATAACCAGTGATGAACTAGGATGCTCTAGGATACTAATAACCAGTCATGAACTAGGGTGCTCTAGAATACTAATAACCAGTGATGAACTAGGGTGCTCCAGCATACTAATAACCAGTGATGAACTAGGGTGCTCCAGCATACTAATAACCAGTGATGAACTAGGGTGCTCTAGAATACTAATAACCAGTGATGAACTAGGATGCTCTAGAATACTAATAACCAGTGATGAACTAGGGTGCTCCAGCATACTAATAACCAGTGATGAACTAGGATGCTCTAGGATACTAATAACCAGTCATGAACTAGGGTGCTCTAGAATACTAATAACCAGTGATGAACTAGGGTGCTCCAGCATACTAATAACCAGTGATGAACAAGGGTGCTCCAGCATACTAATAACCAGTGATGAACTAGGGTGCTCTAGAATACTAATAACCAGTGATGAACTAGGATGCTCTAGAATACTAATAACCAGTGATGAACTAGGGTGCTCCAGCATACTAATAACCAGTGATGAACTAGGATGCTCTAGAATACTAATAACCAGTGATGAACTAGGATGCTCTAGAATACTAATAACCAGTGATGAACTAGGGTGCTCCAGCATACTAATAACCAGTGATGAACTAGGGTGCTCCAGCATACTAATAACCAGTGATGAACTAGGGTGCTCTAGAATACTAATAACCAGTGATGAACTAGGATGCTCTAGAATACTAATAACCAGTGATGAACTAGGGTGCTCCAGCATACTAATAACCAGTGATGAACTAGGGTGCTCCAGCACACTAATAACCAGTGATGAACTAGGGTGCTCCAGCATACTAATAACCAGTGATGAACTAGGGTGCTCTAGAATACTAATAACCAATGATGAACTAGGATGCTCTAGAATACTAATAACCAGTGATGAACTAGGGTGCTCCAGCATACTAATAACCAGTGATGAACTAGGATGCTCTAGAATACTAATAACCAGTGATGAACTAGGATGCTCTAGAATACTAATAACCAGTGATGAACTAGGGTGCTCTAGAATACTAATAACCAGTGATGAACTAGGATGCTCCAGCATACTAATAACGAGTGATGAACTAGGATGATCCAGCATACTAATAACCAGTGATGAACTAGGATGCTCTAGAATACTAATAACCAGTGATGAACTAGGGTGCTCCAGCATACTAATAACCAGTGATGAACTAGGGTGCTCTAGAATACTAATAACCAGTGATGAACTAGGATGCTCTAGAATACTAATAACCAGTGATGAACTAGGGTGCTCCAGCATACTAATAACCAGTGATGAACTAGGATGCTCTAGAATACTAATAACCAGTGATGAACTAGGATGCTCTAGAATACTAATAACCAGTGATGAACTAGGGTGCTCTAGAATACTAATAACCAGTGATGAACTAGGATGCTCCAGCATACTAATAACCAGTGATGAACTAGGATGCTCCAGCATACTAATAACCAGTGATGAACTAGGATGCTCTAGAATACTAATAACCAGTGATGAACTAGGATGCTCTAGAATACTAATAACCAGTGATGAACTAGGATGCTCCAGCATACTAATAACCAGTGATGAACTAGGGTGCTCCAGCATACTAATAACCAGTGATGAACTAGGATGCTCTAGAATACTAATAACCAGTGATGAACTAGGATGCTCTAGAATACTAATAACCAGTGATGAACTAGGATGCTATAGAATACTAATAACCAGTGATGAACTAGGGTGCTCTAGAATACTAATAACCAGTGATGAACTAGGATGCTCTAGAATACTAATAACCAGCGATGAACTAGGATGCTCTAGAATACTAATAACCAGTGATGAACTAGGATGCTCTAGAATACTAATAACCAGTGATGAACTAGGGTGCTCTAGAATACTAATAACCAGTGATGAACTAGGGTGCTCCAGCATACTAATAACCAGTGATGAACTAGGGTGCTCCAGCATACTAATAACCAGTGATGAACTAGGATGCTCTAGAATACTAATAACCAGTGATGAACTAGGGTGCTCTAGAATACTAATAACCAGTGATGAACTAGGGTGCTCCAGCATACTAATAACCAGTGATGAACTAGGGTGCTCCAGCATACTA
Organism: Bathymodiolus septemdierum; assembly: GCA_963383655.1. NCBI lineage: Eukaryota > Metazoa > Mollusca > Bivalvia > Mytilida > Modiolidae > Bathymodiolus > Bathymodiolus septemdierum. The sequence goes on from OY726520.1 coordinate 44,854,156, forward strand.
ATAACCAGTGATGAACTAGGATGCTCCAGCATACTAATAACCAGTGATGAACTAGGATGCTCTAGAATACTAATAACCAGTGATGAACTAGGATGCTCTAGAATACTAATAACCAGTGATGAACTAGGGTGCTCTAGAATACTAATAACCAGTGATGAACTAGGGTGCTCTAGAATACTAATAACCAGTGATGAACTAGGATGCTCTAGAATACTAATAACCAGTGATGAACTAGGGTGCTCTAGAATACTAATAACCAGTGATGAACTAGGGTGCTCTAGAATACTAATAACCAGTGATGAACTAGGGTGTTCCAGCATACTAATAACCAGTGATGAACTAGGATGCTCCAGCATACTAATAACCAGTGATGAACTAGGATGCTCTAGAATACTAATAACCAGTGATGAACTAGGATGCTCTAGAATACTAATAACCAGTGATGAACTAGGGTGCTCTAGAATACTAATAACCAGTGATGAACTAGGGTGCTCTAGAATACTAATAACCAGTGATGAACTAGGATGCTCTAGAATACTAATAACCAGTGATGAACTAGGGTGCTCTAGAATACTAATAACCAGTGATGAACTAGGGTGCTCTAGAATACTAATAACCAGTGATGAACTAGGGTGCTCCAGCATACTAATAACCAGTGATGAACTAGGGTGCTCCAGCATACTAATAACCAGTGATGAACTAGGGTGCTCCAGCATACTAATAACCAGTGATGAACTAGGGTGCTCCAGCATACTAATAACCAGTGATGAACTAGGGTGCTCTAGAATACTAATAACCAGTGATGAACTAGGGTGCTCCAGCATACTAATAACCAGTGATGAACTAGGGTGCTCCAGCATACTAATAACCAGTGATGAACTAGGGTGCTCCAGCATACTAATAACCAGTGATGAACTAGGGTGCTACAGCATACTAATAACCAGTGATGAACTAGGGTGCTCTAGAATACTAATAACCAGTGATGAACTAGGATGCTCCAGCATACTAATAACCAGTGATGAACTAGGATGCTCTAGAATACTAATAACCAGTGATGAACTAGGATGCTCCAGCATACTAATAACCAGTGATGAACTAGGGTGCTCCAGCATACTAATAACCAGTGATGAACTAGGATGCTCCAGCATACTAATAACCAGTGATGAACTAGGATGCTCTAGAATACTAATAACCAGTGATGAACTAGGGTGCTCTAGAATACTAATAACCAGTGATGAACTAGGGTGCTCCAGCATACTAATAACCAGTGATGAACTAGGGTGCTCTAGAATACTAATAACCAGTGATGAACTAGGGTGCTCCAGCATACTAATAACCAGTGATGAACTAGGATGCTCCAGCATACTAATAACCAGTGATGAACTAGGATGCTCTAGAATACTAATAACCAGTGATGAACTAGGGTGCTCTAGAATACTAATAACCAGTGATGAACTAGGGTGCTCCAGCATACTAATAACCAGTGATGAACTAGGGTGCTCTAGAATACTAATAACCAGTGATGAACTAGGATGCTCTAGAATACTAATAACCAGTGATGAACTAGGATGCTATAGAATACTAATAACCAGTGATGAACTAGGATGCTCTAGAATACTAATAACCAGTGATGAACTAGGATGCTCTAGAATACTAATAACCAGTGATGAACTAGGGTGCTACAGCATACTAATAACCAGTGATGAACTAGGGTGCTCTAGAATACTAATAACCAGTGATGAACTAGGATGCTCCAGCATACTAATAACCAGTGATGAACTAGGATGCTCTAGAATACTAATAACCAGTGATGAACTAGGATGCTCCAGCATACTAATAACCAGTGATGAACTAGGATGCTCCAGCATACTAATAACCAGTGATGAACTAGGATGCTCTAGAATACTAATAACCAGTGATGAACTAGGGTGCTCTAGAATACTAATAACCAGTGATGAACTAGGGTGCTCCAGCATACTAATAACCAGTGATGAACTAGGGTGCTCTAGAATACTAATAACCAGTGATGAACTAGGGTGCTCCAGCATACTAATAACCAGTGATGAACTAGGATGCTCCAGCATACTAATAACCAGTGATGAACTAGGATGCTCTAGAATACTAATAACCAGTGATGAACTAGGGTGCTCTAGAATACTAATAACCAGTGATGAACTAGGGTGCTCCAGCATACTAATAACCAGTGATGAACTAGGGTGCTCTAGAATACTAATAACCAGTGATGAACTAGGATGCTCTAGAATACTAATAACCAGTGATGAACTAGGATGCTATAGAATACTAATAACCAGTGATGAACTAGGATGCTCTAGAATACTAATAACCAGTGATGAACTAGGATGCTCTAGAATACTAATAACCAGTGATGAACTAGGATGCTCCAGCATACTAATAACCAGTGATGAACTAGGGTGCTCCAGCATACTAATAACCAGTGATGAACTAGGATGCTCCAGCATACTAATAACCAGTGATGAACTAGGATGCTCTAGAATACTAATAACCAGTGATGAACTAGGGTGCTCTAGAATACTAATAACCAGTGATGAACTAGGGTGCTCCAGCATACTAATAACCAGTGATGAACTAGGGTGCTCTAGAATACTAATAACCAGTGATGAACTAGGATGCTCTAGAATACTAATAACCAGTGATGAACTAGGATGCTCCAGCATACTAATAACCAGTGATGAACTAGGGTGCTCCAGCATATTAATAACCAGTGATGAACTAGGATGCTCCAGCATACTAATAACCAGTGATGAACTAGGATGCTCTAGAATACTAATAACCAGTGATGAACTAGGGTGCTCTAGAATACTAATAACCAGTGATGAACTAGGATGCTCCAGCATACTAATAACCAGTGATGAACTAGGGTGCTCCAGCATACTAATAACCAGTGATGAACCAGGATGCTCCAGCATACTAATAACCAGTGATGAACTAGGATGCTCTAGAATACTAATAACCAGTGATGAACTAGGGTGCTCTAGAATACTAATAACCAGTGATGAACTAGGGTGCTCCAACATACTAATAACCAGTGATGAACTAGGATGCTCTAGAATACTAATAACCAGTGATGAACTAGGGTGCTCTAGAATACTAATAACCAGTGATGAACTAGGGTGCTCCAGCATACTAATAACCAGTGATGAACTAGGGTTCTCCAGCATACTAATAACCAGTGATGAACTAGGGTGCTCTAGAATACTAATAACCAGTGATGAACTAGGGTGCTCTAGAATACTAATAACCAGTGATGAACTAGGGTGCTCCAGCATACTAATAACCAGTGATGAACTAGGGTGCTCCAGCATACTAATAACCAGTGATGAACTAGGATGCTCTAGAATACTAATAACCAGTGATGAACTAGGATGCTCCAGCATACTAATAACCAGTGATGAACTAGGATGCTCTAGAATACTAATAACCAGTGATGAACTAGGGTGCTCTAGAATACTAATAACCAGTGATGAACTAGGGTGCTCCAGCATACTAATAACCAGTGATGAACTAGGATGCTCTAGAATACTAATAACCAGTGATGAACTAGGGTGCTCTAGAATACTAATAACCAGTGATGAACTAGGGTGCTCCAGCATACTAATAACCAGTGATGAACTAGGGTGCTCCAGCATACTAATAACCAGTGATGAACTAGGGTGCTCTAGAATACTAATAACCAGTGATGAACTAGGGTGCTCTAGAATACTAATAACCAGTGATGAACTAGGGTGCTCCAGCATACTAATAACCAGTGATGAACTAGGGTGCTCCAGCATACTAATAACCAGTGATGAACTAGGATGCTCTAGAATACTAATAACCAGTGATGAACTAGGATGCTCCAGCATACTAATAACCAGTGATGAACTAGGATGCTCTAGAATACTAATAACCAGTGATGAACTAGGGTGCTCTAGAATACTAATAACCAGTGATGAACTAGGGTGCTCCAGCATACTAATAACCAGTGATGAACTAGGATGCTCTAGAATACTAATAACCAGTGATGAACTAGGGTGCTCTAGAATACTAATAACCAGTGATGAACTAGGGTGCTCCAGCATACTAATAACCAGTGATGAACTAGGATGCTCTAGAATACTAATAACCAGTGATGAACTAGGGTGCTCCAGCATACTAATAACCAGTGATGAACTAGGGTGCTCCAGCACACTAATAACCAGTGATGAACTAGGATGCTCTAGAATACTAATAACCAGTGATGAACTAGGGTGCTCCAGCATACTAATAACCAGTGATGAACTAGGATGCTCCAGCATACTAATAACCAGTGATGAACTAGGGTGCTCCAGCATACTAATAACCAGTGATGAACTAGGATGCTCCAGCATACTAATAACCAGTGATGAACTAGGATGCTCTAGAATACTAATAACCAGTGATGAACTAGGATGCTCCAGCATACTAATAACCAGTGATGAACTAGGGTGCTCCAGCATACTAATAACCAGTGATGAACTAGGATGCTCCAGCATACTAATAACCAGTGATGAACTAGGATGCTCTAGAATACTAATAACCAGTGATGAACTAGTGTGCTCTAGAATACTAATAACCAGTGATGAACTAGGGTGCTCCAGCATACTAATAACCAGTGATGAACTAGGATGCTCCAGCATACTAATAACCAGTGATGAACTAGGATGCTCTAGAATACTAATAACCAGTGATGAACTAGGATGCTCTAGAATACTAATAACCAGTGATGAACTAGGGTGCTCCAGCATACTAATAACCAGTGATGAACTAGGGTGCTCCAGCATACTAATAACCAGTGATGAACTAGGATGCTCTAGAATACTAATAACCAGTGATGAACTATGATGCTCTAGAATACTAATAACCAGTGATGAACTAGGATGCTCCAGCATACTAATAACCAGTGATGAACTAGGATGCTCTAGAATACTAATAACCAGTGATGAACTAGTGTGCTCTAGAATACTAATAACCAGTGATGAACTAGGGTGCTCCAGCATACTAATAACCAGTGATGAACTAGGATGCTCCAGCATACTAATAACCAGTGATGAACTAGGATGCTCTAGAATACTAATAACCAGTGATGAACTAGGGTGCTCTAGAATACTAATAACCAGTGATGAACTAGGGTGCTCCAGCACACTAATAACCAGTGATGAACTAGGATGCTCTAGAATACTAATAACCAGTGATGAACTAGGATGCTCCAGCATACTAATAACCAGTGATGAACTAGGGTGCTCCAGCATACTAATAACCAGTGATGAACTAGGGTGCTCTAGAATACTAATAACCAGTGATGAACTAGGGTGCTCCAGCATACTAATAACCAGTGATGAACTAGGGTGCTCTAGAATACTAATAACCAGTGATGAACTAGGATGCTCCAGCATACTAATAACCAGTGATGAACTAGGGTGCTCTAGAATACTAATAACCAGTGATGAACTAGGGTGCTCTAGAATACTAATAACCAGTGATGAACTAGGGTGCTCCAGCATACTAATAACCAGTGATGAACTAGGGTGCTCTAGAATACTAATAACCAGTGATGAACTAGGGTGCTCTAGAATACTAATAACCAGTGATGAACTAGGGTGCTCCAGCATACTAATAACCAGTGATGAACTAGGATGCTCCAGCATACTAATAACCAGTGATGAACTAGGGTGCTCCAGCATACTAATAACCAGTGATGAACTAGGATGCTCCAGCACACTAATAACCAGTGATGAACTAGGGTGCTCTAGAATACTAATAACCAGTGATGAACTAGGGTGCTCCAGCATACTAATAACCAGTGATGAACTAGGGTGCTCTAGAATACTAATAACCAGTGATGAACTAGGGTGCTCTAGAATACTAATAACCAGTGATGAACTAGGGTGCTCCAGCATACTAATAACCAGTGATGAACTAGGATGCTCTAGAATACTAATAACCAGTGATGAACTAGGATGCTCTAGAATACTAATAACCAGTGATGAACTAGGATGCTCCAGCATACTAATAACCAGTGATGAACTAGGATGCTCTAGAATACTAATAACCAGTGATGAACTAGGATGCTCTAGAATACTAATAACCAGTGATGAACTAGGGTGCTCTAGAATACTAATAACCAGTGATGAACTAGGGTGCTCCAGCATACTAATAACCAGTGATGAACTAGGATGCTCCAGCATACTAATAACCAGTGATGAACTAGGGTGCTCTAGAATACTAATAACCAGTGATGAACTAGGGTGCTCCAGCATACTAATAACCAGTGATGAACTAGGATGCTCTAGAATACTAATAACCAGTGATGAACTAGGATGCTCCAGCATACTAATAACGAGTGATGAACTAGGATGCTCCAGCATACTAATAACGAGTGATGAACTAGGATGCTCCAGCATACTAATAACCAGTGATGAACTAGGATGCTCCAGCATACTAATAACCAGTGATGAACTAGGGTGCTCCAGCATACTAATAACCAGTGATGAACTAGGGTGCTCCAGCATACTAATAACCAGTGATGAACTAGGATGCTCTAGAATACTAATAACCAGTGATGAACTAGCGTGCTCTAGAATACTAATAACGAGTGATGAACTAGGATGCTCCAGCATACTAATAACCAGTGATGAACTAGGATGCTCCAGCATACTAATAACCAGTGATGAACTAGGGTGCTCCAGCATACTAATAACCAGTGATGAACTAGGATGCTCCAGCATACTAATAACCAGTGATGAACTAGGGTGCTCCAGCATACTAATAACCAGTGATGAACTAGGGTGCTCCAGCATACTAATAACCAGTGATGAACTAGGATGCTCTAGAATACTAATAACCAGTGATGAACTAGCGTGCTCTAGAATACTAATAACGAGTGATGAACTAGGATGCTCCAGCATACTAATAACCAGTGATGAACTAGGATGCTCCAGCATACTAATAACCAGTGATGAACTAGGATGCTCCAGCATACTAATAACCAGTGATGAACTAGGGTGCTCCAGCATACTAATAACCAGTGATGAACTAGGGTGCTCCAGCATACTAATAACCAGTGATGAACTAGGATGCTCTAGAATACTAATAACCAGTGATGAACTAGGATGCTCTAGAATACTAATAACCAGTGATGAACTAGGGTGCTCTAGAATACTAATAACCAGTGATGAACTAGGATGCTCTAGAATACTAATAACCAGTGATGAACTAGGATGCTCTAGAATACTAATAACGAGTGATGAACTAGGATGCTCCAGCATACTAATAACCAGTGATGAACTAGGGTGCTCTAGAATACTAATAACCAGTGATGAACTAGGATGCTCTAGAATACTAATAACCAGTGATGAACTAGGATGCTCTAGAATACTAATAACGAGTGATGAACTAGGATGCTCCAGCATACTAATAACCAGTGATGAACTAGGATGCTCCAGCATACTAATAACCAGTGATGAACTAGGGTGCTCCAGCATACTAATAACCAGTGATGAACTAGGATGCTCCAGCATACTAATAACCAGTGATGAACTAGGGTGCTCCAGCATACTAATAACCAGTGATGAACTAGGATGCTCTAGAATACTAATAACCAGTGATGAACTAGCGTGCTCTAGAATACTAATAACGAGTGATGAACTAGGATGCTCCAGCATACTAATAACCAGTGATGAACTAGGATGCTCCAGCATACTAATAACCAGTGATGAACTAGGATGCTCCAGCATACTAATAACCAGTGATGAACTAGGGTGCTCCAGCATACTAATAACCAGTGATGAACTAGGATGCTCTAGAATACTAATAACCAGTGATGAACTAGGGTGCTCCAGCATACTAATAACCAGTGATGAACTAGGATGCTCTAGAATACTAATAACCAGTGATGAACTAGGGTGCTCCAGCATACTAATAACCAGTGATGAACTAGGGTGCTCTAGAATACTAATAACCAGTGATGAACTAGGGTGCTCTAGAATACTAATAACCAGTGATGAACTAGGATGCTCTAGAATACTAATAACCAGTGATGAACTAGGATGCTCCAGCATACTAATAACCAGTGATGAACTAGGATGCTCTAGAATACTAATAACCAGTGATGAACTAGGGTGCTCCAGCATACTAATAACCAGTGATGAACTAGGATGCTCCAGCATACTAATAACCAGTGATGAACTAGGGTGCTCCAGCATACTAATAACCAGTGATGAACTAGGGTGCTCCAGCATACTAATAACCAGTGATGAACTAGGATGCTCTAGAATACTAATAACCAGTGATGAACTAGCGTGCTCTAGAATACTAATAACGAGTGATGAACTAGGATGCTCCAGCATACTAATAACCAGTGATGAACTAGGATGCTCTAGAATACTAATAACCAGTGATGAACTAGGATGCTCTAGAATACTAATAACCAGTGATGAACTAGGATGCTCTAGAATACTAATAACCAGTGATGAACTAGGATGCTCTAGGATACTAATAACCAGTGATGAACTAGGATGCTCCAGCATACTAATAACCAGTGATGAACTAGGATGCTCCAGCATACTAATAACCAGTGATGAACTAGGGTGCTCCAGCATACTAATAACCAGTGATGAACTAGGGTGCTCCAGCATACTAATAACCAGTGATGAACTAGGATGCTCTAGAATACTAATAACCAGTGATGAACTAGGATGCTCCAGCATACTAATAACCAGTGATGAACTAGGATGCTCTAGAATACTAATAACCAGTGATGAACTAGGGTGCTCCAGCATACTAATAACCAGTGATGAACTAGGGTGCTCTAGAATACTAATAACCAGTGATGAACTAGGGTGCTCTAGAATACTAATAACCAGTGATGAACTAGGATGCTCCAGCATACTAATAACCAGTGATGAACTAGGATGCTCTAGAATACTAATAACCAGTGATGAACTAGGATGCTCCAGCATACTAATAACCAGTGATGAACTAGGATGCTCTAGAATACTAATAACCAGTGATGAACTAGGGTGCTCTAGAATACTAATAACCAGTGATGAACTAGGATGCTCTAGAATACTAATAACCAGTGATGAACTAGGATGCTCCAGCATACTAATAACCAGTGATGAACTAGGATGCTCTAGAATACTAATAACCAGTGATGAACTAGGATGCTCTAGAATACTAATAACCAGTGATGAACTAGGGTGCTCCAGCATACTAATAACCAGTGATGAACTAGGATGCTCTAGAATACTAATAACCAGTGATGAACTAGCGTGCTCTAGAATACTAATAACGAGTGATGAACTAGGATGCTCCAGCATACTAATAACCAGTGATGAACTAGGATGCTCCAGCATACTAATAACCAGTGATGAACTAGGGTGCTCCAGCATACTAATAACCAGTGATGAACTAGGGTGCTCTAGCAGATTCTGTTCCACTAATGATATAATTTAGTGCATACGATGCCTCTCTGAAGTAATCGTCATCTGATATACTTAAAATCAAATATTCTAAAAGTCTTTAAGGCAAGAAAGCCAAAGACCATACTTAGGTTAGGCAAAGTCGTCTAAGGTTACCGATGTCCGAGGGAGATGATTCACAGCTTTTATAATAATTACTCATTTACGAACATTAAATTTCAATATTAAATTATTTGGTAAGCATGTTAGTGGCGAAACACTGGCAACGTGGCGGTTGATACCATCTTGTATTAACATGCCACCATTCGGAGGTATCGTTCCAATGATGCATATAATAATTTAGTGTGCAGGACGAGTTTCTGGGATAGACTTCATCAGGTACGCTGAAATTCAAAATATTGTAAAGCAGAATTTTAAATTCATTAATTTCAATAAAATATTAAATCATCTCATTCAAATTGACAATAACAAAATTACTGTTTTATTTCCTATACGTAAAACGTAAAGAAAAATAATTAGACTCACTGATCAATGTTGCTGTCACATTCATTACCTATCCCATCATTATCATCATCAAACTAAAATAAAAAGAGTATTGTAATTAAATAAAACATATATTCTATTGCATTAGAATGGAGATAACTGTCAGAGTTCGTATATATCATATATTAATATAAATCTAGAAAACAAATTGTTGATTTGAAAACTGGATTTTTAAGAATTTTTTTCTGAACATTTATAGAAGTCAAACGAACTATAACAACAAACAGACACAGAAGACATTTACGTATTTAATTAATCATCAAATTATTTTCAAATCTACATTTCAGAATCAAATATGAATATATTGCTAATGAAGACGCAGAACAAAACTTAGAACTAAACTCGTATACACAAACAACGTTATTAAGTAATAAATATAAAATATTTGATCGACAACGCATGCCACGTACCTGTTGGAAATTAGGTGTAGCTAGACAATTGTCACACATATCACCCACACCGTCACCATCAGTATCTTCTTGACCAGGATTGTAAACATTTTCACAATTATCGTCCTCGTTTGGAATGCCTGAAAAAACACTCAAAAGTTGTGAATCCTCACAAAATAATGAAAGATTTGTAAATGAGAAAGGAGTGTTTTGTTTTGTTTTTATTTGATGTATTGCCATTTCAATAACCAGATGGAAAAGATAAACATATTTCCTCGTATTTCAGGCATCATTTCTGGACAATGGAGTTGACGTACAGTTTTATAACGTAACAAATAGGCCTAGAACTTTTTATGTTTCAAAATGAACTTGTAAACTATACAGCCTGATTTAGAATACCTTTGTTGTTGTCGATCTATGTTGCACTAAAATGTTAACATTTTTTCCCACTCGCTGTACATTATGAAAAGGCAGTTTAAAATTTTAAGCGGGTGACAAATGTAATTTAGAACTAATCGGAAAAAAAAATCAGAAGAGCTTCATTTTACAAAAAGACTCTCTTTTATTTATATTATTGAATAAGTCGATACAGAACTCATGTTTGCATTTACTCTGTGATTTCATAAATTTATTTAATCAGCGATTGTATTGCATTGTGAAAAAAGGGGGAAAAGGGGGGGGGGGGGGTTAAACCAGGATCATTTTGATCAGACCATGATCACTATGACTGAGATACAGCTTTATTATTGCGCCTTATCTGTTCACTCACTTAATACAATCCCCCACTGGTTCAAATTTGAATATGCAAATATGTGCATGGTGTTTGTGGCATTAATAGAGAAACATAAACATTATTGTGGCATTAATAGAGAAACATAAACATTATTGTGGCATTAATAGAGAAACATAAACATTATTGTGGCATTAATAGGGAAACATAAACATTATTGTGGCATTAATAGGAAACATAAACATTATTGTGGCATTAATAGAGAAACATAAACATTATTGTGGCATTAATAGGGAAACATAAACATTATTGTGGCATTAATAGGGAAACATAAACATTATTGTGGCATTAATAGGGAAACATAAACATTATTGTGGCATTAATAGGGAAACATAAACATTATTGTGGCATTAATAGATAAACATAAACATTATTGTGGCATTAATAGGGAAAGATAAACATTATTGTGGTATTAATAGATAAACATAAACATTATTGTGGCATTAATAGGGAAACATAAACATTATTGTGGCATTAATAGGGAAACATAAACAGTATTGTGGCATTAATAGAGAAACATAAACATTATTGTGGCATTAATGGGGAAACATAAACATTATTGTGGCATTAATGGAGAAACATAAACATTATTGTGGCATTAATAGAGAAACATAAACATTATTGTGGCATTAATAGATAAACATAAACATTATTGTGGCATTAATAGAGAAACATAAACATTATTGTGGCATTAATAGAGAAAAAAACATTATTGTGGCATTAATAGGGAAACATAAACATTATTGTGGCATTAATAGGAAACATAAACATTATTGTGGCATTAATAGGGAAACATAAACATTATTGTGGCATTAATAGAGAAACATAAACATTATTGTGGCATTAATAGAGAAACATAAACATTATTGTGGCATTAATAGAGAAACATAAACATTATTGTGGCATTAATAGATAAACATAAACATTATTGTGGCATTAATAGAGAAACATAAACATTATTGTGGCATTAATAGAGAAACATAAACATTATTGTGGCATTAATAGAGAAACATAAACATTATTGTGGCATTAATAGAGAAACATAAACATTATTGTGGCATTAATAGAGAAACATAAACATTATTGTGGCATAAATAGAGAAACATAAACATTATTGTGGCATTAATAGAGAAACATAAACATTATTGTGGCATTAATAGATAAACATAATCATTATTGTGGCATTAATAGAGAAACATAAACATTATTGTGGCATTAACAAACCATACATCAAATGAAAACGTCTATTTATTGGAAATGGTGTCATATATTTGTTTTTAATACTTATTTCTAATCAAAAGAAGACAATGTTTGATTAAAAACATATGATGAGGATTTTCACATATTTAAACAACATGTCTGTTAATATGTTAAAGATGAGAACTATTATATAACGGTGATTAAAAGGAATGAACAGTTACATTGTTCAATTATCATAATCTTGACGGAAGACTCATTTTGACTTGCAGTATTGCCAACCTGGCATGATTACCAAGGATTGTATACGTGCATTTCTTGAATGGCTACTTCTTAAACTGACAAAGCGGCATGCAACATAAAGGAACGGCACGCGAGATGGCGATGAGACAAAATAATACAAACTATATTGTTCTCGGTTCCATTAAATGTTGTGGTAATCTCCAACTTGTATTGGTGGAAATGAATATCTAAGGAGGAAAACAACAACCTTCTCTTAATTTTCACATTTAAAGAAACAAATGGAAAGAATATACTATTTAAAATTTGTAAATCAAAAAATATTTTATTTTATTTATAGCAAAAATTAGTCTATTCAGTAACATTTTGAAGGACAAGGCAAGCCATCAATGTTCTGCTACTGCCGAAAAGCCATAGATACGTCAGTAGTTGTGTGGCCTTGTATTTTCGTGTTGAAACTATAAATCTAGGTTTATTTTGAAGACTGAAATTGATAAGTTCTGTGGCTTTAATTGCGAGTATATATCTACCAGAATTTAACATAGGGTCAACCAAAAACACGGTTTATGCTACCGGGCGTTATTTTAACAAGAAACATCATACTTCCGCCACAAAAACGGTTATGTTGTTGAACATAGCAGTCAACAAATCTTTAACACGTCTAATATAAACTCGAGCACGGCCATCTGAATGCAATAACGCCAAAAGAAATTCATCTGAAAATACGACTATTCCCCGAACGTAACCGTGCTTGGCACCAACCGAAACGTTGTTTTCGATTTCGCATTGTAAAATTTCGTTCTTGATATGCAATCATTTATCAACGATTTGCTCTCTGTATTATTCGTGCACTAACCTGTCTGTCTTGAACAACATTAGTCGAATAAATTAGTAAGGTAAATTACTGAAATCCGTAGTAAATAGGAACCGAAGAAAGAAGTAAATAAAGCACTCACATACTATAAAACATCATGGAGACATAACAGCCTTCAAGTATAATATGGAAATATATCGTGGTTCACTATGGAGGCAGATTCATTTTAAGCATTAGCAAAAGGATAATGCTTAATACAATTCAAGTATTCAAATAATATCCCTATTATAATATGTATCCATAAATAGCATAATTTAGATCAATAATGATACAGGTGTTGATTCCATGCCCGTGTTCACGATTTATGCATAAAGATGGAATAAATACTGGAATTGTTAAGTATGCAAATTGCAAATATGAAAAATGGAAATCAATAAACATGTTGTTTATTTAAAACTTATTGATAAAAGAAGATTATTTATACATGTACTTAATCATTTGACCAATCAAACATCTTTTACACCGGTTATATTTGGGGCCGTCGTGGTCCTATGATAATTAGATTTACAACTACCTGTGCAATCAGTGCATATCACCACTAACGTTGTGAGTTAGAACCCCATTTATGGCGAGGTGTACTCGATGCAACATTATGTGATAAAGTTTGTCAGTAACTTGCGACAGGTCGGTGGTTTTCTCCAGGTACACTGGTTTCCTCCACAAATAAAACTGATCGCCACGATATAACTGAAATATTGTTGAAAGTGGCGTTAAACACCATAAACCAAACAACCGGTTATTTGTTATGTTTCTATCAAACGTATTTCCTCAATCAAAACGATTAAGTACCCAGCAACACTAGCGGATGTTAGATTTTCAATAGATATTGTAAAGTATTTATATACATACCATCATTGTCAATATCGGAATCACATTCATCTCCGTACCCGTCATTATCAGTATCGGTCTGATCCGGATTTGATGCCAGAGGACAGTTGTCGCATGCATCTCCATGTTTATCATCATCGTTACCTAGATGCTCCTGATCGGGATTGGAAACAAAAACACAATTGTCCTACAAATTTAAAAACTGAATATATTATACAATATTAAGGTAGTGTCTTCAAATATAAAGTTAAACAACCTTTCCCCAATTTTGTGACGTGTATATATAAACAAAGCTAAATGGGTATAACATATGAAAGGGCAATCAGAAGAAATGACATTATGGTAGTGGCAGAGTATAACATTTATCTGACAATATTATTTAGCTTTTAACCGTAACAACTGGAAAGTAAGCATGCATCTAACAATGGAATTCCCTATTTTCTGACGGGATCAGATGTCCATTGCGCTTTACCCAATAATAAAAATGAAAGAAAGCTAATAATATAACTAGAACATATTTCTAAACACAAATTCTAACATTATTCTCATTAAGAAAACCATAAAAAACATACGGATCTCTAGCAATATTTCAATTGCATCCTTCATTTATATCTGTATGTGTTTTCGATTTTGTTCCATACTAAGATATTTATTATACAGTCCTGAGTATGGTCTACTTACAGGAATGTTTGGGATTCCATCATTATCAATGTCATCATCACAAGCATCACCAATCCCATCCTCATCTGTATCCTCTTGTCCACTGTTAGGTACCATATGGCAATTGTCCTAGTAAGTACGTTTATAATACAGAACACAATCAATGTTTTTAACATTCAATATTTGATTGGAATGGAAACATCTGCATTGTATAAGATTACCTTGAGATAGAAAATGTAATAGAGAACACTGTAGTTACACGGTTGTCACTGGGTGAGCAGGAACTGCTTACCCTTCAGGAGCACCTGAGCTCACCCCCGGTTTGTAGTGGGGTTTATGTTGATCAATCTTTAGTTTGCTGTGCAGTGTTTTGTGGATCATTGTTTGCCCTTCAGTCCTTTTTCTTTTGGCCATGTTATTGTCTGTCCTTCGATCTTCTGATTACTTCATTGGTATCCTTTGGCCATGTTATTGCGTGTCCTTCGATGTACAGCTTCGGATTACTTCATTGGTATCTTTTGGCCATGTTATTGTCTGTCATTCGATGTACAGCTTCTGATCACTTCATTGGTATCCTTTGGCCATGTTATTGTCTGTCCTTCGATGTACAGCTTCGGATTACTTCATTGGTATCTTTTGGTCGATCTTCTGATTACTTCATTGGTATCCTTTGGCCATGTTATTGTCTGTCCTTCGATGTACAGCTTCGGATTACTTCATTGGTATCTTTTGGCCATGTTATTGTCTGTCCTTCGATCTTCTGATTACTTCATTGGTATCCTTTGGCCATGTTATTGTCTGTCCTTCGATGTACAGCTTCTGATTACTTCATTGGTATCTTTTGGCCATGTTATTGTCTGTCCTTCGATCTTCTGATTACTTCATTGGTATCCTTTGGGCATGTTATTGTCTGTCCTTCGATGTACAGCTTCTGATTACTTCATTGGTATCTGTTGGCCATGCTATTGTCTGTCCGTCGATGTACAGCTTCTGATTACTTCATTGGTATCTTTTGGCCATGTTATTGTCTGTCCTTCGATGTACAGCTTCTGATTACTTCATTGGTATCCTTTGGACATGTTATTGTCTGTCCTTCGATGTACAGCTTCTGATTACTTCATTGGTATCCTTTGGACATGTTATTGTCTGTCCTTCGATCTTCTGATTACTTCATTGGTATCCTTTGGACATGTTATTGTCTGTCCTTCGATGTACAGCTTCTGATTACTTCATTGGTATCTTTTGGCCATGTTATTGTCTGTCCTTCGATGTACAGCTTCTGATTACTTCATTGGTATCCTTTGGACATGTTATTGTCTGTCCTTCGATCTTCTGATTACTTCATTGGTATCCTTTGGACATGTTATTGTCTGTCCTTCGATGTACAGCTTCTGATTACTTCATTGGTATCTTTTGGCCATGTTATTGTCTGTCCTTCGATCTTCTGATTACTTCATTGGTATCCTTTGGGCATGTTATTGTCTGTCCTTCGATGTACAGCTTCTGATTACTTCATTGGTATCTGTTGGCCATGCTATTGTCTGTCCGTCGATGTACAGCTTCTGATTACTTCATTGGTATCCTTTGGACATGTTATTGTCTGTCCTTCGATGTACAGCTTCTGATTACTTCATTGGTATTCTTTGGACGTGTTATTGTCTGTCCTTCGATGTACATCTTCTGATTACTTCATTGGTATCCTTTGGACATGTTATTGTCTGTCCTTCGATGTACAGCTTCTGATTTACTTCTTTGGTATCTTTTGGCCAAGTTATTGTCTGTCCTTCGATCTTCTGATTACTTCTTTGGTATCTTTTGGCCATGTTATTGTCTGTCCTTCGATCTTCTGATTACTTCTTTGGTATTTTTTGGCCATATTATTGTCTGTCCTTCGATCTTCTGATTATTTCTTTGGTATCTTTTGGCCATGTTATTGTCTGTCCTTCGATCTTTTGATTACTTCTTTGGTATCTTTTGGCCATGTTATTGTCTGTCCTTCGATCTTCTGATTACTTCCTTGGTATCTTTTGGCCATGTTATTGGCTGTACAAATTCTGATTACTTCTTTGGTATCTTTTGGCCATGTTATTGTCTGTACAGATTCTGATTACTTCTTTGGTATGCTTTGGCCATGTTATTGTCTGTACAGATTTTGATTACTTCTTTGGTGTGCTTTGGCCATGTTATTGTCTGTACAGATTCTGATTACTTCTTTGGTATCTTTTGGCCATGTTATTGTCTGTACAGCTTCTGATTACTTCTTTGGTATGTTTTGGCCATGTTATTGTCTGTACAGATTCTGATTACTTCTTTGGTATGTTTTGGCCATGTTATTGTCTGTACGGATTCTGATTACTTCTTTGGTATGTTTTGGCCATATTATTGTCTGTACAGATTCTGATTACTTCTTTGGTATGTTTTGGTCATGTTATTGTCTGTACAGCTTCTGATTACTTCTTTGGTATGTTTTGGCCATGTTATTGTCTGTACAGCTTCTGATTACTTCTTTGGTATGTTTTGGCCATGTTATTGTCTGTACAGCTTCTGATTACTTCTTTGGTATGTTTTGGCCATGGTATTGTCTGTACAGATTCTGATTACTTCGTTGGTATGTTTTGGCCATGTTATTGTCTGTACAGCTTCTGATTACTTCTTTGGTATGTTTTGGCCATGTTATTTTCTGTACAGCTTTTGATTACTTCTTTGGTATGTTTTGGCCATGTTATTGTCTGTACAGATTCTGATTACTTCTTTGGTATGTTTTGGCCATGTTATTGTCTGTACAGATTCTGATTACTTCTTTGGTATGTTTTGGCCATGTTATTGTCTGTACAGCTTCTGATTACTTCTTTGGTATGTTTTGGCCATGTTATTGTCTGTACAGATTCTGATTACTTCTTTGGTATGTTTTGGCCATGTTATTGTCTGTACGGATTCTGATTACTTCTTTGGTATGTTTTGGCCATATTATTGTCTGTACAGATTCTGATTACTTCTTTGGTATGTTTTGGTCATGTTATTGTCTGTACAGCTTCTGATTACTTCTTTGGTATGTTTTGGCCATGTTATTGTCTGTACAGCTTCTGATTACTTCTTTGGTATGTTTTGGCCATGTTATTGTCTGTACAGCTTCTGATTACTTCTTTGGTATGTTTTGGCCATGTTATTGTCTGTACAGATTCTGATTACTTCGTTGGTATGTTTTGGCCATGTTATTGTCTGTACAGATTCTGATTACTTCTTTGGTATGTTTTGGCCATGTTATTGTCTGTACAGATTCTGATTACTTCTTTGGTATGTTTTGGCCATGTTATTGTCTGTGCAGCTTCTGATTACTTCTTTGGTATGTTTTGGCCATGTTATTGTCTGTACAGATTCTGATTACTTCTTTGGTATGTTTTGGCCATGTTATTGTCTGTACAGATTCTGATTACTTCTTTGGTATGTTTTGGCCATGTTATTGTCTGTACAGATTCTGATTACTTCTTTGGTATGTTTTGGCCATGTTATTGTCTGTACAGATTCTGATTACTTCTTTGGTATGTTTTGGCCATGTTATTGTCTGTACAGATTCTGATTACTTCTTTGGTATGTTTTGGCCATGTTATTGTCTGTACAGATTCTGATTACTTCTTTGGTATGCTTTGGCCATGTTATTGTCTGCACAGATTCTAATTACTTCTTTGGTATGCTTTGGCCATGTTATTGTCTGTACAGATTCTGATTACTTCTTTGGTATGTTTTGGCCATGTTATTGTCTGTACAGCTTCTGATTACTTCTTTGGTATGTTTTGGTCATGTTATTGTCTGTACAGATTCTGATTACTTCTTTGGTATGTTTTGGCCATGTTATTGTCTGTACAGATTCTGATTACTTCTTTGGTATCTTTTGGCCATATTATTGTCTGTACAGATTCTGATTACTTCTTTGGTATGCTTTGGCCATGTTATTGTCTGTACAGCTTCTGATTACTTCTTTGGTATGTTTTGGCCATGTTATTGTCTGTACGGATTCTGATTACTTCTTTGGTATGTTTTGGCCATGTTATTGTCTGTACAGCTTCTGATTACTTCTTTGGTATGTTTTGGCCATGTTATTGTCTGTACAGATTCTGATTACTTCGTTGGTATGTTTTGGCCATGTTATTGTCTGTACAGCTTCTGATTACTTCGTTGGTATGTTTTGGCCATGTTATTGTCTGTACAGCTTCTGATTACTTCTTTGGTATGTTTTGGCCATGTTATTGTCTGTACAGATTCTGATTACTTCTTTGGTATGTTTTGGCCATGTTATTTTCTGTACAGATTCTGACTTCTTTGGTATCTTCAAACTTTTCTAATGTATGTTCAATTAGCAAAGTGTACGATAATCATCACTAACCTTTGCGCATCTGGAACCTGAACATTCCAGTGTTTTATCGGGAACTCCATCAATGTCTGAGTCTTTCCCACATATATACCCGTCTCCAGCAAAACCAATGTTGCACTACAAAGAAAAAAACGTGTGATAATGGTGGATTGATTCTTTGCAGTTATGTTGATACTAAAAACAGAATAGCAATTGAAAATTTACCTGGCAAAAAAATCCTGGCTCATTTCGATGTTTTATACATCTGGCATTAATGTCGCATTCTGTTTCCTGATCGGGACACTTTGTTCCAAGCTTCTTACAACCTGCAGTCTGATTACCATAGAAACCATCAAAACATGATCCGCAAACAAAAGAACCCTGTGTAATAGAAACTACAAATATTTAATTTGTTACAAAAGATTACATGTTGTACGGGATCAGCAATACACATAATAATTCTGCAATATCTACCTGTATTGGTAGACGTGGGATAATATATTTATGTACAGTGCGGCGTATTAATTTTCGAATTATTCAAGGTACTGAATAATAATAGATTTAACCGGTTTTTCAAGTTGTCAGGGTATTTAAAGAGCATGCATTAGGTTTTTTCTTTATCGAGGATTGGGCAGTGACCACATCGAGCAGACCCACGATTATCTCTGAGTGAAAAAGAAGTTTAATTTTGTCGAGATGTCGGACAGAGAATTGTTGAAAGATGATTCGTTCAATGCCAATTCCAAGCAGCCTAGCAAATCCACCGAGGAAGTTACGAATGCAGACCTGTTTTCGTTGTTAAAAACATATATGAACGATAAGTTGTCGGAAATAGAAAATAATTTGAACGACAGGGCGGTTAATTTAGCTAAAAAGGTGAAAAAGGCCGAGCCGTCTTTTAGATTTAAAGGCAACCAAGTGCAGTTCGAGGTGAATACAGAGATTTCAGGCAATATCAACGTGGTGTTATCAGAACTGGGAACAAATAACGTACGAAAAGCGGTAACGTTATTGGAGGGTTCGTTGGCCGTTCTCAAGAAGAGGAACACACTAATACGAATCGCAGACAAGTCAGAAGGAGGGTGGAAAACTGTTGACGAGTATTTATCAGACGAGGTTGCAAGTGACTAGGAAGACGAAACAGAGCAGCGAAGAAGATTAAAACGTCCAAGAAAGAGGATAAACAACGTGGCAAAAAACGACCAGCGGAAGTAGCCAGAGCGATCACACAAACTACATATAATGACGGAGGTTCTATTTCATCTCGTAGCTACCAGATACAGCCGTTTCGTGCAGCAGGAGCTGGCGCCCTAGCTCCACACATCTCCAAAGCGAATGACAGCTGCCACAACTGTGGATTATTCGGACACTGGGCCATGGAATGCAGAAAACCCGTCGGATTTAACAGAGCAGGACCTTCCAGAGGAGCTCCTGTTTAAAGAAGCATATGCTGACACTTTTAAGGTACAATGTTGTAATAATATTGACTCCTTTTAGGAATATGAAAATGGGAAAACAAATATTAATGTAAAAGGGCGCTTACAAAATTCTGTACATTTTTGGGAAAAAATTGGAACATCTGATTTTATCTTAGATGTTATCTATGAAGGTTATCAAAGTCCTTTATTACACGAACCTAAATCAGTATTCTTAAGCAACAACAAATCTGCATATGCACTTACCATTTTTATTGAAAATGCAATTTTAGAGTTAATTTCCGGCAGTCTGGTTCGTGAGGTATCGAGTGCACCGCACGTTGTGAACCCATTAAATGTAGCAGTTAACGGTAAAGGTAAGGAGAGGCTTATTTTAGATTTAAGACACGTAAATAAACAAGTCGTACAAAACAAGATAAAGTTTGAAGATTGGAAAACAAGCAAAACAATACATGCAAATTAATAGTTTCGGTTTTATTTTGGATCTTAAGTATGGTTATCATCATATAGATATTTTACTTTTGCATCAAACGTATTTAGGTTTCGCTTGGAAATTCAATAATATTGAAAAATATTTTGTGTTTACCGTGTTACCTAGGCCTTTCTGTCTTCAATCAAGCGCATATATATTATCTAATGTACTTAGGCCTTTAACATATATATTATCTAAAGTACTTAGGCCTTTAACATATATATTATCTAAAGTACTTAGGCCTTTAACATATATATTATCTAAAGTACTTAGGCCTTTAACATATATATTATCTAATGTACTTAGGCCTTTAACATATATATTATCTAAAGTACTTAGGCCTTTAACATATATATTATCTAATGTACTTAGGCCTTTAACATATATATTATCTAAAGTACTTAGGCCTTTAACATATATATTATCTAAAGTACTTAGGCCTTTAACATATATATTATCTAAAGTACTTAGGCCTTTAACATATATATTATCTAATGTACTTAGGCCTTTAACATATATATTATCTAAAGTACTTAGGCCTTTAACATATATATTATCTAAAGTACTTAGGCCTTTAACATATATATTATCTAAAGTACTTAGACCTTTAACATATATATTATCTAAAGTACTTAGGCCTTTAACATATATATTATCTAAAGTACTTAGGCTTTTAACATATATATTATCTAATGTACTTAGGCCTTTAACATATATATTATCTAATGTACTTAGGCCTTTAACATATATATTATCTAATGTACTTAGGCCTTTAACATATATATTATCTAATGTACTTAGGCCTTTAACATATATATTATCTAATGTACTTAGGCCTTTAACATATATATTATCTAATGTACTTAGGCCTTTAACATATATATTATCTAATGTACTCAGGCCTTTAACATATATATTATCTAATGTACTTAGGCCTTTAACATATATATTATCTAATGTACTTAGGCCTTTAACATATATATTATCTAATGTACTTAGGCCTTTAACATATATATTATCTAATGTACTTAGGCCTTTAACATATATATTATCTAATGTACTCAGGCCTTTAACATATATATTATCTAATGTACTCAGGCCTTTAACATATATATTATCTAATGTACTTAGGCCTTTAACATATATATTATCTAATGTACTTAGGCCTTTAACATATATATTATCTAAAGTACTTAGGCCTTTAACATATATATTATCTAATGTACTCAGGCCTTTAACATATATATCATCTAATGTACTTAGGCCTTTAACATATATATTATCTAATGTACTCAGGCCTTTAACATATATATTATCTAATGTACTCAGGCCTTTAACATATATATTATCTAATGTACTTAGGCCTTTAATATATATATTATCTAAAGTACTTAGGCCTTTAACATATATATTATCTAATGTACTCAGGCCTTTAACATATATATTATCTAATGTACTTAGGCCTTTAATATATATATTATCTAATGTACTCAGGCCTTTAACATATATATTATCTAATGTACTCAGGCCTTTAACATATATATTATCTAATGTACTCAGGCCTTTAACATATATATTATCTAATGTACTTAGGCCTTTAATATATATATTATCTAAAGTACTTAGGCCTTTAACATATATATTATCTAATGTACTCAGGCCTTTAACATATATATTATCTAATGTACTCAGGCCTTTAACATATATATTATCTAATGTACTCAGGCCTTTAACATATATATTATCTAATGTACTCAGGCCTTTAACATATATATTATCTAATGTACTTAGGCCTTTAATATATATATATTATCTAAAGTACTTAGGCCTTTAACATATATATTATCTAATGTACTCAGGCCTTTAACATATATATTATCTAATGTACTTAGGCCTTTAATATATATATTATCTAATGTACTCAGGCCTTTAACATATATATTATCTAATGTACTCAGGCCTTTAACATATATATTATCTAATGTACTCAGGCCTTTAACATATATATTATCTAATGTACTTAGGCCTTTAATATATATATTATCTAAAGTACTTAGGCCTTTAACATATATATTATCTAATGTACTCAGGCCTTTAACATATATATTATCTAATGTACTTAGGCCTTTAACATATATATTATCTAATGTACTTAGGCCTTTAACATATATATTATCTAATGTACTCAGGCCTTTAACATATATATTATCTAATGTACTCAGGCCTTTAACATATATATTATCTAATGTACTCAGGCCTTTAACATATATATTATCTAATGTACTTAGGCCTTTAATATATATATTATCTAAAGTACTTAGGCCTTTAACATATATATTATCTAATGTACTCAGGCCTTTAACATATATATTATCTAATGTACTTAGGCCTTTAATATATATATTATCTAAAGTACGTAGGCCTTTAACATATATATTATCTAATGTACTTAGGCCTTTAACATATATATTATCTAAAGTACTCAGGCCTTTAACATATATATTATCTAATGTACTCGGGCCTTTAACATATATATTATCTAATGTACTCGGGCCTTTAACATATATATTATCTAATGTACTCAGGCCTTTAACATATATATTATCTAATGTACTCAGGCCTTTAACATATATATTATCTAATGTACTCAGGCCTTTAACATATATATTATCTAATGTACTCAGGCCTTTAACATATATATTATCTAATGTACTTAGGCCTTTAACATATATATTATCTAATGTACTCAGGCCTTTAACATATATATTATCTAATGTACTCAGGCCTTTAACATATATATTATCTAATGTACTCAGGCCTTTAACATATATATTATCTAAAGTACTTAGGCCTTTAACATATATATTATCTAATGTACTCAGGCCTTTAACATATATATTATCTAATGTACTCAGGCCTTTAACATATATATTATCTAAAGTACTTAGGCCTTTAACATATATATTATCTAATGTACTTAGGCCTTTAACATATATATTATCTAATGTACTTAGGCCTTTAACATATATATTATCTAAAGTACTTAGGCCTTTAACATATATATTATCTAATGTACTTAGGCCTTTAACATATATATTATCTAAAGTACTTAGGCCTTTAACATATATATTATCTAATGTACTTAGGCCTTTAACATATATATTATCTAATGTACTTAGGCCTTTAACATATATATTATCTAAAGTACTTAGGCCTTTAACATATATATTATCTAATGTACTTAGGCCTTTAACATATATATTATCTAATGTACTTAGGCCTTTAACATATATATTATCTAATGTACTTAGGCCTTTAACATATATATTATCTAATGTACTTAGGCCTTTAACATATATATTATCTAATGTACTTAGGCCTTTAACATATATATTATCTAATGTACTTAGGCCTTTAACATATATATTATCTAATGTACTTAGGCCTTTAACATATATATTATCTAATGTACTTAGGCCTTTAACATATATATTATCTAATGTACTTAGGCCTTTAACATATATATTATCTAATGTACTTAGGCCTTTAACATATATATTATCTAATGTACTTAGGCCTTTAACATATATATTATCTAATGTACTTAGGCCTTTAACATATATATTATCTAATGTACTTAGGCCTTTAACATATATATTATCTAAAGTACTTAGGCCTTTAACATATATATTATCTAATGTACTTAGGCCTTTAACATATATATTATCTAATGTACTTAGGCCTTTAACATATATATTATCTAAAGTACTTAGGCCTTTAACATATATATTATCTAATGTACTTAGGCCTTTAACATATATATTATCTAATGTACTTAGGCCTTTAACATATATATTATCTAATGTACTTAGGCCTTTAACATATATATTATCTAATGTACTTAGGCCTTTAACATATATATTATCTAATGTACTTAGGCCTTTAACATATATATTATCTAATGTACTTAGGCCTTTAACATATATATTATCTAATGTACTTAGGCCTTTAACATATATATTATCTAATGTACTTAGGCCTTTAACATATATATTATCTAATGTACTTAGGCCTTTAACATATATATTATCTAATGTACTTAGGCCTTTAACATATATATTATCTAATGTACTTAGGCCTTTAACATATATATTATCTAATGTACTTAGGCCTTTAACATATATATTATCTAATGTACTTAGGCCTTTAACATATATATTATCTAAAGTACTTAGGCCTTTAACATATATATTATCTAATGTACTTAGGCCTTTAACATATATATTATCTAATGTACTTAGGCCTTTAACATATATATTTTCTAAAGTACTTAGGCCTTTAATTGGCACAGAAACAGTATTCAAGTGGTATTGTACTTGGATGACGGTTTTGGCGTAGCAGAGGACCAGGAGAGGTGTAGTAAATACTCTGACATCGTTAAAATGAACATAATTTTGTCAGGTTTGGTACCAAATAAAGATAAATGTGTATGGTCTCCATCACAACAGTTGGAATGGCTTGGATTTCGATGGGATTTAAAAAAAAGTGCTTATTATCTGTCTCTGACAGAACACTTTCAGATTTGCACGAATTGATAATACTCGTATTAGAAAATTCAACCGCAGTTAAAGTTAGAACTTTAGCTAAGGTATGTGGTAAAATAATTGCCATGTCACCTGCTCTAGGTTTTGTAACACAGGTAATGACTAGATGTATTTTTTCAGCTTTAAATTTAAAAGACGACTGGAATCAAATCATTAACATAAATTAGCATAATGATTGTATTAGAGAGCTTGTGTTTTGGAAGCTTAATATCTTCGATTTTAAACCAGCTTCATTGTTAGAGAAAACCTCTATTTTTACTGATGCCAGTGATTCCGGGGCAGCCGGATTTATACAAAACACATTTGTCATGCATAAGTCTTGGTCAGAAGTCGAAGCTGTCAAGAGTTCGACTTGGAGAAATTGAAAGCCATAGAATTGAGTTTGTTATCTTTTCTACATGTGTTGAGAAACAGCACGATTACATTTCATACTGATAACCAGAATGCTGCAGGTAGTCTTAAAGGGAAGTAAAATATACGACAGATGATAGCATTATCTATTTTTAATACATGTATGAGCAACGAAATAGATATTCACACTCCTGCATTGATGATACAATTGTTTAAAAGTTTGAACACTGAGAACCTAACATTGAAGGATTTAAGTGCGTTGGCTATGTTTGCCATTTCTAAGGTACAATGAACTGAGTAATATTAAAGCAAACAATATTACATTTTATGAAAATTACGTGAATATTTTCATTGTAAAAAGCAAAACAGATTGTTACAGAGAAATCTTAAAAAAAGACACTCTGAGTTCAATTGGTTTAAAAGCTGTAGATTTCGGCTTACATAGTTTGCAATCGAGAGGTGCAACTGCAGCTTACAGTTGCGGAATATCAGATCGTCTTTTTAAAATACATGGGCCCTGGAAATCTGAACAAGCTAAAGATGGTTTCGTAATATTAGAAGACATTCAAAAGCGTTTGTCAGTTTCAAAAAATCTTGGAATTTAGTTACTACAAGTATTTCTTTCTTTGTACTTCGAAATGATCACTGCGCCTTTCAACATACTACGTATTGTTGATTTTTAACAGTTTACATAAAAAGGTATATGAGAATGATTTTATTCAGAAAATTACACAAGTTAAGTACATAAATTCTGGATGTTCGTTTGAGCATCGTGAATTAGAACATAACTTTATATTTTAACTGTAAGTAGTCAAGTAACAGTTTCATTTTACACTCTGGAGAATTTATGTTATTACTTAAAGGGGCATTAGCTACGATTTTGACCAAAAACATTATATGTTTTGGAAATTGGTAAATATTTCACATTAAACAGCTTATCGAACCTCTTTTCGCCTTTTGAGAACGAAAATTACCATCGATTAGTTATTTCCTTGCAAGCAAATAATTTGACCTCGCTTTTTCCGTATGCAACTGACCTTACTAGTGACAGGTAAAAACGAATAATTTGTATTTTGTCGCTTATTAACTGCAAACTTGCATGGTTCTTTGTCCGTAATTACACCGACTAAAAGTAGATTCACAAAAAATAAGAAATAAGTGCATTGTTGTACTGATATAATGACGATTCGACAAACTCCGTAAACAATGTCGATAATTAATAAGATGGCGTCCATCTCTTGATCGATCGCAAAACACGAGCAGTTGCACGATTTCCCCCCGATGCGCGTACATTTCATAACATTTATAAGTTACAAGATTTATTTGAAAACATTCAGACACATATACAAGTGTAACAAGAGGTCATTTTTTAAATAATATATACATTCAAGAAATGACAGAATGAACATACGATGAAAAATAATAAATCTGACAGTAAATATAATATAAAGTTACAACATAATACAGGCAGTTACATATAATCAGAGTAAGGCAGCAGATTTTCTAATAAAAATTGATAATCGCTTATAAAGTTCTGCATTGCAAATAGAAAGAAGACCTTCAAATTTGGCATGATTAGGGTAATCTCGATAATAATTTGGCAAATACTTATTTCTAAGAGTGATAATGTTTTCATTTTTACAAACTAATAAAAAATGATATTCGTCTCCAATAGTTTCTTTGCATAAATGGCAAATACGCTCTTCTCGAGGTATATTATACCAACAACCAGTTTCTATAGGTAAATGCAGATTTGAAGTTCTAAATTTAGTTATCCAAATTCTGGAGTGTTCCGACAATCTAAGTAAATAGTTCTCAATACAAAAATCCTTTTTGAAAACAGAGTAAATTTGTCCACGAGAAGAGGAATATATATCACTAAGCCATTTTTGAACAAACTGGTCTCGTAAAATTTGGTTAAATACACTCTTGTCATAAACAGGACACTGGTTTATAAAAATTAATCCCATGCCAGTTGAAATGAATATAGACTCTATATGATTTAACCATTTGAAACTATACTGATGTTTGGTTTTTAAAAGATACATTAATCTATACAAAACATTACTTAATTTATTTTCATTTAAAACCAACTTGCTCCAAAAAGCGATCATACGAAGCTTCACACGAATTTCAAGCGGAAATCGACCAAGTTCTCCATATATCATAAAATGTGGAGTAGTATTTCTAACCTTTAAAATCCGTTTACAAAATTTCAACTGAATTTGTTCAATAACTTTTAAATTTTCATATCCCCACACCTCTCAGCCATACAGCAAGATAGGTTCAATCATAGAGTCAAACATTTTCAGTTGCAAGTCAATAGGTATGGATTCATTACGTACCAGTTTATAAATAAAATACAATGCTTTATTAGCTTGTTCTACAAGTTTTTTCCTAGTCTCAAAAAAAGTACCGTTATATTTAAATATTATCCCAAGATATGAGTATGTATCAACAATATCAAGCGTTTGACCATGTAAAATAAAATTAGGATCTTGTGCAGTTTTCCTTTTTCTAAAAATCATAACTTTTGTTTTTGCAACATTTACTTGTAGTCTCCAAATTTCACAATAAGATTCAAATATATCTAATGCTTGTTGCATACCTTCTTTTGTTTCGGATAAAATTACCGTATCGTCTGCATATAAAATAACAAAGAAGTTATAGAAAATTTGCAGTTCATTTTCTAATTTTTCTTGGATAATCTTAAGTGGTTCTCCATCTAATTGTCTGAAAAAATCTTCTAAATCATTTAAAAATATAGAAAAAAGAAAGGGAAATTAATTTTCTCCTTGTCGTACACCGGTAAGACAATGAAAAAATTCAGATTGACTTCCATTATATTGAACACAAGACTTAATATCATTATACATATTATAAATTATTTTGAAACATTTCCCTTTTACACAAGCACGTTTTATTAAGGCATCAATCATATCTGATAGTTTTTACGGGTAACAAAAATTTACGATTTGGCAGATAATGCCCCTTTGATTGATCAAACCAAATACTTTCTATTTATAATTCATACTTAAAATATTTTGTATATGACTGGCATTATTATTTTCACTACATTTTAAAATATAGAATTATCAAAAAGGGTAGTAAGGTTATGTTTTCCATGTTTAAATATTTAAACCCTATTGAAAATGTTTCAATAAAGATATGCAAAAAACTATTTGAATCTCTTGTTAAACCTATACTCATGTATAACTCAGAAATTTGGTATATGGATTTCTATGAAAAAATACTAATTGCCGGCAAACAAGTCAAATTCTAATGTTCATCTCATTGACTCAATAGATACAAGTTTTCTAGAAAAGGTGAACTTAAAATTTTGCAAATTTGTTCTTGGAATAAGTAAAAAATCTGTCAACATAGCTGCTAGAGCAGAAATTTCTCAATATCCTTTAGATGTTTATATAAAGTTGCAAGTCTTGAAGTATATGGCTAGAATTTCAAACAAGGATAATAATCCTTTATTATTGGATGCATATAGCCTCTCATAAACATTACATTTAAATGGGACATATTCCTGGTATACCTTTGCAGAGAATATATTAAACACAAACGAAATAACTGAACAAAATATAGAGGTTACTGATTTTAACAAGGAGAAATGGCATTTCACAAAATCTTTGAAAAAAACATTACTAGAAAACTATGAAAACATGTTTTTCGAGAAATTGAGGTCTTTTAATATCAACAATAAACTTTTTCTATGCAGCAAAATAAAGACAAATTATTTAATAGAACCTTTTATTGAAAATTCAAATTTTAAGAATAGAAAATTAATTATGGAAATGAGAATAAGTGATCATGTTTTAGAAATTGAAAGAGGCAGATATTATAAAATAAATAGAGAACAACGTATTTGTAGGCAATGTCACCTAAATGTAATTGAAGACGAGGAACACTTCTTCTTTCATTGCCAAAAAAGTGAATTATTAAGAAAGAAATTTTTAACCCAAATTGAAAATTTATACACAAAATTGATGGGAAATAATCATATTCAAAATCTCGATTTTTTTTTATCTTCTTCGTGTCGCATGCAACTTGCCGCCCCTTTCATTCAAAAGTTATAAAGCACTGAGGAGAGTGGACTCAAAATAGCTGCATAATTATTATGTTTGTTTTAATGTATGATTGATTTGTATGTTCATGTTTGTATATGTATATATATCCATGTTTGCTTTATGCTGTCGACCCTATAAGGGTATAAAAGAGCATACTAGACATTTTCAATAACTATCTACGACTACGGTCTACAACGACATCGACAGGTAAATTGCACGGGGCTATATCAAAATGTATTTATAACATGATTTTTAAAAGTCCATTTAATTACTGCTATATCGCCATTTAACGAGCATATGTATCTGAATATCAAATTACATGTCCTTTTTTCTGTGCATTTTTACGTTGCCTAAATAAATATCTGTCTGTCTGTATATATGCATGTATCTGTTTTTTATTTTTATTATTAAAAAAAACAGAAATATTTCCAATTTCGTTAAGTTTTTTTTTCTTTTTTCGAAATTTACGAAAAGGCAATTCGTTTGTTTAATTTTAAACATCATTAACGGTAAAGAATTATTAATAACTAACTATCTCTCATTGTACCCTTGTTTAATCAAATATTGTCCAAGGTCGGTATACCAGAGCTGTGGACGTTTCGACAATGTCTACTAATTTCGGCCACCGCGGATGTCTCCACAAAGTTCCTAATGCCTTATATATTTTTTAATCCCCTATCATATGTTCAACTAGAATTCTGAAACAGGTCTGTTGCATTTTTTTAATCCTTTTTTTCAAGGACTGTTCAATATTTATCAGAGTGATGGGCAGGTGCATTTTTTTACCTTCTTCAAAATATCTATTTGCCCAGCAATTGAATTGATAGAATAAACTTAAGGCCCAGTCAACTGTTGAACAAACAAAAACAAACCACTAATTGTTTGTGTGAAAAAATGTATGTGCCCAGTTCATGAGGAATTTAGAACAAAAATTCTTAGAAAATCTACTTGCCCTGCGGGCGTATACAAGAAAAAAAGTATGTGCCCAGTATGCCAATGCACCGGCCCAATAATCTGATAAATATTGAACGGTTCCTCATGTGTTCTGGTTTTCGGTTTATTTGTTGTGTTGTAAATAGTAAATAGCGTAACTATTGGGTGTCGATTTGGATAAATCTGATCGGCCAAAAGTACGCAGTCTTCCAGGAAATGTAGTGGTCCATTTACACCGATTTGTTGCATCATTGTAAATTGTTTTGCATCATTTTGATGACCTAAAAATCGCGCCTCGGCATAGCAAATATAACCGGCGTTGTCAATAACTACTTGCGTATGTATTGCATGGAAATGTCGATGTCCAGAAAAATATAGTTCTTGTAGTTCGATTTGCGAAAGACAGATTTCTGTAGATGTTCCGTCAATTGCACCGACTGCGCATTCAAGCTTAGTCCATGGATATCGCTCTTCTCTCTATTCGTTTATTGTTGGCCATTGCATAAAACGTTCTAATGCTCTCTTTATGATCGGAATACATTCATTTATCTCATTGTGAACCGTAGCAAGACTTACATTGAAAATAAGAGTAAGATTATGATAAGATGGGTAGAATCTCAGCCACATCATATACAACATAACTCTATTTACTGGTAATATGGTGTAGTTTCGTCCTGTTTCATTCAAAAACAAGTGTCGAGTAGTTCTAGTCAAACGGAGGAGGCTTTCTGGGGTTTCTCCAGTGGCTAAATAAAACGAGTATCTGTGTGATAAGAAATTGGAAAATGCATCGCATTCATCCCAATTTTCAATCTGCCCGTTCGACATTCTATGACGAATGTTTAGCAAGGGATCTGTGTGTGGCCGAATCATCAAAAGTAAAAATTTCAACAGCTGCCTAAGGTATTCTGTTACGTTTTGTGGGCATCTCGTCAGAGCCGGGAGAAGGGTTGTAACCATCTCCTTTGTATCATCATCCATTTTACATAGAAACACGAAGTTATTTCAACATTGAATAAAATGAAAGGGTTTAATTTGTTGGTTTTTACATTTATTCATTGATAAAGAAATTTCAAGGTCGCTAATTTATTTTCCTTAAGCGTTGCGGTGAAATATTAATATAATATAAAATAGCTTTGACATTGAAATAAGAGTTAGGGCCCGGGTGGCTCAATGAGCTAGGTAGTTGGATTACCTAACAACTCATACAAGCCTATCACCAATACAGCGTGGGTTCGCGCCCGACTTTGTAAATCACAAAAAAGGTGCACTCGACTCGCAGCCGCAAGTGATAAAGCTTACCAGTTGCTTGCCCATGGTCGGTGGTTCTCTCCGGATACTCCGGCTTCTTCCACCACTAAAACTGGTCGCCATTATATAGCTGAAATATTGCTGTAAGTTGCGTTAAAACACTAAAAATCAAAAAATCAAAAAATCAGATATAAGAGTTTTTACGTTCAATAATTGAGGAATAGATTCCCAAGCTCACTTTAGCTCCTGAATCCGGTTATTTCCTAACGAGAAAAAGAAAGCTCGAAATTTCCAGTCGAGCACACATTTTTTTGTTTTACATTTCAACACGTTTTCTATCTACAAGTTTGAAATCCAGATCAACCTGTGGATACGAATGTTTTAATTATTCTTTACCGTTAATGACGTTAAAAAATAAACAAACTAATTACCTTTTCGTAAATTTCAAAAAAGAAATAAAAACTAAAGGAATTGGAAATATTTGTTTTTGAATAATAAAAATAAAAACAGATATAAGCATATACTGACAGACAGATTGAATGGCGATATAGCAGTAATTAAATGGACTTTTAAAAATTATGTTGTAAATACATTTTGATATAGCCCCGTGCAATTTACCTGTCGGTGTCGTTGTAGACCGTAGTCGTAGATAGTTATTGAAAATGTCTAATATAAAAGGCATTAATTAATAAAGGTTATAATATTATATGCCTGATGTTATTTTTGTTTCTAATTTCACTGCATTTTATAATATTCATTATCTACAACAAAGCTAATTTGCAAAGGTTTTTATCACCAGTTCTTGCCAATTCAGTAAACGGTAATTATCTTTTTTTCTCTCTCACTCTGCTTACCTTATCCACAGGAATTTGTTATTCTGAATCCCCTAAAAATACCCACATAAAAAATCGGTTCACGGAAATTAAAAATAATTGTAAATAATGATTAAGACTATTTCAGTAATAGTATATACACATATACACAAAGAAAAAGGTTAAGCAACCCCTGATATACTAAAACATAATAAGTTACACTAAGTTTAGATTCTAATATTTATATTGATTATAGCAAGAACAATGGTCCATTAAAAAGATGTGCTCACACAGGTGTGACCATTATGTCTAATATCGTCTAGTCATGCACGTGAACCATGTCTCTCACGCATTACTCAAAAAACAATATGTTCACGCTTCGAATTTGGGTATTTAAGTCCGGTGTTTAATTTTTTTTATTCATTCTCAGTAAGCATGGTACGAAGGCGAATAGCAGAAGCACAAAGATGGCAAATAATCGGCATGCATACAACAGGGATGTCCTTCAAAGCTATTGGACGTCAGATGAGCTACCACTATACTGTAGTCAGCCGACTGGTAAGAAAACACACACAAACCAACAATGTAAAAGACTTGCCAAGATCCGGCAGATCACGGTTAGCATCTGATCGTGACGACAGGGCATTGCAGCGTTTGGTTAGACGGATGTCATTCGCAACCAGTTCCGTACTCAAACAACACTGGCTTCCCAATAGACGTCTGTCAACAAGAACAGTTAGAAACCGTCTGAAATCAGCGAGAGTCATTAAACGTCCACTGTTGGCAGACCGACATCGACGATCACATTTGGCATGGTGTTTAGCACGACGTGGTTGGAATTTAAGAACATGGTGCAAGATCCATTGGTCAGACGAGAGCCGGTTTCTGCTTCATGTAACCGACGGCCGGATGAGGGTTTGGAGTCACAAAAATACAGCCTATACCCCAAGGAACATCCAGCCAACTGTCCCTTACGGTGGA
Source organism: Bathymodiolus septemdierum (assembly GCA_963383655.1). Lineage (NCBI taxonomy): Eukaryota > Metazoa > Mollusca > Bivalvia > Mytilida > Modiolidae > Bathymodiolus > Bathymodiolus septemdierum. The sequence continues at coordinate 44,888,402 of OY726520.1, forward strand.
GGCTCAGTAATGGTTTGGGGTGTATCTCTCATGACTGCAAGCTGGATTTAGTCACCATACAAGGCACCCTAACTGGTGATCAGTACATCAGAGACGTCTTGCAACCAGTTGTTGTCCCCCCATTTCGACAACCACCCACTAGCTGCAAGGCCTGTGTATATGGATGACAACGCCAGGCCTCATCGTTCAAGAGCAGTAACCGCCTACCTCCAAAGCGAAGCTGTGACTTCTGTTCCTTGACCAGCCATGAGCCCGGATTTGAATCCCATAGAGTATATTTGGGACATGACAGGCCGTCGTATGCATGTTCGGGAACCTCCTGTGCAAAACATTCGTCAGTTGGAAGCAGCATTGCATCGGGAATGGCAGCAGCTATCACAACAGGACATCCGACGTCTAATTGGAGGGATGAGATACAGGGTTGATGCCGTCATCCAAGCATGTGGGGGTTACATCCGGTACTGATCTTTGAACAATAGATGTCGTCAAGTGATTCATAAGTGACGTTTTGAAAGTAAAATGACAATCTTATCGTGCTTTTTGAACTGTGAAGGTCAATACTTAAAATGAACATGCTTTACTGCAAAAACTGGCCTTGTGATATTGTGATTAAATATTCATTAAATTAACATTTTTCTTGATTTTTGTTGTAGTTTCTTACAGCTAATGTAATGTCCTAACAGGTCACCATTGCGTTCTTGAGATTATCTGGTCAGTAATCTCATGATGCTTGTCGTATCATTTGTCATTTCAAAAAAACATGGGGGTGCTTAACTTTTTTCTTTGTGTATAAATAAACGTTGGAACAAAATTAAATATGAAACGTATTATTAGTGTGTTAAATGTTTCAGATATATTCATAGGAGAACATTCAGATTTATAACCAGGCACTGGGATGAACCTATTATAGGACGTTCTGATTGCAACCTGTGACGTACCTAGGGTTCCGTGGATTGGAAGCAGTGGTGGCAAGTGTAAATACATACCAACAAAACAATTCATTTGTTCACCACTTGTGAGAGCCGCTAAAATTCTGCAATTGGAGTCTATTTATCGTCGATAATCGACAGCTGATCACGCTCGGATAACCCCCCTCTCATAACCCGTTGGTTAACTGGCAGAGAAATAGCCGTTTCGTTGAAAAACGCCTATTAATAGTAACCAATCAAAATCATCGTTTAATATTGTTAAACTTCTTCTTTGACGTGAGAAAGGCAATACAGAAAAATGATGTCTTGCATAATTTTCAAGGACTTACTTTCTTAACACAGATTCATTTAAAAGCTGTGATTTGATAGGCTATAAAGAATAGTCGTCGGGAGACTCGGGATTTATCAAAATGTTGTAAAACGATCACATGGCTACGAACATTTCTCTGCCAGTTGACAAACGAGTGACGAGTGCAGAGTAATCGAATAGTGCTCAGCTGTGAGTTACCGATGATGGAGTTTATTTAGACCAACAAATAAAATAGGAAGAGCGGCATAATGATAGGATCATCAAATTTCATATTTCAACAGTCACTATTAACATGCTGCTAAAAGTTGTTATTGTGGTGCAAGAAATGTGACATACCCAAACACGACGCCTTCATTTACGCCCGGTCCCTAAGACTAATTAATGAATGCGTATTTGATACACCTAACATGACCAGCGTAAGCGCCTTTTGGAGAGGTTGTACTGCTGAACGGTGAAACAATGTTCTATTAAATAGGCCCATGTTGACAAAGGTATGCACAAATAGGTATAAATGTGAAGTATAAAAATCATTATCAAGATTACTTTAGAACGTCTTCTGACATTATAACAATTAAGACACTACAATGATGCTATTCAGGCTGATACATACCATCGTATTTTGACATATTCAGGCTGATACATACCATCGTATTTTGACATATTCAGGCTGATACATACCACTGTATTTTGACATATTCAGGCTGATACATACCACTGTATTTTGACATATTCAGGTTAATACATACCATCGTATTTTGACATATTCAGGCTGATACATACCACTGTATTTTTACATATTCAGGCTGATACATACCGTCGTATTTTGACATATTCAGGCTGATACATATCACTGTATTTTGACATATTCAGGCTTATACATACCATCGTATTTTGACATATTCAGGCTGATACATACCACGGTATTTTGACATATTCAGGCTGATACATACCACTGTATTTTGACATATTCAGGCTGATACATACCACTGTATTTTAACATATTCAGGCTGATACATACCACTGTATTTTGACATATTCAGGCTGATACATACCACTGTATTTTAACATATTCAGGCTGATACATACCACTGTATTTTGACATATTCAGGTTAATACATACCACTGTATTTTGACATATTCAGGTTAATACATACCACTGTATTTTGACATATTCAGGCTGATACATACCACTGTATTTTGACATATTCAGGCTGATACATACCATCGTATTTTGACATATTCAGGCTGATACATACCACTGTATTTTGACATATTCAGGCTGATACATACCACTGTATTTTGACATATTCAGGTTAATACATACCACTGTATTTTGACATATTCAGGCTGCTACATACCACTGTATTTTGACATATTCAGGCTGATACATACCACTGTATTTTGACATATTCAGGCTGATACATACCACTGTATTTTGACATATTCAGGCTGATACATACCACTGTATTTTGACATATTCAGACTGATACATACCATCGTATTTTGACATATTCAGGCTGGTACATACCATCGTATTTTGACATATTCAGGCTGATACATACCATCGTATTTTGACATATTCAGGCTGATACATACCATCGTATTTTGACATATTCAGGCTGATACATACCACTGTATTTTAACATATTCAGGCTGATACATACCACTGTATTTTAACATATTCAGGCTGATACATACCACTGTATTTTGACATATTCAGGCTGATACATACCACTGTATTTTGACATATTCAGGCTGATACATACCACTGTATTTTGACATATTCAGGCTGATACATACCACTGTATTTTAACATATTCAGGCTGATACATACCACTGTATTTTGACATATTCAGGCTGATACATACCACTGTATTTTGACATATTCAGGCTGATACATACCATCGTATTTTGACATATTCAGACTGATACATACCATCGTATTTTGACATATTCAGGCTGATACATACCACTGTATTTTAACATATTCAGGCTGATACATACCACTGTATTTTGACATATTCAGGCTGCTACATACCACTGTATTTTGACATATTCAGGCTGATACATACCACTGTATTTTGACATATTCAGGCTGATACATACCACTGTATTTTGACATATTCAGGCTGATACATACCACTGTATTTTGACATATTCAGGCTGATGCATACCACTGTATTTTGACATATTCAGGCCGATACATACCACTGTATTTTGACATATTCAGGTTAATACATACCACTGTATTTTGACATATTCAGGCTGCTACATACCACTGTATTTTGACATATTCAGGCTGATACATACCACTGTATTTTGACATATTCAGGCTGATACATACCACTGTATTTTGACATATTCAGGCTGATACATACCACTGTATTTTGACATATTCAGGCTGATACATACCATCGTATTTTGACATATTCAGGCTGATACATACCACTGTATTTTAACATATTCAGACTGATACATACCACTGTATTTTAACATATTCAGGCTGATACATACCACTGTATTTTGACATATTCAGGCTGATACATACCACTGTATTTTAACATATTCAGACTGATACATACCACTGTATTTTAACATATTCAGGCTGATACATACCATCGTATTTTGATATATTCGGGCTGATACATACCACTGTATTTTAACATATTCAGGCTGATGCATACCACTGTATTTTAACATATTCAGGCTGATACATACCACTGTATTTTAACATATTCAGGCTGATACATACCACTGTATTTTAACATATTCAGGCTGATACATACCACTGTAATTTAACATATTCAGGTTAATACATACCACTGTATTTTGACATATACGGGCTGATACATACCACTGTATTTTGACATATAGAATTGTCAACACATCCCCAATTTCTAATGCTACATTCATCTACATCTGTACAAATCTATATAATAATAGAGATGATAGTGTTAATTCTGATGGTTATTGTACAAACATAGTTTTCTTCATTACAACTATTCTATAAAAAGTTTGAAAATGTCAAAGGGGTAATCAGAAGCCGTAAATCGAAGAAGGGCAGACAATACAATTGACAAAGGAAAAAGGACAAACGGACAAAAATTGATCTTCAAAACACTACACAAAAAACGAGCGACACGAATCCCACTAAAACCGGGGGTGAATGCAGGTGCTGTGGAATAGTAGGCAGTTCCTGTTCCACATGCGACAGCCGTCGTGTTACTGTTGTTACGACCCCGGTGATAAGTCATGACTGAGGAAAGAACCGGATTATGATTACGACAAACGAAACATAGCCATTGTCATTTGTGACACAGATATTCTGTAACGTTAAACCAGATCATAGCGGCGATCGTAAAACTTTAGAAGGTGATGACTTCAACTTAACTACTAGAAACCCTTGGTTCAGTAGCTTACTTGTTAGCAGCAGGCATATATCAAGGAAATCATTATATGAACCACAAGCTCTGGTATATCGATCAACTGAGAGATGTATACGTACGCCACAGGTGCTGCTGAAATATTGCTACATAAAAATGGAAAGTTTACAATGGGAAAATTGAAATCATCTCCTTTGTCGTAATGTTTCGCCCTTAACCGGCCTTCACTATCATTTCATTTGACATATGATGTTGCAGATTAGAATTATATTAAGAAAAGTTTATAGATACCACAGCGGTAATCAGAATCCGTAAATCGAAGAAGGGCATCATACAACATAATGCTCAAATGACAAAATGACAAACAATGATCTACAACAGACTACACAGAAAATAAAAGATCGAGCAACACGAACCCCACTGAAATCCGGGGGTCAACCCAGTTTGTTATTGCATGGTTATTTTCGGTCAATAATCGTTTCTTTTTAAATAATAATGTAAATGGATTCGGTAAATTATGAACATACTTGTTTTATGATGGTTTCATTTAAACCAATCCCTTTTAAAACTGGTCCGTCGTATCCTTGTGGACATGGTCTACACTCGAATCCTGGTTCAAGGTTTACACAGTCGGTCAAATTACTACATGGGTTGGATAAGCTACACTGCAAAAGAAATATCCATTGAAATTATAGTTTTACAAACCCATAGGAATCTTGAATGTATGTACTCCAACAAATAAATCAAATTTTTCAGAAGCAACTTCTGATTCAAAATATGATGAAGTAGCTAATGTGACAATACCGAACCTACTCTTAACACTGAGCCGATGATATTGTCATTAATTTGTAAATATTTTTACCAGAATGCAAGATTAAATCGAGTTGTGTCAAATTATTGGAGCGCACCGCACCGTATTTTATTTGAAAGGATATCAGATTGAAATGACGTTTTCCCTAATAAGAAATTGTAAATAGGTAGAGTAATTCTACAAATACCGTCATCAATGTGTTAGATATAGGATATTGTGGTCAATCATGTAAAATATATTTACATTTTTCACGTTTGAGTGACTTTACATCATTTTAAAATGTTTTTCATTGTTAATAGAAGATATAAAAAAACAAAACAGAATTGCCAGGACAAACCTCGTCAATATCAGAGCAATGGCTACCAGTTCCTTCATATCCCATTGGACATTCACCACAAAGATAACCATCTGTAGCATCAGTGCAAGAAACTCCAGAAAAGCACGGATCATGTCTACAGGAAACTGTAAAGCAGCCATCACGGGTTCCATTTCCGGTCATGCCTTCCGGGCAAGCACCACATGAGAAACCATCGGGTGTGTCTGTACATGTTGTTCCATTAAAACAAATGTCAGAATTACATTTTACAATAATTTTCTGACAATTGGTCCTCAGACCAGTTCCTGTCATCCCGATGGGGCAAGAGCCACACATGAAACCAGCGTCAGTATCTGTGCAACTTACGCCGTCGTAACAAGGTTCAGATTCACACATTATTTTACAGCCATTTCTTTGTCCGTTTCCAGTCATGCCAGACGGACATGTTCCACATGTATATCCATCAATAGTATCACTGCACAATACTCCATCAAAACATGGTCTAGTTTCACAACCAACGATTATTTTCTTGCATCCGTACTTGGTTCCATTCCCAGTATATCCATCAGGACAACTTTCACAGTTGTGTCCAGATGCTGTGTCTGTACAGGTAACATTTTCAAAACACGGATGTGTTGCACATTTCATTGGCGGGAACTTGCAATTACTTTTTGTTCCATCACCTTCCATTCCATGTGGACACTTTCCACATTTGAACCCTTTGCGTGTGGTCGTACATTTTACACCTCGAATGAAGAAAAAGAAAAAAAGCATAAAGGAACCTTTTTTCGATCTCTTTAAAATGCTTTTTTGATGAAGGAAAAAAACAAATGTAAATAATCACATTTAAAGAATGGAACCTCTGACCGTTCTGAGCACATGATGTCATCCCCAGGTTTTATTGGGTTCGTTGTCCTTTTTCCTTGGTCTTTGTATTGTGTGTAGTTATTGTATTTACGGTTTCCGTTACCCCCTCCCCATCCCGTCCCTCCCCCCCCCCCCCCCCACCATTGTATCTTCAAACTTCTCTTAAAACGTTAAAATTCATTTTTGTCGTTCTGAACATTCTAGTAAGAGTTATGGTTATGGGTTATGGTGTTTAACGCCACTTTCAACAATATTTCAGATATATCGGTTAGTTTTCTTGGTGGAAGACACCGGAGAATACCAACGATCTGTCGCAAGTCGCTGACAAACTTGATCACATGATGTAATACGAGTACACCTCGTAATGAGCTTGATTCGAACTCAAAACTTTAGTGCTGATATGCATTGTTTACAAAGGGAGATGTTAATCCAATTATCATACGAGCATGACCACGACGGTCCCTCATTCTACTATTTTTAATAAATGATAAGAATACATTGTACAATGTAGATGCAGTGTAAAAAAAAAGGTTTACAACTTGCATAACGTACGTTGCCACAAAGGATGATATGCGTCACAAGTATCAACACTGTAGGGTGAGTAGTAGGTCATTTGATCACTTTTCTAGTTTGGTACAGACACCTTATGAACTACTGACGTGGATATAGTTCTCGGGGGATAGGTTTACCAATACAAGTACATACGACTTTAGACAAGGATTGTATTATAATAGTATTTTGGCTAACAAAAATTGGTGTCAGAAAATGGCTAGCAAAAATTGGCGTCAGAAAATGGTTCACAAAAATTGACGTCAGTAGTGTAATTTTATAACAACTACAGAAAGCGTTTGATATACAAGGGAGACAACTTGATCCGTATTACCAATTGTTAAAACATACCTGGAAAACAGGGAAGTAGTAAACATGTTGGTCGTTTTACACATCTTTTTCCATTTCCTTTAAAACCTGGCGGACATTTTCCACACTTGAACCCCTTTTTAGTGTTAGAACACGAAACACCTTTATAACAAGGATTGTCTGTGCATGAGAGTCTCCTCATAATCAACTGATCTTTTGCAGCTGAAAATAAACATTACTGAAAGTTAAGAAACCCAATTATATTAGGATATAGTGTCATTTGTTTCTGTTTGTAGTATATCAAGTACTGTGTTATGAGGTGTTGTTTTACAATTTATTCCCTATTTTGTTTATATCAGAAAATGATATTCTGATATTAAAGAAAAAAAGATTTTCTGATATTAAAAAATCCATTTTAGGATATAAAGAAGGTTTTGTTTTATAAAAAAAAAGGTTACTACATATATTTTTACATCAGGATATCAGACAATATGGGTTTAGTTCCTTTTAATTTCCATCCAGAATATTCGGTAGGGGAAATTAACAGTCGTCAACATTTAATCGCCGAGACAACATGTACAGCGTAACCATCCCCATTGCTGTACGACCTAATCATTTTTTTGCGACTATGCTATATTTAAAAAGATGGATACGCTTAGACTGTTTAGTTGCATCAATTGCTTGAAATAAACACACTTTTTATATTGAATTTCTTTCTCAATATATGAAGTCCATGAAAATGCATCTCCGATAATCAAGCATTTTCTATCTTTCATTTCTTTTTTTACACGGTAATATGTTTTGTTTATACTCAAGTTTTACCTCGTTCTGACATAACCTTACACATGTCACAACTGTTCATGCTATTACGAAGATAACGAGTTTCTAGAGCCTACAAAGAAGAAAATAAGGAATTAGTCCCAAGTTGTTATCAAATACTCTGTACAGGAACAATAAGACATGAACTTTACTCTCCAATTAAATAGCCGTTTCTTTACTTGTGACAATCTAACTGTTTATTGTTTGTAGACTTGTACGCTACATGAAGATATCAGACATAGTACTCACGGCCATCGTATCAGACACGATTATTTGATTGGTTTCAACATTCATGACGCATATACTTGCCACAGAGTTGCCTTTTACCTGCTTTCATTCTCGTATTTTGGATATATATTAGTATCTGCTGTATTATTTTAGATATATGGTGGTATTTATTTGTATCTCCGTACGTGCTGAACTATACTTTCCATGCACGGATAAATATTGTTTTACTAAAAAGGAAGGTTCTTGTGAAGAAGTGAAGTGTACGCCAAACTATTTTACAGCATAATGTTAATTTGTTTTCTAGTGAAGTTTATAATTTTCACCCGTCCCCTATAACCATTACTGCTTTGTGGTATCATACATTTACTTGCTATCAAATTTTCTAAATGTACGAAAATGAATCGATGGTGTAATGGTTAGCGTGCTCGACTCGAGTGCGTTAGACCGTGGGTTCGAGCCCCGATCGGATAAAACCAAAGACTATAAAATTTGCATTTGCTACTTCTCCGCTAAACACGCTGCATTAAGGAGAAACAGCAAAGACTGGATGGGTAGGAATCGGGATAATGTGTCCGAGTGGGGCGACATGTCTACCCGCGGACTGTTGTTTCAGTGAGCTAGCACTATAAAAATCCAACTACGCATATTGCTCTAGTACAAAGCGGACCTCATCATCATCTCGTTGAAAATTAATTTGTTCTCGCCATGATATAGATGAAAAATTGCTGAGTTGACGTTAAACAACAATCACTCACTCACTCACTCTAAATGTAAATGCTCCATATTGAAGCCTACTGCCTCTATCGACAAATACTTTGAATATATTACAATTCCTACCTGCTTCCTAATTTCTTCTTGTAATGACTTTACCGATGTTGTCAAATCTTTGAAGGCTTCTATGAGCAAATTGTTCTTATCTGAAAGTATCGTTCTGATATTTTGTAATCGTCCTATTAGGCCAACAACATGTTTGTAATAATAATATTAAATATTGAATGGCTAGGATTTCCGATCCGATTTTATTAATATCATGACAATGGGATATTCCAAGCTTTGCATGATCGTTTCCCCAGCTACTTACCCAACAAGCAACCCCTTAATAGTTGATTATTGGTTATTTACCGTACTTAGTGTATTTCAGTTATATTGGGGGGGGGGGGTCCGTTTTATTAGTTAGCAAACTCGAGATTGGGGGATTCTTTGGTAAACCACAGATCTGGTTCAAGTAACATTCAAACTTAATTGATTAAGGAAGTGGAACTTTAAAACCTTAGTTTTAATAGGTATTGTAGAAACAGAAGTAACATAAGAAGATTCCAATGGTAATCAGAAGCCGTAAAACGAAGGACAGACAAAACAATGGCCAAAAGAGAAGGACAGACAACACAATGGCCAAAAGAGAAGGACAGACAACACAATGACCAAAGGAGAAGGACAGACAACACAATGGCCAAAGGAGAAGGACAGACAACACAATGGCCAAAAGAGAAGGACAGACAACACAATGGCCAAAAGAGAAGAACAGACAACACAATGGCCAAAGGAGAAGGACAGACAACACAATGGTCAAAAGAGAAGGACAGACAACACAATGACCAAAAGAGAAGAACAGACAACACAATGGCCAAAAGAGAAGGACAGACAACACAATGGCCAAAAGAGAAGGACAGACAACACAATGGCCAAAGGAGAAGGACAGACAACACAATGGTCAAAAGAGAAGGACAGACAACACAATGGCCAAAAGAGAAGAACAGACAACACAATGGCCAAAAGAGAAGGACAGACAACGCAATGGCCAAAAGAGAAAGGACAGACAACACAATGGCCAAAAGAGAAGGACAGACAACACAATGGCCAAAAGAGAAGGACAGACAACACAATGTCCAAAAGAGAAGGACAGACAACACAATGACCAAAAGAGAAGGACAGACAACACAATGGCCAAAAGAGAAGGACAGACAACACAATGGCCAAAAGAGAAGGACAGACAACACAATGGCCAAAAGAGAAGGACAGACAACACAATGGCCAACAGAGAAGAACAGACAACACAATGGCCAAAAGAGAAGGACAGACAACGCAATGGCCAAAAGAGAAAGGACAGACAACACAATGGCCAAAAGAGAAGGACAGACAACACAATGGCCAAAAGAGAAGGACAGACAACACAATGGCTAAAAGAGAAGGACAGACAACACAATGTCCAAAAGAGAAGGACAGACAACACAATGACCAAAAGAGAAGGACAGACAACACAATGGCCAACAGAGAAGGACAGACAACACAATGGCCAAAAGAGAAGGACAGACAACACAATGGCCAAAAGAGAAGGACAGAAAACATAATGGCCAAAAGAGGACAGACAACAAAATGGCCAAAAGAGAAAGGACAGACAACACAATGGCCAAAAGAGAAGGACAGACAACACAATGGCCAAAAGAGAAGGACAGACAACACAATGGCCAACAGAGAAGGACAGACAACACAATGGCCAAAAGAGAAGGACAGACAACACAATGGCCAAAAGAGAAGGACAGACAACACAATGATCTATAAAACACTACAAAGAAATCTAAAGATTGAGGAACATCACCCCCACTAAAAACCGGGGGTGAGCTAAGGTACCCCGGAAAGATAAGCAATTCTTGCTCCACTAGTGACAACCGTTGTGTTATTCTTGTTGCAAAAACGGTGGTCATAAATCATGAATGAGGAAAGGACGGGATTTTTATTACGACAAACGGAACATAGTCCTGGTCATTCTTGACGCAAATAGTCTGGAACGGTTAACCAAGTGATGCTGGCGACCGTAAAACGTTCGAAGTGATGATTCCAACTTAACCACTATGCATCACTGGTTCAGCAGCTTCAGCAGCAACCATATATCAAGGAAATCATGATAAGAACCACAGGCTGAGAGATATATACTCCATATAAGTACATCCACTATACGACCGGACCATGGATATCGAAGATAAATATAAAAATAATTAACTGGCATACGATAGGACCATGCAGATCCCCGAATAGACAGAAGTAAATTCAACTACCAAATGATCGAACCATGAAGACCCCCGGATAAAAACAAGAACATTCAACTACTGTACGGTCGGACCGAAAAATCTCCAGATAGACAAAAGTAAATTCAAGTATCATACGATCGGATCATAGAGATTCCCAGATAAAAAAAAAAGAGAATTCAACTACCGTACTGTCGGGTCATAACTATCCCCGTACAGACAGATATAATTGAATTCAACTACCATACAATCGGACCATTTCGGATGTGCTTGGATAGATAAGGTAAATTAAACTATCATACGATCGGACCACTTCGGATGTGCCTAGATAGATAAGGTAAATTAAACTACCATACGATCGGACCATGCCGGACCATGACTTGATTACATCTATCATACTATAGAGATCCCAGGAACAATTCGATTTTTTATGATATGATTATAATTTTATGTGACATTATTGAAGTCTGCATTATTATTTAGCTTTTCAATCTTTCGACTTTGAGCGTCACCTGATGAAGGTTTTTCCAAAAATGCATCGTACGCACTAAATTTGATATCTACGTTTTTATTACAACAATTATAATTGATCTTTCCAAAAAACAAAGTCAACAATGCAATTTATGAGGGTAGTAAAATGTGCTCCATTTATTTGAAGCATATTTCTATAAGCTTTCTCTGACATTTAATTTGTAGTTGGTGACTTTATTTAAAGCATATTTCTAAGCTTTCTCTGACATTTAATTTGTAGTTGGTGACTTTATTTGAAGCATATTTCTAAGCTTTCTCTGACATTTAATTTGTAGTTGGTGACTTTATTTAAAGCATATTTCTAAGCTTTCTCTGACATTTAATTTGTAGTTGGTGACTTTATTTGAAGCATATTTCTAAGCTTTCTCTGACATTTAATTTGTAGTTGGTGACTTTAAATGTACCTATGTTATATTTCAGTTGTTCCGTGTCTTCTTTTATTTCTTTTGTCACGTGGTCTGTACTGCTATGTTTGTTTTTCTCAACAATGCTGATTTTGATTCCGCGATAACGATTTCCATTTTGCCTTACATTTTCATGGTTACTGGCTATTTTTTCCCGTTCAGTCATTGGCACTCTAGTTTTGTCCCCTGGGCGAGGTATTGAAGAGGATACGAGATGTCTGGTGGGTACATTTTTAGGTGATAATGTTATTCCTTGCGATGAATGTCCATTTGTATTAATAGGCAGAGTATGAACAGACTGTCTTGTGAATGATGGCTGTGGTGTAGGACAGTGTTGCATTTTTAACATCATGTAAGTATCAGCATTGGTATAGAAGTTAAAACTGTTGCTCTTCCGCTGCAATAGAAAGAATTGAGAAATTTATTTATAAATAAAACTGATGTCTAAGCAAATATCATTTCATAACAACGGTCAAAATGAGAAAAATGAGAACACACTCCTATTAAATATGAAAGTTTAAACATTCATTTTTACAATAATATTTATGATGCTGAAAGCATGAGAAATGGTAAGAATTAAGCATAAATGGGGTGAAAGGTCAAGAAGAATTTATTTCGAAATACTGCCTTACCTTGAAAAATGCAGATTAATTGTCAAATACTAGTACATATTGACAGGTTAAATGCTTCTTATTCGCTTTATCATTGACGTAGGTAGTAGGTTTACATTAAGAACAAAATGTTTATATAAATCTGACCATACGATATTCTTGCGGTATGTATAATAAGCTGGTTTAATGTTTAGTCTTTCATTTTAAATCGTTTTCAGAGGTGTGCTGACGTCTTTTGAGATTTGAGCGTTGTAGTCAATGTTTATCTTGTCCGTATTACCGCTGTAACGCCTTCCGTGTCTCGATATTATTGGTTTGCACTTGTTGCCCTTTCGGAAGTGAAAATAATAAGGTCACTCAAAGCGACATGCAGGGCTTACGCACATTACTGACCAATGACAACAGACCGCAAGTATCGTGGAACTTAATGACGCTTTATTTTCATTGGTGAGTAATGTTGTGTAACCCCGTCCGCTTTGTGTGTAATCATTGACAAATATCGGCTTTGAACTTGACTTTTCTAAGAATGAGTAATACAAACCGGATAGACACGTTTTCCTTATAATAAAGCTAAAAAGTAAATTCAACAATGAACACAAAATTACAGCAACTTTTAGTGTGTATGCCAAAGAAGATTCCTATTTAATTAAAAGAACAATCTCAACAATATCTGTTTGGCAGATGGTTGAATCTTTACATTAGTGAATCTTAATTGCCATGATTGTTTACAGTGTAAGTGTCACAGCATGATAATGTAAGAGCACATAAATAAATGTGAATTGAGATGGAAGATACATAACGATTAACATTGTAATATATCAAGAAGTCTTGAATTAGGATTGTTTCAGACAATAATGTTGTACATACTATTGAAGCGAATAAGACAAAATCGTCTATAGATATAAATGTGTGTACAAAAATGCCATAAAGGAGCAATCAATTTATTTTTAGGGTTATATATATATATTATGTTTTGAGTTTGATATGGAAATCCGTTCCGTGGGAAGTTTGTGCTATAAAATTGTATGAGAGAGTCTCACAATCTGTTTGCAATGATGACATAACATTTTTTCAGATTCACAAATGAGCTTTGCTTACATATATATTCCTTGTTTGTCTCTTGTGGTTGTAATTTTGTTCTTATGCAAATTAAAAATATGAGGACACGTCATTTTAAAGGTTTATCAAAAGACGTTTCAATCTGGCAAGTGATGCCAGTGGTTGTTCTTAGAATCGGTGGAAGTGTCCATGTGAATTGTCTTGGTAACTGAATTTAAATGAATACTATTATAGATTATTATAAAAATCATTTTCGCACTAATTTATGTATGGTGCGGTACTAGCGTCTAAAATAATTTAAAATTCGAATTAAGAGCCGTAATTTTTTTATGACCAATCATATTTCGAATTAATGTTTATGTGCATGCTTATGGTGTTAGGTGTCGTTAAACACCATAGCATACACTTAAACATTAATTCGAAATATGATTGATCATAAATAATTACGGCTAGCCATAAATTATATTTATTTTTGACGCTAATATCCCGCCATATATATGAACTGTTACTACTTACTATTGATTGTTTACCATACAGCATTTCCTTAAATGGTAGGTTTGATCTCACTTGACCTTCATGTAAACAGTCAATATAGATGTCAGCACTGTTCCTTCTCCGCAATAAATCATGGAAATGAATCATTAATTTTATTTTATTTCTAGATTTAAGTAATGCACTTTTGAATCTCAATGAATCGTCTCCCAGTGTTCTTGAAGACAGTCTTATGATCACTGAAAGGAAATAAACGTTAGAAAAACAACTAAAATAACGGAAAACAACAGAATATAACTCTTTGGATTGATTGTGCTTTTGCATAATATCAATTCTAATAGCTTGTATTAGATTAATTAAAATATAAATGTTTTCCTTTATATTTGGTTACCGAATTTCATTTTCCAATTGACAGAACAACTTTAACAAGAAACGGGGATAGTCAGTAACGTATGGTGGATTGCACTGACTCTTAACCAGGATAGAACATGCAGTTTATGAACATCCTTGAATCGGCAGACACAACAATTGACCGCCAGTTTATATGGAAGATAATGCAAGACCAATTCGTGTCCTCATTTTTAAATAATTCATGTAACAAGATTTATTCCATGCATACATGTACCAGAAAATGCAATGAAAATATATTAGCATTCTCAATTTTATTGATTTACGAATAATTAAGCAATTTTTTACACAAATGTACATGTTTTTCGAATCAGGCATGTTCTAATAACCCCTCTAATTACCTTGTAAAGTACTAAGATCAATGTAGACGGCGAACTGGGTCCCTGCTTTGAAATCTTGTCCACTGAACAAGAAAGTAATGTTTGGTCTCGGGCTACCAGTTGCTGGCAATTCTCCACTAAGAAAGACATCTGCTCCTCGTGTAAACGTATTGTACAGATCATTATCACCAACTGTGAAAATATTATTCAATAAAAGAATTAATAAAAATCTGAAAGTGACCGATTTGTACCTTTATATAGATACATCTATAGACTAATCTCGTAAACAGCACAAATTTAATAAATTTCTGGTTTCTTTACATGTTTAATCTTATTTTGACATCAGGTGAAACCAGTTTAATTTTTTTGTATCTCCATTTGTTGCTTTTAATTATGTTATGACGTCCTGCATTTGTTATATAAATAATACCCCTGGTAAAATTTCCGAGATATTTTGTTTCGCACATGCGTATTGCCAGACATCATTCTGAAGTATTTTCATGTATTTATGCAGGTCTGTGGTGCATGTATGCAAATATTAAATTGTTGGTTTTGTTTTATTTCTTTACATATTCTTTTTTCCGGAAAAAAAATACTAAAGATAACTTCTGTTAGCAATCTATCAACTTTGATTTAAGTCAATATTCGTCTTCCATTGATGTTTCCAAGGAACGCTGGTTATATTTACAACTGGTCGTACAAGTTTTAAACATTTTACTTGTTTAAATAGCAAAATTCAAAATGTCATCAATTTAGAAAATGCTAGTAGCTTAATTGCAGCTCAGTATATTTGTCTTTTGGAAGAAAAAAAGATCGTAAACATGAAAGTTAGTGGATGTTATCAAAAGATGTATTTCTCATTGCCCTCTGCTTACAAAAATCTCTCAGATTTGTCCTATTAGAATTCAAACAATATAGCAGATAGTAGAGATAGATTCGATCTGAAATTAACATGTGGTTCCTTTTGAGAAATCTGCATACTTGTCTAAATGTTTAATTACAGAAGACAAAATATCACGATTTGAACATTACTTCAGAATTCTAACCCCCAAATGAGATTTCCGCGTGTAAATGCAAGTTATTAATGCTTTCTAATTATATAATCATTTCCATGTGAATGAGACAAAACATAATCTTGTATGTGCAAACTTCCGGCAATCAATTGTCAAGACATGCTGTAACTGACAATAATATACAATATTAATTATTGTGCCAGCATATTTTTACTCATGATTTAAGATGACAAAGAATTATTTTGTCATTAGAAAGGGCTATGTTCATACTTAACGATGTTATAAAATTCCAGGATAATGTTCAACAGTTGTCGAGAATAAAAAAAAAAGTATGGAAGTTTGAAAAATGAGTTATTTATTTTTACTGGCACTTTTCTTATTCTTCTTCTTCCGTGAACCTGAACATGTTATATTGTATCTTTGGCTACTAGACAAAGACATACAGAATAATTGGTATATTTTAGTATTAACGGATTGCTTGGATTCTTTTAATTCTAATACTATTGTGTAACTAGTTTCAGCAATTTTTCGTTACTAAGAAATAGGTAATGCATTAAAGTCAATGATAGTTGGAGGTACACTATATCAATTTGATCACAAGCGCTCGTGGCACGGTATTACCCCCCCTGTTTCCATATTTATTTTCAATAAAATTTCTTTATTTCCTTATTATTTTATCTCTTTTTCCTTATTTTAATTTGTTCGTGTCCATATTCATACAATCTTATGTTGACAGCAACATCCAAGTGTCGACCCTAGTATAATTATAGTTCATTTGTACATGATTTCTGCATTTGACAATTAATACCAACCCAAATGTCTGAATGGGTTAAAAATATACACGTGCCACTTAATTTCAGGTCGATATCCTTGTAATAGATATAATGTACACATTTAGTACAGAAGTTTCCTATGCTTTGATTTAAAAGTCTCGTTATCCTTTAGATTTAACATGAAATATACCGCAACATCTGTCATCTACGTGACGTTTTAGTACTAAATATTAATATGATAACTTTATGAATTATGACCACTTATATATAGACATGATCAAAGAAATATCGTGCTAGAATATAATTGAAATAACCACTGAAGTCAATGCTACTACTATCATTCAATGTGTAAGTGAGGGA
Source organism: Bathymodiolus septemdierum (assembly GCA_963383655.1). NCBI lineage: Eukaryota > Metazoa > Mollusca > Bivalvia > Mytilida > Modiolidae > Bathymodiolus > Bathymodiolus septemdierum. Next base: position 44,905,917 of record OY726520.1, read on the forward strand.
AATATGGGTTGTTCTTCAGTCCAATTTCTCCTACCTCTCAACCACACCTCTGTTCTCGAGCAAGATTTGTTGTCTTGCTATTCCCCAGTCATCATTATAAATTTTGAATTAATTACAAAAAAATATTGCATGTACATATTACAGTTGAATAGGCAGTTTTTTAATTAAGATTCAATAATAAAAAGAGAATATTAAAAAACTGAGTTACGGATCTCGCATTCAGAAACGAGGGGAATACTATTTAATTTAAGAGTTAGAAATCTAGATAATGTGTCCGAGTGAAGCGACATTCCTCTCCGTTTTCTCATTTTTTCCAGTAATCTATCTCTAGCTCTAACTCATTGAATTTGTCTATTACAAAGTAGGCGTTATACAACATTCACTTATAAATGTAGCGTTTTCTTTCGATTGTTGAATCCATTTTCTCTGATTATCATTAACACTTCAATTATAATGAAGTTACTTGGGTCTAAATAACGAAAGTTTGTAAAACGACATCGATGCTAGTCTCTTATATCACCAACCCAGTAGTCATGACATCGGTGTTAGTCGCCGATTGTATCACTAGTTCGGTTATCGACGTGGGTGTTAGTCGTTGATTGTATCAAAAGTTTGGTTATCGACGTGAGTGTTAGTCGTTAATTGTATCACAAATTCGGTTATCGACGTGAGTGTTAGTCGTTGATTGTATCACCAATTCGGTTATCGACGTGGGTGTTAGTCGTTAATTGTATCACCTATTCGGTTATCGACGTGGGTGTTAGTCGTTAATTGTATCACCAATTCGGTTATCGACGTGGGTGTTAGTCGTTAATTGTATCACCAATTCGGTTATCGTCGTGAGTGTTAGTCGTTAATTGTATCACCAATTCGGTTATCGACGTGAGTGTTAGTCGTTGATTGTATCACCAATTCTGTTATCGACGTGGGTATTAGTCGTTAATTGTATCACCAATTCGGTTATCGACGTGGGTGTTAGTCGTTAATTGTATCACCAATTCGCTTATCGACGTGGGTGTTAGTCGTTAATTGTATCACCAATTCGGTTATCGACGTGGATGTTAGTCGTTAATTGTATCACCAATTCGGTTATCGACGTGGGTGTTAGTCGTTAATTGTATCACCAATTCGGTTATCGACGTGAGTGTTAGTCGTTGATTGTATCACCAATTCGGTTATCGACGTGGGTGTTAGTCGTTGATTGTATCACCAATTCTGTTATCGACGTGAGTGTTAGTCGTTGATTGTATCACCAATTCGGTTATCGACGTGGGTGTTAGTCGTTAATTGTATCACCAATTCGGTTATCAACGTGAGTGTTAGTCGTTGATTGTATCACCAATTCGGTTATCGACGTGGGTGTTAGTCGTTGATTGTATCACCAATTCGGTTATCTACGTGGGTGTTAGTCGTTAATTGTATCACCAATTCGCTTATCGACGTGAGTGTTAGTCGTTAATTGTATCACCAATTCGGTTTTCGACGTGGATGTTAGTCGTTAATTGTATCACCAATTCGGTTATCGACATGGGTGTTAGTCGTTAATTGTATCACCAATTCGGTTATCGACGTGAGTGTTAGTCGTTGATTGTATCACCAATTCGGTTATCGACGTGGGTGTTAGTCGTTGATTGTATCACCAAATCGGTTCTCGTATCACCAATTCGGTTATCGACGTGGGTGTTAGTCGTTAATTGTATCACCAATTCGGTTATCGACGTGAGTGTTAGTCGTTGATTGTATCACCAATTCGGTTATCGACGTGGGTGTTAGTCGTTGATTTTATCACCAATTCGGTTATCGACGTGGGTGTTAGTCGTTAATTGTATCACCAATTCGGTTATCGACGTGGGTGTTAGTCGTTGATTGTATCACAAATTCGGTTATCGACGTGGGTGTTAGTCGTTTTTAATTGTATCAACACTTCGGTTATCGACGTGGGTGTTAGTCGTTAATTGTATCAACACTTCGTTTATCGACGTGGGTGTTAGTCGTTAATTGTATCACCAATTCGGTTATCAACGTGAGTGTTAGTCGTTGATTGTATCACCAATTCGGTTATCAACGTGGGTGTTAGTCGTTGATTGTATCACCAATTCGCTTATCGACGTGGGTGTTAGTCGTTAATTGTATCACCAATTCGGTTATCGACGTGGATGTTAGTCGTTAATTGTATCACCAATTCGGTTATCGACGTGGGTGTTAGTCGTTGATTGTATCACCAATTCGGTTATCGACGTGGGTGTTAGTCGTTAATTGTATCACCAATTCGGTTATCGACGTGAGTGTTAGTCGTTGATTGTATCACCAATTCGGTTATCGACGTGGGTGTTAGTCGTTGATTGTATCACCAATTCGGTTATCGACGTGGGTGTTAGTCGTTAATTGTATCACCAATTCGGTTATCGACGTGAGTGTTAGTCGTTGATTGTATCACCAATTCGGTTATCGACGTGGATGTTAGTCGTTGATTGTATCACCAATTCGGTTATCGACGTGGGTGTTAGTCGTTGATTGTATCACCAATTCGGTTATCGACGTGGGTGTTAGTCGTTGATTGTATCACCAATTCGGTTATCGACGTGGGTGTTAGTCGTTGATTGTATCACCAATTCGGTTATCGACGTGGGTGTTAGTCGTTGATTGTATCAACACTTCGGTTATCGACGTGGGTGTTAGTCGTTAATTGTATCAACACTTCGTTTATCGACGTGGGTGTTAGTCGTTAATTGCATCAACATTTCGTATATCGACGTGGGTGTTAGTCGTTAAATGTATCACCAATTCGGTTATCGACGTGGGTGTTAGTCGTTAATTGTATCAACACTTCGGTTATCGACGTGGGTGTTAGTCGTTAATTGTATCAACACTTCGTTTATCGACGTGAGTGTTAGTCGTTGATTATATCACCAGTCAGGTCTGTTATCGACGTGGGTGTTAGTCATTGGTTGTATCAACAGTAGGTAGTTAGAATCTTTGTGTTGATCACCGATCGTATCGTCACGACCTGGGTGTTAAAACGAAATTAATTGCTACTAATGTAAAACAAATCTTTACATCCCTCGTTTAAATATAGATAGCTTTAACTGGGCTTATCAGTAGATTTAGATATTTTGACTCTCAGTGTTGTGTTTTACTTATATTGGGGGGTTGAACACTATACTAAAAAAGTGATATATTTGTGTTGGAAGAGGTAAAAAGAAATTAACATCCTGCAGCTTTTTCATAAAGAATATTTAAAAATGCATCCAGAATTAGCTTCTCTTTATTTCAATTTGTAGAGATAAAACGACATACGAATCGTATTTCATCTCTCTCTCTCTCTCTCTTTCTCTCTCTCTCTTTCTCTCTCTCTCTCTCTCTCTCTCTCTCTCTCTCGATTGCGAATACAGGAAGGATCCACAAAAATAGATAATATAATTTTTGTTTTTCGTTTGCAAGAAAAATCGAGTGTAAAAGAATGTTATTACCAACAGTGAAGACGAAAAGCGAAACGTGTGACTTTTTAAATCTATTTTAAGCCTTTGTAAATTAATCAGATGAAAATGTATGGAAGTCACATTTGACTTCCATAGTTCAAATATATTTCGGATTTAGGATATGAATTGTCATAATTCGCTTATTGATAGAAAATAAAAGATGCATAAACCAAAAAAAATGCTGATTTTCATAAATCCAGTTGAACAGAATACTAAAAGACAGACCAATATGAGAATGTGACCAGTTTAAATATTAAAGTGATTAAAATTGTTTCAAAAACCTAAATAATAATTCAAAAAATTATGTCCACCACTGGGTAACAAAATTAACCAACAAATGTTTTCATGTTTGCAAAATAATTGGAAAATTAATTAGAAACACATTTTAGCCATTTTTTAGTCAAGAACTAACAGGTTTTTCGTGATTGGTACATCTTTTGGCCACCATCTGTTGTTGATTTATTACTTATATAAATTATTTTATCTCTTTGAACTAGTCAACCAGTACCATTTAAAAATCAGAATTATTATTCTGTTGAATTAGTGGAATTCGTAGAACATTACAAATGTGTATGTCGTGTATTTTCCGGCATGGATTGGACTAGTATGTTGATAATTTCTATAAATAATACCGATTTGTATTGTATTTGTACATATAATGATAAACTCAAACTATTTTTCACACCCCGATCTATACTTTAACATGAAATTGAACAAAGCAGAACTGGAACCGAAATTAGGGAATGATAGTTTAACTTTTAATGTCGCTAAATTCTGACCTGAAAAATGCTAAAATTAAATAATCTGACCGCGCAGTTTTCAAACAGAAATATCTGGTGAAATGTTAAAATAAATTACTGATTTTTCACGTCCACAAAAATAAATAAAAGATTTTTTTGTTTTTCGTGTGAAAAAAAAGATCGGTCCCTATTTCAATAGAAGTAGAAGAATGTTATGTCCAACTTTGGGAAATGAAATGAAAAACAAAAATACCACACAGTTCAAAAATTAAATCGGAATTTCGTAGAATAAGAAGCAAAATCGATATCCTTATTACATACATGACCGCTCATTTTCCAAGCAAGTACAGGCACTTTAATAATTAGGGTGAGGCTAAAGTAGTTTTATGGGCCAAAACCTCTCCTCCTATTGAAATGATGTGGTCATGCAAGTGGGTGAACAGCGTTGCTGTAATACATAATCTTGAGCTGTATCTATTATATATTCATTCATCGATGCGCAAAGAGGGTCCGGGTGGCTCAGTGAGTTAGGTAGTTCGATTACCTAACAACTCATACAAGCCTATCACCAATACGGCGTGGGTTCGCGCCCGGCTTTGTATATTACAAAAAGGGTGCACTCGACTCGCAGCCGCAAGTGATAAAGTTTACCAGTTGCTTGCCCATAGTCGGTGGTTTTTTCCAGGTACTCCGGCTTCTTCCAGCACTAAAACTGGTCGCCATGGTATAGCTGAAATATTGCTGAAAGTGGCGTTAAAACACCAAAAATCAAACAAAAAAAATCGATGCGCCAAGTTGTCATATGCATAGACGTTGTGCATGGTATTGGAGACGTTTTCATTTTCAATCTGTGTATTTGTTTGAATGGTTCAAAATGACAAAGAATTGACCCATTAAAACTAAACTAAGTAGACTATTTTGTGGATTTACATCTATAAAAAAAATATTATAATGATCAATATCCTTATAGTACTAGTTCTATAAAAGAGGGGGTTAGGGTTGTGATGTTTAACGCCACTTTTAACAATATTTCAGTTATATCGTGGCGGTCAGCTTTATTGGTGGAGGAAACTGGAGTACCCGGAGAATATAAAAGAGGGTCGACGCCCGCAACCCTCATATAAATGTTAGGTAATACACAAATCCATCGAACAATAATCTAATTGTTAACACCGTCTCTTGCCATCTGTACAGACGAAGGTGATAGAATACTTAGAGAACAAGGTGTTCATATCCTCCGAAACCGAAAAACTATTTAAATAAAAAGAAGTTTGATTTAAAAAAAATATTAATACCCTTTGTTTTAATTCTATAAATCTTAAAGTTTTGTGAAAAAACAATTGTCTTACCATGTCTAATTTGTGACTTTGTACATCCAAAAAATCCTAATAAAACAATAAAAACTCTTAAATATTCCATTATAAGAATCATTAATGTTCTCATAGTTTTTACTCCTTTTCAACATAAATGATTTATATTAAGATAATTGTGAAATAATTCAAGATCTGCATTTGAATTTCAAGTGTAAAATAGTTGTGATGAAGTCTGATAACTAAAATTGAAAGTAATTAATTATGATATTCTCCAGGTTACAGTTATTACAGAGACTTCTTTAAAGACTGATGTTCTCCAACTCTCTAAAATGATTGGTGCAAAACTTATGATTGTGGCGTGTATGTTATGCAACTCTTGCACTACAAGAGATACACTACAAAGCATATTCCGTGTCCTGAGTCATTTATCAGATCAAGGGAATGTAATAGGTTGTCAGTTATTGAGGCATACATTTTCTTTGTATGCCTGTTTTTTTTTGTGTTATAAAACAGAAATTAAAATGTATTTTATATATTCAAACTTCCATAATTCATTTCACGTGCATATCTTGCATGTAGATAATGTCAATTTCACACTAAATAATTATATCACTTGCATCTGTGAAATATCTAAGTGATACAGGCTTGTGTTTATTATATAACAAAGATTTTCATATTACAAGTAAGGAAATTGTGTAGTATAGGTAATATTATCGTAAACATTTACACAGGTTTGAGTGAGTGATTGCAATTTTTCAGCTATATCATGGCGAGAACAAGTTAATTTACAATGAAATGATGATGAGGTCCGCTTTGTATTAGACCAACACTCTTTTGGATTTTTATAGTACCAGCTCACTGAGACTATAGACATGTCACCACTAGGGCAAATTATCCTGATCCCGAGCCAACCAGTCTTTGCTCTTTCTCCTTAATACTACATGCTTAGCGGAAAAGCAGCAAATACCAATTTTATAGTCTTTGGTTTGACCCGATCGGCGCTCGAACCCATGATCTACCGCACTCCAGGAGAGTTATCAACAGGAACGACTTATCGAGATATCAACAGGAACGACTTATCGATCTGTCAACGGAACGACTTATAACGACTTATCGAGCTGTCAACAGAACGAGTAATCGAGATGTCAACAGGAACGACTTATCGAGCTGTCAACAGGAACGACTTATCGAGCTGTCAGCAGGAACGACTTATCGAGCTGTCAACAGGAACGACTTATCGAGCTGTCAACAGAACGACTTATCGAGCTATCAATAGGAACGACTTATCGAGCTGTCAACAGAAAAGACTTGTCCAAGGTCGAGATAAAGAGGTTCGACTGTATTTACGAAAAATGGGGAGAACTCGTTCTAGTTTTGTGTGATTTGAAAATTGAATTTAATAATCTTTTCTCTTTTCGATTTATTCCTAAATGATTTTTCGATACCATATAAAATTGTCATATATGTCCGTACTTAAATATTGTTATATATTGTTAATATATGAACTAAGATTTCAAAGAATTTCTTATTCAAATAAAGTAGCGTATATAAATGAAAGTAGTAATGAAACTACATCTTAATTATATCTGTTTGTTTTAATAGTTTTCTGTATACAAAATAATTGAAAATTAAAGAATGTTTCGTTTTCAGATTCATGGTATTTTTACTAAAACATGTCATTTGAACCTATTTCGTCAATATCAACTCCGTTAATTTTATGATTTTTGCCCAAAAATGCATCAAAGTCAAATTGATTTCTTAAAACATTACAATGTATTCAGTTTTATGAGCATTATATAAAATGATATTGTTCATTGTATCTGAAAGGTTTCTGTACTTTTCACATTTTCGGTCATTTTTTGACAAATTTCAGCAATTTTTACCTTTGCCCCAGCCATTAAGTATGATGCAAAGAAAGCCTTTCCGGAAAAAAAAGTAATTAGAGGGTTAGGTTATAGTATTTAACGCCACTTTCAACAATATTTCAGTATCGTGGTGGTCAGTTTTATTGGTGGAGGAAACCGGGGTATCCGAAGAAAACCACTGACCTGCCGCAAGTCACTGACAAACTTTATCAAATTCAAATTCAAAATTTTATTGTCATTAAGCAATACAGTTTGTGACAATTATACATATAAACATGTAACAAAGAGAACATAAAATCGACATGTTCAAGTAAATATGTTAGGAGTCCCCTGTCTGCAGTTCTAATGACTTTTTTAAAAAGAAACCCAGTTTATTTACTTGAGATGGTGTTGATGGGTTTAAAATATATGAAAGTTTTTCTGATTCTGATAAGTTATTAAAAATTTGATTTTCGTTGTTCAAAATGTTTAAAAAAGATGACCTCAATTCAGAATTTATCGTGCAATGTAAAACAAAATGTTTCTCGTCATCTTTATCACATAATGTTGTATCGAGTACACTTTACATGGTCGGGATTCGAACTCACAATGTTAGTGTTGATAGGCACTGATTGCAAAGTAATTATAAATCCAACTACCATACGAACACAACCACGACGACTCCAAAATAAATTCACAAAACATTTCTGTTGGATTTTCTTTTTAGGTTTGCTCATTTCTCTCTCTATTTGGACTATGCATATATATCCATATTAATTTATGTATTTTCATATTTTGTCATAGTCAGTGTAGACCGCATTTCAGGTACAAACGGGGTTACACAGTTAAGATAACTTTTTCGACCAAACTCACTCATTACAAGAAAACGATTAAAATTAGAAAACAAAAAATACAATAAACTCAGAAAAAAAATCAGACCAGCAGAAAAACATACAAATAGAAACAAAATAGTTATTCCATAAAACACAAAACAAAAAAATAACAAGCAGGAAAATATCGTTAACACCAAAAAAATGATACTGTGAATTAATTTTTATTCGTTCAATACCATTTTTCGTGGTTTTCGTAGGTATCACCAGACCACGAAAAGTGATGCACCACGAAAGACATGTGTTGCAAGAGAAGTACGAGTATTGATACATGTATCAAAACCACGATTTTCAAATGTCAACGAATACTTAATAGATTTCTGTCTATAGACCTACGAAAATTGATAGCGACGAACATATATGGTAAATTGGCAAATTACAAAATATGTAAAATGTCTATTGCGACTTAACAAAATTGCAAAGAATGATAGATAAATCTAATAATTCCTTTTTGGTATGGGAAATTCCAATCTATTTTTGTCCCTTTTTGGTCAAATGCTGAAATGAACTCGCCCGCATTAGGTCACAAAAATAGGATCGTCCACTGGATGTAAACAGTAGGCACATGTTTTGTTGATGTCGGGTAACTGCTAAGTTTAGAAATACTCAACGAAAATGTAAAACAGAATGGTTAAAAAATAAATTATCGCGAGTAACAAACTGGAGGAACCGGTGTATTGGTTACTGAGTGGAGTTCCAGAAGATTTCCTGATGACGGACACAGCATCATTATCCCCCTCTGTTGCCTCCCTATTGGGCCATGGAGGAGAGGACGGTGACACCATCATAGCCTGCCTGAAGACCGAATTTCTTGACATCGATGTTGATGTTGGCATTTACGTCGACCAGGTGAGAAACAGTCAACTTAAAATCCTTTAAAAAGTATATATTTTTTTTTAAACTTTAATAAAGTAAAAAAATAAAATCTTTCATTTATAATATTAATAAATTATTTATTATTAATAAATTATTTGTTGAAAGTGGCGTTAAACACCATAACCCCCTAACCCTGAATAAATTATTAAATAAGATAATATGCTGAATATTGTTTTCTGTCAAATATAAAAATATAAGTAATATTGGACGCAATAGTTCTTTATAAAATATTTAAAGTGTAACCAGTCGAACACAATATTGAATTTTCTGCAAATTTCTAAATGGTAGATGTTCAATACTGTATTTAGTCTACATGTCACATTTAAACACGAAAGTATTTATACTTGCTTAACTCGAAATTTTTTTTTTCTCAATTTTTTATTGTCAGTTTACATATTAGCTCTGACACATGACACGTGCATAACATTATATGGTGCTATATTACGATTGATATTTACAATGCCACAAATAAAAATTACACATAACAAACAATTTCTAAAGTAAATAACATTTAGATTTTAGGGTAGTGGTTCATTTTCAAATCCCCCCTTTTTTAACTGACATTTCATATTGTTCTAAGTTTTCAGCGTGACATGCACGACTTCGTTCCAGCGCAAATCATTCACAAGCAATCAGTGGAGAGAGTTTTAAAATCTATTCATATTATTGTGAGTGTATGTTGTTTTCTATATACAAAAATAACTACGTGTCAGTTTCCCCTTAGGTGGTGAGCACGAAACTTTAAATTTCAGGGTGCGCTTCATATACCGTTAAATGTATCTTTTATCACTCAAGTAGAAAAATCACGAGGTTCTTTTTTTTTATATTGAAACAAAACATTGTTTATAATTTTGAACGTATGTAAATATTATAAACACTGGTATTTCAGCCACAAATTCTCGATTCGTACACCAAGAAAATTGTATTCCATGTCGACAGAAATTGAAGCACTAAATGACTATAAATAATAAAAATGGATATTCGATCAGCTCGGCTGACCTGTTCATTGAAGAACATATAACTCGTTGTAATACAATGAGTGATTGTTGTTTAACGCCAGCTCAGCAATTTCTCAGTTATATCATGGCGACAAGAAGTTAATTTTCAATGAGATGATGATGAGGTCCGCTTTGTGCTAGACCAACACTCTTAGTTGTGTTTTTATAGTGCCAGATCGCTGAAACAACAGTCCGTGGATAGACTTGTCGCCCCACTCGGACACGTTCTCCTGATTCCGAGCCAACCAGTCTTTGTTCTTTCTCCTTGATGCTACATGCTTAGCGGAAAAGTAGCAAATACCTATTTTATAGTCTTTGGTTTGACCCGATTGGGGCTCGAACCCATGATCTACCGCACTCGAGGCGAGCACGCTAACCATTACGCCACCGATGCGGTTTGGTTTGATTTGATTTTTGGTGTTTAACGCCACTTTTAGCAATATTCCAGCTATATCATGACGACCAGTTTTAGTGGTGGAAGAAGCCGGAGTACCCGGAGAGAACCACCGACCATGGGCAAGCAACTGATAAACTTTATCACTTGCAACTGCGAGTCGAGTGCACCCTTTTTGTAATTTACAAAGCTGGGCGCGAACCCACGCCGTATTGGTGATAGGTTTTTATGAGTTGTTAGGTAATTCAACTACCTAACTCATTGAGCCACCCGGGCCCTCCGATGCGGTTTGACAGAAATTGAAGCACTAAATAAATAACTATAGTTAAAATAATAAAAATGGATCTTCAACCAGCTCGGCCGACCTGTTCAATGAAAATAGTATTGTGAAACGTATTACTCATTGTAATACAGAATGAGTGAGTGATTGTTGTTTAACGCCAAATGAGCAATTTTTCAGTTATAATCATGGCGATATGATACAAATTGTATGTCTGCGATGATACGCTGTACTAGTAAGTAAGTAAGCAATTTTTATTTATGTATTACATGTATGTCTGTGATTGTGTGTGGTAAGTACTGCGGTACACATCGGGACAAAAGGTATATGTCCTCGGTGGTACGTTGTACTGTGGTACGTATCTGGTCAAATTTGTAGATCTCCGATGGTATGCGATATTGTGGTACACATCTAGTAAAATTTGTATGTCTCCAGTGGTTCACGGTACTCCGGTCATAGTCGTGTATATGCCTCAGATGACACTTACAACTTTACGCATCTGGCCTAATTCGTATGTCTCCAATGATGAGCGGTACTGCGGTACTCATCGTGGCCAAATTTATATGTACACGATACTGCGGAACTCATCGGTGCCAACTTTGTATGTCTGTGATGGTACGCAATACACATCTGGCAAAAAAAAATTCAGTTACATGAAGCTAACTGAATAGTTCGAAAGCACTTACTTGCATGTTCCGTCACATGGCTGTTATGACTATATGTCTTGAAAGCTATATAATATATATGTATTATCATATAAATTTAGGGATGTAGAAGCCGAGTGCAAGGGGTATCCCTCTCCCTTTGAAAAGTGTGTGTGGGGGTTGGAACATACCATTTTTTGACAAACATTTCGAAATAGCTGAATGTTTAGCATGGTTCCAAGCAAACATTTTTCAGTTAACCAAGAGGTATAGGATATGCCTTGAAGCCAAATGACCCCTTTTCCTTTTTTCTTTTCTTTGCTTGTCAGTTATAAGAACTTACCCCCTTTCGTACCAGGGCAAAAACTACCTCCACAACTATCCGTCTCGGTCCTTAAATCGGTCATTATCTCCCACAAAACTTCCCGGCCGCTGTTCGATCCACTACAAAGCCGCCGAAATTATGTGTGACAATTTATTTATTGATTGGATATATTTGGTAGATGTAATTGGGTAAATGTAATTGTGGGTATATCTTTTTTTTTTAGGAATACAGTATTCCGTTTACCCCATCCGACACGGACACTTTGGACCCATCACTGGTAGACTCTGGATATAACGAGTCTCTCAGTTTACAGTGTTTGGAAAGTGTGTTCGATTTAAAGGGGAAAAAAGATAACGACCAAATCGACAGTCCAGCTTCACCGTCAGCACCGTGCCTACATCACTGTCTAGATCACCAAGGATTCGAGGAATACCTGGACGATATTTATTACCACAGACTTAGTATTGAATATAAATATCTCGTCACTTCCTGTTTGGAAAATCAACCCGAGGTATATACATTTTTTTCGTTTATGACAGACCACAGGGACTCGGTTAATGGACATATTTTTTTTAATTATTTTACGTGTTTTTCCTATTTACTGTTTGTTTTTATTAAATCATTATGGGTAGCACCTAGATTTTCAGTATATGGATGTGGATAGTATATTGCACATTGACTGTAAACATGAAAATCTAGATGCCACGAGCACCTGTGTGACAGACAACGTGATTAAATACAATCTCTACAAGATTTTGTATTGCTCTCAGGTCAGCATCAGTTAATATCTCAAATAAATCAAATGTTCATGAAAAATAAACTAGTGACTAAGATGCTCAATTGGTCATTGGTATAATTTATAATTTTATTTTATTTTTATTCATTTCACATATGGTCCTACATTATTATTTAACCCATTAAATATGGCGTGGGTCCTATCATATCTCTGACAAACGGTAACAGCTACAATAAATTATGTTGCCATATTCCATACGGGATTTAAAAAAATGATTTCAATGAAAAAAACTGCACACAAATCGGACTTGATGTATAAACGTTGTTATTTGGGGTGTTGGTGTCCTTTGGTCCCTTTTATCTCGGAAACCGTACGAGAGTTAGGCAAAATCTGTTTGAAAAACACAAGCGGGAAATCTCATAAGGAATCCAAAGAAAAGAAAAAACAACCGAATCTGACTTAAAATAAAAATTAAAAAATTTGGGAATTGGTTTCTTTTGACCCCCTCATATATTGGAAACGGTAAGAACTACAACAAATATGTTGTCTTTCTCCAGACAGAAATTATTCAAAGGAATTCAATTGGAAAGACTACATCAAATCTAGATGAGTTTGAAGATAACAAAGGGGTAACCAGAATCTGTAAATCGAAGGATAGACAACACAATGGCCAAAAGAAAAAGGACAAATAACTATCTACAAAACCCTACAAAGAAAACTACAGATCGAACAACACGAACCCACTAAAAAGAGGGGGATAACTCTAGAGCGATCAACAAGAACCCACTAAAAAGAGGGGGATAACTCTAGAGCGATCAACAAGAACCCACTAAAAAGAGGGGATAACTCTAGAGCGAGCAACAAGAACCCACTAAAAAGAGGGGGATAACTCTAGAGCGAGCAACAAGAACCCACTAAAAAGAGGGGGATAACTCTAGAGCGATCAACAAGAACCCACTAAAAAGAGGGGGATAACTCTAGAGCGATCAACAAGAACCCACTAAAAAGAGGGGATAACTCTAGAGCGAGCAACAAGAACCCACAAAAAAGAGGGGGATAACTCTAGAGCGATCAACAAGAACCCACTAAAAAGAGGGGATAACTCTAGAGCGAGCAACAAGAACCCACTAAAAAGAGGGGGATAACTCTAGAGCGAGCAACACGAACCCACTAAAAAGAGGGGGTTAACTCTTTTTTTTACAACTACGTATACCTATCCAATCATGATCAGTGCATATCACTACTAACGTTTCAAGTTTTAATCCCGCTCATGGCGAGGTGTACTCGATAAAAGTGACTTGCGGCAGGTCGATGGTTTTCTCTGGGTACTCCGATTTCCACCACCAATAAAACTGACTGGTACGATATAGCTGAAACATTATTGAAATATAGTCTCTAACATTGTTTCCCGTTTATTACGATAATTTCTCAAATCAAGATAGTTAAATTTTCACATTTCAAAGTTCGAGGCTCTAACATTGTTTCCCGTTTATTACGATAATTTCTCAAATCAAGTTAGTTAAATTTTCACATTTCAAAGTTCGAGGTTTACCGAGAACTTTAAAATGTGAAAATTTAACTATCGAGATTTGAGAAATTATCGTAATAAACGGGAAACAATGTTAAAGATTGTTTCTCTAATGAACCACTAAACATTTGTTTGATTCTTTTTCTCACTAATTTAATAAAATTTATGGCCGTTTTTCACTTTCTCAAAATCGACGTCCAATGACGTCACTGACGTATACGTCACACCCGTTAAGGAATGTTTTTGAAGACGGAGAATGGACAAGATTCCAGATGAGGGGTTCTTGATGACGATACGGTTAATTACGGTTAGTTACGGTTAATTAAACGATTTTATTGATACAATGACATTTTGCGAAACGTAACATTTTTACGGGAAAGTAGCGTGAAATTCTTATCTCGCCCACGGGTTGAGACATAATTGCGTAATTGACCAATCAACGACTGAGAACAAACTGATCCACACGTTGATTATCGATTTCTTCTCACACGGGTTGAGAAGTGTGAAAATTGAACAAGAATTAGAGAAAGTGACTTTTAACACCATAACCCTAACCCTTTTAAAAGATTTAATGTTGCTGCCTTGTATGTTTTTCCTTCAGGTAAATGTAGCAATGCGTGGTTTATTGGTCAGTTGGATGACGGGAGTACACCACCAGATGAAACTATGTCAGGATACCTTGTTTATCTCAGTTAACATTTTAGACAGAGTATTAGACCTCATGCAGGCATCACGTGACTATTTACAGCTTCTGGGAGTGACAACAATTCTTATTGCATCGAAACTGGTATATACAATTTGCTTATCGTGATCTTTCAGGTACTGGGTCGTTTGGCCCCGAATCCCGTTCGCCCCGTGAATCGTTTCGCCTCTATTCCCCCTCATTTATTAATAGTGCTTTAAAAAATGAAATATGGAAAATACCATTGCAAATATTCGTATTTTGGATGTTGTAAGGCTTGTTCATGGGTACGTTATTTTTGTCTTCCTCATAATTAACATGCTTTCTTGACGTGTTTTTTTTCCAGAATTCAACATTAGGCCATATGACGAAAACTCTGAATCAGATTATTTTTTTTTCCTCCACCAAAATCAGAATATTTTATTCAGCAACATTGGGAATCAGAATATTTTTTTAGAAAAAACCATAACCCCCCCCCCTTCAAGTTAAATGGTCCTTCCCTAATATTCACTCTTTGTTTTACACCTGTGTAAAATTTCTTTGTTCACTTTCATTGTTTGACACCTGATTAAATGTGTAAAATTTATTTGAACAATACACACTGTATGGTGAGAGGTTATTTGCGCACTTGTACAGCATCTTAGTCATTTCATGCACTTTTGCGTTGGTACAAAAAAAATCAACCTTTTGGCTTGTTACTGTTCTTGTGTGGTTTTTTGTAAATTTTGCAAGAAAAGTTTCGCTTGAGATCTTTGACAAAAGTAGACTAAAATGAATGAATTATTTTTTTTTTTTTTGTATGCAACTAATAAATAAATAATTAAAGTAGACCAAAATGAATGAATTATTATTATTTTTTGCATACAACTAATAAATAAATAATACCAAACATTTTTCGAAAAAGACTTCATCTATTATAATATAATAGTGATTAAGTGGGGCGAATCGACTCACTTTCCGGGGGCGAACAGGTAATCGGGGCGAAACGACCCGGATTCAGGTTTGCCACTGTCTGAAAATTTTCAGGGACCCAGGTCAATTTTAGTGGTTCTGAACTACTGAAAACCTGGATCGTTTTATGTGCATTGTCAGTTGTTGGGTTCAAGAATTTTTGCTGGGATACAAAAAAATTAATTTTAGGGAGCACCACTAGCAACAGCAGCAAAAATGCTATGTTTTGCTCTTAATGCTTGTTTTCCTTATATTTCACTTTCATAAAAAGGATTATCATACCGTATACATAACATATAATGTAAAGAAATATAGATAACACTAAGGTTCTCCTCCCTGATCTTAGTGAATTCCTCCTATTTAGACCCTTTGCTTTCAGTTTTCTTGCTCCCAAAGACTATTAAATCATTTGTCTTTCCTATCTTTTGACTTTGAGTGTACCCGATGAAGGTTTTTCAAGAAAGGCGACATACACACTACATTAGATATCTACGTTTATAAGTACACAACAAAATGTTTGTTTATCTTGATTCAATTAATTTCAATCAGATCCCAAATGGAATCCTTTAATCCAATTTATCCCTCAATATTTATTACAATATACACCTGCTTACTTCTTCATCCATATTACCCCAATCAGGCTGGACACAAAATACAGCGTTTTCAACTACATCAGAGAAAATATACGTCATATTTATAACTGGTATTAATATTGTTGATCATGATCTTTTCCATGTTTAAACTTACGTTTCGCTTACGGATTTCAGTGGCCGTCGTGGTCGTGATCAGTTGTTTTCTCTAGGTATTCCGATCTGGTTTCCTCTACCAATAAACAGACTGCCACGATATAACTGAAATATTGTTGTAAGTGGTGTTTAACACCATATCCCTCACAGATTTCAATCCTGAAAACGACAGAAGAAATAAAAATCCTATTTTCCGTCATATCAAGTCCAATAACTCTGGAACAGCAAAAGGGCTGATTAAAAAAAAATGGCTCCAACATGTGAAAAAAATGTCCAAATTAAACTCACTCCTAAAAAGTTTCTGCTGATAATTTTCAATGTTGTATACATTGAAGTAAATGAAACAAGAAAGAAACTATGAACAGATAAGCAATAAATTGTTAAGAACCTTTTATTGAACACAAATTGGCATGAAAAACATGTAAAACACATACTTATTCTATATCAGTTAAACAATCTTTAGTCTCAATTATTTTGTATAATGGTTTCTCAAGCAATGCAACTGATATAAATGACTTTTTGTGCAAAATATTGGGTTATTGGTAGTTGTAGTTTTTCTTAAAAGCTATATTTTATGAAAAATTATCAATATTTTTGTCCAATCTACCTGATAAAGTTTTTATTATCAAAATAATAACGAATATTTTTACTTAAGACAGCAACATTTTCAAACTTTAAAGATAAGTAGCCATTTGTAAAAAAAATCACATTGATTCTTTGAACGATCGCAAAATAATTGGTTGTAGAAAAAAACATTTTGTCTATTTTTATTGCACTCCTGACATTTTATAATAAAGAAAAAAGGAGAAAATATCACATTTTAAAATGCCAACATTGAACAGTGATGTTACTGTTAACTCATACAATATTTTTTACCTGTTTCAATGAAATATTTGTACAGAAATGACAGTATTTGGAAATTTGTAACAATTTTTGCCATACCACTTCTTTAATACCCAGTTTTAGCAGCAATATTTTTAATTACATTTGAAAATTTTTATCATACCACTCTAATATATTTATAAGATAAATCATAAAGAAATAATTAGAATATTTGTATAGGCTAGAAAAGGCAATTTATTATTAATTATCATTATTTTATCAATGGTACTATTTTATCAGGATATGTTGCACTCCTGACATTGTATTGCCATCAAGAAAAAGAAGACTTATTAACTTAAAAACAATTCACAGGGGAAAAAATCAGTTGGTGATCTTTCAAGCATTAGTTTTACCAAGTTTTAATGATAATTGTTTCTTAAAGTAACATTTTTCTAGTTATTTGTAACTTGTTTACAGCCATACTTCTCAAAAATTCCAACTTATTTTTGAAATATACTATACAAAAACATTTAAAACATGTATTAATCTAAATTAATATTGAAAATAGATGTTTAATGTACAAATACAAGTATTTTTTGGATACTTAGAAAATTGATTATATCAAATTTCAATGACTTTTAAATATTTATGTCAGGAGTGCAACATTTACATGGTCAACCATAAATTATCTATAAGAAAATAGATAAATGCATTTATCATAAACTTTATCAAGTCAATTAATCTCCAATAGCTAATGAACCTAGAAAACATGTTCCCTTGTCAGAGAATGTCTCTAGTATTAATACCTAATAGATATTAAAGCATGAGACCATTTAAAATGAACAAAAATGCTTTATTACATAAAATTAAAAGCACATAAAATGCTATTGGCACTTTTAATTTTTTCAAACATTATTCTAAACTTGACAGAATCTCATTTTATTTAAATCATCCATATAAAAAGCTATAATTTAGACTGTGTAGAAGATCACTTAAAACTAGTTGCACTCCTGACATGAATCAAATGCTTCTGTGAGAGATATTTTATGTATCTCAAACAGGTAAATGGGTTTTATCTGTTCTCTTAGTCAGTCTTTGTTGAAATAGAAAGACAAATGTGATTTTAGTTACATTTAAAAGAAAATATGTCTAAGAAAATATCAAATGTTGCACTCCTGACATTTGAGGGTGCTGCCTTTAATGTGACATTCTTGGCCTTACTACTGATTTTAGTGTATCCTTTAACTATGGTTTTGAAGCAGCAATGATGTATTAAGATTTATTTATACCCCATATCTTTGAAAACTAAAAGACAACATTTCTACAATGTAATTTAGGAAAACTTGCATAAATGTTTGTTGCACTCCTGACTAGGTACATCTTTTTTACAAAGCCATATTTTTATGCAATAATAAATGTGAAGCATGATCTATTGCTATCTTAAAGTATGTCAACATATCAAAGTTTGTGATGAAATAGATTTTGATAACATGTTGTTTGATTTAGCACTGTGGTAGGTTGTTGAAAATTAAGGATTTTTTAAAGTGTCACAAAAAAGTGTTGCACTCCTGACAATTTTGGCATGTTTTTTGGACATATTTTTTTGTTATTCTAGATATCTAACAGATTTTTTGCAGTAACAAACATCAAATCATTACAAATCTTTTGAACTATTTAGATCCAATAAAATCATAAAAATGAGTAAATTAGACAGCTATAGCAGTAGGAGCCATTTATTTTGAAACTGCCCAAAAGTGAAAATCGTCAAAAATGAAAGGGATCCTCCTCTCTTCACCGATAAGCTGCTGATAAAATTTCAAAACATTCTGAGAAACACTACTCAAGTTATCATACGACATAGGGTAAAAATCCTATTTTCCGTCATATCAAGTCCAATAAATCTGGAATGGCAAAAGTGAAAATCATCAAAAATGAAAGGGATCCTCCTCTCTTCACTAGTAAGCTGCTGATAAAATTTCAAAACATTCTGAGAAACACAACTCAAGTTATCGTACGACATAGGATTTGTCTACAGACAGACGGACGGACATGGTGAAACCAGTATACCCCCCTACAACTTCGTTGCGGGAGGTATAAATAACCCAACATTACAAACATTAGTCCATTAAGATTCACTATAATTCTTTTACTCAAGTGGATAATGATGGAGAACATTTAATGGTGGTTCTACCTTTTACCTTGGGTCATAATTCCAACCAGAATACCACAAACAAACACTATTTGGGCCTATAACCCGGGTAATTGAAAGCACCAGCGACTTTCATTAAAATAGGTTTTGACAATTATGGTTATTCTTCAAAATTCACACACACTAAAGATACAAATAATTATAAGGTACAGAAAAAAAACCAATAAATGCAGCTGATTCAATCATTTTAATAAAGAGTTGAATTTTCACCTTGTTACCTTTTCAGCGAACTTTAATGTTATGTAATACTTGTTTAATGTACCATAACTTCGAAACAACATTATTTGATAAGGATTGTCAGTGACTTGCGGCAGATCGGTGTTTTTTCCTGGTACATAGGTTTCCTCCACCAATATAATTGACCGCCATGATATAATTGAGATATTGTTGAAAGTGACGTTAAACACCATGACACTAACCCCTTACCATTACGTATTTTCAGGAAGAAATCACACCACCTGAGATAAGTGATTTGTTAGGTAGCTGTGATGGTGTTTACACCAGAGAACAAGTTAAACAGTTAGAAAAGGTCATATTAGATGCTATACGATTTGACCTTATGGTTCCAACATCACAGTTCTTTCTGGAATATTATGCAGCCTCTTGTATCAATTCTTTTCAAGGATTCCAAGGAGACCAACTGAGGTATATTTTGTAAATATAATATTTCATTCCTATAACAACCGGGTCAAGAAAGGTCAGCTTGCTAAGCTATATTACATGTAGGTCCCCTGTAATGGTGAGTTTTGTATTTTAAATCATCCGATGTTCAAATGTTCACAAATGTTGTCCGAGTTGTCGTGGCCGCGATGGTATGGTAGTTGGATTTACATCTACCTAGACAATCGGTGCATATCACCACTAAAGTTAGTTGTGAGTTTGATTCCCACAAGTGGCGAGGTGTACTGCGGAAGTTCTATGGTTTCCTACCAGTGCTCATGTTCCCTATACTAATTAAACAAACCGCCATGATATAATTGAAATATTATGGAAAGAATGACCAAATGTTGTTAAATAAAAAGCCCAGTACTTTAGATAGAGGAGATGATGTTGTAAAAGGATAACTAGGTATCCAAATAACAATTAAAGTTAATGGACTAAATTTAATTAAAAACAATTCCACCATTATCAACAAAACAAACAATCAACTTTAACTTTAATTGACTGGACACAAAGAGGATGGATAGTAGTTGAACATGTTTCTTCAAGATGTATTTACACGCTAAGATATAGCTGAAATATTGCTAAAGTTGGCATTAAACACCAATCAATCAAATTCAATCAATCAAGATGTATTTACTTCTATATCTGCATGTTTTAAGTTGGGCTTTTGTGAGATTCCTTAAAACTTCACTAAAGCCTGTCCTACAAGTATAAGTCGGTGAAATTTATCAGAAATGTTTGAATATACAAAAGTAATTGGAAGCCGTAAACCGTAGGACAGACACTATAGTGATCAACACAGAAAGGGCAAACATTGATCTATAAAACACTACACATAAAACTAAAGATTAAGCAACTTGAACCACAAAAAAAAATGGGGATGTGTAGGGGAAGCAGTTCCTGCTCCACAGTAGCACCCATCAAGTTTCTCTTGTCATAAACCAGATAACAAGTGATGAATGAAGAAAGGACAGGATTGTGATTATGACAATGGATGTTTGACACATACATTCAGGAAATTTAATGTTCAAATTTTGTCCATATTTGGTCCATTTGATAATAAAACCCATGAACGTTGTTCTTTTCATGTTATTTTCTAAAAGTGGGGGTAGACATTTTCTAGTGGGGCAGTGAGAATCTTGTTATTATTTGCAATATATGCTAGCTAAATTAATTTTATTTCAGACAATCACGTGCCCTTGCTCGTTGTGTACTAGAACTTTCACTTCAAGATTATGACCTTTCGCAACGCCGACCTTCGATGTTGTCTCTTTGTGTTTGGAAGGTAGCTGTAGAAGAAACCCGAAGTGACGACGGAGATTACTTACCACCCGGATTGTTTCATACGTGTGAAGATTTTGAATTTATCTACAAAGAAGTTAAAATATTTTGTGACAATCTTTTACAAAATTTACCAGACGTTTCACGAGTTTGTGAACACTATTATCGTCTCTATGGCATCGAGTGAGTTTGGGGAGACTTCAGTAGAAAATATGTTGTGCTAAAGTTCCAGGTCTTTCATTAAAAAGTGCTATACATTGTGATCATCTGCAACTGTTTATAAATTGAAGTTTGTTTTGTTTTTTGCTGTTCATAATCATTTATACAATACTTTATATATTAGGAAGGTTCAAAGTGTCATTGCAAATAAAAGTAAACATATGTACAAGCAATATGTTGCATTCAATATGTCTGTATGTGTGCTACATTCTACCGTTTCAGTACATATTCATTTGATACAACTATAAGGCTGGTATAAAGAGTTGTATTACTTCCCATTAGAAGAATCTGTTGGGTGGTCCTAATGTTCATTAGTCTGTTATTAACATTTACAGATTGGTTTTTGTTTGAGAGATTTATGTTTTTGTCAACTGGATAAAAATAAAGTCAAAATGTTATCTTCAAATCTGACAATGCTCAAATCATTTGCTGACAATAGAAGGCCAAAACATATTGTAATGGGACTAAATTCAGGCCAGGAATAGAAATTCTTAATATTTTTCACCTTGGGGTTCTTTAAACAAGCTTGCTGCAGCTTCTAAGGAACAACTGTTTGTTAGAAGTGATCCTTGATGTCCAGTAACAAGGTAAACTTGATAGAACACATCAATAGGCCTATCCTAAGGACATTTTTCATATTTGATATGTATATGTTATCTGGATGTGAATTGATTCATGCCGAACATATCAGCCTGCTGAGCCAGAATATGAAGTTTGTTGGCGAGTTAGCGAAGCAAACGAGTCACAAACTTCATATTCTGTCGAGCAGGCCGATATTTTTCAGTATCAATCATATACACATTCAGATGACATATTTATCATCCTTAAATCAACCATAAACACGGATACATCTATATTTGTATTTTCGTGGGAAAAATTACATGATTCAAAATACACTTCCCTAAAACCGTAGTTCATAAGTAGTTTGCAAATTTACCATTCATTTTTACAGGTTTATATAAATGTTAAGATTGTTGCATTTTTCCTTTAATTGTGATATTCATTGTTTTTTTTTTATTACAATTAACATCAAAGTCACCCATTCTCATTAAAGGTTTTGTTTACCAATGCCGTTCCGGTTTAGAAAACATGAACGTCACAACCTTCCTTATGACCTAAAAAATTATGACGTCTCGGCAGAGGTTATCAAGAATTGTGTAAAGTACATTTTTGTAGGACGATGTTTGTTGATATTTCTAACACGACAGTTCCTAATTTGATATATGTTTAAAAAAAATAATGTTAACTAGCTAATGGTGTCGATGAATTTTATTTATCGTTTAAATGTTAGGAGAATTTGGTGATAACTCCTGCTCAGCTCACACAGACTTTGATACAAGTTTTGCTTATGGAGCCAGCAGGTAGATATAGCCGGAGGGAAGGATGATAAGGTTTGAAGTCATGTTCTCTTCATGGATATAACTGAAATATTGCTCCATTGAATTAAACAACAATCAATCAATCAAACTGCTGTTAAAACCGTTATCATTAGAAGTTTCAATTTACAAAATTTGGAATATTTTCAAAGTTTATTTATGTAGTTGACATCCATGG
This sequence comes from Bathymodiolus septemdierum, assembly GCA_963383655.1. Lineage (NCBI taxonomy): Eukaryota > Metazoa > Mollusca > Bivalvia > Mytilida > Modiolidae > Bathymodiolus > Bathymodiolus septemdierum. The sequence goes on from OY726520.1 coordinate 44,929,091, forward strand.
AGATCAGGAAAGGATTAAACTATAAAATAAATATCATTTTAATTATTTATTACTGTTCATATCATTCTAACAATAGGCTTGAAAAGTCTTATTTTATGATTTCAAATGCTTGCTGTCAAGTATAAAATGAGTGACCTTTAATTCATAATGGCTTGCATTATACATTATACTATACTGTGTCATGCAAGTTAAAGTGTGTGATTATGATGGGTTTATATAAACAAAATGGCTAACAATGATTCCACCTTCCTCAGCAGAGTTAACACTTCTTGTTTTTCTATTAACTTTCAGAGGCCGCCGTGATCATATGGTAGTTGGATTTACAACTATCTATGCATCAGTGCCTATCACCACTGATGTTGTGAGTTTGAATCTCGATCAGGGCGAGGTGTAAAACATTATGTGATAAAGTTTGTCAGTGACTTGCGACAGGTCAGTTGTTTTCTCTGGGTCTTCCGATTTCCTCCACCAATAAATTTGACTGCCACGATATAACTGAAATATTGTTGAAAGTGGTGTTAAACACCATCAAGCAAACAAACAAACGAGCATATTAACTTTCAATTCAATATATTGAGTAACTTTGAAATGATAAGCTTTTGTCAGCAGGTTTGAAATATACTAAGTGTAAATAAAAAAACACTTTCATTATAAGCTCCTCCAGATGAGTTTGCTTGAGCTTGGTTTTAAGTTTGAAGTAGTTCAGTACAAGTTCACATTTTCATCTTCTCTGCAACTTACAACCCACAAAAAACTAGATGTTTTGAGATTCAGGTAAAATAACAGTAGAACCACATACAATAAAAATTAGGGTCAAAGTACTTGTCCTTTAGTTTTCGGAAGTATTCAACTAAAAATAGACTGAAACCCGACATATTTTTTTCTCTGATGTTGTAACTGCCAAACAAATATGTTAAATTCTCACTCCTGTAGGTATTACAACTTTCTCCTGTCGCACTCTCTTCTTGTGTCCTGTACCAACCCATTCTATACTATATTATATATTTATACAGAGACCACCCTTCCTACATCTCTCTCTCGCACACACATGGGATCCATGATTTATTTTAAACACACAAACACAGAGGTTTCATGATTTAGTTTACATACACACGCAAACACACATGATATATATATTTACAGTTTAATTGTGAGTTTGCATTTTATGAATACCATGGTATGTTATATATTATACATATACATATCACAATAAATAATTGATGAGTTTATAATTGTTGATAAACATGCCACCACTGCTTGGATCCATTCATATATCCTGGATATACAAGTTCTTCACAAATGACTACTTGGTATATTGGTATGTGCAATTTGGATAGTGCAATATCCCATTTTTGTGTCTGTTAGTTGACTTGCTATTAATATTGGTTAATGATAGTCGTTCCAAGCCTACATGTGTTCCGAGTCATTCATATGGTTGAAAAATTGGTTAATGATGTTGTTTCAAGCCTACAGTGTTCCGAGTCGGTCCATGTGGTTGGCAAATTGGTTAATCCAAGCCTACAGTGTTCCGAATCGGTCCATGTGGTTAACAAATTGGTTAATGATAGTCGTTCCGAGTCGGTCCATGTGGTTGACAAATTGCATATTACTTAGGCCTTGGCCCATGCCCTCACATGACACTGCAATTTCTTTTATTGGGTTTCTTTTTAAGGTGTTCACTAACATAAGTGGAACTTATTGGTGAAGATGAATCATATGAGGAGGAAACTGTTGTAATATGACTGGCTGATACTCTTGGAGTATATGTTTTATCTACAACTTTTAATATTAGATATATTTATTATAAAAGCAGAAAAATTAGATATAAATGATTACATTGTCAAATGTTTCTACATACATCATATGCTTTCTCTGGCTATTTCTTTTATCCTATAGTATTAATGTTTGAAGAAGTTGTGTTTCTGTGAAATGTAGAACAGCAATAAAAGTGATGTTCCTTTATTTGAATTTGTGTCTTTAAGTGTAATGTTGAATAGTCTCTCGTGTTCATTTATATCCATATCATTTCTTACTACAATCTGTTCCGTTACTTTAATTTGTGTCTAAGTGTAATGTTGGATAGTCTCTTGTTCATTTATATCCATATCATTTCTTACTACAAGCTGTTCCGTTACTTTAATTTGTGTCTAAGTGTAATGTTGGATAGTCTCTCTTGTTCATTTATATCCATATCATTTCTTACTAATCATGGTGCCAAATATTCTAGTATCAGTTACTAATCATGATGCCAGATATTCTAATATCAGTTATGCATAATTCCATTGTGAAGACAAAACTTGCCATTATTTGGAGACTAGTTACTAGTCCTATAAGTCTACATAAGTAAAGGTTAGTACATTACGTAATTAGCTCATCAGATATGATGTTTGATATTTTGCAACCAAAAATTCAAAATACAGAGGTACAGTCTAGCCACAAACTTTTTTTCCAGTTGAAATCAAAGTTGGAGAATAATGTAGTCTGATTAAAAATAAGTATAATAAAATTTAGTTTTTTAAAAGTTTGCACAAGTATTTAATTAAATACTTTTTGTATCCTTTTTATCATTTTTTTAGCATAGCTTTTTATCATTAAAAAACATAAACACATATGATCCAACAAGCATTTGATCTTAAATAGATTGAGTAACTAACCATCATCTGATGTTAACTAGATTGAGAGTAACTAACCTTCATCTGATGTTAACTAGATTGAGTAACTAACCTTCATCTGGTGTTAACTAGATTGAGTAACTAACCTTCATCAGATGTTAACTAGATTGAGAGTAACTAACTTTCATCTGATGTTAACTAGATTTAGTAACTAACCTTCATCTGATGTTAACTAGATTGAGAGTAACTAACCTTCATCTGATGTTAACTAGATTGAGAGTAACTAACCTTCATCTGATGTTAACTAGATTTAGTAACTAACCTTCATCTGATATTAACTAGATTGAGAGTAACTAACCTTCATCTGGTGTTAACTAGATTGAGTAACTAACCTTCATCTGATGTTAGCTAGATTGAGTAACTAACCTTCATCTGATGTTAACTAGACTGAGTAACTAACCTTCATGTTAACTAGATTGAGAGTAACTAACCTTCATCTGATGTTAACTAGATTTAGTAACTAACCTTCATCTGATGTTAACTAGATTGAGTAACTAACCTTCATCTGATGTTAACTAAATTGAGAGTAACTAACCTTCATCTGATGTTAACTAGATTTAGTAACTAACCTTCATCTGATGTTAACTAGATTTAGTAACTAACCTTCATCTGATGTTAACTAGATTGAGAGTAACTAACCTTCATCTGATGTTAACTAGATTGAGTAACTAACCTTCATCTGATGTTAACTAGATTGAGAGTAACTAACCTTCATCTGATGTTAACTAGACTGAGAGTAACTAACCTTCATCTGATGTTAACTAGATTGAGTAACTAACCTTCATCTGATGTTAACTAGATTGAGTAACTAACCTTCATGTTAACTAGATTGAGAGTAATTAACCTTCATCTGATGTTAACTAGACTGAGAGTAACTAACCATCTGATGTTAACTAGATTGAGTAACTAACCTTCATCTGATGTTAACTAGATTGAGTATCTAACCTTCATCTGATGTTAACTAGATTGAGAGTAACTAACCTTCATCTGATGTTAACTAGATTGAGTAACTAACCTTCATCTGGTGTTAATTAGATTGAGAGTAACTACCGGGTAACCTTCATCTGATATTAACTAGATTGAGTAACTAACCTTCATCTGATGTTAACTAGATTGAGTAACTAACCTTCATCTGATGTTAACTAGATTTAGTAACTAACCTTCATCTGATGTTAACTAGATTGAGTAACTAACCTTCATCTGATGTTAACTAGATTGAGTAACTAACCTTCATCTGATGTTAACTAGATTGAGAGTAACTAACCTTCATCTGATGTTAACTAGATTGAGAGTAACTAACCTTCATCTGATGTTAACTAGTTTGAGTAACTAACCTTCATCTGATGTTAACTAGATTGAGTAACTAACCTTCATCTGATGTTAACTAGATTGAGTAACTAACCTTCATCTGATGTTAACTAGATTGAGTAACTAACCTTCATGTTAACTAGATTGAGAGTAATTAACCTTCATCTGATGTTAACTAGACTGAGAGTAACTAACCATCTGATGTTAACTAGATTGAGTAACTAACCTTCATCTGATGTTAACTAGATTGAGTATCTAACCTTCATCTGATGTTAACTAGATTGAGAGTAACTAACCTTCATCTGATGTTAACTAGATTGAGTGACTAACCTTCATCTGGTGTTAATTAGATTGAGAGTAACTACCGGGTAACCTTCATCTGATATTAACTAGATTGAGTAACTAACCTTCATCTGATGTTAACTAGATTGAGTAACTAACCTTCATCTGATGTTAACTAGATTTAGTAACTAACCTTCATCTGATGTTAACTAGATTGAGTAACTAACCTTCATCTGATGTTAACTAGATTGAGTAACTAACCTTCATCTGATGTTAACTAGATTGAGAGTAGCTAACCTTCATCTGATGTTAACTAGATTGAGAGTAACTAACCTTCATCTGATGTTAACTAGTTTGAGTAACTAACCTTCATCTGATGTTAACTAAATTGAGTAACTAACCTTCATCTGATGTTAACTAGATTGAGAGTAACTAACCTTCATCTGATGTTAACTAGATTGAGAGTAACTAACCTTCATCTGATGTTAACTAGTTTGAGTAACTAACCTTCATCTGATGTTAACTAAATTGAGTAACTAACCTTCATCTGATGTTAACTAGATTGAGTAACTAACCTTCATCTGATGTTAGCTAGATTGAGAGTAACTAACCTTCATCTTCATTTGGTTTCCAACTATCATCTTCTGCATTATAACAATACCGAGGCCTTTTGTTTTCATCATTATCAAAATTCCACCAGTCAAAATTATATTTTGTCTGAAAAAATAATGTTTATGAGAACATTATATTGCGTTATTGTTGTCTATGTATTTATTGCCTTGGAATTTAAAATAATCCTTGGTGTTCAATATGTAGGAAACAGTGATTAAGCATGGTATATACTTGATAAGTATAGAGAGAAATTGTGTTCAAAGAATGTAAAATCTAAAATACCACCTTCATAGTAGTGTTGATAATGATGTAATTCTATCTTGTTAATAAAACTATAGGTTTGGTTTAGGTTTTAGGTTTAGGTTTATGGTATATAATGCTACTTTCAACAATATTTCAGTTATATCGTGGCGGTCAGTTTTATTGGCGGAGGAAATGGGAGTGCCCGGAGAAAACCACTGACCTGTCGCAATTCACTGACAAACTTTATCACATAATGTTGTATCTAGTACACCTCGCCTGAACGGAATTCAAACTCGCAACTTCAATGGTGATAGGCACTGATTGCACAGGTAGCTGTAAATCCAACTACCATACAATTAGGATAGCCACAAAACTATAGGTTAATGCAGACCTATTGGTATGTAATAATTACATACCCCGGTAGTCTAAAATATGGTCATTTTTTAATATGCTGCCTGGAGATTTGTAATTTCTAAAAAAAAATCATCCTACTTGAATGATAAAAGATTATGTAATATTTCAAAAATAAAATTTTTGATCTGAATAAGTCCACTAAAATAGGACAACAAATATTAAGAAACATGTGGATTCGAACATGTATCAATCATATATCCACAAGAAAATGTAAATGTTTGCTCTCTAACCCATATACATAAATATGTATATAGTCAATAATATATACTGAATATATACCATGTAACTTGGGATTGTTCCTGTTTCATGATCCTCCTCTACAGGTTTCGTCTCTTCCAACTGTTTAAAAAGAGTTTTTGTTTCTTCTGTTAATTTGCCTTCCTGTTCTAATTCTTCTGTAAAAGCTTGTAGTTGCTCTTGATTTGACTCTTTGTAACACACTGTATGGTAAAACAATAGAAGGTCAAAATTATGTGATAGGAAGTCTTGTGGTGACCAAGGATTCTTGTAGTTTATATCAGATATTGTATTACATAATTGAATTTATAACCTGCATCTTCGAGGACATCATCATTTACACAGTTCCTAAATAATGTAATCATTATAATTATGGGCACCCTTAACATATTTTGTCTATATATAATAGTGCCTTTGTATTTGCTTTCCAGAAACACATCGATCGCTAGATTAAGTATACAGTTAAAATTACATGTAATTAGGACCGAATATTGATATACCAGAACCATTTAAGGAATATTTGAAATTTTTTAACAGGTTATACGATATAACTTGGTTTGGGGCAGTTTACGCTTAATAAACCGCTGTATGCTGACCCAAACCAGCTGGTTATAACTAAAATCTGTTCAAAAATTTCAAATATTCCTTATGATTTAATTTTCACAACAAAATTATTGATTCCTCGATTTTAATTACGATTATTTCATGTGACTATTTGAATTTGTCGTTGGCGGATGAACACGTTGGTGACGTCACAATACCAACCCAGGTTATCAAGTATAACCAATATTTTCTCCAAGCGGACCAGCCAATCAGATTGTAGTATTCAAATCAAATTAAATTATTCAGGAATGACTTAATAATTACATTGTGTAACTTTCACCTTGGGTATATATATATATATAAAACAGACCAAACACTGGTGTGAACTGAAAGAGTATCTATCCCTCTACACCGTTAGATTTCACATTTAATTAGTCTATTTTAATGACAAAGAAGAACAGAAGCCCAATATATTAACTACATATACATTGTACCTATATATTTTATAAAATACATTACCTCCTAGGAACATTTCCGTGATTAAACTAAAGTTGGCAAGATTTAACATACAACCCCCAGTACGATCAGCTAACTCATTGTAGAAGCACTTTTGATAAGAATTTCCATTATTGCAATGAACACCATATACCTAAAATAAAAATAAGTATACATGTATATCAATAAATCTTCTCAAAATATATAAAACATACATTGTAAAGGTAGAAAACGTTCATGTAAATTGTACTAGGACTGCTTTGCCACTTCATGTAGGTTTCTCGTCACGATATAGCTGAAATACTGCTAAAGTTCACCTTTAACACCAATCAACCAATCAATCTTGTAGGTTTAGTTAATATTCATGAAAGGATATATAGATGGCAGATATTAAAATGGAAAAAAAAAAAAAAAAATGTTTTATTATTATTATTATTTAGATCTTGAAACCGATCTTTCATTTGTTATATTGTTTCATTTTATGGGTAAGATAAATTTCTGTTGAACGCACTAGAGAATTAACAAAGTAAAGAGGGTAAACTTTTCATGACAAGAAATCTTCCGATTAACTTCAATTTACTATGTGATGTTCATGAGACAAAATAAATATAAAAGTACATGTATTAATACAATGTCTTGTTCAATTTTCTGATTTTACAGGGAGCTGTACCTAATTTATATTAATGTGGAAGAAACAGGTCAAATACCTTAACTCCCATTCCTTTAAGTATGTCCAATTCTAAATGCCAGTTAATCTTCTGATCTGTGTATGACGGAGGGTGGGGCTCACAGTCTCCAATGATTACCAAAGCCTTCGCGGACTCCTCGGACCAATCCAATTGTTTCGCCTTATACAACACCCATTCGTAACACTTAAAATAAAAAATAAAATTATATTTTACCATAGTACTGGAATGAATTGGCGTTTTTACATTCTCCAAAACTGCTGGCATTTGAAATTTCAATATATTACAGGATTTGAGACGTTTGGATATCGTTTACACATTTTCAATATATCAAACATCCCTTGTTGATCGCACTGTCTTACAAGTCAATCATCAAAAACTTTATATGTTCATTTGTATATTCCAAAGACATGCACGTTATAAGTATTGCATGAATTAGTTTTTGTATATACAACATAAATGCAGAAAGGTGTTATAAAGTAAATTTAACCTATATATAGTTCTACTCATTCAACAAGATGGATAAAAGGTGTGATTTTTTTTTTGTCATTTAAATTTTGAATAAAAAAGGCCGTCTATATGTATATGTGAACCAAAATTTATGACTGAAAAAGATTCCTCTGGGTAAATATTTCTTTGAAATAGATTCTGGAAGAACAATAAGAAATCTAAATGGAAAGTATACTAGTATATATACCTCGGGTGCATCTCCTCCACCAGTCGATGGTGAGTTTTTAGCAAAGTCGACCAGCTGTTGTACGTCAGATGTCAAATCCTGGATTTTGATGACGTAATTTGAATGATCACAGTAGTCGCCATGAGCAATGATTCCAATTCTTATATTTGGTATATCTCTTATCAATTTTTGACATGTTTCACGTAAATTCTTCCGCACCTACAACATTATAAATGCATTTATCTTTCATTTACAAAAACTTAGTTCTTCCTAATGGATAAAGAGGTCGTCGTGGTCGTGATCGTATGGTAGGTGTATTTACAACTACATGTGCAATCAGTGCCTATCACCACTGAAGTGGTGAGTTCAAATCCCGTTCATGTGAGGTGTACTCGATACAACATTATGTGATAAAGTTTATCAATGATTTGCTACAGGTCGGTTGTTTTCTCCGGGTACTCCGGTTTCCTCTACCAATAAAACTCGCCGCCAAGATATAACTGAAATATTGTTGAAAGTGGTGTAAAACACCATAGCTCTAACTCTAATGGATTGTTATATGGTGTCGTCAGAAATGTGCAACAACAGAGGCTTAGATTGTTAAATTTGCAGATCATATGATGCAAAAGAAAGCCTACAAAATTTGTTAGATCAGCAAGCTTACATTTATAAATGCCCTGTTACATAAAAAAAAATCCGGGAGTACCACTACTTGTGTACGTAATTATAGTTAGCCGTGATGATTTGTTCATAAACCAAGGTTTGTCGACTGTGGCTGTTCTCGGGACTACATTTTATTTTGATAAGAAAGCACTAAAACCAACATTCACACTAACGTATTATAGCTAAACGAGAACCTCTGATTGGTCAATATTCCGATGAAAATACAGTCAAACCTGTATATACCGGACACTCGGGGGAACGTGAAAATACAGTCAAACCTGTATATACCGGGCACTCAGGGGAACGTGAAAAATACAGTCAAACCTGTATATACCGGACACTCAGGGGAACGTGAAAATACAGTCAAACCTGTATATACCGGACACTCAGGGGAACGTGAAAATGTGCACTTTATATACAGTTTAAAATTATGCATATTCATTAATAGGAAAAATGGGGCTGTGATTTGCTTAGAGGTACCCTTTACGTCAGGTTTCTCTGTGGGGCTGTGATTTGTTTAGAGGTACCCTTTACGTCAGGTTTCTCTGTGGGGCTGTGATTTGTTTAGAGGTACCCTTTACGTCAGGTTTCTCTGTGGGGCTGTGATTTGTTTAGAGGTACCCTTTACGTCAGGTTTCTCTGTGGGGCTGTGATTTGTTTAGAGGTACCCTTTACGTCAGGTTTCTCTGTGGGGCTGTGATTTGCTTAGAGGTACCCTTTACGTCAGGTTTCTCTGTATCTTAAAAACATAGATAGATCTTACGAGGAGACAATGTGTGTTTTTTAAAAGACTAAATACTAACTTGTACAAGATAAGAATTCATACTTCCAGTCGTATCAAAAGAAAATACGACTTCAACATTCTTTCCTTCAGTTTGAAAACTAGAAAGAACAGCATCTTTTAAATCCTCATCCACTACGTTTTGTTCGTCCTTTCCGTCATCTGTGTCTGATGAAACTGAAAAAATATCAGAATTCGTGAGATCAATAATGAGCTAAACAAGATTATATATTTGTTGTATCTTTTGTTTTATTTGATTTATCTGTGACGTCCCATATGGGGTCAAGTCAGGGTTCATATTTTCAACCGACCAATCGGCATGAGTCTACAAATTCTTGAGTTATTTAAATTGAACACAAGCTTAAAGTTGGTCAGTAAATTTAACTGTCTTGCGGAGTATTGAACAGTAAACGATGAATGAAAGTTCAACTGACATGTATATCGTTGTGTTGTCAAAAAAGATCTAAATATACAACAGACACATTAATTATTAGTATTTTTTTTCGCTCGACAAGGATTATCAGATCCATATCAGATGAGCTCGAAGAGCGAATCTGATATGGACCTGATAATCCTTGTCGAGCGAAAAAAAATACTAATAATTTTTTTATCAGTAATTTCACAATTTTAGCACAGCTTTGTGATTTTTGTTGTTGTGTTTTGACTTTTTTTTTAAATACTAATAACTTTTTTATCGGTAATTTCACAATTTCAACACAGCTTTGTGATTTTTTTTGTTGTGCTTTGATCTTTTTTTTTTAATAAAAGGTTTAGTGACGTCACGTTATACCGAGTCGGTGGTCAACTGAACGTTGTTACTAAATTTATCGGGTAGTAAAGATCAAAGGAAACTGTAACAAATGACCGATAAATCTAATTCTAATTAGATTAGATCAATGAGAAAGAGGTCTTATAGCATGCAATTATCAGAAAGAGGTCTTGTAGCATACAATTATCAGAAAGAGGTCTTGTAGCATACAATTATCAGAAAGAGGTCTTGTAGCATACAATTATCAGAAAGAGGTCTTGTAGCATACAATTATCAGAAAGAGGTCTTGTAGCATACAATTATCAGAAAGAGGTCTTGTGGCATACCATTATCAGAAAGAGGTCTTGTGGCATACCATTATCAGAAAGAGGTCTTGTAGCATACAATTATAACAAAGAGGTCTTGTAGCATATAATTATCAGAAAGGAATGATTGAGATCCCATTAAACAATGTAACGCCGCCATATATGTGTGTCTGTTCCAAGCCAGGACCTAAATTCCCAATGCTATGTATCGTGGTCTCCTTTTGAGTTCAATTGTTTGAGGCGCGGGGTAATTATCGCTTTGTTGATATTGGTCAATTTAATGGCATACACGGTTTAAACTTTTTTTCATAATGCCATTATTAATGGATCGACGCTGTTCAATTCCCACCAATATATCAATAAAAACATGTATATACAAGTTGAATTTTCTTACTGAACATATACTCACCAGAATCCTTTTTGGCGGCAAAACAAACTTCTACGACACTTTCCTCTCCGATACCTGTTTCAAAGATTGGCGTGTTCCCCGGGCGATAAATAGTTCCTGAATGCTTGAAATGCTGCAATATGATAAACTTTCACTATTAAAGCATAATTAGGTACAATATATTTTTGTATTTTTAGAATGTGTGGATTACATGTCCATACGTTAATGAGGGGACACGGAGGTCTAGTGGTTGACGCAGTCTATCGTTTTCAATTTCCAAATTCCAATCGCATATTACATTGTATGTACGTAGTAGCGCACCGTTCAAGGTGATTGATATATGTACTTGACTTGTACCTTGAGTGAAAAAACTTTCCTGTCAATGGTATCGCTCGGCGATTTTCGTCGACTTCCACATTATTACTGGAAATTTGCTTAAATAGTTGTAAAGTAGACATTCAATTACTCACACGATAAGCGATACAATATACAAACATTCAATCAACCAACCAACCATACAATCACAAAACATTCATTCATTCATTCATTCATTCATTCATTCATTCATTCATTCATTCAATCAATCAATCATACGATAAGCAGACGTTCATTAAATAGATAATATAAAGCCTATGAAGTACAAACATTTATACTCCGACTTTACTGTGTTGTATATCTGAAAGTAAAGTGCTAAGTAAAAGGGGACTTATTTTGAAGTTAATGTAATGGTTTCACTAAGTACGATAAATATATTTTGCCAACAAGAAAGATGGGAGAATATTAAAGATTCTAATGCAGAAATATGCTTTTCACGTGTCAAATTTCTTGAATATCTGAATACGTTTCACGAATTGAAAATTATACTATTTTTCTACTGCAGCAGTCTCCCAACCGAACACGTTCTTAAAATCTAGCAAGGGATCAATCGATTAAAAAAGTTCCAAATTGTAAAAAAAGAAAAAAAAAAGAAACAAATAAAACTCCGATTCTGTTAAGTGGCTACCATGCTAGGATCATTTTTTTGTATTTAAGAATTTGATTGGTCAGTATATAGCAACGGTGGCCATTTTGAAAGATGAATATATTGACTGCACAATAGGAGTTACATATCTCACATATGCTTAGGTTTTTTTAAATATCTGTATGAGAAACGTGTCTGGCAAGTTCACGAGTCGAAGAAAGAAAGAAAATACGAAAGACATTATAATAAAAAACAAAAAACAAAGAAACGAGAAAAAAAGAAGTCATCAAACGTTTTCTTACTAGTGATCACTTAAAATAATAATAATAATAGAAAAAAAACATGATTTGTTTCATACCTTGACCTTCTTTGGTGATACAATATCAAGACATTCCACGGCTGATTTAAGGTCGTTTAACGTACTGGTATTTTGTACATCTACTGGAGCGGATCCACCCTCTAATACTCTGGCATAAATTTTTATATCTTTCGGAACAACAATCTGTCAATTGAAACATAAAATAGAATAAGATATGTTTTTTTTTCAACTAAGGTAGCTCAGCAGAAGGGCATACAAAATTAAAAACATGTGACAAAATCACCTACGTACAAAACACAAAGGCGAGTATGGTAATTTAATAACTATTTTAACTCTTAAAATTCAATTATTTTCGTTATTTCATTCTTTTCATAAATATAAATCAGCAGGTCAAGTTACCCTTATTGTTGCCTCTTGATAGCCACCAGTCCCGCACCGTCTTGACCGAGTGACGTCACATGCGCGTGAGGATCCCATTAAATAAATATCACATAAAAATAAACATGCAGTGGATTTGTATTTTTACATATCACATATATGTATATTTGTATGGGATTTATATGCATACAGGAGGCGAGGCTTTATTAATGTATGCCTTGTCTTATTTTTACTTTTTCTAAAAATTGTTGGGTATTTAAATCATTTCAATAGAAAAATAGTAGCTCTGCTCGTCTAATAAAATTACATTTTAATACATCTTGGCATTTGACCAATTCGTCCTAATACATGTTAACATAATACATGTAGTCAGATTAATTACAAACACAAATAGTTGATGTATGTAAAATTATAAATGCTTATACTATTTCTGTCCAACATTGAAAAACATGAAAACGCAATAGTTTATTTGATCTAGTTTTTCCATATGATTATTTACGATCAAGACACACACTTTACCCAATACATAATGTGTTTAATGAGAGGGTTAGTTATTGCTGTTTAACTTCAAATGAGTTATTTCTTTTTAGCTATATCATGGCGAGAATAAGTTACATTCGATAAGATGAAAATTTGGTCAGCTTTGTACTAGACCAACACGCTTAGTATGATTTTTATAGTGCTGGCTCACTGAAACAAGTCAGCGAGTAGACATGTCGCTCCACTCGGACACATTAACCTGATTCCGAGCCAACCAGTCTTTGTTCGTACACCTTAATACTGTGTCACAGGTGCATGGGGCATGGATTTCGTTTCCTCCTCCTCCCTTTTCTCTACTACCCCCCTTTTTTCAAAATTTTCATATAAATCATTCCTTTTTCAAAAATTTCATAATCATTCGTTTTTCTTCATTTGACAATATCAGTAGACGTCATGAATAATACGTGTATTCTGTGTGATTTATATGAAAATTTTGAAAAAGGGGGGGGGGCAGTAAAGAAAAGGGGGGAGGAGTAAACGAAATCCATGCCCTATGCGCCTGTGTACTGTGTGCGTAGATGACAAGCAGCAAATACCAATTTTATAATCTCGAACCTATCATCTATCACACTCTTAGGAGAGCACGCTAACCATTACACAACCGATGTCGTTTCATTGTATATCCAATAAGATAGTATGCAGATATCTCGAAGAAGAAAAAAAGAGAATATAAATGCATGTATAAATTTGTCTGAATTTTCCTTATCATGTCAATATCTTATACGTACGTCTGCTTTTAAAATAGTCTCGGGACGAATTCCAAGATATCCGATTGTCTTCGACTTATCCAGAAATTTCCCTTGATACTTCATCCGTATCCTTGTCGATGGTATACCTTCTTCATTTCCTATTTGCTCGTTTATATTCCGTACACAATCTGTTGGAAGTAGTTTAAGAACCGATGTTCTACCCGTTGGTAATTTGACGTATACGTCCACAATTGGAGATGCCATATTTTGTTTTATTAAAATGACGTTAATCTTTAGGATTTCCGGTTTTGTTTTAAATTCCACAAGATTGTTGTAGTTGTTATATAGTTACTACAATATCATTTTTATTTTTATCAACCAATCAAAAAATCCATATTTAAAGATCAGAATTATTTGTTCTATTTTTAGATTATTAGACGATTTTCGTGTTGAGCGAGTAGAGGTGGATCAAACGAGTCGGTTAATACAATGTAAAAATCTTTGCTTTTGCATAATTAACTTTATTAATTTATGCTCTGTTATACCCTTTATAGGGTTGACAGCATAAAACAAACATACAATACAATACAATACAATACAATACAATATTTTTTATTCCAATTAGGGTCCCTCAAGGGGCAATAACAAATATACATTCATAATTATATCAACAGTTACAACAATACAGAATGGAGATATATGTTTTTAAACAAGACAATTCTAACTATTTAAATGATATATGTTACAAAAAATATATAAATAAATAAATAGGCCGTGTTCGGCAGCACGACCCGATGAGAGGCAATGAGTAATGTATAGTTGCAGTGTATCATATGGTTGAAGAATGGACTACATGAATGCGATTACTTGGCTGGAGGAGACACCAGGGGACGATGCTTAAGAATTGTGCTTTGATTCTCCCCGTGTCTGATCCAGCAAAGCAAGCGGTTCAAGTAGTAAAACATCATGTGTTTGATGAAAGGACTGTGATTACTTAGCTGGAGGAGACACCAGGGGACGGTGCTTAAGAATCGCATTTCGATTCTCCCCGTGTCTGATCCAGGAAAGCAAGCAGTTCGAGTAATAAACTAAATTGGGAATAAATAGATGTATCGTTTATCTGCAACAGACACCAAGGGACAGTGCTTCAGGAAATGTATTGCATCTACTAATATTAGCAATGAGCATTCCTCCTCGTGTCTAGTACAGACAAACAATAATATATTTTAGACATTAATATGTAGATTTGTTAATAAAATTGAAGCAGTGTTATTCAGTTATTTAAATTATCTGCAGTATTTATAAATAAAGTGACACAACTCTTTTAAGATTGATACATCTTCACAGGTCATTAACCAGTAAAAATTTTCTCGAGGATTTAATTGTAGAAAATTGTTACACGATTGAGATATTGTTTTGAACAGCTGTTGTCGCTCCTCTCTAAATTTGCTGCAGCAAAGTAGAAAATGAATTTCATCTTCTACCTCTCCCGAGTCGCACTGCTCACACAACCTTTGGTGTGGAGGGATACCCTGGTATCTACCAGTCTCAATATGTAGACGATGTGCTGAGATTCTTAGTTTAGTTAAGCATCTCCTATGCTCAAAATTACCGATAACAGATAGATAATTTTCAAACCCAAAATGTACTTTGAATGTGGTGTAAGTGCGAAGCTTCTGAGTATTGTTTCATCTGATTTTTCCATAGTTCCAAAAAGCCCTCTTTGATTTGTCTATTGAGGCTGTTTTTTGAAATTTTCTTTCCTTTCAATTGACTAATTGTTGGAAAATGTTGAAGTATACGTTGGAGAGATCCGTACCATGATGATTTGTTTTGATTATATAGTTGTTTTGATTGTTCATAAGCATTTTGTAGTAAAGGAAATTTTTCTAGATATTTAAGTCGGTTCCAATAGTGGAAAATACTTTTTATAATATCGTAATAGAGTGGGAAACGACCAAGTTCTGACAAAACAGCAAAGTTGGTGGTTTTTTTATGAACACCTAAAATAAATTTACAAAATTTAGTATGTAATTTTTCACCAATGAGATTTGAGTAAATTCTGTCCTGAGATACAGTTCCATTTCTAAATCTAGCTGTATTTGAGTTAAAAGTGCCCCATATTTCACAGCCATAAAGTACAATGGGCTTGATTGTGTGATCAAATATATGTATACTAGTTTTTGGTTTTGGGTTTAGTGAGAGAAAATCTTTCTGAAGTTTAAAATATGCTTTCAAACTTTTCTTATAAAGTTCATCTTGAGCATAGGAGAAAGTCCTAGAAGCACTAAAATACACACCTACGTATTTGCAGTGTTGTACACATTCAAGTTCACATGCTGTGTACTTAAATTTATGACGTAGGTGCCTGCCCGCCTTGTTGAAGACCAATATTTTGGTTTTAGTTGGGTTAACAGTCAAACACCAATCATTACAATAACTATCAAGGATATCAAGTTTTGCTTGGAGGCCTTCTGCAGTAGAAGATAACAGAATTATATCATCTGCATACATAAGGGCAGTGGATAGGCTTATCATTTAATTGTATCGGATCTGGGCAGTTCCTGATGTAATCTGGGAAATCATTTATAAATATCTTAAATAAGTTGGGGCTTAGATTGTCGCTTTGTTTTACCCCAACTTTAATAGGAAAGAAATCTGTTATACCATTTGAAACTTTAACACAAGATTTGCTAATTTCATACATTCTACTTATTATATTATAGAATAGGGAGCCTACCCCAGCGTGTAGTAATTTGATTTTGATACCGGTGTGAATGACAGTGTCAAATGCCTTTTGAAAATCTACAAAGCAGGCAAACACTCTACCATCTTTAGAGTTACAATATGTATCAATTATACATTTCAATATAAACAAGTGATCAGTTGTTCTGGCTTTCCTTGTAAATCCAACCTGACATGTATCAATAATTTGATGTTTTTCTAAAAACATATCTAGTCTGTTATCTAGGATAGAATTGAAGAGTTTTCCTAGTGCACTTGTAACTGAAATACCCCTATAATTGTTAGGATCCGAGATGTCACCTGCTTTATGCATAGGTGTAATATATCCAACAGCCCAATTTGTTGGATAATTTCCACTGAATAGACAAGAGTTGAAGAGTTTTTCGATGCTGGGCAATAATTCATTTTGAGCACATTTCAACATATTAGTGGAAATGTTATCTAGTCCAGGAGATTTTCCACATTTTAACTTAGAAATGGCCTTTGAAATTTCAGCTTTACTGATGTGCATGTCCAGCTCATTAAAAGTTGTTTGTTTTTCTAACATGTCAAGCTGGATCTCAAGGTTTTTCAACCGCTCTTTAAATTCATCCTTCACTTGATTCAATTTTTCAAAGTGAGACACCCAGGAGGGTGGGTCAACAACAGAGCCCCTCTGATCTTTCTCTTTCTGTTGTCTAAGGTCATTTATAAGATTCCAATAGAGTTTTGGATTATTATCATATAGTGAGTCAAGTTGATTGATTAAAGTTTGTTTATATTGTCTATGCTTAAATTTTCGCAATTTGTTATATTCTCTCCGAAGTTTGTAATAATGGTTTTTGACATAATTGTTTCGAGGAAATTTTGAATAAATTTTACCATAATTAATCAAATTCAATCTAGATTTTTTCAAGTCTTTATCAAACCATTTTTTGGTTTTTGGGGAATCTTTTTTATATACCTTGCATCTGTTTAAAGAGGATTTTGCTGCAGAAAATAGAATTTCAGAGAGCTCTCCTGCCGCACCACCCACTGAAATCTCTGTTCCTTCAATAGTAATTGAATTGAAATTTTTGAGTTTACTTTGTATTTCTGTGGAGCACAATGCAAACCGGAATTTTTCAGATGATTCTTCAGACCAAATAAAATTTGGAGATATGGGCTGTACAAATGTGTTATCGGTTTTTTGTTGGGATACATATTTAGCTGACATTGTCCATTCCAGCTTGCAGTGTGCATCAGAAAGAGTGGGAATAAAGTTGGTTACTTTAAAATATAGAACTTGGTTCAGGATACCCTCCGACACCATAACGTAATCCACCACACTGGCTCCATTTGGAGTATAACATGTGTAGTGGCCAAGCATATCCCCAAGGACCCGACCATTGAGGACCCTGATTTGGTGACTTATACATAGATCAAGTAGGTTTTTGCCTCGAGTATCAAGTGTTATATCTGGACTACTTCTTTTCAGCAAATTTCTGTCAATGGGATAGTTGTATGTAGGAGAGTAACTATTGTCATCATTTACTATAAAATCTGGCTCTGAAGCAGTTCTAGCATTAAAATCTCCACAAAGGAGTATGTTACCTGACATTTTATAGGTACTTATGTCTTTTTCAATACAATCAAGAATAACCATGTCAAGTCCTTGGGTATATGCCGAGCCACTAAGTGGGTAATACACTAAGCATATATACAAGTCATCTGAAAAACCAAAAAAATCTCTTCTAATTTAACCCATTGAAATTCAGGGCTTGTATTTTTTAAGATTCTTACATATGGTTTAATTTCATTTTTCCTTAAAATAGCTAATCCACCAAAGTGACGGTTATTTTTCTTTGATATAGACCTGCATATCCCATGGTAATGAAAAGGGCCAATGGTGTGAATATCTGTATTGTATCCGACATGTGTTTCTGCCAGGAAAACAAGATCATATTTTTCTATCTCTTTCAAAAAAATGGGGTCAGATGTTTTGTCATTGCTCTTGGACTTTAAACCTCCAGTGTTTCAAAAACACATTTTAATTGAGGTGTTTATACTGGTTTTTATTGTCATTTTTCAAATAAAAATAAAATAAAATATGTATTTGATGACAAATGTAAAATATAGTAAATAGGGGTGGAGTCGAAATTAAAAAAAAACAAAAATAAAAATTATCGAAAGAGATTCCTTCAGTTCCGCTAAACAATTGTTCAATAATTATTATTAATTCTTTTCAATAATATGAAAAGTGAAAAGTAGCAAATATGAAATTATCTGAAAATTTGTGATATTTGTTTATTACAATAGCAAAATATGCATGAATCAATCATTGTGCCTTTCACGGATAATTCTGGTATTGTCTACGGCCTCTTCGTCCTGGTGATTTGCTTCTGGAACGGCGCGGTGGCGGTGGTATGTCCAAAGCAATATGGATGGCTCTTTTGATATTCCCTGCGAGTAGATGAATTCCATCTGGCTGCAAGAGATCCTTGTTTGGAATTCCATTCACTAACATATTAGGATGCTCTGTGAAGAAGATGTTATCTACTCCTAAAAATTTCTGCCTTAGTAGAACATTAATGATTTGAGCAGAAGTTGAGTTATTTAGTGTATCGCATCTGGGCGTCGTGAAAGAAATTACCACTTTAACCAGGGGCCATTTTGCACAAATAGTTGTAACAAGCTCAAATAGGTCATTCACACATTGTTGTGGATTTTTCTTCTTCAAGTCATTAGTAAGTGAGTGAAGCACAAGTACTGTTGGTTGAATAACTACTGTTTGCAGGTAGATACTTGTATCTTTCATTGTGTATTGAATTGTTTTTTGTACATTAGCCACAGTAGTTAACTTGTCAGCTTTTATGCCTTCAATGTTAGATGTTCCTATTAGTAGGACTGAAGGTTGCTGTATTTTAGTGGGAGGTTGTAGATTTGTTGGTGCCCTTAATTCTTCATGTATTGATGAAGCCATGCTTGTTTTTAGTTGAATTATTTCATCTTTCGAGATGTTCAACTTTGTCGTTATGTCTTTAATAGTTTGCGTTAGAGATTCATTTTCTGCCATTTTGTATTTTAGTTGGTTTTGTAAATAGTCATGGTCTTCATTCTTTTCTGCTATGCATCTCCATGTTGTTCTTGTGCTTCAGACAAAAGTTTCCTCTCATGTGTTAAAGTTTGTTCATGTAGTTCTTCACGAAGCAGTAAATTAGCTTTAACTGTGTGAAGCTGCTGTTCCAAAGATTTGTTTTCGTCCTTTATGTTGCGCAGTTTAGTTTCAAGAGATGATATAGTGTCGGATGTTTTCATCTTTTCAGTTGAACTATCATTAGGCATGGACAAGGACTTTATGTGACCTATGATTTCATTTTTATTGTTGGTAGTTGCCTGTTCAAGCTTGAAAAGTGCATTTACGAATGCATTTTCCAGCCTGTCAATGTCTGATCGATTGACTAGATTATTGTTCATGTCACATTGCACTTCATCAGATATTTTGTCAGAAATTTTCTTTACATGTGTATTATCTTGTGAGTTCACTTTCTGTATATTAGCCTGAGTAGAGTCTAGGATAACATTATGTTCTTTATTTGGTGGTAATTTTAGGCAAGTTTGTTCGGATTCAACAGAAGTTTGAACTTCAACACCTGTTTCCGAGTTACCCCTGGACTGAGGCTCATAACTAGGGCTAACTGTTGTAGGCTGTGAACCTATGACAGGCAGGGGGCCTGACAAATGATGCATAATTGACAACAGGGCAGGGAAATCTTTGGTTGCAAATTCATGGTAATGGTTACCCTGTGCTTGAATGAGGCCTGATTTAACAAAAAATGTAATCTTGTACTGTCTTTCATCATTGGCATTTTTCACGTCAATAATTATGGATTGTAATTTTTGTCCAGGTGATATTGTTTGGGGATTGTCCACCCAAGATACCATTTTATCGTTCTGTTTGCCCAATAATTCATAATAGTAAAGATTTAATATCTTGATCCATGGTACAATTCTTTCATGAAAGGTACGAAATGCAACCATTCTAGCCCCCGATTCATAATTGGATGGGTCTAATTTTTCATACAAACAACGATTTGCCTTGTCGGTACTGGGGTCAACAAGTTTTGTCGGCATGCAATCTAACGAGTAGTGTTGTTCGATTGCGTTATTTTGTAAAATGGACTGTATTTCTGGATTTTCAAAGTTTATAGACATTGTATCGAAGCTTTTCTCAACACGTGGATACTTGAAAACTTATTTAACCAGGTTAACTTCCCTGGAAAACACAATTTTCCTTTCTCAATTTTCAGAACATGTGTTCATACCGTAACCGGATGTATAAACAAACATGGATATATATACATATACAAATCAATCAAACATAATAATTATGCAGCTACACATGTATATTGAGTCCACTCTCCTCAGTGCTAATGACTTTTGAATGAAAGGTGCAGCAAGTTACATAAGACACGAAGAAGATAAAAAAAAAATCGAGATTTTGAATATGATTATTTCCCATCGATTTTGTGTATAAATTTTCAATCTGGGTGAAAAATTCCTTTCTTAATAATTCTTTTTTTCGGCAAGTGTTCCTCGTCTTCAATTACATTTAGGTGACATTGCCTACAAATTCGTTGTTCTCTATTTATTTTTTTATTATATCTGCCTCTTTCAATTTCTAAAACATGATCACTTATTCTCATTTTCACAATTAATTTTCTATTTTCAAGGTTTGAATTTTCAATAAAAGGTTCTATAATATAATTTGCCTTTATTTTGCTGCATAGAAAAAGTTTATTGTTGATTTTAAAAGACCTCAATTTCTCGAAAAACATGTCTTCATAGTTTTCTAGTAATGTTTTTTTTCAAAGATTTTGTGAGATGCCATTTCTCCTTGTTAAAATCAGTAGCCTCTATATTTTGTTCAGTTATTTCGTTTGTGCTTAATATATTCTCTGCAAAGGTACACCAGGAATATGTCCCATTTAAATGTAATGTTTTTGAGAGGCTATATGCATCCAATAATAAAGGATTATTATCCTTGTTTGAAATTCTAGCCATATACTTCAAGACTTGAACCATATCTCTCTTATGATCATATTTTTTGTGACCATAGAGGAAACGAAAAAATATATATAAAAGCTACCGTTCCGCAACTACGATATATTCCTTAACATAAAACATGTATGTTTGTAACACACATCGAAGAGATCGCACGCATGTTCTTTGGCCATTGTACTACTACGGTTTTGTACTGTGTATTTACTATTCCTCCCCTACACCGAGTGGTTTTCATAGTACAGAAATAGAAAATAGTTTCTCCAATGATCCTTCAGGTGAGATTCAACATCTTCTGGCGGGCGGTCAAATGTACGACTGGGGACGGGACGTAAATGTGTGCCTCGTATTTCGACAGTTGTACATCAAGGAAAACTTGATACAACTCCTGGTGTATGTACTGTGTACATACGTTTGTTAGCAGTGGGTGCACGTTGTTGGTGCAATCTATATCAAATTGGGTTTTCATTTTAGTAACACTAATACTAATAATACTAATAAGAAGAGATATTCTTCCGTAAATGGCCGTTTTCGGGTGAAGACGACCGAGGTAAGAAGAGCCCACGTGCACTCGTCTTTACTCGTTGTGACATCCAATCAGAACGCCTCTAACAAGAAAAAAAATCGTTTAAATATATACCCTAAGCCGGGAATGTCACATTATATACCCTGTCTGATAGCTGAATAACAGATATATTACGGAATTAACCATTGGAGTTTTTTTTCAAATGCAGACTCCAACCGTATTAAATATATTTGTGTCTTTTATTTTATTTTTTTTTCCGTATTTCTAGATGTCCTTTTCCGTACCTTTGACGTCATTCTTCAATGACGTCAAAATATGTGTCACGTCATATTTCAGGTATGGGGTTTCTCATGAAGGAAAATACTGTACTTTCAACAAAATATTAGTGAGAAAAGCTCAAATATCAGTAGAAAGCTCCTTAGTTTACCAATCGGTGTCACAAAAGTCAATTTTATGTGATGTGTATTTCATAACGCTCAATTTTATGATATTGATCTGATAATTTATGCAAATTAGTTACTGATCAATGGCGGGGGTCTCTAGGAGTTCGCGATAGTGAAAGTTGTTAGTTTACGGAAGAAATAGGTACTTACATGCGTTGTTGGGAAAGCCCGGGTGATCTTCCACTCGTGATAGAAATTTTTGTTTCTTTTCGCTCGTTTCGCTGCGCTCCACTTGCGAAAAGACATAAAATTTATATCACTCGTGGAAGATCACCCGGTCTTTCCCAAGAACGTATGTAAGAACCTATTATGGATGAACATGTACATGAGAGACTATCCAATGTTGTACTTAGTCACAAAATGAAGTAGGGGAACAGTGTTTTTATTTCTGTTCCACATTTCACAGTAGGGACTTCATCAATGAGAATAGCCCATATCAACACTTAGTCACAAATGAAGTAGAGGAACAGTGTTTTTATTTCTGTTCCACATTTCACAGTAGGGTCTTCAACAATGAGAATAGCCCATACCAACACTTAGTTACAAAATGAAGTAGAGGAACAGTGTTTTTATTTCTGTTCCACATTTCACAGTAGGGACTTCAACAATGAGAATAGCCTATACCAACACTTAGTCACAAAATGAAGTAGCCGAACAGTGTTTTTATTTCTGTTCCACATTTCACAGTAGGGACTTCATCAATGAGAATAGCCCATATCAACACTTAGTCACAAATGAAGTAGAGGAACAGTGTTTTTATTTCTGTTCCACATTTCACAGTAGGGTCTTCAACAATGAGAATAGCCCATACCAACACTTAGTTACAAAATGAAGTAGAGGAACAGTGTTTTTATTTCTGTTCCACATTTCACAGTAAGGACTTCAACAATGAGAATAGCCTATACCAACACTTAGTCACAAAATGAAGTAGACGAACAGTGTTTTTTATTTCTGTTCCACATTTCACAGTAGGGACTTCATCAATGAGAATAGCCCATATCAACACTTAGTCACAAAATGAAGTAGAGGAACAGTGTTTTTATTTCTGTTCCACATTTCACAGTAGGGTCTTCAACAATGAGAATAGCCCATATCAACACTTAGTCACACATGAAGTAGAGGAACAGTGTTTTTATTTCTGTTCCACATTTCACAGTAGGGTCTTCAACAATGAAAATAGCTCATACCAACAGTTAGTTACAAAATGAAGTAGAGGAACAGTGTTTTTATTTCTGTTCCACATTTCACAGTAGGGTCTTCAACAATGAGAATAGCTCATACCAACAGTTAGTCACAAAATGAAGTAGAGGAACAGTGTTTTTATTTCTGTTCCACATTTCACAGTAGGGACTTCAACAATGAGAATAGCCCATACCAACACTTAGTCACAAAATGAAGTAGAAGAACAGTGTTTTTATTTCTGTTCCACATTACACTGTAGGGACTTCATCAATGAGAATAGCCCATATCAACACTTAGTCACAAAATGAAGTAGAGGAACAGTGTTTTTATTTCTGTTCCACATTTCACAGTAGGGACTTCATCAATGAGAATAGCCCATATCAACACTTAGTCACAAAATGAAGTAGAGGAACAGTGTTTTTATTTCTGTTCCACATTTCACAGTAGGGTCTTCAACAATGAGAATAGCTCATACCAACAGTTAGTTACA
Organism: Bathymodiolus septemdierum; assembly: GCA_963383655.1. Classification (NCBI taxonomy): domain Eukaryota; kingdom Metazoa; phylum Mollusca; class Bivalvia; order Mytilida; family Modiolidae; genus Bathymodiolus; species Bathymodiolus septemdierum. The sequence continues at coordinate 44,953,457 of OY726520.1, forward strand.
AAATGAAGTAGAGGAACAGTGTTTTTATTTCTGTTCCACATTTCACAGTAGGATCTTCAACAATGAGAATAGCCCATACCAACACTTAGACACAAAATGAAGTAGAGGAACAGTGTTTTTATTTCTGTTCCACATTTCACAGTAGGGACTTCAACAATGAGAATAGCCCATACCAACACTTAGTCACAAAATGAAGTAGAGGAACAGTGTTTTTATTTCTGTTCCACATTTCACAGTAGGGACTTCATCAATGAGAATAGCCCATATCAACACTTAGTCACAAATGAAGTAGAGGAACAGTGTTTTTATTTCTGTTCCACATTTCACAGTAGGATCTTCAACAATGAGAATAGCCCATACCAACACTTAGTTACAAAATGAAGTAGAGGAACAGTGTTTTTATTTCTGTTCCACATTTCACAGTAGGGACTTCAACAATGAGAATAGCCCATGCCAACACTTAGTCACAAAATGAAGTAGAGGAACAGTGTTTTTATTTCTGTTCCACATTTCACAGTAGGGACTTCAACAATGAGAATAGCCCATACCAACACTTAGTCACAAAATGAAGTAGAAGAACAGTGTTTTTATTTCTGTTCCACATTACACTGTAGGGACTTCATCAATGAGAATAGCCCATATCAACACTTAGTCACAACATGAAGTAGAGGAACAGTGTTTTTATTTCTGTTCCACATTTCACAGTAGGGACTTCATCAATGAGAATAGCCCATATCAACACTTAGTCACAAAATGAAGTAGAGGAACAGTGTTTTTATTTCTGTTCCACATTTCACAGTAGGGTCTTCAACAATGAGAATAGCTCATACAAACAGTTAGTTACAAAATGAAGTAGAGGAACAGTGTTTTTATTTCTGTTCCACATTTCACAGTAGGATCTTCAACAATGAGAATAGCCCATACCAACACTTAGACACAAAATGAAGTAGAGGAACAGTGTTTTTATTTCTGTTCCACATTTCACAGTAGGGACTTCAACAATGAGAATAGCCCATACCAACACTTAGTCACAAAATGAAGTAGAGGAACAGTGTTTTTATTTCTGTTCCACATTTCACAGTAGGGACTTCATCAATGAGAATAGCCCATATCAACACTTAGTCACAAATGAAGTAGAGGAACAGTGTTTTTATTTCTGTTCCACATTTCACAGTAGGATCTTCAACAATGAGAATAGCCCATACCAACACTTAGTTACAAAATGAAGTAGAGGAACAGTGTTTTTATTTCTGTTCCACATTTCACAGTAGGGACTTCAACAATGAGAATAGCCCATGCCAACACTTAGTCACAAAATGAAGTAGACGAACAGTGTTTTTATTTCTGTTCCACATTTCACAGTAGGGACTTCATCAATGAGAATAGCCCATATCAACACTTAGTCACAAAATGAAGTAGAGGAACAGTGTTTTTATTTCTGTTCCACATTTCACAGTAGGGTCTTCAACAATGAGAATAGCCCATATCAACACTTAGTCACAAATGAAGTAGAGGAACAGTGTTTTTATTTCTGTTCCACATTTCACAGTAGGGTCTTCAACAATGAAAATAGCTCATACCAACAGTTAGTTACAAAATGAAGTAGAGGAACAGTGTTTTTATTTCTGTTCCACATTTCACAGTAGGGTCTTCAACAATGAGAATAGCTCATACCAACAGTTAGTCACAAAATGAAGTAGAGGAACAGTGTTTTTATTTCTGTTCCACATTTCACAGTAGGGACTTCAACAATGAGAATAGCCCATATCAACACTTAGTCACAAAATGAAGTAGAGGAACAGTGTTTTTATTTCTGTTCCACATTTCACAGTAGGGACTTCATCAATGAGAATAGCCCATATCAACACTTAGTCACAAAATGAAGTAGAGGAAAAGTGTTTTTATTTCTGTTCCACATTTCACAGTAGGGTCTTCAACAATGAGAATAGCTCATACCAACAGTTAGTTACAAAATGAAGTAGAGGAACAGTGTTTTTATTTCTGTTCCACATTTCACAGTAGGATCTTCAACAATGAGAATAGCCCATACCAACACTTAGACACAAAATGAAGTAGAGGAACAGTGTTTTTATTTCTGTTCCACATTTCACAGTAGGGACTTCAACAATGAGAATAGCCCATACCAACACTTAGTCACAAAATGAAGTAGAAGAACAGTGTTTTTATTTCTGTTCCACATTTCACAGTAGGGACTTCATCAATGAGAATAGCCCATATCAACACTTTGTCACAAATGAAGTAGAGGAACAGTGTTTTTATTTCTGTTCCACATTTCACAGTAGGATCTTCAACAATGAGAATAGCCCATACCAACACTTAGTTACAAAATGAAGTAGAGGAACAGTGTTTTTATTTCTGTTCCACATTTCACAGTAGGGACTTCAACAATGAGAATAGCCCATACCAACACTTAGTCACAAAATGAAGTAGACGAACAGTGTTTTTATTTCTGTTCCACATTTCACAGTAGGGACTTCATCAATGAGAATAGCCCATATCAACACTTAGTCACAAAATGAAGTAGAGGAACAGTGTTTTTATTTCTGTTCCACATTTCACAGTAGGGTCTTCAACAATGAGAATAGCCCATATCAACACTTAGTCACAAATGAAGTAGAGGAACAGTGTTTTTATTTCTGTTCCACATTTCACAGTAGGGTCTTCAACAGTGAGAATAGCCCATATCAACACTTAGTCACAAATGAAGTAGAGGAACAGTGTTTTTATTTCTGTTCCACATTTCACAGTAGGGTCTTCAACAATGAGAATAGCTCATACCAACACTTAGTCACAAAATGAAGTAGAAGAACAGTGTTTTTATTTCTGTTCCACATTTCACAGTAGGGACTTCATCAATGAGAATAGCCCATATCAACACTTAGTCACAAATGAAGTAGAGGAACAGTGTTTTTATTTCTGTTCCACATTTCACAGTAGGATCTTCAACAATGAGAATAGCCCATACCAACACTTAGTTACAAAATGAAGTAGAGGAACAGTGTTTTTATTTCTGTTCCACATTTCACAGTAGGGACTTCAACAATGAGAATAGCCCATGCCAACACTTAGTCACAAAATGAAGTAGACGAACAGTGTTTTTATTTCTGTTCCACATTTCACAGTAGGGACTTCATCAATGAGAATAGCCCATATCAACACTTAGTCAAAAAATGAAGTAGAGGAACAGTGTTTTTATTTCTGTTCCACATTTCACAGTAGGGTCTTCAACAATGAGAATAGCCCATATCAACACTTAGTCACAAATGAAGTAGAGGAACAGTGTTTTTATTTCTGTTCCACATTTCACAGTAGGGTCTTCAACAATGAAAATAGCTCATACCAACAGTTAGTTACAAAATGAAGTAGAGGAACAGTGTTTTTATTTCTGTTCCACATTTCACAGTAGGGTCTTCAACAATGAGAATAGCTCATACCAACACTTAGTCACAAAATGAAGTAGAGGAACAGTGTTTTTATTTCTGTTCCACATTTCACAGTAGGGACTTCAACAATGAGAATAGCCCATACCAACACTTAGTCACAAAATGAAGTAGAAGAACAGTGTTTTTATTTCTGTTCCACATTACACTGTAGGGACTTCATCAATGAGAATAGCCCATATCAACACTTAGTCACAAAATGAAGTAGAGGAACAGTGTTTTTATTTCTGTTCCACATTTCACAGTAGGGACTTCAACAATGAGAATAGCCCATGCCAACACTTAGTCACAAAATGAAGTAGACGAACAGTGTTTTTATTTCTGTTCCACATTTCACAGTAGGGACTTCATCAATGAGAATAGCCCATATCAACACTTAGTCACAAAATGAAGTAGAGGAACAGTGTTTTTATTTCTGTTCCACATTTCACAGTAGGGTCTTCAACAATGAGAATAGCCCATATCAACACTTAGTCACAAATGAAGTAGAGGAACAGTGTTTTTATTTCTGTTCCACATTTCACAGTAGGGTCTTCAACAATGAAAATAGCTCATACCAACAGTTAGTTACAAAATGAAGTAGAGGAACAGTGTTTTTATTTCTGTTCCACATTTCACAGTAGGGTCTTCAACAATGAGAATAGCTCATACCAACACTTAGTCACAAAATGAAGTAGAGGAACAGTGTTTTTATTTCTGTTCCACATTTCACAGTAGGGACTTCAACAATGAGAATAGCCCATACCAACACTTAGTCACAAAATGAAGTAGAAGAACAGTGTTTTTATTTCTGTTCCACATTACACTGTAGGGACTTCATCAATGAGAATAGCCCATATCAACACTTAGTCACAAAATGAAGTAGAGGAACAGTGTTTTTATTTCTGTTCCACATTTCACAGTAGGGACTTCATCAATGAGAATAGCCCATATCAACACTTAGTCACAAAATGAAGTAGAGGAACAGTGTTTTTATTTCTGTTCCACATTTCACAGTAGGGTCTTCAACAATGAGAATAGCTCATACCAACAGTTAGTTACAAAATGAAGTAGAGGAACAGTGTTTTTATTTCTGTTCCACATTTCACAGTAGGATCTTCAACAATGAGAATAGCCCATACCAACACTTAGACACAAAATGAAGTAGAGGAACAGTGTTTTTATTTCTGTTCCACATTTCACAGTAGGGACTTCAACAATGAGAATAGCCCATACCAACACTTAGTCACAAAATGAAGTAGAAGAACAGTGTTTTTATTTCTGTTCCACATTTCACAGTAGGGACTTCATCAATGAGAATAGCCCATATCAACACTTTGTCACAAATGAAGTAGAGGAACAGTGTTTTTATTTCTGTTCCACATTTCACAGTAGGATCTTCAACAATGAGAATAGCCCATACCAACACTTAGTTACAAAATGAAGTAGAGGAACAGTGTTTTTATTTCTGTTCCACATTTCACAGTAGGGTCTTCAACAATGAGAATAGCCCATATCAACACTTAGTCACAACTGAAGTAGAGGAACAGTGTTTTTATTTCTGTTCCACATTTCACAGTAGGGTCTTCAACAGTGAGAATAGCCCATATCAACACTTAGTCACAAATGAAGTAGAGGAACAGTGTTTTTATTTCTGTTCCACATTTCACAGTAGGGTCTTCAACAATGAGAATAGCTCATACCAACAGTTAGTCACAAAATGAAGTAGAGGAACAGTGTTTTTATTTCTGTTCCACATTTCACAGTAGGGACTTCAACAATGAGAATAGCCCATACCAACACTTAGTCACAAAATGAAGTAGAAGAACAGTGTTTTTATTTCTGTTCCACATTTCACAGTAGGGACTTCATCAATGAGAATAGCCCATATCAACACTTAGTCACAAATGAAGTAGAGGAACAGTGTTTTTATTTCTGTTCCACATTTCACAGTAGGATCTTCAACAATGAGAATAGCCCATACCAACACTTAGTTACAAAATGAAGTAGAGGAACAGTGTTTTTATTTCTGTTCCACATTTCACAGTAGGGACTTCAACAATGAGAATAGCCCATACCAACACTTAGTCACAAAATGAAGTAGACGAACAGTGTTTTTATTTCTGTTCCACATTTCACAGTAGGGACTTCATCAATGAGAATAGCCCATATCAACACTTAGTCACAAAATGAAGTAGAGGAACAGTGTTTTTATTTCTGTTCTACATTTCACAGTAGGGTCTTCAACAATGAGAATAGCCCATATCAACACTTAGTCACAAATGAAGTAGAGGAACAGTGTTTTTATTTCTGTTCCACATTTCACAGTAGGGTCTTCAACAATGAGAATAGCCCATATCAACACTTAGTCACAAATGAAGTAGAGGAACAGTGTTTTTATTTCTGTTCCACATTTCACAGTAGGGTCTTCAACAGTGAGAATAGCCCATATCAACACTTAGTCACAAATGAAGTAGAGGAACAGTGTTTTTATTTCTGTTCCACATTTCACAGTAGGGTCTTCAACAATGAGAATAGCCCATATCAACACTTAGTCACAAATGAAGTAGAGGAACAGTGTTTTTATTTCTGTTCCACATTTCACAGTAGGGTCTTCAACAGTGAGAATAGCCCATATCAACACTTAGTCACAAATGAAGTAGAGGAACAGTGTTTTTATTTCTGTTCCACATTTCACAGTAGGGTCTTCAACAATGAGAATAGCTCATACCAACACTTAGTCACAAAATGAAGTAGAAGAACAGTGTTTTTATTTCTGTTCCACATTTCACAGTAGGGACTTCATCAATGAGAATAGCCCATATCAACACTTAGTCACAAATGAAGTAGAGGAACAGTGTTTTTATTTCTGTTCCACATTTCACAGTAGGATCTTCAACAATGAGAATAGCCCATACCAACACTTAGTTACAAAATGAAGTAGAGGAACAGTGTTTTTATTTCTGTTCCACATTTCACAGTAGGGACTTCAACAATGAGAATAGCCCATGCCAACACTTAGTCACAAAATGAAGTAGACGAACAGTGTTTTTATTTCTGTTCCACATTTCACAGTAGGGACTTCATCAATGAGAATAGCCCATATCAACACTTAGTCAAAAAATGAAGTAGAGGAACAGTGTTTTTATTTCTGTTCCACATTTCACAGTAGGGTCTTCAACAATGAGAATAGCCCATATCAACACTTAGTCACAAATGAAGTAGAGGAACAGTGTTTTTATTTCTGTTCCACATTTCACAGTAGGGTCTTCAACAATGAAAATAGCTCATACCAACAGTTAGTTACAAAATGAAGTAGAGGAACAGTGTTTTTATTTCTGTTCCACATTTCACAGTAGGGTCTTCAACAATGAGAATAGCTCATACCAACACTTAGTCACAAAATGAAGTAGAGGAACAGTGTTTTTATTTCTGTTCCACATTTCACAGTAGGGACTTCAACAATGAGAATAGCCCATACCAACACTTAGTCACAAAATGAAGTAGAAGAACAGTGTTTTTATTTCTGTTCCACATTACACTGTAGGGACTTCATCAATGAGAATAGCCCATATCAACACTTAGTCACAAAATGAAGTAGAGGAACAGTGTTTTTATTTCTGTTCCACATTTCACAGTAGGGACTTCAACAATGAGAATAGCCCATGCCAACACTTAGTCACAAAATGAAGTAGACGAACAGTGTTTTTATTTCTGTTCCACATTTCACAGTAGGGACTTCATCAATGAGAATAGCCCATATCAACACTTAGTCACAAAATGAAGTAGAGGAACAGTGTTTTTATTTCTGTTCCACATTTCACAGTAGGGTCTTCAACAATGAGAATAGCCCATATCAACACTTAGTCACAAATGAAGTAGAGGAACAGTGTTTTTATTTCTGTTCCACATTTCACAGTAGGGTCTTCAACAATGAAAATAGCTCATACCAACAGTTAGTTACAAAATGAAGTAGAGGAACAGTGTTTTTATTTCTGTTCCACATTTCACAGTAGGGTCTTCAACAATGAGAATAGCTCATACCAACACTTAGTCACAAAATGAAGTAGAGGAACAGTGTTTTTATTTCTGTTCCACATTTCACAGTAGGGACTTCAACAATGAGAATAGCCCATACCAACACTTAGTCACAAAATGAAGTAGAAGAACAGTGTTTTTATTTCTGTTCCACATTACACTGTAGGGACTTCATCAATGAGAATAGCCCATATCAACACTTAGTCACAAAATGAAGTAGAGGAACAGTGTTTTTATTTCTGTTCCACATTTCACAGTAGGGACTTCATCAATGAGAATAGCCCATATCAACACTTAGTCACAAAATGAAGTAGAGGAACAGTGTTTTTATTTCTGTTCCACATTTCACAGTAGGGTCTTCAACAATGAGAATAGCTCATACCAACAGTTAGTTACAAAATGAAGTAGAGGAACAGTGTTTTTATTTCTGTTCCACATTTCACAGTAGGATCTTCAACAATGAGAATAGCCCATACCAACACTTAGACACAAAATGAAGTAGAGGAACAGTGTTTTTATTTCTGTTCCACATTTCACAGTAGGGACTTCAACAATGAGAATAGCCCATACCAACACTTAGTCACAAAATGAAGTAGAAGAACAGTGTTTTTATTTCTGTTCCACATTTCACAGTAGGGACTTCATCAATGAGAATAGCCCATATCAACACTTTGTCACAAATGAAGTAGAGGAACAGTGTTTTTATTTCTGTTCCACATTTCACAGTAGGATCTTCAACAATGAGAATAGCCCATACCAACACTTAGTTACAAAATGAAGTAGAGGAACAGTGTTTTTATTTCTGTTCCACATTTCACAGTAGGGTCTTCAACAATGAGAATAGCCCATATCAACACTTAGTCACAACTGAAGTAGAGGAACAGTGTTTTTATTTCTGTTCCACATTTCACAGTAGGGTCTTCAACAGTGAGAATAGCCCATATCAACACTTAGTCACAAATGAAGTAGAGGAACAGTGTTTTTATTTCTGTTCCACATTTCACAGTAGGGTCTTCAACAATGAGAATAGCTCATACCAACAGTTAGTCACAAAATGAAGTAGAGGAACAGTGTTTTTATTTCTGTTCCACATTTCACAGTAGGGACTTCAACAATGAGAATAGCCCATACCAACACTTAGTCACAAAATGAAGTAGAAGAACAGTGTTTTTATTTCTGTTCCACATTTCACAGTAGGGACTTCATCAATGAGAATAGCCCATATCAACACTTAGTCACAAATGAAGTAGAGGAACAGTGTTTTTATTTCTGTTCCACATTTCACAGTAGGATCTTCAACAATGAGAATAGCCCATACCAACACTTAGTTACAAAATGAAGTAGAGGAACAGTGTTTTTATTTCTGTTCCACATTTCACAGTAGGGACTTCAACAATGAGAATAGCCCATACCAACACTTAGTCACAAAATGAAGTAGACGAACAGTGTTTTTATTTCTGTTCCACATTTCACAGTAGGGACTTCATCAATGAGAATAGCCCATATCAACACTTAGTCACAAAATGAAGTAGAGGAACAGTGTTTTTATTTCTGTTCTACATTTCACAGTAGGGTCTTCAACAATGAGAATAGCCCATATCAACACTTAGTCACAAATGAAGTAGAGGAACAGTGTTTTTATTTCTGTTCCACATTTCACAGTAGGGACTTCATCAATGAGAATAGCCCATATCAACACTTAGTCACAAAATGAAGTAGAGGAACAGTGTTTTTATTTCTGTTCCACATTTCACAGTAGGGTCTTCAACAGTGAGAATAGCCCATATCAACACTTAGTCACAAATGAAGTAGAGGAACAGTGTTTTTATTTCTGTTCCACATTTCACAGTAGGGTCTTCAACAATGAGAATAGCTCATACCAACAGTTAGTCACAAAATGAAGTAGAGGAACAGTGTTTTTATTTCTGTTCCACATTTCACAGTAGGATCTTCAACAATGAGAATAGCTCATACCAACAGTTAGTCACAAAATGAAGTAGAGGAACAGTGTTTTTATTTCTGTTCCACATTTCACAGTAGGAACTTCAACAATGAGAATAGCCCATACCAACACTTAGTCACAAAATGAAGTAGAAGAACAGTGTTTTTATTTCTGTTCCACATTTCACAGTAGGGACTTCATCAATGAGAATAACCCATATCAACACTTAGTCACAAAATGAAGTAGAGGAACAGTGTTTTTATTTCTGTTCCACATTTCACAGTAGGGACTTCATCAATGAGAATAGCCCATATCAACACTTAGTCACAAAATGAAGTAGAGGAACAGTGTTTTTATTTCTGTTCCACATTTCACAGTAGGGTCTTCAACAATGAGAATAGCTCATACCAACAGTTAGTCACAAAATGAAGTAGAGGAACAGTGTTTTTATTTCTGTTCCACATTTCACAGTAGGGACTTCATCAATGAGAATAGCCCATACCAACACTTAGCCACAAAATGAAGTAGAGGAACAGTGTTTTTATTTCTGTTCCACATTTCACAGTAGGGTCTTCAACAATGAGAATAGCCCATATCAACACTTAGTCACAAATGAAGTAGACGAACAGTGTTTTTATTTCTGTTCCACATTTCACAGTAGGGTCTTCAACAATGAGAATAGTTCATACCAACAGTTAGTCACAAAATGAAGTAGAGGAACAGTGTTTTTATTTCTGTTCCACATTTCACAGTAGGGTCTTCAACAATGAAAATAGCCCATACCAACAGTTAGTCACAAAATGAAGTAGACGAACAGTGTTTTTATTTCTGTTCCACATTTCACAGTAGGGACTTCATCAATGAGAATAGCCCATATCAACATTTAGTCACAAAATGAAGTAGAGGAACAGTGTTTTTATTTCTGTTCCACATTTCACAGTAGGGTCTTCAACAATGAGAATAGCTCATACCAACAGTTAGTCACAAAATGAAGTAGAGGAACAGTGTTTTTATTTCTGTTCCACATTTCACAGTAGGGACTTCATCAATGAGAATAGCCCATACCAACACTTAGCCACAAAATGAAGTAGAGGAACAGTGTTTTTATTTCTGTTCCACATTTCACAGTAGGGTCTTCAACAATGAGAATAGCCCATATCAACACTTAGTCACAAATGAAGTAGACGAACAGTGTTTTTATTTCTGTTCCACATTTCACAGTAGGGTCTTCAACAATGAGAATAGCTCATATCAACACTTAGTCACAAAATGAAGTAGAGGAACAGTGTTTTTATTTCTGTTCCACATTTCACAGTAGGGTCTTCAACAATGAGAATAGCCCACACCAACACTTAGTTACAAAATGAAGTAAAGGAACAGTGTTTTTATTTCTGTTCCACATTTCACAGTAGGGTCTTCAACAATGAGAATAGCTCATACCAACAGTTAGTCACAAAATGAAGTAGAGGAACAGTGTTTTTATTTCTGTTCCACATTTCACAGTAGGGTCTTCAACAATGAGAATAGCTCATACCAACAGTTAGTCACAAAATGAAGTAGAGGAACAGTGTTTTTATTTCTGTTCCACATTTCACAGTAGGATCTTCAACAATGAGAATAGCTCATACCAACAGTTAGTCACAAAATGAAGTAGAGGAACAGTGTTTTTATTTCTGTTCCACATTTCACAGTAGGGTCTTCAACAATGAGAATAGCCCATATCAACACTTAGTTACAAAATGAAGTAGAGAACCAGTGTTTTTATTTCTGTTCCACATTTCACAGTAGGGTCTTCAACAATTCAGAATAGACCATACCAACACTTAGTCACAAAATGAAGTAGCGGAACAGTGTTTTTATTTCTGTTCCACATTTCACAGTAGGGTCTTCAACAATTGAGAATAGACCATACCAACACTTAGTCACAAAATGAAGTAGAGGAACAGTGTTTTTATTTCTGTTCCACATTTCACAGTAGGGTCTTCAACAATGAGAATAGCTCATACCAACAGTTAGTCACAAAATGAAGTAGAGGAACAGTGTTTTTATTTCTGTTCCACATTTCACAGTAGGGTCTTCAACAATGAGAATAGCTCATACCAACAGTTAGTCACAAAATGAAGTAGAGGAACAGTGTTTTTATTTCTGTTCCACATTTCACAGTAGGGTCTTCAACAATGAGAATAGCCCATACCAACACTTAGTCACAAAATGAAGTAGAGGAACAGTGTTTTTATTTCTGTTCCACATTTCACAGTAGGGTCTTCAACAATGAGAATAGCCCATATCAACACTTAGTCACAAATGAAGTAGAGGAACAGTGTTTTTATTTCTGTTCCACATTTCACAGTAGGGACTTCATCAATGAGAATAGCCCATACCAACACTTAGCCACAAAATGAAGTAGAGGAACAGTGTTTTTATTTCTGTTCCACATTTCACAGTAGGGTCTTCAACAATGAGAATAGCCCATATCAACACTTAGTCACAAATGAAGTAGAGGAACAGTGTTTTTATTTCTGTTCCACATTTCACAGTAGGGTCTTCAACAATGAGAATAGCTCATACCAACAGTTAATCACAAAATGAAGTAGAGGAACAGTGTTTTTATTTCTGTTCCACATTTCACAGTAGGGTCTTCAACAATGAAAATAGCCCATACCAACAGTTAGTCACAAAATGAAGTAGACGAACAGTGTTTTTATTTCTGTTCCACATTTCACAGTAGACCCTACTGTGACTATTCAACAATGAGAATAGCTCATATCAACACTTAGTCACAAAATGAAGTAGAGGAACAGTGTTTTTATTTCTGTTCCACATTTCACAGTAGGGTCTTCAACAATGAGAATAGCTCATACCAACACTTAGTTACAAAATGAAGTAGAGGAACAGTGTTTTTATTTCTGTTCCACATTTCACAGTAGGGTCTTCAACAATGAGAATAGCTCATACCAACAGTTAGTCACAAAATGAAGTAGAGGAACAGTGTTTTTATTTCTGTTCCACATTTCACAGTAGGGTCTTCAACAATGAGAATAGCTCATACCAACAGTTAGTCATAAAATGAAGTAGAGGAACAGTGTTTTTATTTCTGTTCCACATTTCACAGTAGGGTCTTCAACAATGAGAATAGCTCATACCAACAGTTAGTCACAAAATGAAATAGAGGAACACTGTTTTTATTTCTGTTCCACATTTCACAGTAGGATCTTCAACAATGAGAATAGCTCATACCAACAGTTAGTCACAAAATGAAGTAGAGTAACAGTGTTTTTATTTCTGTTCCACATTTCACAGTAGGAACTTCAACAATGAGAATAGCCCATACCAACACTTAGTCACAAAATGAAGTAGAAGAACAGTGTTTTTATTTCTGTTCCACATTTCACAGTAGGGACTTCATCAATGAGAATAACCCATATCAACACTTAGTCACAAAATGAAGTAGAGGAAAAGTGTTTTTATTTCTGTTCCACATTTCACAGTAGGGACTTCATCAATGAGAATAGCCCATATCAACACTTAGTCACAAAATGAAGTAGAGGAACAGTGTTTTTATTTCTGTTCCACATTTCACAGTAGGATCTTCAACAATGAGAATAGCTCATACCAACAGTTAGTCACAAAATGAAGTAGAGGAACAGTGTTTTTATTTCTGTTCCACATTTCACAGTAGGGAATTCATCAATGAGAATAGCCCATACCAACACTTAGCCACAAAATGAAGTAGAGGAACAGTGTTTTTATTTCTGTTCCACATTTCACAGTAGGGTCTTCAACAATGAGAATAGCCCATATCAACACTTAGTCACAAATTAAGTAGAGGAACAGTGTTTTTATTTCTGTTCCACATTTCACAGTAGGGTCTTCAACAATGAGAATAGCTCATACCAACAGTTAGTCACAAAATGAAGTAGAGGAACAGTGTTTTTATTTCTGTTCCACATTTCACAGTAGGGTCTTCAACAATGAAAATAGCCCATACCAACAGTTAGTCACTAAATGAAGTAGACGAACAGTGTTTTTATTTCTGTTCCACATTTCACAGTAGGGTCTTCAACAATGAGAATAGCTCATATCAACACTTAGTCACAAAATGAAGTAGAGGAACAGTGTTTTTATTTCTGTTCCACATTTCACAGTAGGGTCTTCAACAATGAGAATAGCCCACACCAACACTTAGTTGCAAAATGAAGTAGAGGAACAGTGTTTTTATTTCTGTTCCACATTTCACAGTAGGGTCTTCAACAATGAGAATAGCTCATACCAACACTTAGTCACAAAATGAAGTAGAGGAACAGTGTTTTTATTTCTGTTCCACATTTCACAGTAGGGTCTTCAACAATGAGAATAGCTCATACCAACACTTAGTTACAAAATGAAGTAGAAGAACAGTGTTTTTATTTCTGTTCCACATTTCACAGTAGGGTCTTCAACAATGAGAATAGCTCATACCAACAGTTAGTCATAAAATGAAGTAGAGGATCAGTGTTTTTATTTCTGTTCCACATTTCACAGTAGGGTCTTCAACAATGAGAATAGCTCATACCAACAGTTAGTCACAAAATGAAGTAGAGGAACATTGTTTTTATTTCTGTTCCACATTTCACAGTAGGGTCTTCAACAATGAGAATAGCCCATACCAACACTTAGTCACAAAATGAAGTAGAGGAACAGTGTTTTTATTTCTGTTCCACATTTCACAGTAGGGTCTTCAACAATGAGAATAGCCCATATCAACACTTAGTCACAAATGAAGTAGAGGAACAGTGTTTTTATTTCTGTTCCACATTTCACAGTAGGGACTTCATCAATGAGAATAGCCCATACCAACACTTAGCCACAAAATGAAGTAGAGGAACAGTGTTTTTATTTCTGTTCCACATTTCACAGTAGGGTCTTCAACAATGAGAATAGCCCATATCAACACTTAGTCACAAAATGAAGTAGAGGAACAGTGTTTTTATTTCTGTTCCACATTTCACAGTAGGGTCTTCAACAATGAGAATAGCTCATACCAACAGTTAGTCATAAAATGAAGTAGAGGAACAGTGTTTTTATTTCTGTTCCACATTTCACAGTAGGGTCTTCAACAATGAAAATAGCCCATACCAACAGTTAGTCACAAAATGAAGTAGACGAACAGTGTTTTTATTTCTGTTCCACATTTCACAGTAGACCCTACTGTGACTATTCAACAATGAGAATAGCTCATATCAACACTTATTCACAAAATGAAGTAGAGGAACAGTGTTTTTATTTCTGTTCCACATTTCACAGTAGGGTCTTCAACAATGAGAATAACTCATACCAACACTTAGTTACAAAATGAAGTAGAGGAACAGTGTTTTTATTTCTGTTCCACATTTCACAGTAGGGTCTTCAACAATGAGAATAGCTCATACTAACAGTTAGTCACAAAATGAAGTAGAGGAACAGTGTTTTTATTTCTGTTCCACATTTCACAGTAGGGTCTTCAACAATGAGAATAGCTCATACCAACAGTTAGTCATAAAATGAAGTAGAGGAACAGTGTTTTTATTTCTGTTCCACATTTCACAGTAGGATCTTCAACAATGAGAATAGCTCATACCAACAGTTAGTCACAAAATGAAGTAGAGGAAGAGTGTTTTTATTTCTGTTCCACATTTCACAGTAGGGTCTTCAACAATGAGAATAGCCCATATCAACACTTAGTTACAAAATGAAGTAGAGGAACAGTGTTTTTATTTCTGTTCCACATTTCACAGTAGGGTCTTCAACAATTGAGAATAGCTCATACCAACACTTAGTCACAAAATGAAGTAGAGGAACAGTGTTTTTATTTCTGTTCCACATTTCACAGTAGGGTCTTCAACAATGAGAATAGCCCATATCAACACTTAGTCACAAATGAAGTAGAGGAACAGTGTTTTTATTTCTGTTCCACATTTCACAGTAGGGACTTCATCAATGAGAATAGCCCATACCAACACTTAGCCACACAATGAAGTAGAGGAACAGTGTTTTTATTTCTGTTCCACATTTCACAGTAGGGTCTTCAACAATGAGAATAGCCCATATCAACACTTAGTCACAAATGAAGTAGAGGAACAGTGTTTTTATTTCTGTTCCACATTTCACAGTAGGGTCTTCAACAATGAGAATAGCTCATACCAACAGTTAATCACAAAATGAAGTAGAGGAACAGTGTTTTTATTTCTGTTCCACATTTCACAGTAAGGTCTTCAACAATGAGAATAGCTCATACCAACAGTTAGTCACAAAATGAAGTAGAGGAACAGTGTTTTTATTTCTGTTCCACATTTCACAGTAGGGTCTTCAACAATGAGAATAGCTCATACCAACACTTAGTTACAAAATGAAGTAGAGGAACAGTGTTTTTATTTCTGTTCCACATTTCACAGTAGGGTCTTCAACAATGAGAATAGCTCATACCAACAGTTAGTCACAAAATGAAGTAGAGGAACAGTGTTTTTATTTCTGTTCCACATTTCACAGTAGGGTCTTCAACAATGAGAATAGCTCATACCAACAGTTAGTCATAAAATGAAGTAGAGGAACAGTGTTTTTATTTCTGTTCCACATTTCACAGTAGGGTCTTCAACAATGAGAATAGCTCATACCAACAGTTAGTCACAAAATGAAGTAGAGGAACAGTGTTTTTATTTCTGTTCCACATTTCACAGTAGGATCTTCAACAATGAGAATAGCTCATACCAACAGTTAGTCACAAAATGAAGTAGAGGAACAGTGTTTTTATTTCTGTTCCACATTTCACAGTAGGGTCTTCAACAATGAGAATAGCCCATATCAACACTTAGTCACAAAATGAAGTAGAGGAACAGTGTTTTTATTTCTGTTCCACATTTCACAGTAGGGTCTTCAACAATTGAGAATAGACCATGCCAACACTTAGTCACAAAATGAAGTAGAGGAACAGTGTTTTTATTTCTGTTCCACATTTCACAGTAGGATCTTCAACAATGAGAATAGCCCATACCAACACTTAGTCACAAAATGAAGTAGAGGAACAGTGTTTTTATTTCTGTTCCACATTTCACAGTAGGGTCTTCAACAATTGAGAATAGACCATACCAACACTTAGTCACAAAATGAAGTAGAGGAACAGTGTTTTTATTTCTGTTCCACATTTCACAGTAGGGTCTTCAACAGTGAGAATAGCCCATACCAACACTTAGTCACAAAATGAAGTAGAAGAACAGTGTTTTTATTTCTGTTCCACATTTCACAGTAGGGTCTTCAACCATTGAGAATAGACCATACCAACACTTAGTCACAAAATGAAGTAGAGGAACAGTGTTTTTATTTCTGTTCCACATTTCACAGTAGGGTCTTCAACAATGAGAATAGCTCATATCAACAGTTAGTCACAAAATGAAGTAGAGGAACAGTGTTTTTATTTCTGTTCCACATTTCACAGTAGGGTCTTCAACAATTAAGAATAGACCATACCAACACTTAGTCACAAAATGAAGTAGAGGAACAGTGTTTTTATTTCTGTTCCACATTTCACAGTAGGGTCTTCAACAATTGAGAATAGACCATACCAACACTTAGTCACAAAATGAAGTAGAGGAACAGTGTTTTTATTTCTGTTCCACATTTCACAGTAGGGTCTTCAACAATGAGAATAGTTCATATCAACAGTTAGTCACAAAATGAAGTAGAGGAACAGTGTTTTTATTTCTGTTCCACATTTCACAGTAGGGTCTTCAACAATGAGAATAGCTCATATCAACAGTTAGTCACAAAATGAAGTAGAGGAACAGTGTTTTTATTTCTGTTCCACATTTCACAGTAGGGTCTTCAACAATTGAGAATAGACCATACCAACACTTAGTCACAAAATGAAGTAGAGGAACAGTGTTTTTATTTCTGTTCCACATTTCACAGTAGGGTCTTCAACAATTGAGAATAGACCATACCAACACTTAGTCACAAAATGAAGTAGAGGAACAGTGTTTTTATTTCTGTTCCACATTTCACAGTAGGGTCTTCAACAATGAGAATAGTTCATACCAACAGTTAGTCACAAAATGAAGTAGAGGAACAGTGTTTTTATTTCTGTTTCACATTTCACAGTAGGGTCTTCAACAATGAGAATAGCTCATATCAACAGTTAGTCACAAAATGAAGTAGAGGAACAGTGTTTTTATTTCTGTTACACATTTCACAGTAGGGTCTTCAACAATTGAGAATAGACCATACCAACACTTAGTCACAAAATGAAGTCGAGGAACAGTGTTTTTATTTCTGTTCCACATTTCACAGTAGGGACTTCATCAATGAGAATAACCCATATCAACACTTAGTCACAAAATGAAGTAGAGGAACAGTGTTTTTATTTCTGTTCCACATTTCACAGTAGGGTCTTCAACAATTGAGAATAGACCATGCCAACACTTAGTCACAAAATGAAGTAGAGGAACAGTGTTTTTATTTCTGTTCCACATTTCACAGTAGGATCTTCAACAATGAGAATAGCCCATACCAACACTTAGTCACAAAATGAAGTAGAGGAACAGTGTTTTTATTTCTGTTCCACATTTCACAGTAGGGTCTTCAACAATTGAGAATAGACCATACCAACACTTAGTCACAAAATGAAGTAGAGGAACAGTGTTTTTATTTCTGTTCCACATTTCACAGTAGGGTCTTCAACAATGAGAATAGCTCATACCAACAGTTAGTCATAAAATGAAGTAGAGGAACAGTGTTTTTATTTCTGTTCCACATTTCACAGTAGGGTCTTCAACAATGAGAATAGCTCATACCAACAGTTAGTCACAAAATGAAGTAGAGGAACAGTGTTTTTATTTCTGTTCCACATTTCACAGTAGGATCTTCAACAATGAGAATAGCTCATACCAACAGTTAGTCACAAAATGAAGTAGAGGAACAGTGTTTTTATTTCTGTTCCACATTTCACAGTAGGGTCTTCAACAATGAGAATAGCCCATATCAACACTTAGTCACAAAATGAAGTAGAGGAACAGTGTTTTTATTTCTGTTCCACATTTCACAGTAGGGTCTTCAACAATTGAGAATAGACCATGCCAACACTTAGTCACAAAATGAAGTAGAGGAACAGTGTTTTTATTTCTGTTCCACATTTCACAGTAGGGTCTTCAACAGTGAGAATAGCCCATACCAACACTTAGTCACAAAATGAAGTAGAAGAACAGTGTTTTTATTTCTGTTCCACATTTCACAGTAGGGTCTTCAACCATTGAGAATAGACCATACCAACACTTAGTCACAAAATGAAGTAGAGGAACAGTGTTTTTATTTCTGTTCCACATTTCACAGTAGGGTCTTCAACAATGAGAATAGCTCATATCAACAGTTAGTCACAAAATGAAGTAGAGGAACAGTGTTTTTATTTCTGTTCCACATTTCACAGTAGGGTCTTCAACAATTGAGAATAGACCATACCAACACTTAGTCACAAAATGAAGTAGAGGAACAGTGTTTTTATTTCTGTTCCATATTTCACAGTAGGGTCTTCAACAATTGAGAATAGACCATACCAACACTTAGTCACAAAATGAAGTAGAGGAACAGTGTTTTTATTTCTGTTCCACATTTCACAGTAGGGTCTTCAACAATGAGAATAGTTCATACCAACAGTTAGTCACAAAATGAAGTAGAGGAACAGTGTTTTTATTTCTGTTTCACATTTCACAGTAGGGTCTTCAACAATTGAGAATAGACCATACCAACACTTAGTCACAAAATGAAGTCGAGGAACAGTGTTTTTATTTCTGTTCCACATTTCACAGTAGGGACTTCATCAATGAGAATAACCCATATCAACACTTAGTCACAAAATGAAGTAGAGGAACAGTGTTTTTATTTCTGTTCCACATTTCACAGTAGGGTCTTCAACAATTGAGAATAGACCATGCCAACACTTAGTCACAACATGAAGTAGAGGAACAGTGTTTTTATTTCTGTTCCACATTTCACAGTAGGATCTTCAACAATGAGAATAGACCATACCAACACTTAGTCACAAAATGAAGTAGAGGAACAGTGTTTTTATTTCTGTTCCACATTTCACAGTAGGGTCTTCAACAATTGAGAATAGTTCATACCAACAGTTAGTCACAAAATGAAGTAGAGGAACAGTGTTTTTATTTCTGTTCCACATTTCACAGTAGGGTCTTCAACAATGAGAATAACTCATATCAACAGTTAGTCACAAAATGAAGTAGAGGAAAGTGTTTTTATTTCTGATCCACATTTCACAGTAGGGTCTTCAACAATTGAGAATAGACCATACCAACACTTAGTCACAAAATGAAGTAGAGGAACAGTGTTTTTATTTCTGTTCCACATTTCGCAGTAGGAACTTCAACAATGAGAATAACCCATACCAACACTTAGTCACAAAATGAAGTAGAAGAACAGTGTTTTTATTTCTGTTCCACATTTCACAGTAGGGACTTCATCAATGAGAATAACCCATATCAACACTTAGTCACAAAATGAAGTAGAGGAACAGTGTTTTTATTTCTGTTCCACATTTCACAGTAGGGACTTCATCAATGAGAATAGCCCATATCAACACTTAGTCACAAAATGAAGTAGAGGAACAGTGTTTTTATTTCTGTTCCACATTTCACAGTAGGGTCTTCAACAATGAGAATAGCTCATACCAACAGTTAGTCACAAAATGAAGTAGAGGAACAGTGTTTTTATTTCTGTTCCACATTTCACAATAGGGACTTCAACAATGAGAATAGCCCATACCAACACTTAGTCACAAAATGAAGTAGAAGAACAGTGTTTTTATTTCTGTTCCACATTTCACAGTAGGGACTTCATCAATGAGAATAGCCCATATCAACACTTAGTCACAAAATGAAGTAGAGGAACAGTGTTTTTATTTCTGTTCCACATTTCACAGTAGGATCTTCAACAATGAGAATAGCCCATACCAACACTTAGTCACAAAATGAAGTAGAGGAACAGTGTTTTTATTTCTGTTCCACATTTCACAGTAGGGTCTTCAACAATTGAGAATAGACCATACCAACACTTAGTCACAAAATGAAGTAGAGGAACAGTGTTTTTATTTCTGTTCCACATTTCACAGTAGGGTCTTCAACAGTGAGAATAGCCCATACCAACACTTAGTCACAAAATGAAGTAGAAAAACAGTGTTTTTATTTCTGTTCCACATTTCACAGTAGGGTCTTCAACCATTGAGAATAGACCATACCAGCACTTAGTCACAAAATGAAGTAGAGGAACAGTGTTTTTATTTCTGTTCCGCATTTCACAGTAGGGTCTTCAACAATGAGAATAGCTCATATCAACAGTTAGTCACAAAATGAAGTAGAGGAACAGTGTTTTTATTTCTGTTCCACATTTCACAGTAGGGTCTTCAACAATTGAGAATAGACCATACCAACACTTAGTCACAAAATGAAGTAGAGGAACAGTGTTTTTATTTCTGTTCCACATTTCACAGTAGGGTCTTCAACAATTGAGAATAGACCATACCAACACTTAGTCACAAAATGAAGTAGAGGAACAGTGTTTTTATTTCTGTTCCACATTTCACAGTAGGGTCTTCAACAATGAGAATAGTTCATACCAACAGTTAGTCACAAAATGAAGTAGAGGAACAGTGTTTTTATTTCTGTTCCACATTTCACAGTAGGGTCTTCAACAATGAGAATAGCTCATATCAACAGTTAGTCACAAAATGAAGTAGAGGAACAGTGTTTTTATTTCTGTTCCACATTTCACAGTAGGGTCTTCAACAATTGAGAATAGACCATACCAACACTTAGTCACAAAATGAAGTCGAGGAACAGTGTTTTTATTTCTGTTCCACATTTCACAGTAGGGTCTTCAACAATGAGAATAGCTCATACCAACAGTTAGTCACAAAATGAAGTAGAGGAACAGTGTTTTTATTTCTGTTCCACATTTCGCAGTAGGAACTTCAACAATGAGAATAGCCCATACCAACACTTAGTCACAAAATGAAGTAGAAGAACAGTGTTTTTATTTCTGTTCCACATTTCACAGTAGGGACTTCATCAATGAGAATAACCCATATCAACACTTAGTCACAAAATGAAGTAGAGGAACAGTGTTTTTATTTCTGTTCCACATTTCACAGTAGGGACTTCATCAATGAGAATAGCCCATATCAACACTTAGTCACAAAATGAAGTAGAGGAACAGTGTTTTTATTTCTGTTCCACATTTCACAGTAGGGTCTTCAACAATGAGAATAGCTCATACCAACAGTTAGTCACAAAATGAAGTAGAGGAACAGTGTTTTTATTTCTGTTCCACATTTCACAGTAGGGACTTCAACAATGAGAATAGCCCATACCAACACTTAGTCAAAAAATGAAGTAGAAGAACAGTGTTTTTATTTCTGTTCCACATTTCACAGTAGGGACTTCATCAATGAGAATAGCCCATATCAACACTTAGTCACAAAATGAAGTAGAGGAACAGTGTTTTTATTTCTGTTCCACATTTCACAGTAGGGTCTTCAATAATGAGAATAGCCCATATCAACACTTAGTCACAAATGAAGTAGAGGAACAGTGTTTTTATTTCTGTTCCACATTTCACAGTAGGGACTTCATCAATGAGAATAGCCCATACCAACACTTAGCCACAAAATGAAGTAGAGGAACAGTATTTTTATTTCTGTTCCACATTTCACAGTAGGGTCTTCAACAATGAGAATAGCCCATATCAACACTTAGTCACAAATGAAGTAGAGGAACAGTGTTTTTATTTCTGTTCCACATTTCACAGTAGGGTCTTCAACAATGAGAATAGCTCATACCAACAGTTAGTCACAAAATGAAGTAGAGGAACAGTGTTTTTATTTCTGTTCCACATTTCACAGTAGGGTCTTCAACAATGAGAATAGCCCATACCAACAGTTAGTCACAAAATGAAGTAGACGAACAGTGTTTTTATTTCTGTTCCACATTTCACAGTAGGGTCTTCAACAATGAGAATAGCTCATATCAACACTTAGTCACAAAATGAAGTAGAGGAACAGTGTTTTTATTTCTGTTCCACATTTCACAGTAGGATCTTCAACAATGAGAATAGCTCATACCAACACTTAGTTACAAAATGAAGTAGAGGAACAGTGTTTTTATTTCTGTTCCACATTTCACAGTAGGGTCTTCAACAATGAGAATAGCTCATACCAACAATTAATCACAAAATGAAGTAGAGGAACAGTGTTTTTATTTCTGTTCCACATTTCACAGTAGGGTCTTCAACAATGAGAATAGCTCATACCAACAGTTAGTCATAAAATGAAGTAGAGGAACAGTGTTTTTATTTCTGTTCCACATTTCACAGTAGGGTCTTCAACAATGAGAATAGCTCATACCAACAGTTAGTCACAAAATGAAATAGAGGAACAGTGTTTTTATTTCTGTTCCACATTTCACAGTAGGATCTTCAACAATTAGAATAGCTCATACCAACAGTTAGTCACAAAATGAAGTAGAGGAACAGTGTTTTTATTTCTGTTCCACATTTCACAGTAGGGTCTTCAACAATGAGAATAGCCCATATCAACACTTAGTTACAAAATGAAGTAGAGGAACAGTGTTTTTATTTCTGTTCCACATTTCACAGTAGGGTCTTCAACAATTGAGAATAGCTCATACCAACAGTTAGTCACAAAATGAAGTAGAGGAAAAGTGTTTTTATTTCTGTTCCACATTTCACAGTAGGGTCTTCAACAATGAGAATAGCTCATATCAACAGTTAGCCACAAAATGAAGTAGAGGAACAGTGTTTTTATTTCTGTTCCACATTTCACAGTAGGGTCTTCAACAATTGAGAATAGACCATACCAACACTTAGTCACAAAATGAAGTAGAGGAACAGTGTTTTTATTTCTGTTCCACATTTCACAGTAGGGTCTTCAACAATTGAGAATAGACCATACCAACACTTAGTCACAAAATGAAGTAGAGGAACAGTGTTTTTATTTCTGTTCCACATTTCACAGTAGGGTCTTGAACAATGAGAATAGTTCATACCAACAGTTAGTCACAAAATGAAGTAGAGGAACAGTGTTTTTATTTCTGTTCCACATTTCACAGTAAGGTCTTCAACAATGAGAATAGCTCATACCAACAGTTAGTCACAAAATGAAGTAGAGGAACAGTGTTTTTATTTCTGTTCCACATTTCACAGTAGGGTCTTCAACAATGAGAATAGCTCATACCAACACTTAGTCATAAATGAAGTAGAGGAACAGTGTTTTTATTTCTGTTCCACATTTCACAGTAGGGACTTCAACAATGAGAATAGCCCATACCAACAGTTAGTCACAAAATGAAGTAGACGAACAGTGTTTTTATTTCTGTTCCACATTTCACAGTAGGGTCTTCAACAATGAGAATAGCTCATACCAACACTTAGTTACAAAATGAAGTAGAGGAACAGTGTTTTTATTTCTGTTCCACATTTCACAGTAGGGTCTTTAACAATGAGAATAGCTCATACCAACAGTTAATCACAAAATGAAGTAGAGGAACAGTGTTTTTATTTCTGTTCCACATTTCACAGTAGGGTCTTCAACAATGAGAATAGCTCATACCAACAGTTAGTCATAAAATGAAGTAGAGGAACAGTGTTTTTATTTCTGTTCCACATTTCACAGTAGGGTCTTCAACAATGAGAATAGCTCATACCAACAGTTAGTCACAAAATGAAATAGAGGAACAGTGTTTTTATTTCTGTTCCACATTTCACAGTAGGATCTTCAACAATTAGAATAGCTCATACCAACAGTTAGTCACAAAATGAAGTAGAGGAACAGTGTTTTTATTTCTGTTCCACATTTCACAGTAGGGTCTTCAACAATGAGAATAGCCCATATCAACACTTAGTTACAAAATGAAGTAGAGGAACAGTGTTTTTATTTCTGTTCCACATTTCACAGTAGGGTCTTCAACAATTGAGAATAGCTCATACCAACAGTTAGTCACAAAATGAAGTAGAGGAACAGTGTTTTTATTTCTGTTCCACATTTCACAGTAGGGTCTTCAACAATGAGAATAGCTCATATCAACAGTTAGCCACAAAATGAAGTAGAGGAACAGTGTTTTTATTTCTGTTCCACATTTCACAGTAGGGTCTTCAACAATTGAGAATAGACCATACCAACACTTAGTCACAAAATGAAGTAGAGGAACAGTGTTTTTATTTCTGTTCCACATTTCACAGTAGGGTCTTCAACAATTGAGAATAGACCATACCAACACTTAGTCACAAAATGAAGTAGAGGAACAGTGTTTTTATTTCTGTTCCACATTTCACAGTAGGGTCTTCAACAATGAAAATAGTTCATACCAACAGTTAGTCACAAAATGAAGTAGAGGAACAGTGTTTTTATTTCTGTTCCACATTTCACAGTAAGGTCTTCAACAATGAGAATAGCTCATACCAACAGTTAGTCACAAAATGAAGTAGAGGAACAGTGTTTTTATTTCTGTTCCACATTTCACAGTAGGGTCTTCAACAATGAGAATAGCTCATACCAACAGTTAGTCATAAATGAAGTAGAGGAACAGTGTTTTTATTTCTGTTCCACATTTCACAGTAGGGTCTTCAACAATGAGAATAGCTCATACCAACAGTTAGTCATAA
This sequence comes from Bathymodiolus septemdierum, assembly GCA_963383655.1. NCBI lineage: Eukaryota > Metazoa > Mollusca > Bivalvia > Mytilida > Modiolidae > Bathymodiolus > Bathymodiolus septemdierum. The sequence continues at coordinate 44,978,570 of OY726520.1, forward strand.
AATGAAGTAGAGGAACAGTGTTTTTATTTCTGTTCCACATTTCACAGTAGGGTCTTCAACAATGAGAATAGCTCATACCAACAGTTAGTCACAAAATGAAGTAGAGGAACAGTGTTTTTATTTCTGTTCCACATTTCACAGTAGGATCTTCAACAATGAGAATAGACCATACCAACAGTTAGTCACAAAATGAAGTAGAGGAACAGTGTTTTTATTTCTGTTCCACATTTCACAGTAGGGTCTTCAACAATGAGAATAGCCCATATCAACACTTAGTCACCAAATGAAGTAGAGGAACAGTGTTTTTATTTCTGTTCCACATTTCACAGTAGGGTCTTCAACAATTGAGAATAGACCATGCCAACACTTAGTCACAAAATGAAGTAGAGGAACAGTGTTTTTATTTCTGTTCCACATTTCACAGTAGGATCTTCAACAATGAGAATAGCCCATACCAACACTTAGTCACAAAATGAAGTAGAGGAACAATGTTTTTATTTCTGTTCCACATTTCACAGTAGGGTCTTCAACAATTGAGAATAGACCATACCAACACTTAGTCACAAAATGAAGTAGAGGAACAGTGTTTTTATTTCTGTTCCACATTTCACAGTAGGGTCTTCAACAATGAGAATAGCCCATACCAACACTTAGTCACAAAATGAAGTAGAGGAACAGTGTTTTTATTTCTGTTCCACATTTCACAGTAGGGTCTTAAACAATTGAGAATAGACCATACCAACACTTAGTCACAAAATGAAGTAGAGGAACAGTGTTTTTATTTCTGTTCCACATTTCACAGTAGGGTCTTCAACAATTGAGAATAGACCATACCAACACTTAGTCACAAAATGAAGTAGAGGAACAGTGTTTTTATTTCTGTTCCACATTTCACAGTAGGGTCTTCAACAATGAGAATAGCTCATACCAACAGTTAGTCACAAAATGAAGTAGAGGAACAGTGTTTTTATTTCTGTTCCACATTTCACAGTAGGGTCTTCAACAATGAGAATAGCTCATATCAACAGTTAGTCACAAAATGAAGTAGAGGAACAGTGTTTTTATTTCTGTTCCACATTTCACAGTAGGGTCTTCAACAATTGAGAATAGACCATACCAACACTTAGTCACAAAATGAAGTAGAGGAACAGTGTTTTTATTTCTGTTCCACATTTCACAGTAGGATCTTCAACAATTGAGAATAGACCATACCAACACTTAGTCACAAAATGAAGTAGAGGAACAGTGTTTTTATTTCTGTTCCACATTTCACAGTAGGGTCTTCAACAATGAGAATAGTTCATACCAACAGTTAGTCACAAAATGAAGTAGAGGAACAGTGTTTTTATTTCTGTTCCACATTTCACAGTAAGGTCTTCAACAATGAGAATAGCTCATACCAACAGTTATTCACAAAATGAAGTAGAGGAACAGTGTTTTTATTTCTGTTCCACATTTCACAGTAGGGTCTTCAACAATGAGAATAGCTCATACCAACAGTTAATCACAAAATGAAGTAGAGGAACAGTGTTTTTATTTCTGTTCCACATTTCACAGTAGGGTCTTCAACAATGAGAATAGCTCATACCAACACTTAGTCACAAAATGAAGTAGAGGAACAGTGTTTTTATTTCTGTTCCACATTTCACAGTAGGGTCTTCAACCATTGAGAATAGCCCATACCAACACTTAGTTACAAAATGAAGTAGAGGAACAGTGTTTTTATTTCTGTTCCACATTTCACAGTAGGGTCTTCAACAATGAGAATAGCCCATACCAACACTTAGTCACAAAATGAAGTAGAGGAACAGTGTTTTTATTTCTGTTCCACATTTCACAGTAGGATCTTCAACAATGAGAATAGCCCATACCAACACTTAGTTACAAAATGAAGTAGAGGAACAGTGTTTTTATTTCTGTTCCACATTTCACAGTAGGGTCTTCAACAATGAGAATAGCCCATACCCTAAAATGAGTGGATATACAACTAGAGAAAAATACTGCTGTTTTATTTAACAAAGCGTGTTTATCTTGATTTAACCCCTAAAACTAACAATGATAATGAACCGACTATAACATGAAGGTGTGACGAATCTTCCCGCAGTTGCCCTAAAAAAACTGGGGGGGGGGGGGGGGGGGGGGGACTCTGAACAATCACGTACTCATGATCATATGGTTGATTGATTGATTAGTGTTTAACGCTAATGGTAGTTGGATTATTATATATATGCAATCAGTGCATATCATCACTAACGTTTAGTTCGAATTCTGCTCATGGTTAGGTGTACTCGATACATCTTTATGTAATAAAGTTTGTCAGTGACTTGCGGCAAGTCGGTGGTTTATTTTGGGTATTCAGGTTTCCTGACCTCCACTATATAACTGAAATATTGTTGAAATTAGTGTAGATCACCATAATACTAACCCATATCCCAAAAATAATGTCCGAGAGTCTCCAGTGATAATTACGAGTGTTGGAATTCATTTTTCAAAATCAAATTGTTCCACATCACAGCTATGAGTCAGTTCTCGTTGTTTTGATTCCAGAAATGTACGGTTCCTAGATCGTTCATTGTATTTGATTTTTGTCCTTTTTCTTTTGATCATAGAGTTGTCTGTCCTTCTTCGATTTACAGGTTTTTATTACCCCTTTGATATCTTCATACTGGTATATAATAAAATATAAAATCATAGGTCTGAGAGGCCCCCAGGAGTTGAATTGCACGTTTACTAGGTATTTTTCAAAGTTGAAATTCAAATGCTGAAGAAAGTGGATCATCAAAGGATCATTCCAGTGGTTTCCGACTGGATTATCAATTAAGGCTTCAATCTAATTAAGATTAAAAACTACAGTGTATCGCTCTCTGCACGTGAAGTGACCCCACATGTCTTTAGTTGTTGGTGTATCGCATATTATTTTTTAAAGATGGCTGGAGCGAACGAGGTCACTGTGACCTAGATCTTTCACTACAAGGACACTGAAGGTTATATAATTTAATATCATACAACTTGTCCCGGGCAGAACTGTTTTTGGCTTAAGCCTATTATATAAACGTCTGAACATTCAACCCAACAATGTCTGTAAAACATTTCCGGAATCAAAAGAACAACTGACTCCACATGGTAAAAAAAAAATCTTTATCAGCTGAGCGATACATGTTCACATGAATCTCTAGTTTAGTAGATGTATCTTAACACTAGAAAACAATATTGGACACAGGCACTTGGGTCCAGGATTTTTAAAAAATTTTAATTTTTATTTTACTATTTATTACTATTTTAAGCCATATTGACATTTACCAAAATTTTTCCATATGGCATGTTTTATTACATGCCAGGGGACTCAAATATTAAACATACATTCTAGATAACTTATTTTAATTTTTTTTTAAATCTGATTCAGTTTTTGTCATATAACCTTTCAAGTTAAATGGTCGGTCCCTAAATAAAATAATTAAAACCCACCTGATAAAATGTGCTAAAATTGAAAGCATGATATATCATAATTATCTATGTTAATTCTTCATTAGTACAACTTATACCCAATATAGAGTCAAAGACTACAAACAAACAAAACATGGATCTAAGCGTGTGCCACAAACCCACTTCCTTATCCCCAATTAACTGTCAATCAGTGGATAATTGTTGTATAATCATCAACACCTTAATTAATCACCATGACCCAATTTAACTGTAAAGGTGTCAAACAGATCAATAACCGGATATCATTAAATATGACATTCACCTTTACCATTCGTATCTCTCTGCGTTTTTCTTCAGCGCGGGAGTTACAAATGGGGAATTTCTAGAAATATTGATCGCAAAATGTAGGTCAAGATTTTTTTGTACTTTATTTTTTTCACGGGCGGAAGATTTTGAAAGTTGACGGGAGGGACGGAAGGGACCCTCAAAATCGGGAGAAAAATGCTTCCTCCGGAAGGTTCACATGTACCCTCAAAATATACATGTGAACCTTCCGGCGGGAGCATTTTTCTCCCGATTTTGAGGGTCACTCCCGTCAACTTTTAAAATTTTCCGCCCGTGAAAAAAATCAAGTACAATAAAATCTTGATCTACATTTTGCGATCAATATTTCTAGAAATTCCCCAATTGGAACTCCCGCGCTGACGAAAAACGCCGAGAGATACGAATGGTAAAGGTGAATGTCATATTTAATGATATCTGGTTATTGATCTGTTTGACACCTTTACAGGTAAATTGGGTCATGGTGATTAATTAAGGTGTTGATGATTATACAACAATTATCCACTGATTGACAGTTAATTGGGGATACGGAAGTGGGTTTGTGGCACACGCTTAGATGTTTAGAAGTGTGATAGCGGCAATTAAAAATAATTATAAACCGTTGTGCAAACAGGAGTCGGACAACCTTTGATGCCGAGGAAAACTTCTTATTTCGATCAAACGTGCAATGAATTCATCTCGGATTGAATTGTTACGGCTTGTTTGGGACCAAAGCCGATCAAAGTATTATTTAAGGACTAAGTTCCAGGATGGAATTGATAAACCACAAAAATGCCGAAACGTATGCTATCACCCAACGCACCAGCCAGCAAAGTGACTTTTTAATTTTGGTGCTCTATGAATTTATTGTTCAGAACATTCTGTCTTCATTGTTATTGCTTTGTTATAACCTTATGATTATGAATAAATTATAAATACAGTTTTTATCCTTCATTCATCATATGAAACACTACTAACAAGACAGAAATGTAAACAATATATATTGAAATGGGATGCAGTTGGTTCAATACTGAAACAAACAAAAGGAAAACATCAATAAACAATAAATACACACATAAAAAATCTCCAGTTATGAGACCAAATCTCCAGCCAAAAATTTGCAAATCTCCAGTTGTAGCATAGCAATTCTATCACATGTATGCATTTCTATACCCCGGGGTTCCCGCGGGGTTATATATATATATATATATATATATATATAATATGAATAAATTCAAGTCTAATAATATTTTAAAAAATATATATATATTTATAGTGACATGAACAAGTTTCTATATATCAATCACCATATTATTTATCTGAACATAATGCATTTTCTGCTTTTCATATATACAAAAATGTGTATATATATTCCAAAGAAATAAGACGCTTAGTTATAACAAGCAATAACGCTCCTGTGATGAAATAGTTAAAGAGTACTCGCATCATGTGCGGTAGATCGTGGTTTCGATCAACGATCTGATCAAACCAAAGACTATACAATTTATATTGGCACATGGCGTAAAAGAATAAAGGCAAAGACTAGTTGACTCGTAGTCAGCATAATTCCTTCATTACATGGGATAGAAGTCATGAAGTTTTCCATGAATATAAGCTACCTTGCATCTGTCCAGTGTATGACATAGGTTTCAAAGTGTTATCCATGAAAATAAACTACCTTGCACCATTCAAACATAAGTATAAACATCAGAAGTTTGCCCATGAAAATTAGCTACCTCCCATTCCTTCATTGCATGGGATAGGATTCATGACGTTCTCCATAAAAATAAGCTACCTTACATCTGTTCAATGTATGACACAGGTGTCAAAGTGTTATCCATGAAAATAAACTATCTTGTACCATTCAAACATAAGCATAAGTATCAGACGCTTGCCCATGAAAATTAGCTACCTCGCATTCCTTCGTTGCATGGTCCATGAAAATTAACTACCTGACCTTTCTACATTGCATGGAATAGGAGTCATGAAGTGTTCCATGAAAATAAGCTACCTTACATCTGTTCAATGTATGACATAGGTTTCAAAGTGTTATCCATGAAAATAAACTACCTTGCACCATTCAAACATAAGCATAAGTATCAGACGCCTGCTCATGAAAATTAGCTACCTCGCATTCCTTCGTTGCATGGTCCATGAAAATTAGCTACCTGACCTTTCTACATTGCATGGAATAGGAGTCATGAAGTGTTCCATGAAAATAAGCTACCTTACATCTGTTCAATGTCTGACACAGGTTTCAAAGTGTTATCCATGAAAATAAACTACCTTGCACCATTCAAACATAAGCATAAGTATCAGACGCTTGCCCATGAAAATTAGCTACATCGCATTCCTTCATTGCATGGGATAGGAGTCATGACGTTTTCCATAAAAATAAGCTACCTTACATCTGTTCAATGTCTGACACAGGCGTCAAAGTGTTATCCATGAAAATAATCTACCTGGCACCATTCAAACATAAGCATAAGCATCAGAAGCTTGCCCATGAAAATTAGCTACCTCGCATTCCTTCATTCCATTTCTCTGACAATATCTATGACTTTTTTATTTTCCAAAACCTGATTTTATTTGTACGTTTATTGTGGTAATAGGGGCAAGGGTTACTGTAGTAGAACAAGTCAAACATCTCCGAAATTGGATGTAACATTATAATTATGAAATTCTAAAATTTGACAGTCCTGCTCTAGTTCATAGTAGGATACTAATGGTAATACTTCTGGGTTTTTCAAATTCTTTTTATGGACCAAATGAACGTAAATAAAATGGAAGGGACATTTAATTGAAATTATTAGAATTGAATGAAGGATCTTTCTAAGTTAGGGAGATGTGGACATAAAACTGTGATCACTCATAGTACATTAAAGAGATCTCTAATTAAAATAAAGATATCTAAATTGAATTGTCGTGCTCTTTAATCCTTTTAGGAATCAGAATCAATTAGAATCTAAAATTGGTTGATTTCTAAAAAATATTCTCAACCTACTGAGCCTCTAGTCTATATATTGTATTGTATTATATGGATGCTAATGTTCCACCATGCCTGTCTAAGTTTTTCAATAAAATCTTTAAGAAATAACTTGTGTTAAGATACTTTGTGTGCGAGATATTATCATGTATATATGGCTGTTATTTAATTATTAAATTGACAAGTATGTGTGATACAAGTATCTGTACTTACAAAACATACCAGCATGATGCAAAATATTTATTTGAGCTATATTCTATGACATTACAGACATTTTCATATGTTGTACCAGCGTCTGGCAATCTACTTTCTAAAGGCCGAGTACATCATCCAAGTGATGAATAGTGCAGTGTAAGATAAATGAGGTGTAGGCAGCTCGTTAAACCTCTCTCCCATCAAGGCCCCGATTCAATACAAACGCAAACCTCTAAACATTTATTGATAAAGAATATAGATACATGTACATAAGAAATTAGGATGCAGGCACCCTAATGTACTACTGTTATTCCAAGATGTATAAATTTGTAGGCCCTTCTGAAGTTATATCCTCAAAACAGAAAAAAACAGAAATAAAATTAGATATTAATCCGTTATCAAAAACAAACAAATACAAAACAAAACAAACCAATCAAAAATATCAAAAAGAAAGAAAAAAAAACAACATGAATGCACCTTTTATCAATCTGACTTAGTTCTGTACACATATTTTTCATAAGAGATACTAATTTCCTAATTTACCTGGAAATTTTACATACATTTTGTATCTATCATATTAAACAATGAGTGTATCTTGTTTTCAAAGAAAACATTCTGATAGCTACATTGCTAAAAAGAGGTAATAAAAACGTAGATCAAATTTAGTGCACATGAACGTTACTGGAATAATCTTATCAGTTAGCTCAAAATCAAAAGATTGGAAAGCCAAATATTTTAATAGTTTTGGGAGCACAAAATCTATGGGTGTTGATGTTATGTAGAAGTTTCTTTTACACCTGGTAGAGATATTGGGAGTGCTGTTTTTATGATGTGGGTTTTGGTGCAGTCGGGGATGTTGTCTTGTGATTATACGGTGAATACGGACTGACACTGTTGGGGATGTTGGATTTTTGCTTTGTGTCAGCTGTGATCTGTCCATCGCTCCTCATTAGTGCGACATCAATTCTGTTTTGTCTGTATCTAAGGATTTCATATATAACAGCTTCTTTCATCACATATTGCTTAAGATTTTGACCAAGATATAGTTTTTCTGGTACCTGATTCATGTCGAGCGACGCCAAGAAATTTACAATATAAGCGCGGACGTCTAAAACGCTTAGAACGATGTCTGTTTCTGCTCTTTTTAGACAATTTGCCAGTTGTTTTTTTTAACTATAAGACATTGCAGAATAAACACAATATACGTACATTGTCGGGGAAATATAAAAACTGTACGTAACAGCTTTAGTGACTGAGCAATTGTTGTTTAACGCCAACTCAGCAATTTTATAGCTATATCATGGCGAGACCAAGTTAATGAGATGATGATGATGTCCGCTTTTTTCTAGACCAACACGCTTAGTTTTGTTTATAGTGTTAGCTAACGGAAACAACAGTCCGCGGATATACATGTCGTTCCACTCCGACACATTATCCTGATTCCGAGGCAACCAGTCTTTGCTCTTTCTCCTTAATTCTGCGTGCTTTGCATTATAAGCAACAAATACCCGTTGATAATCTTTGGTTTGAAATATGAATTTGTTTATATACATGTACTCAAGAAGTCGCTTTTTATGTGTCTTCTGCCGAAGGATTGTGAAAGCGCGAAAAGTTGACCTTGCGTTGCACAATGTATTTTGTATTGTTACGTTATCTATTGTCATTTATGTAGACAATATATGTATTCGCTGAGAAACAGACCAGAAATGCTCACCAAAGACTCTCATCGGTAGTGTAATCGTTAGCGTGCTCGCCTCGAGTGCGGTAGATCGTGGGTTTGAGTCCCGATCGGGTCAAACCATGTTCTGTACACATATCTTGCCATCTTCCACATTCTGTTGGAAATTTATGATTTAGGGTTCTATTTTTACAAAATCCAAATAAGAAATTGTCATCAAGAGTGTGCAAATAGTTTCAGTTTCGAATTGAAATTAATCTAATAGCTACCAGTTCTTTAATATTGTAATAAATAAAGTTCCCAACTTTCATTATTAAATATATATGGAACATAATTTTATTTATTTCTTGAATTCAGAAGATAGTGTCAATAAGTTTAAGTAAATGGGTTAATTTCTTTATTTCAAGAAGGTAACACGGTTAGCAATAATAAAAGTGTGATTAATAATTATCATATATGATCTTATTAAGTTAAAGAATAATTTGTATAGTTTGAGCATCACATAAATATTAAATTCTACCATAAATAGTCCACCAATCTATTTTTGTAATAGCTGTAAAAATGATACATCGCGATGGTAAATTGAAAAAAGATAGTTTGTAACTTAATCACATGCTATACAACCATACAGGTAGCATTTTGTTTTTCAACTATGAACACCACTAATATCTATTGTTTATTTTATTTTATATTGTGTAGATCTATATGTCTCTCTTTGTCAATCAGTAACTCTTTTCCTGTTTATGTACATGCAGTTTTTCATTTTGTCCCTCCATTGGAAATAAACAATTTGTATTTTGGTAAACATAATAAGGGAGACAAATCCTATAAGTTTATGCTACAAGTAGCTAATTTTTATGCTCCGCCGTATGAAAATTAGCTACCGGAAGTTGAAGGTAGCTAATTTTCATGGGTAGCTAAATATTTTACGACACCGGTTTGTTTACGTTTGTACGATACCGGAAGTCAAGTACTGCAGTAGAGTTAGTGATTATATATTTCACTGCGCCTTAAATAGTTGGTTTTCATCTATGGTAGCATTTCAGTCTATTCCAGATGTTTAAAGAGGTTACTGTTATACTATTTTATGATGGTGAGTACATCCAAAAGCTACTTTTTTCTAAAAAATATTGGAGGATTTGAAGTTTCCGCCCTGTTCTTCTGGCATGCGCTTTGTCAATGAAAAACGTTTATCTGATCATTGTAATAAATATATTTCTTTTATTTAGAATAGAAGAAAAAACTATATTTTTACAATACAAATAGCGTAATTTTTAATAAAAATTCTAAAATATGTAGTTTTTATTTATATGAGATTAAACAATTATTTACCATGTGTATGTGATTTTCACGTTACCAGACGTCGTCCATATTTGTTATTCTTCGCGACCGGATGGGTGGCTGATTTAAAAAAAATTATGTCTTTAATAGAAGCCAGAAGGGACTTAAAATGAGCGGGGCAATGTCGGAATTAAGTTACCAGTCAATTCGCACTGCGAATCAAGCAAGAGAAGCGGTAAATATTCATCACACAGGGAAAAAATTAACTGTAGAATGACGGACACAGGTCCGACAATATCAACATTTTCAGCCAGTGTAAAGTGTCTTATCACATATTTTATTGAAATAACGACGAAATTGCATGTGTAATAAAAGCATAATTTGTGGCGTGTTATTTGCCTCTGGGGCAATAACATGTTATCTGCCCTCTTGTGAAGGGCAATAACATGTTATCTGCCCTGGCAAAATATGTGATAAATAGATTAATGCATGGCCTTTTTCATATTGCCCTTGTCATCAGCCCTCGACTGATATCGTCCCTCGGGGCCAATATCAAGGTCTCATGCTGATAACAAGGGCAATATGAAAAAGGCCATGTATTAATCTATAATTATTGTTAGCGGTGTACTGAAATCTTCATCAAATAATTTTCCATTAGCCACATTGTGATTTGACTATCCAAACAAGTGGAAAAAATTTAGACATTTAATTAATTTTTTCTATACATGTCCATTATTTAGAGCAGGTGCGACCTGGTGCCTCGAAAGTGAGTTCAGAAGTAAGTCTAAGACTAAGAACAAGACAAGAGACCAGATGAGTCCAGAAGCCATCGCTATAAATATTTTTAATTATCAATTGTTGCTTTATTATAAGTAAAAATGAGCTCAAATTTTGACTGCACCACAGGGACTTGCTCCCAGCCTTTCGTTATCAATAATTTTAACCCTACTAAAATATCATACAGCACATTGATAGTAGGGTTAAAATTATTGATAAGGATAGGCCTGGAGCAAGTCCCTGTGACTTGGCAATGACTAGAAATTAGAATGAGTAGTTTAACATTAATATATTCTAGGTTTTTCTATGAAAATTTTCTTTCGATATATACCGATTACAATGATGTCAGCCTTTTCTTAGACGCACCTAAGGATTCTGTCATTGATGGCAGCAGTAATTGTAGACATATATGTTTAATATTTTGCATGGAGAAAGTGTATTACCTAACCCCTGTCTGTACTTAATTTTTATTAAAATCGATCAGCATTCAGGCATATTTTTGGGGCATTGAATAGTCACACCCCCCATTTTCAACAACAGAAATTTTGTCTGCCTTTTAGACGCACTGATGATAAAGGTCAATAAAGATCACTTTCAGTTTATACAAATTGACTAAAAAATTGTAGATTATGTGTAGTTGTCATTGACCCAAATCATTACCAAGTATAGTTCATTTCAATAAAACATTTTGATATCTGTGCATCATTATTGTAGACATACAATTTTTTCTTAAGTTTTTGGATTGAATAGTTACTAAATTGAATGCGTCTAAAAGCCTGAAATCACACGAGTCCTATTACACGATGCGTCTAAAAGCCAGACACAGCTGTATACACAGAGTTGTATTATAGGTCTGCACATCTAACGATTCCAAGGGTGACTACATTGTGAAAAAAATGTTCCTCTTTGTAAATTTGGTATCAAAGGAAAGATTACCGGTAATCATTCTTCTTTTGAACGATGAAAAAAAACCAAAAAAAACAAGAACAATAACTAATCAAATGAATGGAAAAAATGTACATTCCCAACACTTTTTGTTGATGCTGACATGTTTTATATGTCTGTGCAACACTTCCTATACCAGGTACAGAGGGCTTGAAATGCAAAAATTGGGGCGAAATGTCAGTGAAGGATACATTATTTGGTAGGTTGGAGCTTGTTGTAGCAGACAATGTTTGCATTAGAAATGGAAGCAGGAGCAATATTGGTGTGCAGGCTTACAATACTTATCAGTATAAAACTAGGCATATTTTGATAAAAGGTCTCACATTTAATCTTGTCCTCTGAAACTGCTGAACCAAATTAAAGCCAATTTGGCTGAGATGTTACTTAGATGGTCTCCTTTCAAAATTGTATCCCACTGCTGTACCACCCATTCAAGATGGTGGCTGTTACTAAAAATAGACATTTATTTAATTGTCTTGCTGCTATATATTACAAGTCAAAATGAGCTCATATTTTAAATGCAGCTACATGGCAATGAGTAGATAAACATGTCTTCTGGGGTGTTCTGTGAAATTTTTCTTTTAGCCCATTTATACTGATTATGCTTATTTTGTTAAAAAATAATAATTTAGAAATCAAATTAAAATCTTCTTCTCTCTGAAACTTTACTAAAATGAATTTAGGTTTGGCCACTTTTTTTTCAAAATCAAAATAATGTGTGACACCCCACCCTCCATATAGGATGGATGCCATTAATATAAGTAGAAATACCATTAAATGGCAAAAAAAGAATCGGTTGAAATTTTGCAAAAAAAAGGCGAATCGATAACCAGGTGAGTGATAAGATATTCCTGGAAAGCTCTAATTTCTGTTCAAATGTACTATTATTTCATTGAATATTATGACAAATTTTAGAATGTCATCTATATTTAAAATCAGATGAAATACATGTATATAGTCAGTTGTGGGCCTCTGGTTTGAAAATGTTTTTATTATTATTATTGCAGGATGAACTTCGAACTGATACCAGAAAAAAAAATCTGTTAATTTTGGTCCTGAATTATATGTATGAAGAAGGGTAAGTCAAATAATGTTATTAAAGTAAATATTTGTCATTATTCTGATAAATTGTATATAAAATATTTAAGCCAATAAGTAATAGATTTTTCTGTTCACGTTTTTAGCTCACCTGACCCTTTGGGTCAGGTGAGCTATTGTCACCACTGAGCGTCCGTCGTCCGTCCGTTAACTTTTCACATTTTAATCAACTCCTCTGAAGCCACGGGGCCAATTTGAACCAAACTTTGGTGGAATGGTCCTTGGATGGCCCCCTTCCAAAATTGTGTGCGGTGATCCCGACTTCCAACCAAGATGGCTGCCAAGCTAAAAATAGAAAAAAGGGGGGATGAAATTTTAATTGTTCATTGCTGCTTTAGTATACGTCAAAATGAGCTCAAATTTTAACTGCAGCTACATGGCAAGGAGTAGTTTAACATATATTCCGGGTTTTTCTGTGAAATTTTTCTTTCAGCCGATATATACCGATTATGCAAATTAGGCATATTTTGATAAAAGATCACATTTAAATCTTCTTCTCTGAAACTGCTGAACCAAATTAAACCAAACCTGGCAGGGATGGTCCTTGGGTGGGCCCCTTTCAAAATTGTGTCCGACAGCCCTGCCCTCCATTCAAGATGGCTGCTGTTACTAAAAATAGAAATTTCTTTAATTGTCCATTGCTGCTTTATTATAAATCAAAACGAGCTCAAATTTTAACTGCAGCTACATGACAATGAGTAGATTAACAAATATTCTGGGTTTTTCTGTGAATTTTTTCTTTCAGCCGATATATACCGATTATGCAAATTAGGCATATTTTGATAAAAGATCACATTTAAATCTTCTTCTCTGAAACTGCTGAACCAAATTAAACCAAACCTGGCAGGGATGGTCCTTGGGTGGGCCCCTTTCAAAATTGTGTCCGACAGCCCTGCCCTCCATTCAAGATGGCTGCTGTTACTAAAAATAGAAATTTCTTTAATTGTCCATTGCTGCTTTATTATAAATCAAAACGAGCTCAAATTTTAACTGCAGCTACATGACAATGAGTAGATTAACAAATATTCTGGGTTTTTCTGTGAATTTTTTCTTTCAGCCGATATATACCGATTATGCAAATTAGGCATATTTTGATAAAAGATCACATTTAAATCTTCTTCTCTGAAACTGCTGAACCAAATTAAACCAAACCTGGCAGGGATGGTCCCTGGGTGGGCCCCTTTCAAAATTGTGTCCGACAGCCCTGCCCTCCATTCAAGATGGCTGCTGCTACTAAAAATAGAAATTTCTTCAATTGTCCATTGCTGCTTTAGTATAAGTCAAAATGAGCTCAAATTTTAGCTGCAGCTACATGGCAAGGAGTAGTTTAACATATATTCTGGGTTTTTCTGTGAAATTTTTCTTTCAGCCGATTTATACCGATTATGCAAATTAGGCATATTTTGATAAAAGATCACATTTAAATCTTCTCCTCTGAAACTGCTGAACCAAATTAAACCAAACCTGGCAGGGATAGTCCTTGGGTAGTCCCATTTCAAAATTGTGTCCGACAGCTCCACCCTCCATTCAAGATGGCTGCTGTTACTAAAAATAGAAATTTCTTTAATTGTCCATTGCTGCTTTATTATAAATCAAAACGAGCTCAAATTTTAACTGCAGCTACATGACAATGAGTAGATTAACAAATATTCTGGGTTTTTCTGTGAATTTTTTCTTTCAACCGATTTATGCTGATTATACAAATTAGACATATTTTGATAAAAGATCACATTTAAATCTTCTCTGATGAAACCGCTGAACCAAATTAAAGCAAATTTGGCTGGGATGGTCCCCTTTCAATTTTGTGTCCGACAGCCCCGCCCTCCATTCAAAATGGCTGCTGTTACTAAAAATAGAAATTTCTTTAGTTGTCAATTTCCGCTTTATTACAAATCAAAATGAACTAAAATTTTAACTGCAGCTATATGGCAATGAGTAGTTTAACATATATTCTGGGTTTTTCTGTGAGATTTTTTCAGCCAGTTTATTCCGTTTAGGAATATTATGAGATAAAAATCACATCAAAATCTTTTGCTCAGAAATTTGAGTTGAAATGATCTTTGGGTGGCCCACTTTCAAAATTATGTGTAACGCCCCCATTTTCTATCAACATTAGATGTCAAATTGAAAACCAGGTGAGCGATTACAGGCTCCTGGGAGCCTCTAGTTTGGCATTACCAGGCCTCGACATTAACGTTTGTCAGATTATCCGCTACCAGTGAAAACTGACGTCGGACAAGTAGATCCTGTATCACGGTTGTCCGACGGGAGAAGTGAAAAAATGACTGTCCTACCTTTTGAAGGTTATTTTCTATGATAAAAATGTGTTGCGTTGTCATTTTTACAGACATAAACTTCGTAAATAATTATTTTAATGTGTTTAAAAATATCGGTTTCCATTGAAGTACACTATCGTTAATTATAACGGTGAACCAAGACATATTCCGAACATATACTTGATTCTTATCTTTTCAGCGATTTGATTAAACGACAACTGGCATTAAGTAATTATAATGAAATAGAAATCGATTTGTTTATACACAATAATTCCCTGGAAACGTAAATAAAATGTCCATCAGCATGGATCTATATCCCCTGATCTTAGAAAGTACGGATTTACAACAAGCGGCAGAGATAAATTCAACCAGAAATGTTCAGGCGTCTGATGTTAATTTCCATTAAGGAACATTCAGTAGCTGATTTCAATACACAATCTGCATTCAATAGATGGTGAACAATGACGTTCAAACAAAGCATCCTGGATTCAATCCACATTATATGATTACCACTTAGATGGGCCTGCTATTCGACAACCAAACTTAGAAATTGATGATTAGACACTCATACCATGATGGCATCGTTTGATACCAATGACTTTATGACTTATGTTTAAGTGTATGTTAATTTGTTGATTAAAGATGTCATTATCATAATTTCTGTTAGTATTAATAATGACAGGATGCGATAATGTTTGTGAGACAATAACCAAAACATTTTACACAAAATGCTGATAATTATTCTCTAGTTTTTGTAATTTTTATTTTAAATTTTGTTGGACAACTAAAAGATTGAGTCGGACAAGTACTTTTTTTAGTTAGTTGTCCGAAGGGACAAGTTACAAAATATGTTAATGTAGAGGCCTGATTACTAGTGGTTTGCAAGGCTATGCAAATACATAATTTTATTACAAAATGCAGAGATTTCCAAGTGAAATAATAGCCAGTATATTACCCAGTGAAATAATAGCCAGTATATTACCCAGTGAAATAAAAGCCAGTATATTACCCAGTGTAATAATAGCCAGTATATTACCCAGTATAATAATAGCCAGTATATTACCCAGTGAAATAATAGCCAGTATATTACCCAGTGAAATAATAGCCAGTATATTACCCAGTGAAATAATAGCCAGTATATTACCCAGTGAAATAATAGCCAGTATATTACCCAGTGAAATAATAGCCAGTATATTACCCAGTGAAATAATAGCCAGTATATTACCCAGTGAAATAATAGCCAGTATATTACCCAGTGAAGTAATAGCCAGTATATTACAGAGCTCCAGATAATTTTCAAGACCAAAGGGTAATTACCCCCTACTTTTGAAAATGATGCGTATTTGCATATTTCCTTTGCACTGTTGTACTCTCTACTTCAGAAAAGATTGCTTACATGTACACTTTTTAAAATTATGTTTGACACAAGTGTTATTCAATAAACCCAGGATGCAAGTGAAATGTATATCTGTTTAATTTGACACGATTGTGTCATGTTTATTAATCAAATGTAAATATTTTGTTTTTTGCTCGTCGACTTCGGCAGTTTTCACAGCCGTGTTGATAATGTCATCAATGATTCCTTAACTATACTGTCACTAGACACAGATGAAACTGTCAGGAACTTAAGTATATAATTTTCCATAGTGCGCTTATTCATGTTCTTGCTCATTTTCAACGAACAACGTGTTCCCAAATTTACTTTCGTTTTAGTTCTTACTTATTATGTAAACTGCATTTATTTGTAATATTGACCGCGATTGGATGATTTATTGTAAACATCCAATCAGATCTCTTTTGACATCGATGCTTAGAAAGGCAAGCATTCTGTACCCCTCGGATATATACGCTCTCTCCTTCGAAAAGTATAAAAGGAAGTAATTACAGGAAATTTCTCAAAGACAAAAATGTATTGTTATGTACATGACTGTACAAGTGCGCTCCGAATTTGGAAAGTTTGCTTACACAGCAATATGTATGCGTAATGTGTACACTCTGATCTGATAATACATGCGTTTTTACTTGTTTTCATAGCGTAAAAAACGCAAATACGCAGCTTATCTGGAGCTCTGTATTACCCAGTGAAAAAATAGCCAGTATATTACCCAGTGAAATAATAGCCAGTATATTACCCAGTGAAATGGAAATGTTTATTCCACAGTGATGTCACAGTAGTAACATCGTCACAATCTAATATATCATTGAGAGTTCGACAGTGAGAAACAAGTTCCGTCTTTAAGCGTCTCATTACCATTAACAAGTGTAAATTTTATGTAATAAACAACTCTTACATTCCATATATCAAAAATAAATCAGTCGTAGCGAAAAACAATGTGCACTAACACCCATTCATGAATTATTATATAGTTCGGTAACTTGTGATTTTTTTTTTCGATATTCTAATTGAAAGAGTAGTTATACTATAATTAATTTCAGAAATTCGTTTCAATTTAATTTCAACAATTAAAAGATTATTCTACAATTGTGTTCTATGGTATTGTAATGGTTAACTTAATTAACCTTTCTTGGTCCAGTCCACACTTTATCATGGTTGTGTAACAGTGATTATAATATAAGTTCCCTATATGGAAGTTTGGTTTTAAACCAGACATGTTTTTTCATAACTTTTGCAATGCTTTCTGGTATAGAAATTCATGGGGAAAACATCTAATAGACCATTTACACATTACCGACTTTGATTCTAAAATTATATGTTTTACAGGAGTTATTTCCCTTTAAAGCAGGCAAAAGGGTCCCCTTTCATGAACAGTTCAATGGATATAACATGATCTGGAACCTTATTCACAAAGCATCTGTTAATTAGCGGACCCGTTAAGTTAACAGAGAAGTTAACGTGTATGTCCGCTAAATATTAAAGTGGTATTCACAAACGTTTCCGTAAACGTCAAGTTAATGGGTGCGTTAATAACGGGTCCGTTAGTATGCAAATGAGTAGAAAAAGTTGTATCAAGTATTTTGATTGGATAATACATTTACATCCTTTCCAAAATAAAGCCCCAGCATTAAGCTTCCCATAAGAATTGCTTTTTGGTTGAAACAAAGTATAAGAATGAAATTTAAGTAAAAGGTAGATGTGATGAATAAATTCATAACTGATAATACTAACATATACTTAGTATATAAAGTAGATGGTCACATATATCGAGAGAGAGAGAGAGAGAGAGATACAATATACGTACATTGGCGGAAAATATAAAATTTA
Source organism: Bathymodiolus septemdierum (assembly GCA_963383655.1). NCBI lineage: Eukaryota > Metazoa > Mollusca > Bivalvia > Mytilida > Modiolidae > Bathymodiolus > Bathymodiolus septemdierum. The sequence continues at coordinate 44,996,773 of OY726520.1, forward strand.
TTTGCACGAGCTTTAGAAACAGATAGAAAAGCTAGCCTTTGATAAAGATAATTGAACTTTTAACTCTTTACTGCTATTTCATATAAATTGGACCTTGCCAGTGAAATTCGTATTATGGACGGATCCAGATTTTTTTCGAGTGGTATCCGGACAATTGCCAAGTTTAAAAGATAGTCTAGACAATTTTTAATATATTTTTTGCATATATTTAGAAAATTCTGGTTCAGGGGATCCTGCAGGCAGGTGGGGGTCCAGAACACCCACTGGATCCGCCCATGCCTTTTAAGCTGTTTAATAGATTGTCTTGAAACTTTTCACACTGAAAGTACATCATTTGTAGATAACCACGAAGCGATATATGCTGTTCTGACATTTGCATGGAGAGATAAATTGATTTTCAAAAAGAGGGCGAATGAGAGATATCACTGTGTATGATCACAGTTCCTCTAGTTGATTTAGTCGTGTAAGATGTATGTTGATCTTTTTTTTTTTAAATTGTCAGTTTTCTCAGGTTTCATTCAATTGAAGAAATGAAGAATATTTTTTTCATGAATTTATATACAAGCGACTCAAAGATGAACAGTTCATTTATGACATAAATTGTAGAATATTCTGCACATTTTGGTAAAAGTTTTATTAAAATCTGTCAAGAAACAACTTTATTTTATTTTTTTAATAATTTTTGTGATATTACTATTAGATCGAATATAAAATTATGGGAAAATTAATGTTTGCAATACTTTTTGCCAAAGCCTGTGTCTGGCTAATGAAAAAAAGCAATATGACATGTATTATTTTACGCATTCCCATCATAAAAAGATTTTTATTGCTCTTATATCTAAATGCCTGTTAACGGGTACAATAACCTATCCGTTAATTTTCACCGTAAACTAGACGTTTAACGGGAACGTTAAAGGATGCGTTAAGTTATGGAGGTTTCGTGAATACCAATTTTTTAGCGGAAATTACGTTAACGGATGCGGTAGTTAATGGATGCTTTGTGAATAAGGTCCTTGTTAAAAAGTTTAATGTTGTAACAACTTGTTAATTTTCTGTTTGATATGAAATATCTACAAATAATGAGAAAATTATAATCAAATTTGTTGTCCTTTCCATTGATTTTGCTAGACCCGGTGCCATTTTGCACGTCGAAGGGAAATAACTCATATAAAATAAGTATAAAAAGGAATCATTTTAGAATCAAATCAGGAATGTGCAAAAAGTCTATTGAAATGTTTGTATGACTATATTACAAAGCTGCTGACTCATCCTATGTTGTATGACTATATTACAAAGCTGCTGACTCATCCTATGTTGTAAATGTTTGTATGACTATATTACAAAGCTGCTGACTCATCCTATGTTGTAAATGTTTGTATGACTATATTACAAAGCTGCTGACTCATCCTATGTTGTAAATGTTTGTATGACTATATTACAAAGCTGCTGACTCATCCTATGGTGTAAATGTTTGTATGACTATATTACAAAGCTGCTGACTCATCCTATGGTGTAAATGTTTGTATGACTATATTACAAAGCTGCTGACTGATCCTATGTTGTAAATGTTTGTATGACTATATTACAAAGCTGCTGACTGATCCTATGTTGTAAATGTTTGTATGACTATATTACAAAGCTGCTGACTCATCCTATGTTGTAAATGTTTGTATGACTATATTACAAAGCTGCTGACTCATCCTATGTTGTAAATGTTTGTATGACTATATTACAAAGCTGCTGACTCATCCTATGGTGTAAATGTTTGTATGACTATATTACAAAGCTGCTGACTCATCCTATGTTGTAAATGTTTGTATGACTATATTACAAAGCTGCTGACTCATCCTATGTTGTAAATGTTTGTATGACTATATTACAAAGCTGCTGACTCATCTTATGTTGTAAATGTTTGTATGACTATATTACAAAGCTGCTGACTCATCCTATGTTGTAAATGTTTGTATGACTATATTACAAAGCTGCTGACTCATCCTATGTTGTAAATGTTTGTATGACTATATTACAAAGCTGCTGACTCATCCTATGGTGTAAATGTTTGTATGACTATATTACAAAGCTGCTGACTCATCCTATGGTGTAAATGTTTGTATGACTATATTACAAAGCTGCTGACTGATCCTATGTTGTAAATGTTTGTATGACTATATTACAAAGCTGCTGACTGATCCTATGTTGTAAATGTTTGTATGACTATATTACAAAGCTGCTGACTCATTCTATGTTGTAAATGTTTGTATGACTATATTACAAAGCTGCTGACTCATCCTATGTTGTAAATGTTTGTATGACTATATTACAAAGCTACTGACTCATCCTATGGTGTAAATGTTTGTATGACTATATTACAAAGCTGCTGACTCATCCTATGTTGTAAATGTTTGTATGACTATATTACAAAGCTGCTGACTCATCCTATGTTGTAAATGTTTGTATGACTATATTACAAAGCTGCTGACTTATCTTATGTTGTAAATGTTTGTATGACTATATTACAAAGCTGCTGACTCATCCTATGTTGTAAATGTTTGTATGACTATATTACAAAGCTGCGGACTCATCCTATGTTGTAAATGTTTGTATGACTATATTACAAAGCTGCTGACTCATCCTATGTTGTATGACTATATTACAAAGCTGCTGACTTATCCTATGTTGTAAATGTTTGTATGGCTATATTACAAAGCTGCTGACTCATCCTATGTTGTAAATGTTTGTATGACTATATTACAAAGCTGCTGACTCATCTTATGTTGTAAATGTTTGTATGACTATATTACAAAGCTGCTGACTCATCCTATGGTGTAAATGTTTGTATGACTATATTACAAAGCTGCTGACTCATCATATGTTGTAAATGTTTGTATGACTATATTACAAAGCTGCTGACTCATCATATGTTGTAAATGTTTGTATGACTATATTACAAAGCTGCTGACTCATCCTATGTTGTAAATGTTTGTATGACTATATTACAAAGCTGCTGACTCATCCATCCTATGTTGTAAATGTTTGTATGACTATATTACAAAGCTGCTGACTCATCCTATGTTGTAAATGTTTGTATGACTATATTACAAAGCTGCTGACTCATCCTATGTTGTAAATGTTTGTATGACTATATTACAAAGCTGCTGACTCATCCTATGTTGTAAATGTTTGTATGACTATATTACAAAGCTGCTGACTCCTCCTATGTTGTAAATGAACTGATTCAGATATGCAATTGCACTATGTATATGTAAATAAATATCTTCTAAGTCCTTTATAGGTCTACAATAATTTGTCATTTCACAGATATGTAGAAGCAGCACAAGCTTTAGGTAGAGAAACTAATATAGATGTGACCAAGTATGAAGTCTGTGACAACATTGACTTGGAGACCATTATTATGGAATATGAATCATATTACTATGTCAAGTTTGCCAAGTATCCAAAGATAACAAAGAAATTAACATCCAGTGGTAAGACATAGTTATCTTTAATTTTAGAACAAAATGTACTTATTGAGGAATTTCTATTTAACAAGTACATGTTTATCTGTTTTGAATACATGATCAAAATATATGAAAGTACATGTAAATTTGAAGAAGGTTCTTTGATGATTAAAACATCACTTAGACAGACAAATTAAAAGATAAAATTGAGGAACAAAACATACATTATTTGTAGTAAATATACTAGTATCATTGCATTAGGTATTTGCAAACATATCTTTTGTTAATTTGTTTTAGACTAAATATGATTAAAATCAGATCTCTCATGTGCTCCCCTTTACTGACATGTTGCGGCTATGAGATCAGAGGAAACCCTATTACAGGTCACACACATACAAGTAACTCTATGTCATGAAAATATAATGATATGATAAATACAGTTATGACCTTTTTCGTAGTCTCACAATTCCTTATTTACATTTGATGGTATATGTATAGGATCACTTGCACATGACCCGTAATGTGGTTTCCTCAGATCTCCCATTCCACGATATATCCAGGGCTCACCACACATAGTAAAAACAGGGCGACTTGACTTTTCTCTCTCTTGACTTAAGGGCGAAGTGAGGGAAAATCTGGGAGACTTCCGAAAATCGATCCAAATTTTAACGTTTCTTTCCCCGCTACCGCATGTTCCCCTACCTTTCACAAATACGAACAATGATCTTAAAAGGATGCAATTAACGAGTTTGGAATAAAATATTGAACATCAAACCCTGTATGGGTCACATTTCAGGAACATGGGAGCTCCTTTTATGTGAATATTGAAGAAAAAGTATAGTTATTGTTGAAAAAAATACGGACTTGAAACCGCTTTTTGACAGAAATTGGGCGACTTCATTGAAACCAAGGCGAAGAAGTCGACCACTTCACCTGGTTTGGTGAGCCCTGATATCAATAAAGGGGAGCAAGTGAGAGATATCATTTTGATCAGATTGTTATAGACTTTGCTTATATTTTGATAGTTAGTCACTATAGGTATATAATGTACCCTTTTTACCTAAGTAATACTTTCTTATAGCGGGCATATATGTGAACCATAGACAGAAGCTATATTCTCCGGATTATTTAATCTGTTAAGACATGATTTTGAAATGAAAAAAATGTCAACATAGATGAAGAAAGTAATAACAGCAATGAACTTTTGACTGTTACATGAACCTTAGATGGATTTTGTTTCATGTACACATATATTTATATCCTATCTTGTTATTATAAATATAATCAATATAGAAATATTTCTTATGACATACCGTAATCATGTATTATTATTTATTTGAATATATATTTTCTATGTAATATTATTTATTTAAATATATATTTTCTATACCAGTAACAGCCGCCTCAGGTATTTACTCTCGAAAATATTTATATTAGCAGTGTTGCCAGTTGGGCCTTTTGTTGCTCCACAATCTGTTTTTTTAACATTTGAGTTCTGTTGGTTAATATCTTTTGCTTTATAATAAACATTTTCACCTTCAATTTTTTTTTAATTATTAAACACTACATGTACATGTACAAAGACGTGCCAAAAGTATTCGGTCACTGTGATTTTTAGCTCACCTGACCCAAAGGGTCAAGTGAGCTATTGTCACCACTGAGCGTCCGTCGTCTGTCGTCCGTCCGTTAACTTTTCACATTTTAATCAACTCCTCTGAAGCCACTGGGCCAATTTGAACCAAACTTTGGTGGAATGGTCCTTGGATGGCCCCCTTCCAAAATTGTGTCCAGTGATCCCGACTTCCAACCAAGATGGCCGCCAAGCTAAAAATAGAAAAAAGGGGGGATGAAATTTTAATTGTCCATTGCTGCTTTAGTATAAGTCAAAATGAGCTCAAATTATAACTGTAGCTACATGGCAAGGAGTAGTTTAACATATATTCCGGGTTATTCTGTGAAATTTTTCTTTCAGCCGATTTATGCCGATTATGCAAATTAGGCATATTTTGATAAAAGATCACATTTAAATCTTCTCCTCTGAAACCGCGGAACCAAATTAAACCAAACCTGGCAGGGATGGTCCTTGGGTGGGTCCCTTTCAAAATTGTGTCCGACAGCCCCGCCCTCCATTCAAGATGGCTGCTGTTACTAAAAATAGAAATTTCTTCAATTGTCCATTGCTGCTTTAGTATAAGTCAAAATGAGCTCAAATTTTAACTGCAGCTACATGGCAAGGAGCAGTTTAACATATATTCGGGGTTTTTCTGTGAAATTTTTCTTTCAGCCGATTTATACCGATTATGCAAATTAGGAATATTTTGATAAAAGATCACATTTAAATTTTCTCCTCTGAAACCGCTGAACCAAATTAAAGCAAATTTGGCTGGGTGGTCCCCTTTCAATATTGTGTCTGACAGCCCCACCCTCCATTCAAGATGGCTGCTGTTACAAAAAATATAAATTTCTTCAATTGTCCATTGCTGCTTTAGTATAAGTCAAAATGAGCTAAAATTTTAGCTGCAGCTACATGGCAATGAGTAGTTTAACATATATTCTGGGTTTTTCTGTGAGATTTTTTCAGCCAGTTGATTCTGTTTAGGAATATTATGAGATAAAAATCACATCTAAATCTTTTGCTCTGAAATTTGAGTTGAAATGATCTTTGGGTGGCCCACTTTCCAAATTACGTACAACACCCCCATTTTCTATCAACTTTAGATGTCAAATTGAAAACCAGGTGAGCGATTACAGGCTCCTGGGAGCCTCTAGTTTACTATATATTTCATGTAAAACCACATTTTTTTAAAACGTTATTCCAAAGTCGACTCTTGTTCGAATTTGATGATTTTTTTTACCAACAAAAACAGAATTAAATGTAGTTTTACACTGTAATTTTAGCATAAATTTATAATCGATAATTGTTATGAGTTCACGATTTAAACACAAAACTAAATTTTGAACGTCAAAAATACAATACAATGATAGTACATTTGAAGACAAATAATTTAAGTTTGTGTTTAAATCATGAACATTTAAAATCTGTGCTCCCAAAAAATATTTTAAAATAATCACAGAAAACTACGTACGTTCTTGCTTCTGTTGGTAAAAATTTCATCAAAATCGAACAAGAATTGACTTTGGAATAATGTTTTCAAAAATTGTGATTTTATATGAAATATATAGTAAAAAATTACAGTGACCGAATACTTTTGGCACGACTCTGTATATCATGATATGCATGTTTAAAATATAAACATGCAAAATGTCTGTCCTCTTGATGCTTTAAATTGCACTGTATATAAGTATATATGTATATACACATATCTGCTTTCACTCCTAGAAAATTCTTCTTAATATTTAAAAGTTAAAAGAATGAAAAACATTTGATTTTTGTATGTATTCTTCTTTTCTAAATGAATCATAAAACAAATATATCCAAGGTACAGTGTTCCTTGTGCATTAGAGATATTCCATAAAAGTAGTATCGGGATGGGGTTTGTTTTGCAAAGCATGTATTCAACTGCCATCACCCATGCTGTACATTTTTAGTTAGAGTTAGCTAATATTTTCTTCATCTTAAGTTTTGTCTAACACAGCATGCCTAAAATAAGTTTTACCTATACCTCCATCCAACCCAAAACCCCTTAATAAACCCTGTAATAAAACTTGCATTATCAGAAATAATTAATTAGTGAACAGATATATTTTACTGTTTTAGTATTAAATCATTCCCTTAGAGGTTTTTAGGTGTCAAACCAATAATTCACCAATCAGAGCTTAGAACATATACAAAAGTAGTCCCTTTTAAAGAAAATAGTTCCTTTCGCTTTGTTGTATACTATTGTGAAAAATACTGAATGGAATGGAATAATTAAAATTGATAATTGAAGTTAAATATATATATAAAGGATTATTTTGAGCCCAAATTTGATGGATTTAGTTGTATTTTAATACCTCTATGGAGGATTTGATGCATGACCTATTAATATTGAATTTCATGGGGATGACAGAGCTATTTTTAGAGTAGGTGTTTTAAATAGCCTGGCATTTCACTGCAAGACTTTAAGCATCCCCTGAAATTTTCACAGAACTTAGAGGAATCATGTACATTTCAGAAAATATATAGTCATGAAAAGGTTAAACTTAAGATAAAATAGCCAGGCAGGCTCGAAAAAACACAAATTTAGTAGAAAATGTTAAAGAAATTAATTATAGGTTTCACACCTGTAGACTCACATGTAATGTATTTATACAGAGTTAAGGAAGCTGAAAAAGAAAGAAGATTTGGATTGTAAGGGGTTCTATATAAGCATGCTATCTAACCATTTATCAACATATAATGGTAAATGTTAATTATTTTTTAAAACTACAACCCCTACTTATTTCCTAGTGGGATTTGTAAAAGTTTTATTTACAACCTGGCCCCCTAGTATGTAGGATTTGTCAAAGTTTTATCTCCAATCCTATCCCCTAGTATATGTAGGATTTGTCAAAGTTTTACATAGTGTTTTAATTTGTTTAATTTCAATCTTATAAAGGTATGGGCAAAGTTGTGGTTCATCATCTTGTTTTTCTGTTACCAATAGCAACAGTACCAATTAAAATCAACTGTGTGTAAATATTCTTCACTCCTTTTATTTTATCATAGCAAATTCAACAGTAGATTTTAATCAAATTGGTTTTAAAAGCTAATTTTGGTGTGCTGGATTATGTCCCTTTGTAAGCAGTGCACACATGGTGGAGCATATTATTATAGAGTTAGGGTGTTTAATGCCACTTTCAACAATATTTCAGTTATATTGTGGTGGTCAGTTTTATTAGTGGAGGAGCATGTTATTACATGTTGTTTATGCAAGACCCTAGTGAACAGTAGCCATACATCTTTTTTTTTCTTTTTTACATGTATCACATTCTTGTTGTCTTTTTGAAGTTTGAAGTACAACTACTGTCAAAATGAAGTTATTTCCCCTGAGATATCATGCTTTTCGTTGGCAAAACCGTTTGTAATATTGATTACAATAGACCTTTTGCACATTATCCTATACGGTTTTTTACCTTTTTTTATATGAGTTATTTCCCATAAAATGGGCAAAATTGTACCCAGTTTAGCAAGAGCAGTGGAAAAGACAACAAATTTGAATATAATTTTCTCATAATTTGTAGATAATTGTACCTTGTAAAAAATCAGAGGATAATTTTTTATTAGATAGAAAATTTACAAGTTGTTACAACATTAAAATTTTTAACAAATTAGAGGGAAAACATGTACATGTAAGTGGACATTTTTCCCCGTCTTAAAGGGAAATAAATCCTGTAAAACATAATTTTAGAATCAAAGTCGGAAATGTGCAAATGATCTATTGGTGTCAAACCACTAATTCACCAATCAGAGCTTGGAACAACGAAAGTAGTCCCTTTTCAAGAAAAAAGTTCCTTTCACTTTGTAGTATTGTGAAAACTACTGAATGGAATGGACTAATTAAAATTGATAATTGAAGTTAAATAAATAGGGATTATTTTGAGCCCAAATTTGATGGATTTAGTTGTATTTTAATACCTCTATGGAGGATTTGATGCATGACCTATAAATAGTGAATTTCTTGGGGATGACCGAGCTATTTTTAGAGTAGGTGCTTTCCGTAGCATGGCATTTCACTGCAAGATTTTAAACATGCCCTGATATTTTGACAGAACGTAGAGGAATCATGTACGTTTCAGAAAATATATGGTCTTCGAAAGGTTAAACTTAAGATAAAATGACCAGGTAGGCTCGAAAAAACACAAATTTAGTAGAAAACCTTAAAGAAATTAATTGGTGGTTTGACACCTATTGCACATGTAGATTACTGGTTATGAATCTATCTTACAACAGTAATAGTCTTTAAGTATATATACCCATAGTAAGAAATAGAATTAAATCTCCACAAGTAATAGAAAGATTGGTTTATTATTATGTAAAATTTTTAAAATTTAATTAAAACCAAAGTTGTTTCTATAGAAGGCTGTATAAGTTCTGGTATACAAGAGAACTACTATCATACTGCCATTATTGACCAAAGATATTATATTCTTTCTTCACTCCATCAGTGGTGTAATGGTTATCGTGCTCCCGTCCAGAGTGCAGTAGATTACAGATTCGAGTCCCAGTCGGGTCAAACCAAAGAATATAAAATTGGCTTCTCTGCTAAGCATGCAGCATTAAGGAGTAAGAGCAAAGACTGGTTGACTCGAAATAAGGATAATGTGTCCGAGTAGGGCGACATGTCTACCCGCGGACTGTTGTTTCAGTGGGCTAGCACTATGAAAATCCAACTAAGTGTGTTGGTCTAGTACAAAGTGGACATCACTGTCACTATGTTCTTGCAATGATATACATTTTGTAGCTGGAAAATTCCTGATTTGGCATCAAATAACAATCACTCACTCCTTCTCTTGTAATGTTCTATTGATAACATATACTATAGCATTGTAACTAAATATATTAAGCAAATAATACTTACTAACGGTCTACAGTTTTATTAATTCTATGTGCGTGTGTGTGTGTGTGTAGTAACATAATTATAATACTGCTTGATTTACTGCTAAGATTTGATAATTGTAATAATGTAATAATCATTAATTTATATACATGTAATGTCCTAAGTATTTCTGTAGGCATTCTATTGAAAAAACAAGGGGGAGGTTGTAAGGTTATAATACAGAAAGCCTGAGCATGGGTCATAGTGGAAAACTTGTTTGGAGGTTACCATGCTCCCAGCACATTTAAAAATTAAAAAAACCCTTTGGGGTTTTTGAAAAAGAGCTGCAAATGGCTAATTTGTTCATCCCTTCCCAACTATACATACATGGCAGTCAAAAGTAGTTTGTCTTCTTACTCACTCGTTTCTGTATGTTATTTTGATATTGAACTAGTTCTCATCCTGAACATGAATGAAATACTTACCGTTAAGCAACAATCAATCAGTTATTAATGTAATGCTGTTTGATTGTCATCCTCATTCTTCATGCCAATTCCATGCGTACCATGACCAACACAGGGATCACATGGTCCTAGTTGTCACTGTCAATGACAGACTTTCCTTGTGATCACAAGTGGTAGTCCTTTAGACTTTATATAATGAGGTAGCCAGACCAGGATCCCACTGTCACAAAAGAGAAGGTAACCCCACAGAGGAGGCCATGTTTCTCTGAATATTAGTGTGTCTATGCTTTTCTAATCTATTCTCTATCCATGAAATGTTAGTTTTATTGGTAATTGTAACTCAGTGTTAGAATGGGAATATACTAAAGTCTTTCCTAAATAAACCTCTGAGTCTGAGGAAAAGAAAAGGCATAGCCACAGGACTTTTGTGTAATTTTGCAAATTACACTTGTAACACTTGTGACCTAACTACTACCATTGCTCTTGGCTAACTAGTAGAATCAGCTATGGTACTCAATTTTGATAAACAAAATGGTCATCAGAAGGAAAATGATATAATTTGATCAATAATTTTATAGATATTCATAAATTAGATACTGGTAGGCAATGCATGTGTCAAGAAGGAATTTAAAATAAAAAAAAAGTGCCAAAAATGTATAATTTTCTCTTTATAAATAATAATCTATGGTGTTATTATTATAGTTATTTTCTTTATCGTGGACTAAATTATACCCCACCAGTCAGTCAATGGAACAAACCTGGGAGAAATGACATATCAAATTGTATTTTAATCATTGTAAATTCATTACATATATTATCTTGACTTGAATCACAAGTACACAGGGTATTTGTTGAATAGTACATGATATTTCTGTCTGTGACCGGCTTATTATCGGTACCGATAATCAGTGTCATTTAAATGTTTGATCTAGATTTGGTCAGCTGTGAAATATAACCAGACAGATATAGTAAGATTTATAAAGGTTTAAGCAATGTTAACTCTTTTTATTTTTTTGTCAAGTTCATAAAGACTTGATCTGTTTAAGGCTTTTCATTAATATATACATATGTATATATACATGGGACATTATTTCTGCATAAATAAACAGTTTATGCTAGTCATTGATTTTTTAATATATCTCCCAAAAGTTTATCTTCTCTGTAATATTATGACAATATTATTATTACAAACTATAAGTTTTTTTGTATATACATGTAATTGGTTTATGTGCTGAAAGTTTTTATTTCCTTGTCTTTCACAGTAAATGGTCAGCAAGATGCATTTTAAATACAAATTGTTTGATGATCATGGTTCAGACCTGTTGTTTCTAGTGGGCTCAGATTCTAATTTTATATATTTTAAGGATTATAGGGTAATAAAAGCACATTGAATCTTTTTTTTTATAAACCTTTTGATGTGTATTAAGCAGTCTGAATTATTAATGTTAAGTACATTACAAAGTAATTAATTTGCACTATTGAACAGACTCGTATATCCAGAATTAATTTAATTTTTCATTTGATTAGACAGTAATACAAGAACCGGTTTCCTTTTAAAGATATACTCAACCAACAGTAGAACAATATTGAAACTGTAGTAAAACAAGATTTTAAAAACTTGTAAATATTGCCATAAATATCTATATACTGTATGTTATTGAAACCTTTAAAAATATGAAAAAGGAGCTTATATGCTCATACTGTTAGTAATCTAATGAAAACTCACACCAGCTGACCAGTTCTTTTAACTATTTTTAGGCCCTTTATATAACTGAACTCTAGCTTTATTTGAAAGTTATATAAAGTAATAAGATGTGTAAATATAGGGTTAGGGGGTTAGGGTTATGGTGTTTAATGCCACATTCAACAATATTTATGTTATATCATGGTGGTCAGTTTTATTGGTGGAGGAAACCCGAGAAAACCAGCGACCTGCCACAAGTCACTGACAAACTTTATCACAATAATTTGTGTAAATATAGGAATAAAGAAAGAAATTATATGTAAATACATGAATAAAGAAAGATATATGTAAATATAGGTATAATATAGGATTATTACACAAATATTGGGGAATATTATGTGAAGCAGAGTCTTATATTGCACACTAAATTTTGATTACATTCTACATGTATTTTTATACACCTAGATAATATACTGTAAACATATAGGAATACGGACATTTTTAATGTATAAAGGAAGGCAGAAGATACCAAGACATGATAAAAAATTCATAAATAAATAAAGGAATACAAACATACAGCCAAAATAATCTAACACCACGATATAGCTGAAATACTGCTCAAATTGGCATTAAACACCGATCAATCAACCAAAATAATATAAAAAAACAAATAATAATCAGCATGATCAAACAGAAAACTTAAGATGAGCAACACAGACCCTATCAAAAACTTAGGGTGGATTCAGATGCTACTGAAGGATTAACAGTTCTGGTTCCACATGTGGCACCTGCTTTGTTACTCTGGGGTCATAATTCAGTAAATGAGGTAAAAGGAATGGAAATAGATTACGACAATGAAAACAGATTCTGTTTCATAAGTGAGATAGACACTGCATAGCAATTCATGATGCTGACCAGAAAACGTTTGAAGTGAAGATTTCGAACTAGCCGTCATGAAAACTTTCATAAGCAGTTTGTTCATCAGCAGCAATCATCTGTCCAATAAATCCAGATGGGTTGAACAGATCAACTCTGTAGGATGGAATGTTGCTACAAATGAATGGGAAGTTAACAATTTGAAAGTTGAAGTCAACTCCTTTGTCATACAATTTGGATCTAATCCTGTGCTCATCATCAAATATAGTGTAAGATATTGTATATAAGGAAGATCTTGAGTATTTGTTACGTGATATAATTTCTCATTTTTGTATATTTTTAGCTGGGGATAGAAGATCAAACCATCAGAAATCTGGGATAGCCAGAACAAATAGGTATAAATTAGCATATCATTTTAGTATTATACTACATATGCATACATTATTTCCACAGCTAAAATAACTATCTTTGAACATTTTATTAATAAGACAATAGATAGAAATAGGCAATACTATTATAACAGATGTATTTTTCTTGTCTATTCCCTTAAAGTTATATCTTTACTACAATGAAGGGAGACATATTGGTTTACCGGTACTTCAAATTTCAATACAAAATTGGAAGATTTAGGTGTGTTTTGACTTCATGAAACTAATATCATAAATGATTAGTATATGAAATAACTACCCAGGCCTTTCAATAAGGGGAAGTACCAGGTACTTTTACCCACCTAAAATGGTTTTTGGTACCTCCTGATTTTAAAGAATGTTGTATAGTTTTCAAGTTTCAAGTTTTTATTAATAAGAAAAATCAATCAAACATTGATGTCCTCCCCACATTAACATGATATTAAATCAGTAAACATAGATAATTATGAATACATTAAATTTTTAAATGACAAAATATCATATTAAAGACAAATTAACTTATCTGATACTCATACAATCTTTGATATAGTGACATATATTCATAGTGTCATCAATAAATACTATTTGGATTTAACAATCTAGTTATTGTTTTCATATATTCACTTGGACACAGATCTTGTAGGTTAATGTTCATTTTTTTGAATAAAAGTTTTCTAACATTAGCAAATTTAGTGCAATGAATAAGAAAGTGTTGTTCATCTTCTATTTGATTGCATTGAGAGCATAATCTATTTTCTCTTTTTATTTTTGGTCTAAAATATCTACCTTTTTCAATTAAAAGGTTATGAGATCTTAATCCGAAGGGGGAGGGGGGTATACTGTTTTACCTCTGTCCGTCCGTCCGTCCAAGATATTTTTCGTCACATTTTTCTCAGTAACTGTTGATGGCAGAAATCTGATATTTGGTCACAAGCTTCATATAGGTATGCCATATTGTGGGAAGCGTTTTTGGACCCGTCAGATTCCTACTTCCTGTTTGCCGACTTAGTTGGTTTTTATACACATTGAACATATATGCACATTTTTCGTCACATTTTTCTCAGCAACTATTGATGGCAGAGATCTGATATTTGGTCACAAGCTTCATATAGATACCCCATATCGTGGGAAGTGTTTTTTGACCCGTCAGATTCCTACTTCCTGTTTGCCAAAGAGCGGGGGTATCATAGGTGAGCATTAGCTCACAGTTCATCTTGTTTGGTTAGTTCTCTAGTAATATTTACTGGAAGTTTTAATGAAAGATAATCTTGTAAAATAAAATCTTTTGGATAAATATTTGCAAAGAAAAATAGTTTATTATCATGTTCTTGAGTAGATAAATGTTGTAGTTTATTTAAAGTGACCTTAGAATGTTGGTCAGTTAACAACTGATTTATTTTATTAATGTCAAAATCTAAACTAGTTAAATTCAAATTTTGTAGAGAGTTGTGAATACATTTTTGCCAAGATCTGTGTCCATCAATAAATAGAGATTTATCTACCTCATAGACCTCTCCAAGCAACCTATCAGAGGGAAGTTGTTTTAGTCTATTGAAATATTTAAGTGCAAGAATAGTTATAAAATTTAGAACTGGTGGCCTCCCTAATTCACATTTAGCTGCAAAATTTGAGCTTTTTTTGTGGACTCCAAGATATTCATGAAAATTGTTAAAATTTGAATAAAAAGTACCGCCTGTGAATAGTGAAGTATTGGTACACTTGAAGCATATTGAAAGCCCTGAGACTACCTTGTGATCATGAAATTTGAGGTCAAGGTAATTTTTTGTGTATCCAACATAGGTTTTTTTTTTATCTTATCATTTCACTTGATGTTTTTACATAAATATCAGTTGTTTATTCTCTAGGTATCAATAATGGTTAACATTCCGATTTTATTTGGTTATTATATGTAAATTTTAATTATGCTTTATAAATCAGACAAAACATTATTGGATTATTACCTCAGTATGATGTATGCTAAAAAAAGGATTTAGATATAGAAGACACTATTATTATCCCCTCGCTAATGAAGTTGCGAAGGGATATAGTAACGCTCCCGTCTGTCCGTCCTTCCGTACCATCCTTGTGAACACTCTAGAATCAACATCCTTCAATGGATTTTGACCAAACTTGGTACATACTCAGTCCTTAAGAGAATCTGGAACCCTATTGATTTTCAAGGTCAAAGGTCAAGGTCACCGGGTCAAATTTTACTGCATAACATCCTTGTGAACTCTAGAATCAGCATCCTTCAATGGATTTTGACCAAACTTGGTACATACTTAGTCCTTAAGAGATTCTGGAACCCTATTGATTTTCAAGATCAAAGGTCAAGGTCACTGGGTCAAATTTTTACAGCATAACTTCCTTGTGAACACTCTAGAATCAACATCCTTCAATGGATTTTGACTAAACTTGGTACATACTTAGTCCTTAAGAGAATCTGGAACCCTATTGATTTTCAAGGTCACCAGGTCAAATGTTTACCGCATAACATCCATGTGAACACTAGAATCAACATCCTTCAATGGATTTTGACCAAACTTGGTACATACTTAGTCCTTTAAAGAATCTTGAACCCTATTGATTTTCAAGGTCAAAGGTCAAGGTCACTGGGTCAAATTTTTATTGCATAGCATCCTTGTGAACACTCTAGAATCAACATCCTTCAATGTATTTTAACCAAACTTGGTACATACTTAGTCCTTAAGAATATCTGGAACCCTATTGATTTTCTAGGTCAAAGGTCAAGGTCACCAGGTCAAATTTTTAGGCGAGGGGATATGCCATGCTTTGCGTTGCCCTTGTATTATTATATGCCAGAGCTCTCAAAACTTGCAATATCAAAGAGCTAACAGGGAGACATGGAGAACAACAGAGAGAAGTGGGCAGAGCTCTGGGAGGAGATAATTGTTTAATTGAAAATTTACTTCATGACTTGCAATTCACTTTTTGGCTAACGAGAAAGCGAAGTCAACCTTCTCAAGGCGACTTCTTCTCCTGAATCGTGCCTATAGCATGAGCCCTGTATATTATGTTGTATATCTTTTTTTTTCAACATAAGATTGTGTGAATCGTAAGAGATTGCATATAATCCTTTATATTAAATTGGCCGTATAGTTTGCAATGTTGATGATAATGATAATGACAGTCTTTTGAACATCCAACTGCACTGTCATTGTTGCTTATGTGTTCCCAATCTTTTGTGCAAATTTTAGTTGATGGCATCTTTCAATAACAGATATTATCAAATTTACTAAGATTACAATAAAATAATATCAGGTTTGGAGTAGAATTATATTGTAATACATTCCTGCTGAAGTTTCCACACATTCATCCATCCTGTTTTGTATATCAGCCAAGCACATTTCATTTGACCTTGACTTCATTTTCATGTTCTATGAGTGTGGTTAAATTAAGTAAAATGTACTTCAAATTTTCCTTATTTTATTAATATTTTAGTTATCACACATAAAATGTCAACCATAATTGACCACCCCATTCAGCCTAGAGTATACACTGTCGACACTCTTATCATCTAACCTTAACCTTGACCTAATTTTAACACTTCATTCTCTAGAGTCTACATGTTAGTTGACATCAATTTCATTGTCATGTGATACATTGAATTTACATAATTTTTGTTTTATAGATGACAATTGACTGAAAATCATCCATATCTGGTTGATACAGTAATTATAAGATGTTTTAAATCAACCATTTCATATTAATTTACCAGTATTTAATGACCACCTGTCTTATGTGACCCTATCAATGTTCCCTTAGAACATTATATGCAATTTCATTTACTCATTATACATTGTTCATATATATACACTAAGCTCTTAATTATTCCTTTAATAAAAATCATAGTGCATCGTCATAATTATCTAGTATTAAATATTTCATTGGTGGGAAGCTAGGGGGATAAGATATATTATATAGTTAGATAAAATATTATGTTATAGTGCAAGTTTAAGCCGATGTAATACTGCTATAGGGTAAGTACTGTACACATGCATAGGCTCTGTGTAAAACTGCTAGATAGTTGATAAAAGAGGGTGCTTGAGACCAAAGGAATGCATGAGATGTACAATTTTAAGCATTGTTTTATCAGTGGTATCTTGTCATATTCATTTTTATGCATGTTAAAATTGTGTGTATGGATCAGCATGTGATAATGTCATTCATTTAAGATGTAGTAAATTGGTACTTATATTCACATGTATCATTGACAAGCATGTCACTAACATTTACTGTATAAAAAGAAAGGGGGGGGGGGGGGGTTCATGTATGATATATTATATTTCTTTGGACTGTTGGAAGCCAATCTTACTAGATTTATTATGTATTGAAATGCTGACTTTCTCAAAAAGAATCTGTCTCCATGTTACAACATGTACAGTACTAGATTGTTGTCCCCTTTTCTGAAGGATATGACATCAAAACCACAAAGATACTCAGATGTATCATTTATCAACAGTTGTAAAGAGTACCACTCAGTTACAGGCTGGGGGCTATTTTACACTCATTTTAGGGTATGAGTTATGTTCATTATTGAAGACAGTGACCGTGAAATGTAGAACAGCAATAAAAGCTGTACTTTGTGTCTGTCTAAGTGTAAGATTGGATAGTTTCTCGTGTTCATTTACATCCATATCCTTTCTTACTAATCATTCTCCTAACCAAAGTTGTACATGTAAAAGTACTGTTACATCTGAAGTGCCATAATATATAAAGGACAGTTTAAGAGTCCTTTATGAGAAGGTATTTTTTCTTTGTTGTGGTTTCAATAAATATACCCTTTTCTGACAATGTTTTGTTAATAGTACATGTCCACTATGAATAATTCCTATGCTTCTTATAAACGGCATCGGTGGCGTAATAATAAGCATGCTCGCCTCCCATGTGGTAGATTATGGGCCCCAGTCGGGTCAAACCAAAGACTATGAAATTGGTATTTGTTGCTTCTCCGCTAAGCATGCAGCATTAAGGAGAAAAAGCAAAGACTGGTTGGCTTGAAATCAGGATAATGTGTTCAAATGGAGCGACACGTCTATCCGCGGATTGTTGTTTCAGTGAGCTATCCCTATAAAAATCCAACTCAGCGTGTTGGTCTAGTACAAAGTGGACCTCATCATCATCTCATTGAAAATTAACTTGTTCTTGCCATGATATAGCTGAAAAATTGCTGAATTGGCATTAAACAACAATTACTCACTCACTCACTATACTTCTTATGTGGAACTTTCAAAATGACAAATATTGCTGAAAGTGGCATTAAACACCAAAAATCAATCAATCAATCAAAATGACAATGATGTGTTAGAATCACATTTATATCATCTTATGTCCAAGTATCACCAACGAGCTATGTTTTATTTTCCTAAGCTTGTAAATGAAATATTTGATTGGGTATTTCTGCATGTAAGAATATTAATCAAAAATGTTTGTTAAAGTATCTGTGTGTAGATTATTAGAAACATCAAATTTTATTCATCATTTTTAAGATTGAATACATATGGTATACAACTTTCACTGATATATTGCAGCAATCTTTTATTTTTGTTTTTGACCTGTTGTTATTTAAAATTTTTAAGCAATTTGATTGGTCAATATATTTGACATGTCACCTGCATATTTATGAATTCTAAATCAAATTTGTGGGACATAGAAACTGTGAAATAATGGATGTTTTATATATGTCCACTAATAAGTTTTACTGTGATTTAATTTACAAATAATATTTAACCAAGGTTTTCCGAGTTAAACATTTAAACAATCGAACGTGCGCAAAGCATGAGATTGTTTAACTCAGAAAACTGTGGTATAAATGATTTGTAACATGAAGCCATGCAATATCACATCTAGGTTGTTGATTATTGCACGGCTCTCTGAGAGTAATAAAACTACAACCCAGATTAGAAGTGCAATATCTCGTATCTGCATGTATTATTTCATAGTTCTTAGCTGTTACTTACATTCTAGTAATGTATATAAACCATATGAAGATCAAAGGAAAAAAAGACATTCATGTTACAACTGTTATTTATTTTACAAGCTGATATTTTATTGATTATATAATTGTTAGTTATAATATGGTATAATATCCTCAATGTGCTTATAATAGTTAGTTTCCTTGCCTCGAGTGTGGGAGATCGTGGGTACGAACCATCGTCAAGTCAAGCTGAAAACTATGAAATTTGTATTTGTTGCTTATCCGCTAAGCATACAACATTAAGGAGTTATTAAAGACTGGTTGGCTCAGAATCAGGATGATATATCTGAGTTGAGTGATATGTCTAGCAGACTATTGTTTCAGTGAGCTAGCACTATAGAAATCCAACTAAGCATGTAGGTCTTCATCATCATCTCATCAAAATGTAACTTGTCTCGCCATGGTATAGCTGAAAAATTGCTCTTTTGGCATTAAACAACAATCACTCATTTACTCGTCCATTTTAATCAGCATACAACCTACGACAAATATAGACTTGCTGATTGACTGACTGAAGTTTAGCAGTTGTTAGGTACAATGTATATGTTAGTAACTTGGTATGCAACTTTTAAAAAAAGAAAACAACAAAACACTCTGCAATAGGAAAAAATCTGTGTTAAGTTCATTAAAATAAATAGAAACTTTTGAGTTGGAAAAAATTTAAGTTTGGTAGGTAGGTTTAGAGGAAAAAACAGCTAAATTTGTTATTTAGACCTTATTAGTAAATAATTACATACATTAAGACTAGAAAATGTTTTATTTTTGTTCAGCCTGAGAGAATATAGCTTTCGAGATTA
Organism: Bathymodiolus septemdierum; assembly: GCA_963383655.1. Taxonomy (NCBI): domain Eukaryota; kingdom Metazoa; phylum Mollusca; class Bivalvia; order Mytilida; family Modiolidae; genus Bathymodiolus; species Bathymodiolus septemdierum. The sequence continues at coordinate 45,016,915 of OY726520.1, forward strand.
TAATACTCGTAGATCTGCATCATCCCCGCGGTAGGTATTCTGTGTTTGTGCAACGCACATGTTTTGGGATAGATTGCAAAGTTGAAAAAGCAATTTATATGTAGAACTGCTTTCTATAATTTTTGTTTCAATAAGATCAGTTTCATTCACATGTTTGAGTTTTTTTCTTTCCACAAGGTAATGTCCATTAATGAGAAACCTTTCCCCAAACTAATTCTAGACTCATTGTGCAATACTTTTTACCAAATATTTATTTTTAAGACTAAACATTTTACTAAAACTGGATTTTTTTGTGACAAAAATATGAATGATTTTTTTTTTAAATATGGCTAGGCTTCTTAGCTGTAATTTTTTATGTATTTTTTGTTTATAATTACAGAAATATTTATATTTTTTTAATTTATACAATCAGAAATATACATTATATTCAGTGGTTATAATTATACAGCTGTCATTTTAATCCATTGAGAGATGTTCATTTGTGACATGTGACCATGCATTATCTTTTCTGCATTGTACAACTGGAGGTCTTATTTTTTTCTGTATTTGACATCCCAGAATGTTGTTCAGTTGCTATAGCTCTTGTCTTTTTTTTTTCGTCTGCTAACTTAAGCAAAGAAAAACAATGTAATCTTAAATGGATTAGATTAATGATTTAGTTGAGGCACAGATATCTAAAATGCTAAAATGAAAATGAAAACATATCTTCAAACTCTGGATGAAACTTCGTCTTTTGTTAAAACCGTTAATACAGAATATTTGCTTAGATATTTAATTTTTTTTTTGCATATTAAAATTTTAAAGAAAAAAGTTTTGTTATTATTTCTGCTGTTTAATAAATAGGTTAGTGTACAGTGATGCGTACAATATATGATGATATTGTACTTGTCTGTATTGTATTGAAAACCTGTATTGGACTCGATGCCTGCAGCATTACTATAGTATTAATAAATGGCTGTTTTCATAATGAACCGGTTATAAGTCCAAGGTTAGTCATAATGGCCCAAGGAAGGTCGTATTGGCCCAAGGCAATGCTGAGGGCCAATACAACCTTCCGAGGGCCATTATGTCTTAACCGAGGACATATAGCCGGTCCATTATGGAAAACACCCATTTCTTAATACTTTTATTAACCAGCCAATATCAATTTTAGGTATTCTTTATTCTTTTTGAAGAAGGCCATAGTATTGACCAAAATGGTAGGCTACAATTGTTTTATCATTTTTCAATATTATTATTTAAATATTAAAATTTTGAAATTTTATGAAAACTGAAATTTTTGAAACTTTTTGAAAATTTTATCATTTTGAAATTTTTTTGAAAATATTGAAATTTTATGAAATTTTAGAAATTTTTAGGTAATCTTCATTCTTTTTGAAGAAAGCCATAATGGACCGTTCCATTATGGCCTTAAAAGCCATAATAGACCGGCAAAGCATTTTGGAGCAAAATAATATTCTTGCTATATAAATACAAACCAGTCTGTAGTATTCATAATATAACCTACTGGTTAATAAAGGTTTTAATACAATACAGTCTTGTACAATATGCTCCCATGTTGTACATAAGACCTTACAATAACCTATCTGTGTGAAGTATCATTATTGTGAAGAATTTTACTGTAGAACGATTTATTATGTAAAATATTATTTTGTGAATATTTCCTCTTTAGAATGAGGTCACCTCGGTATGTATCAGGAGTTGAATTGGAGGTGTTGGGAATAAAAACAAATCTCACTACATTACAACCCATAAAATATTTATAAAATAAAAACATCAAATAAAAATTTTCATTTTGTTGATTGGTAAAAACATTTTACCACTTCCATAGATGCTTATACACACTAATTATATATATATAATATTATATTATGCTCTTCAAACTGATATATTATCATCTTCTTCTTCTTCAGTTCATATGGTCATTCTCAATAACTTTCATAATCTAGACATATATTAACCATTTTTCCTCATTTGTGATCACATATTTAACATATTCAAGCATTTTGAAATAAATGATATCATTGATGGCCTGTGACTTCTAAATATATACTTCATTATTCTGTGGCATATGTTTTTGTATTTTATTGATTTATTTAATATCTATGTTGGGACCACTTACCGCAGAAGAAACTTAATTGAAGAGTTTTAATGTGATTAAGGTTCCTTTTTGTTATGAAATATATATTGTTTTTATTTGAAATTTCATATACAGTAGTTTATTAGTTGTGTCGAAAGAAATGTAGGTATTTTTATATGGATATGTCAAATTCAATTTTCAAAATGTTTTTTATCAATCCATTTCAGCAAAAATTCTGCATCATTAACACCATCATTACCCAGAATTCCACAGAATGGCCGACCCTCAAGTCCACCTCCTCAGCAATCAAGCAGGCCAAAATCTGGTGCCAACCGTCAGAGACAGATACAGTCATCAACAAGAAGACCCAATGGTCCAGAGCAGAGCAAGTCTGATAAAATGGTATGAATCTATCAACACTGTCTTAAAAAATATCTATATGTATTTATAACACTTTATTGAAGTGGGTTATGAATAACATTTTTAACGAGTAATGGGTCATGTTTTTTTGTTTTTTTTTGTCAGTTCAAAAGAAGTGCAAAGAATTATGACACGTTTAGGCTTCCAAAAGTAAAATATCCTCCAACTATAATGAATAATATAATGTTAATATTTGCCATCATGCATGACACGTTTCTGGAATAACCATCATCAGTCAAAACACTGGAAAGCCAAATCATTTAAAACTCTTTGGAAGCAAATAAACCAAAGGACCTGAACAGGATAGCCAATGATCACCTATACCTGAGGGAGAGGATAGCCAATGATCACCTATACCTGAGGGAGAGGATAGCCAATGATCACCTATACCTGAGGGAGAGGATAGCCAATGATCACCTATACCTGAGGGAGAGGATAGCCAATGATCACCTATACCTGAGGGAGAGGATAGCTAATGATCACCTATACCTGAGGGAGAGGATAGCTAATGATCACCTATACCTGAGGACCTGAACAGGATAGCCAATGATCACCTATACCCGAGGGAGAGGATAGCTAATGATCACCTATACCTGAGGACCTGAACAGGATAGGCAATGATCACCTATACCTGAGGGAGAGGATAGCCAATGACCACCTATACCTGAGGGAGAGGATAGCCAATGATCACCTATACCTGAGGACCTGAACAGGATAGCCAATGATCACCTATACCTGAGGACCTGAGCAGGATAGCCAATGATCACCTATACCTGAGGGAGAGGATAGCCAATGACCACCTATACCTGAGGGAGAGGATAGCCAATGATCACCTATACCTGAGGGAGAGGATAGCCAATGATCACCTATACCTGAGGACCTGAGCAGGATAGTCAATGATCACCTATACCTGAGGGAGAGGATAGCCAATGACCACCTATACCTGAGGGAGAGGATAGCCAATGATCACCTATACCTGAAGACCTGAACAGGATAGCCAATGATCACCTATACCTGAGGGAGAGGATAGCCAATGACCACCTATACCTGAGGGAGAGGATAACCAATGATCACCTATACCTGAGGGAGAGGATAGCCAATGATCACCTATACCTGAAGACCTGAACAGGATAGCCAATGATCACCTATACCTGAGGGAGAGGATAGCCAATGACCACCTATACCTGAGGGAGAAGATAGCCAATGACCACCTATACGTGAGGGAGAGGATAGCCAATGATCACCTATACCTGAGGGAGAGGATAGCCAATGATCACCTATACCTGAGGGAGAGGATAGCCAATGACCACCTATACCTGAGGGAGAGGATAGCCAATGATCACCTATACCTGAGGGAGAGGATAGCCAATGATCACCTATACCTGAGGACCTGAACAGGATAGCCAATGATCACCTATACCTGAGGACCTGAGCAGGATAGCCAATGATCACCTATACATGAGGGAGAGGATAGCCAATGATCACCTATACCTGAGGAACAAGATAGCCAATGATCACCTATACCTGAGGAAGAGGATAGCCAATGATCACCTATACCTGAGGGAGAGGATAGCCAATGATCACCTATACCTGAGGACCTGAACAGGATAGCCAATGATCACCTATACCTGAGGACCTGAGCAGGATAGCCAATGATCACCTATACCTGAGGGAGAGGATATCCAATGATCACCTATACCTGAGGGAGAGGATAGCCAATGATCACCTATACCTGAGGGAGAGGATAGCCAATGATCACCTATACCTGAGGGAGAGGATAGCCAATGATCACCTATACCTGAGGGAGAGGATAGCCAATGATCACCTATACCTGAGGGAGAGGATAGCCAATGATCATCTATACCTGAGGGAGAGGATAGCCAATGATCACCTATTCCTGAGGGAAAGGATAGCCAATGATCACCTATACCTGAGGGAAAGGATAGCCAATGATCACCTATACCTGAGGGAAAGGATAGCCAATGATCACCTAGACCTGAGGGAGAGGATAGCCAATGATCACCTATGCCTGAGGGAGAGGATAGCCAATGATCACCTATACCTGAGGGAGAGGATAGCCAATGATCACCTATACCTGAGGGAGAGGATAGCCAATGATCACCTATACCTGAGGGAGAGGATAGCCAATGATCACCTATACCTGAAGGAGAGGATAGCCAATGATCACCTATACCTGAGGGAGAGGATAGCCAATGATCGCCTATACCTGAGGGAGAGGATAGCCAATGCTCACCTATACCTGAGGGAGAGGATAGCCAATGATTACCTATACCTGAGGGAGAGGATAGCCAATGATCACATATTCCTGAGGAAGAGGATAGCCAATGATCACCTATACCTGAGGGAGAGGATAGCCAATGATCACCTATACCTGAGGGAGAGGATAACCAATGATCACCTATGCCCGAGGGAGAGGATAGCCAATGATCACCTATACCTGAGGGAGAGGATAGCCAATGATTACCTATACCTGAGGGAGAGGATAGCCAATGATCACCTATACCTGAGGGAGAGGATAGCCAATGATTACCTATACCTGAGGGAGAGGATAGCCAATGATCACCTATACCTGAGGGAGAGGATAGCCAATGATCACCTATACCTGAGGGAGAGGATAGCCAATGATCACCTATACCTGAGGGAGATTGACCTTTGTTTTAATAAATGGATGAGAGACTATTCAACATTACACCTAGACACAAATGAAAGTAAAGGAACATAGAGACTATTCAACATTACACCTAGACACAAATGAAAGTAAAGGAACATAGAGAATATTCAACATTACACCTAAACACAAATCAAAGTAAAGGAACATAGAGACTATTCAACATTACACCTAGACACAAATGAAAGTAAAGGAACATAGACTATTCAACATTACACCTAGACACAAATGAAAGTAAAGGAACATAGACTATTCAACATTACACCTAGACACAAATCAAAGTAAAGGAATATAGAGACTATTCAACATTACACCTAGACACAAATGAAAGTAAAGGAACATAGAGAATATTCAACATTACACCTAAACAAAAATCAAAGTAAAGGAACATAGAGACTATTCAACATTACACCTAGACACAAATGAAAGTAAAGGAACATAGACTATTCAACATTACACCTAGACACAAATCAAAGTAAAGGAACATAGAGACTATTCAACATTACACCTAGACACAAATGAAAGTAAAGGAACATAGACTATTCAACATTACACCTAGACACAAATCAAAGTAAAGGAACATAGAGACTATTCAACATTACACCTAGACACAAATGAAAGTAAAGGAACATAGACTATTCAACATTACACCTAGACACAAATGAAAGTAAAGGAACATAGACTATTCAACATTACACCTAGACACAAATGAAAGTAAAGGAACATAGAGACTATTCAACATTACACCTAGACACAAATCAAAGTAAAGGAACATAGAGACTATTCAACATTACACCTAGACACAAATCAAAGTAAAGGAATATAGTTTTTATTGCTGTTTTATGGTTTTCACGGTAACAGTAGCATTAATGTTAATAATATATCCTGTATTGTATATGCACTAAATATTAGAATGGGTTTACATATATTATCTCTTGTAGGTGAATGGTGCTACACTGACCAATGGTGACCTTGGATTAACCTTGCAGGGTTTAACAGTACAAGGCAGTAACAATAATACTGACAGTCGGGTGGTTGAAGAACCTCACAAAAGAATGAACAAAGTATGCTTTATGTAACTCTATTTTTATCTAAATAGAATGTAATATTACGAGTGAATTAATGATAAAATAATTAAATGTAATGAATTACCTTTCAATTATTAGAATATATTTCATTATAGTAAAAAAAATGGGTTAGGGCTAAGGTTATGGTGTTTAATGCCACTTTCAACAATATTTCAGTTATATCGTGGTCAGTTTTATTGGTGTGGGAAACCGGAGTACTAGAAGTAAACCACCGACCTGCTTTTTAAGTCACTGACAAACTTTTATCACATAATGTTGTATCAAGTAGACCTTGCTTGAGCGGAACAGGGTTCGAACTCACAACGTTAGTGGTGATAGGCACTGATTGCATAGGTAGTTATAAATCCAACTACCATACGACCACGATGACCCTGAAAACAAAAGGAATAATGAATATGAATCATTGTAATAAAGCAGGAAAATGATTGGTTTTATATGATAATGTTTTGAAGATTTTCATTTATAAAATTTTCAATCATTTGTCCATTATATATCAAATTATTACAACTGGATTTTGTTCCATTAGATATTCTATAGATGTTATGCTACAGTTCGTAAACCTGATATTTGCATACTAGGAGTTCTATTTATAGAATTAATGTCATTAGTTGAATATGTTTATTAAATAATAAACAGTTAAGGAAAATCAGTTTAAATTTTGGTCTATGTAGTAGAAAAATAACCTATGATTTTTTAATTTCTGGGACTTTTTTTTATTAAATTTTATCAATTAGAAGCTTTGATTAACATTAAAAAAAAAAAGCAGTTTGAAAACATTTGTATGATACTATCTGGTTTAGGTCAATAATAAGTTGAAACAGGTAAGTAAACCGACTTGTCATGACTCAGGTTTTGTGACATTTTGTACCGAAAGATAGCGATGGCACCATTTTGCAAGGAGCAGAAAAAACTTCCTATTAAAAATGAGGTGATCGTTATCTATCTGATATAGCATAAATGACACAAATGCTTTGTTAAATTCTTGACATTAGCTTGCTTCATTAAAAATTGTTTGAAGGATATACATTGTATGCTCAAATTTCCTTTTTAATATCACTTTATTTTTGTTGTTGTGTTCAACTGTTATTCATAATATAATGAAATACAGTTCAAATTCACCAGATCCTCTTATTAACCATTGACAAAATAATAGTTTTTTCCCTTGTGAAGAAAGAAAGAGCACTTTTTGTCATTAGCTTGTCAACCATGATTTAGTTACATTATTAATTATTATACCTCGGTATAGATAGAATTTATTTATTGATTTTTCAATATTATATTGTCTTTATATAGAATGTCTATTTATTTTGATATTTTCCATTTTTGTTTATAGAAAATTTTTTCTAAAATGAATCTGGACAGTTTCTACAGGTACCCAAATCATCTATGTTTCACCAAATTTTGTCAATTGCAAAATTAAGAAAAGAAAGTTGGTCATAAATTCTACCAATATCAACATGTATTAATTTCAGAAATAAATCTTGTTTAAAACAAACATAATTTTTTCACAAGCCAAAATTTAGATGTTTTATGTGACGATATATTTTGTTTGTTTTGCAGGGCTGTTATAATTTGTCAAATTAATTCTTATTGTTTCACTTTTATACTCTAGAAACTTGCACCCAATTGTCCAACATCATTTAATCTATAAATCCTGTTTTTGTAACTGCATTTAATCTTCATTTTGCCATTTTGTCTTGAAATCAAATTTTATTTTTATAATACATGTGTAGGTTTCTTAGTTTAAAAAGGTAATTGTTTTTATGATTTTCGTCAATTTAAAAGTAACAAGAAAAAAAAATCAAAAGAACCTGTCTTTCACAAACAACATATGTGCATTGTCGTGAAAATAACCAGATTATTGTAATTGTATTTACATAAAACTATAAGAAACAGAAATAAAGCATTGTGTTGTAAAAATCGTTGAATGTATGCAGTTACTAGTAAATAAATCCATAATTAATTCAAGGTTGGAAATTTTAGTTTCCATGCATACGAAATCATTATATAGTCTTCTTAAAAAAAAACTATTGAAAAAAAATCAAAAACTTACCATATTGATATTTAATTCTACTGAATGTATTGATTGTAAAGATACTGCTAAAGTTGGAGTTAAACACCAATTAATCAATCAATCAATTATTGTAAAGATTCTTCCTCCATTTTGTATTATTTTAAGATACTTGTTATTTGTATTACAGCCAGGCCAGATTATAGACATAAGAGCTATGATAAATGACGCTACTAAAATGAGTGCAGAGGAGGGAGTTGATGGTCAGGTGTGGATTTATTTATTTTTCCTTTAATTATTTGTAGATATTCTGCCTATGTATATAATTGTATAAGCAATAAATAATTGAAATTTAATCAATTGTTAGCTGACCTGGACAAAGACCAATGGAGCTTTTGCCATCACTTGGCATCTATTGTCTCCTTGGTTGTGATGGTCCCCATTCAAAATTATGTCCAACAGACTGGCCCTTCATTCAAGATGGCTGCCATTGTTAAACATAGTATCTTTTTTTCTTGACCATTTCTGCTTTATTTTAAGTCAAAATAAGCTCAAATTTAAAGTGCATGTGTGCAAAAATGAGAAGTTCAACATATCTATCTTGTTTTTGTATGAAATTCTTCTTTTATCCGATATGTGCCATTTATGCAAATTGGGCTTATTTTGATATAAAAAATCACATTAAAATCTTCTTCTCAGAAACAATTGATACAAATGAAGCAAAACTGAACTGGGGTGATAATTGGGTGGTCCATGTTCAAAAATTGTAGCTGAGAGACCTGTCTTCCATTCAAGATGGCAGCCACTACTAAAAGTCGAAATTTCCTTATTTGTCCAGTACTGCTTTATTTAAGTCAAAATAAGCCCACATTTAAAATTCAGATGCATAAAAATGAGTAGTGTGAAATTTTTCTTTCACAGATGTATACCAATCATCCATTAGGCTTATTTTGATAAAATTTCATGGTAAAACCATCGATCTAAACGGAATGAAATTTTGCTGGGATGGTCATCTGCTTGTCCCCTTTTTAAATTGTGTTCAGTAACTTTACCTTATATCCAAGATGGCTACCATTACTAGAAGTAGAAATTTCTTTAAATGGGAAAAAATTAATTAATTTTATTCTGGAATCAGCTGAAATTTGAATTTCACCTTGTTTACCAAATGTTCCGATATTTTGTATTAAATTGAGAACTCATCCTTTACATGTATTTCTTTTACAGGATCGACTATTGAAACCTTTAGGTGGATATGTTGGTTATAACAGTGAATGGAGAGAATTAGCTCAATGTATTAGTAGAGTAAGTTAGAATATGGGTTAGTGTTATGATGTTTAGTGCCACTTTCAACAATATTTCAGCTATATCGTGACTCTCAGTTTTTTGGTGGAGGAAACCCTAGTGCCTTGAGGAAACCACCAACCTGTTGAAAGTCACTGAAAAACGTTATCACATAATGTTGTATCAAGTACACCTTGCCTTAATGGGAGTCGAACTCACAACTTTAGTGGTGATAGGCACTGATTGCACAGGTGTTTGTAAATCCAACTACCATAGGATCACGACCATGACGGTACCAGGTAGAATATGTGAAGCACAATGTTGTAATGTCTGGTATATTGTATGTATTGATACCTATTTTCATTACCTCTCAACAACATTGAGTGATAGCATACTGGTTTCACTGTCATCTGTCTATAGACACAATCTTATCCAGTGCAGAACTGTTTGTCTGAAGGCCCACAGCCATCATACAATGTGTGTATTTGTAATAGGACATAACTATGATGTATATGAAAATGAGGGCACTATGATCTTGGCTTTGAATTTCATGGTCAAATAAGTAATTTTGTTTATCTTATGGGGTTAGTGTTAGGGATTTAGTGTTTATCACCATTTTCAACAAAAATCACGGAACTGTCGCAAGTCACTGGCGACCTTTATCACATAATATTGTATCTAGTACACCTCACCATGTGCGAGATTTGAACTTTAGTGCTGATAGGCATTGATTGCAGTAGTTGTAAATCCATCTATCATACAATCACAACCATGACTACCCCCTGTTTTTCTTATGACACAAAGATGTCATATTTTGTATATTCAAGTATTAGGACATGGCAGTGTGACATATAAAAATGAGATCATTGTGACTTTCTCTGCCCTCAAATGTCAAGGTCAGATAGTATATTTATTTGTTTTAACTGTTCGTATCTATAAAATTATGTTTTCAAAAAACACTGCATAATTTTATATGAGTTTTAGTGTCGAAAGACAACTAAGAATATTTAAATTAAAAAATAGTGAAATATAAGATTAAGAAGTGTTTGAAATATATCAGTTGTAAACCTGCTAATCAATCCACATCCACAAACTTACAAAAAAGTTTGACAAATTGCATTATTGTTGTATTCATTAGATTCTTTAAAAAGTAGAATTTTCTCCCAAATTTTCCCCCCATTATAGTTAACAAATCCTAATTTCATAGTTTTAAGTATCAATCACTACTGCTAGATTTTAAAGTTTAAAACTTTCTTTTGTTCTACTGAAGCAACTCAATAATCTAAAATTGTAGACATTTCTTTTTTTATATTAGTAAACACCTACTTTATATATACTGTCAAACCTACTGATGCAGTCACCTCTATTAAGCAGTCATCTGTATTAAAAGGTCATCTTTTTCGTGTCTTGTATTAGAAAATTTCATATGAATTGAACCTCTTTTAAGAGATCACTCTTGATACAGGTTTAACAGTAGTATTATAACTAAATATTGTACTATGTTAAGAAGAAATGTTTGGCGTGTTGTTATTTGTGATGGTTTTTTTTACAGGATATATTTGTTCAGAATATAGATGTGAAATGGGATGATATCATAGGATTAGATCATGCTAAAAGATTATCTAAAGAAGCTGTTGTTTATCCTATAAAAGTAAGTTTAGATTTGATAAAAGTATCTAATAAAAGTCAAAAGAGAATGTTCTCATTTGATAAAAGTCTAAATCTTAATAAAAATGTTCACATGAACCAACAGTATGTAATAGTCTCTTAGAATCCCAGAATTTGATGCTTGAGATATGCAGGTTTTTTATTTTAAAATGTAATTTTGGAAAATAGTCAAGCAACAACATGATGTTGTTTAGCTATTTTACAGTAAAAACCTTAATTAGATGCTACCTTTCCCAGAATATGGTCCCAAGCATTATATTATGGAGTTGTCTTCCTATGAAAATTTTTCTTGGAAGGTGGAATGACCCGTATTGTATGAAAAAAGTGAATAATTAATACAGGCTTATTATTGTCATTTTGATATGAAATATAACTTATTACATACTCATATAGATATCTTGAATTTGATTAGTCTAAAGAACGTCTCATGACATTTGACCTTCTGTTCGATCAACCGTTGGACGTTAGGTCGCATGGTTATATCAACCGCATGCTAGAAAACCCCCCATGGAAATTCCCTTGTGAGTTTCGCGTGTCTCTAAATCCGGTTACTTCCCTTTTGTACACAACAACATGGCGGCAAACGAAAGATTTGTTCGCCAGGCAGATGAGGAAATAAACCGCTGCGTAGGATATTCGATGTAATAAAACAATTATCAACCTTGTAAGAGTGTGATGTAATGGATTGTCTCCCCTCAAAAGTTTATGCCATCCTCCGGTGACATAATCTTTCCATGGGAGGCAATCCGTCATATCACTCTTACAAGGTTGATAATTGTATATTGTTGCCAAGTTGTTTACAATTTGACTAATATGTTTAGATTTTATTAAATGATTTGTTTTTTAATTGCATTAAAGATATGCAACAAAAGTTTACAAAAAAGGGTATTACATATCAGCATGATGTCTTGTATCAGATTATATCATCATATCACATGTGTGAGTGAGAGGTGAGTGTGTTGTTGAGAGGAAGAGTTCTTGACCATGTCTTTGTTCTGTATTATATTGTATTGTCTGTAGTTGCAGTAATTCTAAATAATTTTAATTAAATTATGTCATTCCATGTATGCTTAAATGTTGAGGAGGGCTATTGATAACATTGAATCAGCCTGACTTGAAATGGTATAACATCTACATAATATATCTGTCTGTTTTACAGTATCCACAATTGTTTAGAGGTATTCTGTCTCCTTGGAAAGGATTATTGTTATATGGACCTCCAGGTAAAGATTTAATATTGTTATAATCAAATTTTTTCAATTTTATTTTTCACTACTTGGAAAATGAGGTTTGTTTTCAAACACAAAGAAATGTAAAGATAACTTAATTTATAATTATCAATGATTGGTTGACTTTCCCTTTGATCTTTACACATGATTATATGATATTAACAAGTGATGGTGTGATATTAACAATTATCGTTGATTTCTAATGTGACGTTATATTGACGTCACTGACATATTAACTTTAACAAATCCTAAATAAATATTCTATGGTTAATATGTTTTGCCCAAAATTGGAATTCTCATTGCATCTCATATATAGGATTTGGCTTCAATGCAATATTACTATGAGAAAACTATTCTCGCAAAGCCAGTCAACAATACAATGTAGTATAGATTGTATGCAACTGATAATAGTATCTAGCATGTCATCAAATTTTTTCAGTAGAGATCGAAAATAAATTTTTCTGTAATATTAGGCTTAATGAATAAATAAGATATCTTTAACATCATGGATATTCTGAAATGTATGACATATTTCTGTATACTGTCAACTGAAAATGTACCTTATATCAAATTATATTATTTTTTATATACTTTCCAAAGTCTTTGACAACGGGTCTAGGACAATAGCCCCCCAGACAATTGCCCCCCAGTCAATTGCCCCCCCATCCCCCAATTTTTTTATTTCATTTATATTTTTTTTATTTTCTTTATTTGAAAACATTTTTTTTTTTTAAATGAGAAATAAATATGTTCAGAACTATAGTAAACGTCATGTGTTGGACTTTTTTCGTGGTGTTTCTTACAATATTCACATGTAAGGACTTTGGTCAATAGACATTAGTGCTTGACAATAACTGTAGTGCATTATGAACTAGTAATCTATTTGTTCTTTGTACTTCTCTATATTGTTTTGTTTGTTGTAATATAAAATTTGAGAGGATAAACATAATAAATATAAATAAAGAATTCTTCTCTTTTTTATTAATCAAAATCAAATTTAGTGTACAGTAATTACCACTCTACCCAGAGAATCTATTATGTAATACAATGACAAACCAGAAAATCATCACAACTACACTCAATCAACAGATTCTATGGAGTATGATGTATCTGAATACAATACCAATAAGAAACTTATCACATAGAATTAAAAACGGAAACGGAAAATAGACAACCAGTCGAACCAAAGAGTGTAAAACAACATAAAGCCACCAAAATAAAACTGAAAAACATTTGTGGGGGGCAATTGTCCTAAGGGGGCTATTGTCCTAGGGAGGCAATTGTCTGGGGGGCTATTGTCCTGCTCCCTTTGACAACATGTTCAAATTACTGAAACTTCAATTTGAATGTATTTTTTTTTCAATTTCAGGTACAGGAAAAACACTTTTAGCAAAAGCAATAGCAACAGAATGCAATACAACATTTTTTAATATATCGGCTACTAGTATAGTCAGCAAATGGAGGGGTGATTCAGAGAAATTAGTAAGAGTAAGTGTTCATCATTGTGAGTAAGAAAGAATGATTGTCGTCGTGGCTGTAATTGTATGGTAGTTCAATTTATAACTACATCTGTAATCAGTGCCTATCACCACTAACGTTGTGAGTTTGAATCCCGCTCAAGCGAGGTGTACTCGATACAACATTATGTGATAAAGTTTGTGACAGGTCGGTGGTTTTCTCTGGGTACTCCGGTTTCCTCCTCCTATAAAACTCACCACCACAATATAGCTGAAATATTGTTGAAAGTGGCATTAAATGCCACAACCCTAATCCCCCCACCCCCTCCTCATTAGCAATTAAAAGCAATTATTATTTTTAACAATGCAACAATTTGTATGAATTGTCTCCCTCTATTAATGCATTCTATGTATTATTATTATCGTGAGCTTTAACTTCTACTAAAATTTACTATTATAGACTTTCTGTTGTGCATGTGTCCACAATATCATTATTTTTATTATCCTCCAACTTTTAATTTTTTGATTGTTTTTATAAATTCGATGAACATTTTTGAAATCAGTTGAGGAGGTATCCATTGACTGCCATTCCTAATGAGTTTTTAGCTCACCTGACCTATGTGAATTTTTTGTCATCAGGTGGTGTCCTCTGTAAAATTGCTTAACCAAATGAAACCTAGCTTGACATGGATGTGTGGCTGATAAGTAAGGGGCCTGAAAAAGGGAAATTAAGTAAATCTTAAAACATTCTTTTATCTATAACTAGAATTAGACATGTTTGTTGTGCAGCATCATTGTGATATGGAGATTTAAATTTATACAAGCAAAGGTCCCCAACCTAAAATGACCAGTGAATCACTTGGAATTGGACAGTTGTCTGAATACCTTAAAGTAGGCATTAGGCACAATCCCATGTAAATGGTGTTAAACTTATTGTCAGAAATTAACAAAATGAAATTAAGAGTGTGTAAAATTGAAAAAGGATAACAAAAAAAACTACATGTACCGGTAGTTAACAAATATTTTTTTAAGGTGCAGAAATTTTAGCAGCCCAAGAGTCCAAAGAACAAAAAAATAAGTTTGGAGTGATCTTGTAGTGAAATTCAATGATTCTATTAAAAAGCTAAACAAAATACAAATGTACTGTTATACACATATACATGTATATTGTTTTTGTTTTCAGGTGCTATTTGAGATGGCTCGATTTTATGCTCCATCAACAATTTTTATAGATGAATTAGAAGCCATAATGAGTCAAAGAGGATCTCAAGGGGGGATAAGGTATGTAGCAAAGTTTTCTTTTTGGTACAAAAATGTACATGGGATCATAGGTTTATAAATTGACAGTACTTCTGTATATTACAGTCAACTCTACTTAATCACATATCAGATAGGGGGCCGTCATGATAGTGATCGTATGGTAGTTTGATTTTTAACTACCTGTGCAATCAGTGCCTATCACCACTAATGTTGTGAGTTCAAATCCCGCTCAGACGAGGTGTACTCGATACAACATTATGTGATAAAGTTTGTCAGTGACTTGCTGCAGATCGGTGACGATGGTTTGTACCTGGTACTCCGGTTTCCTCCACCAATGAAACTAACCGCCACGATATAACCGAAATATTGTTGAAAGTGGCATTAAGCCCCATACAACCAACCAAATTCTTGCCAAAAATATTATTTCATTTATTAGCATGTAAACAGAGGAAAGAATACTGTATAATTATTGTATTTTTGACAATATTTTGAAAAGTTTGTCTGTTATAGCAATAAATAAGAGGGAAGTCATTATTATTGTATTGAGGTATTGATGGAAGTTGACAGCCATCTAGATTTGTATGTTATGACAATGGCAGCCATCTTGATTTGTATGTTATGACAATGGTAGCCATCTTGATTTGTATGCAATGACAATGACAGCCATCTAGATTTGTATGCAATGCCAATGGCTGCCATCTTGATTTGTATGTTATGACAATGACAGCCATCTTGATTTGTATGTTATGACAAGGGCAGCCATCTTGATTTGTATGTTATGACAAGTGGTAATCTTTTTCTTTATATTTCTTCAGTGAACATGAGGGAAGTAGAAGAATGAAAACAGAATTGTTAGTACAGATGGATGGACTGTCTAAAACAGATGACTTAGTGTTTTTATTAGCAGCATCTAATTTGCCATGGTAAGAAAGTATATCCATTGCTGTATGCTAGGTAATGTGAAGCATGCATGGGTTTGCTCACTGTTGAAGGTTTCACAGTAAATGGAGAATGAAGAACGAAAATCAAAATGCTTTTCCAATACATTAATGTGTGATCAGGTTTCAGGATGTTTCAATTTTTATTGTTTTCTTATCTCCTCTTTCACATTGTTCTTTAACAGAGATATTTTTGGAGAAAACAGCACTATTTCTTAATAAATAAGAACTGTTAAAGGGAAAGGGAAACAAATGTTAAATTTTTTTATAGCATTATATGAAAGCCACTAGAATTTAGTGATAAACAAACTATTTTTCCCCACTTTCCGGTATTTTATTATACTTGCACTAAGTGTTTCAGTAACTTCATGACCTGTCACCAGTAATCAGTTTCTGTCAAGATGGGAATACATTTCATCAGTTTCTATGGAGTTAGTTGCCTAGTCAAACAAAGAAAATTATACCCTAAAAAGTGATAATCATCTAACATTTCATTGTGATGCACATAGAATCCAGCTACTGTAAAAAAAAAGAGAGAGATATTTAACAGAAGATTGATTGATTAATTAATTGTGTGCTTTATGCCACTTTCAGCATATGTTTTGCTATATCTTGGTGACCAGGTTGAGGTTGAGAAAGCCTAAGATACTGAACAAAATCAATGTCAGTAAATAACTGGTAAACTTTAACACATATGGTACGATTCAAGTGCATCTTGTTGTGAATACAAGTCAAACACACATTATAATGAATACAAGTCAAACACACCTTGTGGTGAATATAAGTCAGACACACCTTGTGGTGAATATAAGTCAGACACACCTTGTGGTGAATACAAGTCAGATGCACCTTTTGGTGAAAACAAGTCAAACACTCCTAGTGGTGAATATAAGTCAGACACATCTTGTGGTGAATACAAGTCAGATGCACCTTTTGGTGAATACAAGTCAAACACACTAGTGGTGAATATAAGTCAGACACACCTTATGGTGAATACAAGTCAAACACACCTTGTGGTGAATATAAGTCAGACACCTTGTGATGAATACAAGTCAAACACACCTTGTGGTGAATATAAGTCAGACACCTTGTGGTGAATACAAGTCAGATGCACCTTTTGGTGAATACAAGTCAAATACACCTTGTGGTGATACAAGTCAAATACACCTATTGGTGAATACAAGTCAAACACACCTTGTGGTGAATACAAGTCAAACACACCTTGTGGTGATACAAGTCATACAAGCCTTGTGGTGATAAAAGTCAAACACACCTTGTGGTGATACAAGTCAAATACACATTGTGGTAAATACAAGCCATACAAGCCTTGTGGTGAATACAAGTCAAACACACCTTGTGGTGATACAAGTCAAATACACATTGTGGTAAATACATGTCATACAAGCCTTGTGGTGAATACAAGTCTAACACACCTTGTGGTGATACAAGGCAAACACACCTTGTGGTGAATACAAGTCATACAAGTCAAACATGCCTTGTGGTGATACAAGTCAAATACACATTGTGGTAGATACAAGTCATACAAGCCTTGTGGTGAATACAAATCAAACACACCTTGTGGTGAATGCAAGTCAAACACACCTTGTGGTGAATACAAGTCAAACACACCTTGTGGTGATACAAGTCAAATACACATTGTGGTAAATACAAGTCATACAAGCCTTGTGGTGAATGCATGTCAAGCACACTTTGTGGTGATACAAGTCAAATACACATTGTGGTAAATACAAGTCATACAAGCCTTGTGGTGATAAAGGTCAAACACACCTTGTGGTGATACAAGTCAAGCACACCTTGTGGTGAATATAAGTCAAATACACCTTGTGGTGAATACAAGTCAAGCACACCTTGTGGTGAATATATGTCAAACATACCTTGTGGTGATACAAGTCAAACAAGCCTTGTGATGAATTCAAGTCAAACAGACCTTGTGGTGAAGACACTTCAAACACACCTTGTGGTGAACATATAGGTTATTGTTGCTATCATAAATGATAGATCAAGTTTACCATAGTGTTAATGTCATAGCATAAATAAACATTATATAAATGTATACTATATATTTCTTAGGGAGTTAGATCAAGCTATGCTGAGAAGATTAGAGAAGAGAATAATAGTTGACCTGCCAACCACTGAAGCAAGGAAAGCTATGTTTAAGCATCATTTACCGCCAGTAGTTGTACCTAAAGAAGGAGGTCTAGAATTACTGTCTAATGTAGACTATGATGTTTTAGCTGCTGTAAGATACTTAAATTTGTTTGTGTTATGAAACAAAGTTTAAACTCTGTTTAGTGATGGTCAACAATTCCACCAATATCGGCAAAATAAATAACTAACCTCTCACCTTATATCTTTGAACACAAAAAGACAACGGACAGGCACAAAAATGTGTTTATAAGAGATAGCTTATATGCAACACTATTGCTAAAAACTCAAAAATACATTTGACCTATATAAATAATTCAATATTTATTTCCTGATTAAGCATTTAATACATTGCCTACCATAATGGGTTTTTTTTAAATCAGAAGAATTTTTGTGACTAACTATTTTTGGAAAATATCCTGAATATTATTTTGCTATTCAGTTTAAACAATTAATCTACCCCTTTGAAAATATGGTCTTGATGACACTTATTGAATTAACTGTAGTATGCATTTATAAGTACTGTACATTTTGTTTTGTAGAGAACAGAATTTTATTCTGGATCAGATTTAAAGTTAGTTTGTAAAGAGGCTGCCATGAGACCAGTCAGAAAAATATTCGATGCTCTGGAGAAAAATGAACCAGGTATATATATTTATATATAAGTAAAACACTGTATATTTAATTTTGTTACATTTACTGTTGTGGACACAATTCCATGTATATAACACAATGGACAATATTCTCCTTGAAGAATAGATAGCTCTAACATTAAATAGCCAATTATATATAAATCCATTGTTAGTACATTGTCTACTTGTAGCTACATGTTAGATTGTTGATATATTGCTAACTTTATCACTGGTGTTAAACAGATGATTGTACCACCATCCCAAGATGGCAGACCCCAAATTAAGGGAGATAATTTTTTCCATTTTCCTCGGTTTACAAAAAATTTTGTTTGTAGCATAAAAATGGCACTTGCAAAATAACAACATATCATTTTAACACTTGTGCATATCCATTATCAAGAAACAGCTCTTGAATAAATGATGAAGACAATCATAACTTAAAAATTTAATTACAATCATCTTCCCAAATTAAATTTTTAAGTTATTTTCTTAAGCTGTATTCTCAATAATGGTGAGGGCACTTAGTAGTATGTTGATACTTTTACGTTTGCAAGTTTTTACATTAAACAAAACTTTCTGTATTTCGAAAAAAAAATGGGAAAAAAAACAATTTCACCTGATTTGGCATCTACCATCTTTGGACAATGATAAATTAAGTTACGATATTTTGTTTAACTCCAGTACTTATTATATCAGTTGTACTCTAATATTTATATATATTTTGTTCACCACTTTTCTGTATATATTATTTATATTTGCCTCTTGTTACAGTGTACACTGTCCGAGAGTAAATAAAGATCTGGAATTCTTGAGATGCTGTAACACGATAAGATTTTCCATTTTCCATACAATTTTTCTGTTTAACACACTTTGGACAAAAATGGTATTGTGAGAACACAAATGTCGAAAGTCAAATCGAAATATTGTTTTTTAAATCGGTTGTCATCTTATTTGCATCCGTCAGTCTGATGAAAATACTATCAGAAAACGATAAAAAGAAGGAAAAAAATTGAATGGAAAATCAGACTGTTTGAACATTTGGTTATTCGACTTACCTGTGTCGCATATGCAGAATTGTTTGGAAATTGTACAGAAAATCATATCATGTGACCGCACCTTTAGTAGACTTTCATTCTCTTCTTTTAATTATTTTTTAATTACATGTATAGGCATTTAATACAGAGTTAGGGTTATGGTATTTAATGCCACTTTCAACAAAATTTCAGTTATAACGTAACGGTCAGTTTTATTGGTGGAGGAGCATTTAATACAAATTTCTTAATTCTAAAAGGGGCTGTCGTGGCCGTGATCGTATGGTAGTTAGATTTACAATCACCTATGCAATCAATGCCTATCACTACTGATGTTGTGAGTTCGAACACCAATCAGGGTGACGTGTACAATATTTTGTGATAAAGTTTGTCAGTGACTTGCGACAGGTCGGTGGTTTTCTCCAGGTCCTCCAGTTTCCTCCACCAATAAAACTGACTGCCACGATATAGCTGAAATATTGTTGAAAGTGGCATTAAGCACCATCAAACAAACAAACAAACTTAATTCTATAAATAGAAAACTATTGGTGTAATACATATGATATAACGTTTACTTTCAGGATATGATAGTAATAGATTAGGTATCAGATTTTATTTCGCTTTGTTTTACAAAATGCAGAATTCCTTTTAGTTTTTACAATAATATCATCAACATAATGGAGTGATTATTCAAAATTGGGCTTGAATTTACTAATAAGATGCAGAATACATAGATACATCTGGTGCATTATAATCAAATATTATTTCGTGATTTTTATTCCCTGCAAAAACAAAAACAAAATCATGTTAATATATTATATCATTGGCAATATTTACTACAAAGATTTCTATGAAAATTATAGATCAGGTGTTCGCTGAATGTGATTATAGTTTGAAACTGAAGCTAACTTTATTTGGTTAAAATCATCATTTTGAAGAACTACCAATGTTTTTGTTGAGATACTTGTCTAAAGATCAAGCAATATTATACATAGTCTGTCTTTATCCGTCAACAATTTTTATTTTGCTATCATTTTTGTTTTGACACCGATCTGTCTAATTTTTGCTCAAAACAGATTTGATCAATATACAGATAAAGATTCAAAATGGGGGGGGGGGGGGGGGGAGGGGGTAGAGAGGGGGAGGGTTTTGAGTTCTGATCCCAACCACATGAAAGAGAGGCTAATATTTGGTAAATTTTATAAAATTGTGAAAATAGTGGTTGTGTTACATTGGGATAATTATTTCATGTACCTGCATCTTATTAAATTTCAAGTTTTGAAACTGTTGAGTTTGTTAATTAGGTCTATTTGATAACATCAACACATTGCATTAAGTAAAATTATTGTGTCCACAAATCAGATTGCCTAATTTTTAGTGGTCCATTTGAATAGGACAATTTTTCTGATTAGTATCCATTTTAACAATTATAAATTGTAGATCAATGATATTTGATATAAATTTGTATCATAGTGCTTGCCTCCAATGTTGAATTTATTTTGATTTAAGCATATTTCTATTAAAAAAAAAAACTACTGTAGTTGGATCAAGTCTTTTTAGCACAATAGAGTACCGTACTTCAAATTTGACATTGGTCATACATGTATGACATTTGACAATTTTTCATGATCTATTTTATATTTAATTTTGCTTTGAAAAGTTTTCTTATTAGATCCTCGTTATATTCTGTTATTTTATTGTTACATTGTATTGTGTGTGTACATTACACATTGTACCTATATAATTAATCATTGTAATGATCTTGCCCTTAATGGGTCCTTGATTGGAAATAACACATTTGTATTTGTATTTGTATAGCAACCACATTTCAAATTTGACATTGGTCATACATGTATGACTTTTAACACATTTCTTGGCCTACTTAGTTAATTTAATTTTTGGAAAATTTTAAGTTTTCTTATATAGCAACCACTTATTATTTAAAGTTGACTACCACTTAACAAGTGAAATAAATAAAATGTGTCTCTTGTGATCTAGATATAGATAGGTAAAATGGTCACTATGCTGGGTGCAGGGCCTTTATTAAATGTATTCTTGGTGTAACTTCAAATTTAATTTGACCACCATGAGGGTTGTCTCACTAGAATAATTTCCTAGTTGTTGTATTTTGGATTTTGACAGAAAAGTGCTTTTAAAAATCAAATGATCCAATGTTCTTCAATGTATTAAAAACAAATTTTGATTTCACAAATTAATATTAATATTACGGTAATAAAAAAAACCAAAAAAACCCAAAACATTTAGAGATATTTATGTGGTATATTTATTTATTTTTTCCTTTTTTTTTTTCACATGATACTGTGTAGTATCAGCATATAGTTTAATCTTGTCGATCAGTTGTAGAAAACATGATATTGAGCAGGAAGCAAAGTTTCAACAATTTTTAATGAACAGGTGGATAGGGGATAATATTTGTTCATCATTATTGAGAGAACTAATAATTAATAAAAAAAAAAATAACATCATTTGGTGAGTTGCACGAGTGATTCACTAGTGGAATGGACACCAGTTGAAGAGAATTATATATAATTAATGTATCATTCCTTCTATGTTTGTGTACGAGAGATACACAATGCATTGGATTAAATTATATTAACTATTTATATGAGCTTATTGCTGTGTAACTTGGCATCCTCCCTTGAATACTCAATAAAACTTGTAGGTCTTTATATTGTTACGGTGATTTGCTATAGCTTCAATCTGTCATAGTTTTTTCCTTAGTGCTTGTTTTCCAGATTTTATAGAATGGAAATTTGTGTAATAATGAAAAACATGGATTTTTATGATACATGTTTTGGGGTTTTTTTTCTGAAATTTTGTCAGTGTCTAGAATATCATGCAATATCTATGTTATGATATTGTAAGGTTGACAGCAGACCACAGTGGGTGCTGTATTTGAAGAGTGTCACCGTCCTTGCACATTAAAAATTCCTTCCTTTTGTAAATTTCAAAAAGAAGAGATCATTGTAGCCACTACAAAAGGCCAATGTTTTTATACATAGTCAGCTCTCTGTATTTTTTTCAGTGGCCTTCAAAGTTGTTGAACTTGTTCTCTTCTTGAATACAGCATGAATTATTTACCATTGGATGTAAAACGACCAACACATTAAATCAATCTATCAGTCTGTCTATTATTATGCCATATGCTAAATGATGGTAATGTGGATGTTATTTCCCCTGTAACTATATCATATCCCTTTTATTATGTGAGTGACAGGCTAAAGTTAAGCCTCATACTATCGTAATCAGCCATCTACAGTATACATGCATGTATTATACACATACCTTCTTTTGACTTTGTAGTTTCTAATTGTAATAGTAATATATAAGCTTTTTCAAACTTTATTTATAATACTCACTCAGGCTTATTAAAAATAATCTGAACAAAAAAGTAATTATGATATATATATATACTGTCAAACCTGCCCATGCGGTCACCTCTATTAAGCAGTCACCTGTATTAAAAGGTAAGATTTTTCTTGTCCTGTCTTGGAAAATTTCATATGAATTGAACCTCTTTTAAGAGGTCACCTATCTTATAAGACCACTTTTTCTTTGTCCTAAAGGTGACCTCTTAATATAGGTTTCACTGTATATATAAATAATTACAGAAAAACAATATATCAATTAGAATAACCCATATTTAAATAAGCCCAAGTCCTCACAAGTTACCACATCAACGTGTGAACTTCTGTGACCTGGCTATATTGGCAAATGAGATACAGTCAAACCTGCTTTAGGGACCACCTCTATTAAGCAATAACTTGTATTATGTGACCTTAATTTTTTATTTCCCTTCACAGTGTATTTCATATCAATTAAACCTGTATTAAGTGATCACCTATCTTATGTGACCATATTTCACTGTTCCATTGGGAGGTCACATAAGACAGGTTTTATTGTAGCAGCAAATTGTTACATGTTTAACCCATTCACTTTTGATTAAAATCCCTATACCAAGCCAGGAATTTGAGTGATCATGTATATGTGTGGTAGGGGTATTGATTTTTCTTCTGTTTCTACAATGTTATCGAATAAATTTTGGAATTGTTCATTTTATTTATGCCAACCAGAATGTAATTGTATGCCATATATAACAACTGATTGATAGTGTAAAGCTTCCACATGAATTGCTTTAACTTGGCATTAAACACTAATCAATTGATTTGTTTATTTTAAAAAATGTAGGTAATGGAACTTGTGTGAATTAAATGTTAATATCTGACAATAAGAATGATACATTTCAATCAGCTGGTCAAGTTTTACATTCTCATGTTTATTTTTCAGGAGATTTACATGTACGTTTGGATACTATTACTACCACAGATGTATTAAAAGCTATTGAACGAACTAGACCGTCTGCAAGTATAAATAAAGAGAAATATGTATTGTGGCAGAAAGATTATGAGTCGATATAAAGGGAGATAATTTGATGCTGTCAGTATTGGAAGCCATGTTTTCTTCATATCCCACAGTATTAGCTGAATGAAAATGTTGAATGTGAATTGATTGTGTAAATGAACTGTTAAACAGATGACAGATTCCTATAGCAATAGTGAAACTTGTAAAAAAGAAAAAAAATTGCAATCAAAATACCATGGAAAAAATTAGACCACTGTGTCTGGTGTACCAGAATAAGCATATATTTCAATACAGTGATATGGTGTCTTTTTTCTGATTTGAATATCTATCAATGTCATTCATATTATTTTTCTTTCACGTGTCAACAAATTAATATGTTTAGTAGTTTTTTAAGTTCTTTCAGTCTGAATATTATTCTATAAGTACATGTAATATTCAAACTATTTGTTTAGTTTAATTAATTCTATGCAACAACAACAAAATAAGATTTATGACTTTTATTTATGTACAAACCATCCTTGAAGTGCTAAATGTATGTATTGTGTCATAGGCTTATGTATTGCATTATAGCTGAAATACTGCTAATGTTGACGTTAACCATCAATCAATCAATGTATTGCACAATATTTAGATCTCAACAAAATAGGTTAAGAGATGGAAATAAGTATGTTTATTGATGAATTTTCTTCTTCTTTTTTTTTTGCTAGGTGTAATGCGGAGGATGAGGGAATTAAATTTTACCACATCCGTCCGTGCAGCATTTGGTTTCCACTCAGTAACTAAAAATTCCTAATCAGCAAATTTATACACAAGGTCAGGGACTATAAAAGGAAGGCCAAGGTCAATTTCTGACTTTGCCACTTTTTCTGTTCTGGAGTTGTGCCCCTTGATTTACCGAAAAACATGTTTACTTTTAGAGCTGGAAGTGCTCTACGTCCTATGGATACTTTCTTCTATTTGTTTTTTGTACATAAAAAACTATATACAGCAGCCAGATAATTAAAGAGTGATTTATATTATAAATACAATTTAAGTGGAATGTATCGTCAATATTCATCCATACTCAATAACTTGTGTATGAGGAAGAGACTGTTGTGATGATTGTTAATTTGAAAGGATATTATAGAGATTTTCACTATGAATAGACTTATTTTCAAGTGTCAATATTTTAATTGTTTTTTTTTTGTAATAACTGTATTTATGTGGTGCTGCTTTACTAAATGTAATCGCCACAATATGGCTGAAATACTGGTAAAGTTGGCATTAAACACCAGTCAATCAATTTACCAGATGTAACAAACTTTGGTACTGCCTGGCATTATATTGTTGTAATATGTGAAGTTTAGTCTTGTTAACCTGTTTGTACAGTAGAAAAGAAACCACTCCTTACAAGAAATAGAAATTGTATAATTATTGTACAAAAAAAGGTAAATAGTAACCAATTTAGCTTGCTTCTGTATTGATTTAAGCCATGTTGTTGAACAATATTCAGAATGCATAAATTAGTATCATATAATTCAATTATACAGACATGTCATTATAAACTTTTAAGTTTTCCTCATGGTACTTTTGCTGTATGTCATGATATAACTGAAATATTGTTGAAAGTGGTGTTAAACACCATAATCCACCCCATTTGCTGTAAAGTGGTGTTTCTCTTATAAAAACCACCCTTGTGAAACATGATATTTCTCAAGAATACATACCATCATGGTTTTATTTCTCTTGGAAGAACACCACATTGATGGTGTTTGTCTCAAATGCAGTAGATTGGGAGTTCAAGCACTAGTCTGTTTAAACCAAAGACTGAAATAGGTATTTGCTGCTTCTCCACTAAGAACACACATCATTAAGAGTAAGGAGTAAGAGCTAAAGACTGGTTGACTCAGAATCAAGATGATTGTCTGAGATGAGCAACATGTCTGTCTAGCCATGATTTTTGTTTCATTGAGCTAGCACTATAAAAATCCAACTAAGTTTGTTGGTGTAGTACAAAGCAAACATCATCATCATTACATCCATTGTAAGTTGATCTGGCCATGATAAAGCTGAAAAATGTTCATGTGGTAATAAACAACAATCACTGACTGTTGAAAGAACAATTTATATATAAGGATGTTTAAAACATACAAACTACATGTATTGAAATAATAATGGTCAAAATGTAACTATTAGATGCTCATTTCTGGTATCTAGTTTTACAATAGAACATTCCGTCCAAATTATTCCTGTGATATTTTGGTTAACATTTTTTATAATATTTTAATTATTGTATATTTTTTTTTACAAATTTGTTGGATTTCACATATTTTTTTATGTTCATCATGTTTTTTTTTCTTTTATACATTTTTTTTAATTGAATAATTACATAATACAATGTTTAATGAAATAACCTTCAAAATGAATGTTCTCAAATGTATGTTCATTTTATTTGTGCAACAAATATTCTTCACATCTATCATAGTCAATGGCGAATTCAGTCATATGATTAAAACCATTCTATTATTTTGACCAGTTAATTTATTTCATGAACAAAATATATTATCTATTAAGGGACCAATATACATATAAATTAACTGCAGTTTTGAATCAAAACTGATGTTATTGTTTTTATCTGCAACATCATAACATATTCGACATCGCACTGACTGATAAATTTCAGTATCAGTCTGGTAATAGTGCTCTGTGAGATCAAAGGAAAAATGTCCATATTCTCTATAAAATTCACTATTATCCCTTCTCATTCTCAAAATTGTTTGTTTTTATACAATGCATAGACAAATCATATTTGTCTTAATAAACATACATTTTATATTGAGGCATGAATTTATTTGTTTGAATAAACATTATTGGAGCATGAATTGGTAATTATAGTCCTGAATGACTTCATTAATTAATATTAAGTTACAATTGCTTGTAGCTTTAAACGAGTGCAATGTAGTTATTTATTATTACATGTAAATAAGTCCATCAGTATTAAACAGTAGTGATATTGTGTGATAGTGTTAGTTTATATTCTTTGTTACTGTGTTTGAGACAATTTATTACAAATGTGCAACCACACATGTGCTTGTAGTAGTTGAAATGAGACAATTTATTACAAATGTGCAACCACACATGTGCTTGTAGTAGTTGAAATGAGACAATGTATTACAAATGTGCAACCACACATGTGCTTGTAGTAGTTGAAATGAGACAATGTATTACAAATGTGCAACCACACATGTGCTTGTAGTAGTTGAAATGAGACAATGTATTACAAATGTGCAACCACACATGTGCTTGTAGTAGTTGAAATGAGACAATGTATTACAAATGTGCAACCACACATGTGCTTGTAGTAGTTGAAATGAGACAATGTATTACAAATGTGCAACCACACATGTGCTTGTAGTAGTTGAAATCATTGTCGCCTTAATTTATTAGATTTTTAAAATGGTTTTTTAAATAAATTTAACTTGAATATGAAAGTTTAAAAAAAACTCTGTAAACTAGTTAATACATTACTTCTTGTAAAAAATTAATATAACGGTATACTATCGTTGATTGGATTTTCGAGATTGGATTTCTAAAAGTAATATTGCATTGAAGGCGAAACCTGAGTTGTGAGATGCAATGAAGTCCATTGCGAGCAAAACATATCAACGACAGTATGTTTATGGAGAATTTGTCTAAAGTGACGTCAGTATAACGTCATGTTAGAAAATCAAAGATAATATATTTGTTTCAGGCTTGTTGCTTGATAATAGAATTTATCACATGTAAAGATCAAAGGGGAAAATTTACAAATCAGCTATTAAAATCAATTATTAAATTTTCAGTAAAGTTTTAGTTAAAGGTATTTTTCAATCTATTTGAAACAAACTAAAAAAGAGAAACAATATTTGGTTTATAGAATACATGTACATTTTGTACTTTTCTTATGAAAGTTTTCCACACTGTTGTTAATATCTGGTAAATTATTTTTATTGACTTTCTGTACATGCTTTACATTAACATATAATCGACCAACATATCCATATTAAAGTAGTCAATATTGGTTGTTGACATAAAATGCTCTTATAAAATTTTGATGATATTGACAGTTAGTTCCAAAAATGAAAGAGAATAGTAAAAAAAAATGCTTAAAATTCAGAAATAAAATGGGAATATTTTTTTTGGTTAGTTTTGAATTTTCAATATTTTGCTTTCAAAATACCATAACTTGTTTTTCCCCATTCACAGTATTTTCACGTTTTAAACGAATTGCGGCATTCTAATTCATCTATTTTTACTTACATATATTCCAGGTATTATTTCAACTGCTGAAAATCTTTTTGATGATTGATGTTAAAAAATATCATTCTAGTCAAGTCTAGTTTGTATTTGTATATTCTATAGGTTTTTGTATATTTTTTTTTGATTTTGTGTGTGCAGGGAAACATGATGTACAAATTTGGATTTTATTATTTGACCATCAAACTTTGATGTAATATGGTAAGGGGGCATCCCTGATGGGGGTCATCTTGATTCATGATTATTTTTTTGACCAATAGTGTCAAAATTATTTATAACTCATAATACAAGAGTTTCACTTCAGATTATCATATAGACATGGTACATATGCCTAGGTAATTGAAATACATTTTACTTCGTAATCTTAATTTTGGATAAGTTGTATCCTTGGACATGTTGAATAGCTTGAGGTAAAAAAAATTGTCCTTTTGTAGCTTCTTTTAGTTTAATCTGTATATCTCAAATAGTTTTATTTGCAAATTAGCCATGATATAGCTGAAATATTGCTAAAGTTGACATTAAACACCAATCAATCAATATTTCCAAAGTAAATTATCTGTCGTTTTGACTTTGACACTACAAGGTTTGACTGTGGTGTATATTTCTGACAACTTTGATGGTATAAACATAGATAATTTGTATTAGACTAGCAAGCTTGTCGTCTATCCACCATTTTCGTTTTCAATTCCGTATATTAACAGTTAAAAAAATTAAAAAGTAACATAATCACAAGAACAAAAATTATTAAAAATATACTACAGATATCTTTGCCTCCTAACAAAAATTATTAAAAATATATTAAAGATATCTTTGCCTCCTAACAAAAATTATTAAAAAATATACTAAAGATATCTTTGCCTCCTAACAAAGATTATTAAAAATATACCAAGGATATCTTTGCCTCCTAACAAAAATTATATAAAAAATACTAAAAATATGTTTGCCCTCCCTAAAAAAAATCATTAAAAATATATTTAAAATGTCTATCTTCCTAAAAATATACTAAAAATGTCTTTGCCTCCTTAAAATGTCAGAATCTTATGAGTGTTTTTGTTGGAGATTTCTGACATTTTTGCCCACATTTGTTTAAAACAGAGACAACATGTCCTGCACAGTTTATCAGTGACTCAAGATATAAAATATGTAGCCTTCTTGTATTTTGAAGTAAATACTAGTTTCATCTCATGCAGAGCAAAGATTACCAGTATATGCTGTAAAATTATTGTCATACATGTATAAACACATTTAAGGATTGGTTGGTGATTGTTATTTACACAAAATAGAAATTGTATATTTATTTTACAATACAAAAATATGAAAGCTTTGTTACTAGTTTTTTTTTTTATATTGAAAGCCGAACAATGAAGGACAGACAATACAATGGCCAGAAGAAGGATAAAAAGACAAAAAATGATCTGCAATACACTACCAGGAAAGTAAAAATTGAGCAACACAAACCCTGTTAAAATACAGAGGTGAACTCGGGTGCTCATCTTGAAGGGTATGCAGTTCCTGCTGTACTAGTGGCACCAGTCGTGCTACTCATGTCAAAAACCTTGTGACAAGTCATGAACAAGAAAAGGAAAGGATTTGACTACGAAAAACTGAAATAGTGGAAATGATGCATTTCCTTGGATTGTCTAGGTAAATACAGGGTGACCCAAAAAAAAACTGAACCCATAAAAATGTTAATTAATCCTACATAGGTCCATCAAATTTCTTCAAATTTGGTAGACTTAAACTTCAGCCTATGGATGATCTTTCCACAAAGTTTTAGCCATCTGAGTCAGTTTGCATAGAATTTTTATGTTCTTTCCAAAATGTGCTCCAAATGGCATCCTCGGCGTTGAAGACACACTTGCATACGTCACTCAAAATTGTCAATGACTCGCACACATTCCTCCTATGGGATTTCCCTGATCTTTGCTGTGATTGCTGCCTTCAGTTCACCAATTGTTTGAGGATTGTTCTCATACACATTATCCTTGAGATACCCCCACAGATAAAAATCTGGGGGGTTCAAGTCTGGTGAATGTGCTATGTGGCAGTACTGATGAAGTTTTGGGCATCATTGGGACGACGCAGAGGTATAGATCGAGATGAACAGTGGTTCCGGCAAGATGGGGGCCACCCCCCACACAACAAATGACTCCCTAGCCTGGCTTAGAGAGCGATTTAAAGACAGACTGATCAGCAGGAAGTGTGAAATCGAGTGGGCAGCGCATTCACCAGACTTGAACCCCCCATATTTTTATCTGTGGGGGCATCTCAAGGATAATGTGTATGAGAACAATCCTCAAAAAACTCACTGATAAGCAACAAAATTGTACTAGCAATTAAATACTATATATACACATGTAGATGTCTTTCAAAAAACCTTGCTTTAACAGCCCTTATATATATATATATATACTCCAAGAGCTTTATACATGTAGTACAGAACGAATAATGGCCATTAAACAAGAAAGCCTAGAAGTTTTCAACAATTCATGGTACTTTATTACAAAACAGGGACCATTCATAGTGCTTCATGTTTTACTTCTTTTTTATTATTGAAAAAACATATGTAGCACTTCAAAAAGTATTGTTAACTTGCACAATTATAACTCTATAAGATATATAAAATATTCTATTTTTTTTTTTATTCCTTCCCAAATGAAACTAATGCCTGTTCTGACCCATGTTTTTGTTTTTCCCCCTCAATTTGATCAGTTTTCTAAGTTTTTTCTTTTTCTTTTTATTTATTCTTTTTTGTTTTTCCAATTATTATTATTACCATGTATATATATTTTTTTTTTCCATTTATTTATTTATCTTTCTCGTTTTTTCTTTCTTTTCTTGGTTTTAACTAGTAGTTAACCAAGTGGTTTTTTTTCTCATATCCTAAAATATTTCTCATCTCCTTAAAACATAATATTATTATTAAATTTAACCCCCAAAAAAATGTATAATTGAAAATCTGTATTTTTGTTAGAAACTACATTGGTAAATATAATATGATCATCTATTATCTCGTACAGATTCAAGGGTACTTTCTTGCCATGTATCATACTTAAAAATAGTATTATCTTATATGTACTTACTAACAAATACTAATAACTGTATATTACATCGTTTTTACTAACATTAACGAGGCCGGGATAAGGTACCGGTATTCAATGTTTTTTAATTAACAAATGTACATATTTCAATAAAAAATATTATAAAAAAAAACTAAAAAAACTAGATGTGTCGGAACGACATGAATGTGTCCCCGCCGTGAATATTAAGGAGGCTCGCAAAAGTTTCACCCTATTTTAATTCCCTCAGTAATAGGCTAAGAATAACAAAAAATTTCAAAGTTGATCTGTAACTTATGATTATACACTCTCATACCAAAAATCAAGTCAATATCTCCAATCATAGTGAAATAAAGTGGTGACAACTAAATATTTGGCCAAATTTCAAAGTCCAAGGGCCATAACTCGGCCAAAAATCATTGGACTGGAACGAAATGTAAACTTGATCTGTAACTCATCATTATACACTCATATACCAAACATCAAGTCAATATCTCCAAGCATAGTGAAAAAAAGTGGTGACAACTAAATATTTGGCCAAATTTCAAAGTCCAAGGGCCATAACTCGTTGGACCGGAACGAAACGTACACTTGATAGGTAAACCTATCATTATATACCCACATAACAAATATCAAGTCAATATCTCAAAGCATAGCGAAAAAAAGTGGTCGCAACTGTTTTATTTCGGAATTATGGACATGTGTAACACTATGTCCCGGCCACTTAGTGGCGGGGACATTAAAACTTCACTAACACTTTCCTCAAGTAAGTCAGACATACGTGTAATCTGAAACCAAATCGGTGGTGTAATGGTTAGCATGCTCGCCTTGAATACAGTAGATCGTGAGTATGACTCCCGGTCGGGTCAAAACAAATCCTATATAATTTTGTATTTTCTGCTTCTACGCTAAGCATGCAGCTTGAAAGGGTAAGAGCAAATACAGATTGTCTTGGAATCATAATAATGTTTCTGAGTGGAGTGACATGTTATCCACTGATTCAGTGAGCTAGCACTATAAAGACCCAATTAAGCATGTTGGTCTAATACAAAGTGGACATCATCATTGCATTGGATGTAACTTGTTCTCGCCATGATACAGCTGGAAAATTGCTGATTTGGTGTTAAGTAACAATCACTCGCTCACTCTACCATAATTGTCATTAGATTACAAATCACGAGAGAAGTAGTTAAATCTTATAATTTATTATACACTGGCAACATTGGGTACACAAGACACAAGACGAAGACAATCCAGAGACACTGGCAACATTGGGTACACAAGACACAGGACAAAGACAATCCAGAGACACTAGCAACATTGGGTACACAAGACGAAGACAATCCAGAGACACTGGCAAAATTGGGTACACAAGACACAGGATGAAGACAATCCAGACACTGGCAACATTGGGTACACAAGACACAGGACGAAGACAATCCAGAGACACTGGCAACATTGGATACATAGGACACAGGACAAAGACAATCCAGAGACACTGGCAACATTGGGTACACAAGACACAGGACAAAGACAATCCAGAGACACTGGCAACATTGGGTACACAAGACACAGGACGAAGACAATCCAGACACTGGCAACATTGGGTACACAAGACACAGGACAAAGACAATCTAGAGACACTGGCGACATTGGGTACACAAGACACAGGACGAAGACAATCCAGAGACACTGGCAACATTGGGTACACAAGACACAGGACGAAGACAATCCAGAGACACTGGCAACATTGGGTACACAAGACATAGGACAAAGACAATCCAGAGACACTGGCAACATTGGGTACACAAGACACAGGACGAAGACAATCCAGAGACACTGGCAACATTGGGTACACAAGACACAGGAGGAAGACAATCCAGAGACACTGGCAACATTGGGTACACAAGACACAGGACGAAGACAATCTAGAGACACTGGCAACATTGGGTACACAAGACACAGGACAAAGACAATCCAGAGACACTGGCAACATTTGGTACACAAGACACAGGACGAAGACAATCCAGAGACACTGGTAACATTGGATACATAAGACACAGGACAAAGACAATCCAGAGACACTGGCAACATTGGGTACACAAGACACAGGACGAAGACAATCCAGAGACACTGGCAACATTGGGTACACAAGACACAAGACGAAGACAATCCAGAGACACTGGCAACATTGGGTACACAAGACACAGGACGAAGACAATCCAGAGACACTGGCAACATTGGGTACACAAGACACAGGACGAAGACAATCTAGAGACACTGGCAACATTGGGTACACAAGACATAGGACAAAGACAATCCAGAGACACTGGCAACATTGGATACACAAGACACAGGACAAAGACAATCCAGAGAAACTGGCAACATTGGGTACATAAGACACAGGACGAAGACAAACAAACAAAAAAGACAACACAAAACACACAAAAAATGAGTAACATGGACCCTACCAAAAACAGGGGGTGAACCCAGGTGCTGGCAAAGGGCAAGCACTTCCTGCTTCTTATAAGACACCTGCCATGTTACTCAAGTCCGGTTAAAGTCTTGGCAGTGATGGAGGAAGAAAAAAATTATGCAAAAAGTAAAAGATCCACTGTCATTAGATCAACAAATGGAAGGACAGAGAACACCAATATGATGTATAACTCATTTTGAGCAGAAATTGAAAAAAATTATTAATTCATCAAGAGTTTTATTTTGCCTCAAGAAGCATGTCAACATGCAGAATTGATTCTTCATTAGCCTGCTGAGTTTTGAATTATCAAAGACTGTTTATGCTTTCACACGGATGGTCGCTGGTCTTGACAGTGAACCTGTTCTGATCTTGGAAGTCATACTGTTTGACAGTGTTGGACAAGATTTGTAGATTCTCACGGGTCTTGACAGTGACTCTATGCTGATCTTCGAAGTCGTATTGTTAAACAGTGTTGGACAGGATTTGTAACTTCTCAATGTTCTTGACAGTGATTCTGTTCTGATCTTTGATATGTTAGACAGTGTTGCACAGGATTTGTCAGTCTCCAAATAAAGACAACATGTGTTTGTCTATAGTTTGTCTCACTAAATAAAAAAAAATCAATAAGTTTTCCTCAATGCAATCTGGGGGCCATCATGATCGTGATAGTATGGTAGTTGGATTTACAATTACCTATGCCATCAATGCCTATCACCACTCACATTGTGAGTTTTAATCCCGGTCATGGCGAGATGTACTCGATACAACATTATGTGATAAAGTTCGTCAATGACTTGCGGCAGGTTGGTAGTTTTCTCAGGGTACTCCGGTTCCTCCACCAATAAAACTGACCGCCATGATATAACTGAAATATTGTTGAAAGTGGCATTAAAACACCATAATCCTAACCCTTATACAATCTGATTAAAATCAGATCTCTCACTTGCTCCCCTTAACTGATGTGTCACGTCATGGGAGATCTGAGGAAACCCTATTATGGGTGACCTTAAGTCATGAATATATAATGATACAATAAATACGGCTATGACCTTTTTTCGACCAACTGGATTGCTCGTAGCATGCAAAGCAGTTAGGTAACAATTGTCTCCCAATTGCCATTTTCATTAGATGGTACATAGGTTCACTTACTTGTGG
The DNA here is from genome assembly GCA_963383655.1 of Bathymodiolus septemdierum. Taxonomy (NCBI): domain Eukaryota; kingdom Metazoa; phylum Mollusca; class Bivalvia; order Mytilida; family Modiolidae; genus Bathymodiolus; species Bathymodiolus septemdierum. The sequence continues at coordinate 45,052,213 of OY726520.1, forward strand.
CCCATAATGGTGTTTCCTCAGATCTCAGATACAGCAACACATTGTCATGAATATGCTTGGTTTTGGTTATAAGATTTCTTACACTTGAACTCTTTGCAGCTTTTGTTGAAACTGGACTACACCGACAATCAAATTATTACAAATTCTATGTTTTTTAATATACTTTTGATTAATTTCATCCACAAATTGGTATTGTTACCTTAACATTAATTTTTTTTATTCAATAATAACACAATTTTCAACATAAATTTCTGGGATTTTTTTCAATTTTCAAGGGTGATTTCAGAAAAAGCTTGGCGCTTTTCTTGACTTTAGAATGGGGTCCGATCCATCAAATTAGTGTTTTTCAACGATGCTATACCCTCTCTAGTAGGATAAACATTACTGTTCATTATAAGTTTGCAGGTACATTAATGTTTGACATAATTAACACCGACATCGCGGTATCACATGTTTTTGATAATCGTTGATATTAAAAATACCCTGGAAAAGCCGTATCTTACAAATGCGCATATGAAACAGAATTCATGATCTGTTTCGCCCCGTTCAATACTTGTCCCAAAGTCATTGGCACCAACTTACTATCGAACTAATGATACGCCGCAGAACTTGCTGGTCCGAAGTTATAAAGGGACGAAAGAACCATGATCAAAGGGAAGTAATTCGATGTTATCTAATGACTTCCGGTAGACAAATTTGAAGGGTTCCTCCCGGTTTTTGACCGTTTTCTCGATTTTCAAGGGCATTACCCGGCCGGGAGCGAGTGGAATAAATTTCCTGGGTTTTTCCCATTTTTCTGGATGTGTGGGAACACTGTAATAAGCATCTGATAAGTTTTTGATATAGGCATCTGCCTATGGAGCACGATAGAAAAAACAGCTTGTCTAGATTACTGATTCTTGTGGGAGAGGCTAATATAAAACTAATTGGGGGTTTGATAATATGCATATCAAATTTATTGTGATAATGACCCTTTTTACGTGGTTTGGATTGGAGACCAGTAGAAAAGTTTAAACCTGCAGTGTTTCCTTGTCCGACAGCTAAGTCTGTGGCTGTCATTTCATCTTCATTCTGTACAGTCAGATCAGCTCCATGCTCCAATAAAACTTGAACAACTCCTGGGTGATTTCTATAGGCAGCATACATAAGTGCTGTACTACCTGTCTGTAAATATAAAATAGAGACATTTTAATAACAAGTAACTACAGTGGAACTAAGCAATTTTTCAGCTATATCATGGCGAGAACAAGTTAAATCCACAGGAGACAATACACTGTATATTATGGAAATGAAAACAGTCATGCTCGTCACTGAGAATATGTTCCTGTTTGTAACTTGAGTCTTTTAAACCTAAGATTAATTTAATTTAGGATTAAATCTACATGTTTTCTGAACTTTTCTTTTTAATTGGTATCATATGAGATTTGTTAAACTATAAAATTTGTAACACTAATACCATATGATAACTTATGAATTTAGAGTTTTTCCTTACTTAAGGCACATTTTGAACACAAAAATTTACAAAACATGACACTAATGTTGCGAGTTCAAACCCAGCTCCGGCGAGATGTACTGGATACAACATTATAGGATAAAGCTTGTCAGTGACTTGCGACAGGTTGGTGGTTTTCTCCGGTACTACAATTTCCTGCACCAATAAAACTGACCATCACGATATAACTGAAATATTGTTGAAAGTGGCAGTAAACATCATAAACCAAATCAAACCTTACTTGGACACATTTTGAACACAAAAATTTACAAAACATGACTTATTACCTCATCAACATAATTGATATCCAGTCCTTTATTAAGACACATTCTAACAATATCTTTATAACCACCAGCACTAGCCAGCAACAGACAGTTTTCTCCATTATCTCCCATAAAGTTAACATCAGCTCCGTTCTCTATCAAGAATTCTATTGTTGGAAGTTGTCCATAAGCTGATGCCCAAAGTAACGCTGTCAAACCACCAACTTCATCACACTTGTTTATATCCGTTCCTACGATATATATATACAGAAGATATAACTACAGTTAAAATTGTATTGTCATGAATTATAGTGAACAACAAATGAAAATTTCGTTAATTAATTGATATATCTGTCCTTAAAGTAATTGTCATATCCAACAGATTCTACCTTCTTATCTAGTAGTCAGTTAACTATGAGCATTCACCGACCCTGTTATTGTACTATCCAAATTTTTGCTGCTCATTTTGTTTTTTTAGAGTGGAAACAAATAAGTGCAGATTTTGTTTTTATTGTTTGTTGATATCTACACTGTCATTGTAAATGCAAGTATCAAAAGGGGGTGGGGCTGGGATCCCATTAACTGGTTTAACACAGCCACATTTTCTCTGCCTGTCCCAAGCCAGGACTAGTTTCATCAGCATAAGTCGTGGTCTTTTTCGTGTTCAATGGTTTCATATGAGAGGTAGTTATTTGTTTTGTTGATATTGGTTGATAATTGCTGACTATTAGTTTCTTTTCACAATGGATGTTCTAAGAGATAGTTTGGTACTTTTTGACACCCCAAATATTACCAGCCAAACATCATTTTAGCTTTTGATTTTCCTTTAAATATATTTACAGACTACACGGTACAAAATTACATACATTTTTCTTTAGGGGCTGTCGTGGTCCTGATAGTATGGTAGTTAGATTTACAACTACCTGTGCAATCAGTGCCTATCACCACTAAAGTTGCGAGTTCGAACTCCATTCATGGAGAGTTGTACTAGATACAACATTATGTGATAAAGTTTGTCAGTGACTTGCGACAGGTTTTCTCCTGGTACTCCGGTTTCCTCCACCAATAAAACTGACAGCCACGATATAACTGAAATATTGTTGAAAGTGGCATTAAACACCATAAACCATAAAATCAAACGATACATTTTTCTTAAAATGGACAATAATTACAAACCTTCATTTATTTCATGCTGTAACAATTTAATTTCTCCTTGTGCTGCCATCTGATGGAAGTTTAAATCTGTCAATATAAAAGAAAAGATACAAATAACATTCTTTACCAATAAAAAATAAAATACACAATGTATATCAGATTGATGTTAACAGAAGCAGTAACCATGGTCCAACACAGCATCAAATAAAATACACAATGTATATCAGATTGATGTTAACAGAAGCAGTAACCATGGTCCAACACAGCATCAAATAAAATACACAATGTATATCAGATTGATGTTAACAGAAGCAGTAACCATGGTCCAACACAGCATCAAATAAAATACACAATGTATATCAGATTGATGTTAACAGAAGCAGTAACCATGGTTCAACACAGCATCAAATAAAATACACAATGTATATCAGATTGATGTTAACAGAAGCAGTAACCATGGTCCAACACAGCATCAAATAAAATACACAATGTATATCAGATTGATGTTAACAGAAGCAGTAACCATGGTCCAACACAGCATCAAATAAAATACACAATGCATATCAGATTGATGTTAACAGAAGCAGTAACCATGGTTCAACACAGCATCAAATAAAATACACAATGTATATCAGATTGATGTTAACAGTAACCATGGTCCAGCACAGCATCGGTGGTGTAACGGTTTAGTGTGCTTGCCCTGCTTGCCTTTAGAGTGCAGATTGTGGGTTCAAGCCCCTTCGAGTCAAACCAAAGACTATAAATTGGTATTTGCTGCTTCTCTGCAAAGAATGCAAGCATTAAGGAGTAAGTGCAAATAATTGTTGGCTCTCAATCAGGATTATTTGTGAGTGGATCGACATGTCTACATGTGGACTGTAGTTTCAGTGAGTTAGCACTAAAAAATCCAATTAGGTGTGTACAAAGAAGACATCATTATCAACTCATTGAAATGCAACTTGTTCTCGCTGGTTTAGTACAATAAAATTAATATAATTTGTTCTTGCCATGTTGTAGCTGATTCACTTACTCACTCTTACTCCAATACTGAATTAGGGAGATCATATTTTGAATATATTTCTTGACCATCAGAAATATATTACAAACTTACATCTTGGTAGTGGTGTTGTTGTTTGAACATTGCCTCTCTGTAAATTGGTCATTACTGTAGTAGGCTAAACACAAATAAAAATAGAGGCAATTATAATTACACACAATGACAATTAAAAGTGATTAAATTGAAAGGAGGTCTTAGAATGTGAAAAAATATCTCCATGGACAGATATTTTAAGAAGAGTTTGAAGATACCAAAGGGGTAATCAGAATCCGTAAATTGAAGTAGGCACAATGGCCAAAAGAAAAAGAACAAACAACGATCTACAAAACATACACATAAAACTAAAGATCGAGTAACACGAACCCCACTAAAAACTGGGAGTGAACCCATCTTCAGAAGTCACTTTCCCAAACTTTCAAATTTTTTTTAGCAAATTTTAAGTACAAAATTTTGCAATCTAAATAAACTAAACTTACTGGCTTGATCAGATTGTTACTGAAAAGGGGCAATAAAATCAGTGCTAAGTCACAGACTGCAGTTAGAATGGAACCAAGTGTTACCAGAGTTATGAAAATTACGCTATCGCCTGTTGGATAACTGATAGCCTGATCCCAAAATATTTTCTTTACTGATTTTATTTTTTATTTTGGAAAAAATCCCAATTAACAATCAATCATTCAATGTTCAATTTTAATAATGATGGTTGGTTTATGGTGTTTAATGCCACTTTCAACAATATTTCAGTTATATCGTGGCAGTCAGTTTTATTGGTGGAGGAAACCAGAGTACTCTGAGAAAATCATGGACCTGTCGCAAGTCACTGACAAACATTATCACATAACATTGTATCAAGTACACCTCGCTCTGAATGGGGTTCAAACTCACAACTTGAGTGGTGATAGGCACTGATTGCACAGGTAGTTGGATGGAAAATCCAACTACCATTCCATCCAACTACCATATGATCAAGTCCATGACGGCCCCATTTTAATAATGAATATATGATTTTAATCAGATTGGGGAATGACTTACCCTGGCTGCTTCAGCTGTTTTCTTGGATGGAGAAGTACATGAATCATCTTCTGAGTATTCTACATGTGAATACAATACAAATTAAATTAATTTACATTCTTAGTTGTATTACGTATACTATAAAAACAAGTTTAAACACCAAATGTAATCAAACTTTCTATAATCTACCTCTAATGTCATGTTAGCCACTAGGACACCAGCACCAGATTACCTGGTGAAAACCACATAGAATCAGCTGGTACCTTGCTAGCTTTTCTCACTTGTGGTACAACTACAAGTAGATGTGGGCATAAATTAAACCTTGTAAACCTCAGTAGTCTGTAAAATTCTTGATCGCCATGGACGGTGAACCACAATACAAATTATAATATCTTTCTCTTGAATTGTTAGAGGACTGGGGCAGTGATCACATATAATTCAAATTATATAAAAAATGTGTGTATCAATCACTATACAGTAAAACCTGTCCATGTGGTCACCTCTATTAAGCAGTCACCTGTATTAAAAGATCACCTTTTTCTTTTCCTGTCATAGAAAATTTCATATGAATTGAACGTCTCTTAAGAAGTCACCTGTCTTAAAAGACCACTTTTTCTTTGTTCCGAAGGTGACCTCTTAATTAAGGGCTGACTGTATTTGTAATTGATTTCAATTTTTGCTTCTTGAAATAACAATGATAGCGAGTCGACGATGCATGATGAGAATGCTGAATCTTTGGCCATTGTCGATCCATATCAGGCAGGCTTTCGCAATTTACTGACAGCATGTTTGTTATTCCTTTACAAGTCATTAACCTGTCACATGCATTTACTACGAACTGTGTGAATCTGTCATTTGCATATATTCTATCAATTGAAGAACACTTGATTTAGTGATGGATATATCAAGAAAGATGTTCCGTCTCAAAATATTTCTGCACAATGTTGTTTATACATGTATAAACATTTGTAGTGAAATAAAAAGTTATATTTTTTCTGAAGTCAGATATGTAATATATACCTGTCCAATGCAAGAAAGCATCAGTTACTTGATAAAAGAAAGTTGTGAAGAAGAAAAAAAATGCATTATTTGAAGAAAGCATAGTAACAACTATATTCCAAAACTAGCATAAAAATAATTGCATGACTTTGTGTCATTATCTTTGGCAATTTATTCAGGGCAAACTTAATATTCACCATCTGCCAACACTGAAGCAACTTCTAGATCATTTAGTTCCTGGTCACTGTCAAATGGTGATACCAGCCTGAGTGATGGAGGTCGTTTTAATGGAGACAAAATTGGAGGTCTTTTTATCCTGTCTGGAGATTTCTTCTGATCTTTCCTTTGCTGTAAAGGTTTGTCATCATGTGTACTATCCATCAATAACCCTGAAAAAAACACAATTAATTAATATAATTAACATTTTTTTAAATAAATTGTGTTTTACTTCCATGACATTGTAGACTCTTATTAAATGTACAAAAATGGAGGGTTGGGATTCCATTAACCTGTATACCCCCACATTTTAGAGCCTGTCCCAGGCCAGGATTTGGATTTCCAAAATCATGTGTCATTCTCCCCGTTTTTTGAGTTCAGTGAGTTAAAGTGAGAGGTGATTGTTCGTTTTGTTGATATTGGTGGAATTGTTGACCATCACTGGTTAAACTTTCTTTTCATAATTCTGTTTACAGATCAAGACATATATTATATTGCATGTGTGTGAAAACCTCACAAAATGAGTGTAGACAGAAAGATTGTCATATAATTCTATTGGATCTAATGTACATGTAAAGGCAATTATGGTCAAATTGAAAACAAATTTTCAATTTTTTACCTTTACAGGCTTATTTCTTATCAACTGGGCTGTAATATTCAAAATGATGCTGATTCATGTTTTTGTGACTTGTGCACATGAATACCCTTGTTATGCTATCGAACATGCTCGTTTCAGTATGAAACCGCAATCTGTGATGTAATGGTAAGGTTAGCATGCTCGTCTCAGTCAAGTGTGGTAAATCGTTGGTTCTGGGCCCTGTCTGGTCAAACCCATCAAACCAAAGACTGGTTGGTTCGAAATCAGGATAATCTGCCAGAGTGAAGCAAATGTCTACCTGCTGACTGCTGTTTCAATGAGCTAGCACTATAAAAATACGATTAAGCATATTGGTCTAATACAAAGATGACATCATCTCATCGAAATTTAACTTGTTCTCGCTATGATTCAGATATAGCAGAAAAATTGCCAACTTGGTGTTAAACAACAATCACTCACTCGATTTAGTATGTAACAATTAATGATAATGTACTTCTGCTTATTTACATGTAAATTTATATTTCTTAAGTGTGTGCTATAATATATGTAAATTAAAAATAGTTCAAAATACAATGACAATAGAGTAGTTTACCTCTTATAAGGCCAGACTTTGCACTAAAAAGGTGGCCTTTATTTGGATCAACTCTCTTGAGGACAACTTAGTAATACATGTATTTTACTAAGTGCATCTGACATCTGGTTTGACAAGAGGGGTAGTCATTGCTTGGAGTGGTATTAATATTGCATGTTTGTTTTTATTGTGATATTATTTCCAACTGGATACTGCAAAAAATTGCCAGAGGTTAAAGTCATCTCCTTGCAAGATGCTAGACTTGGATTTTTGGTTAATTCTACCGAGTGATATTTCTAACTCTTTTAAGGATGGTGGTCTGTAATAGGAGCCTACTGAAAGATTTTATGAGCCTATATAATTTCAGTCTGTTTTTAGTTTAACTTTAGAGATCGAGGGGTGATCAACCACACATCTTACCGGTCCTGACATCGATATCTCTTTTGTCCAGACATATTCTTAACTGAAGTAATATGTATTAGTTGAAATCCACTAACAAAACTTACCCAAGACTAGTTTTAAAGCCCAAGACAAAGTTTTCTCAGGGGATGGTTTTCTCTATCAATTTTATTGGCAACGGAAATCAATTTGCGCAACTAATTTCTGGAAAAATACCGGTAAAAAACAAAAACCGGAATTATGAAAAAAAAGCGCCAATGAAGCGTTAGACGGTGGGACTTTAAAATCCCGGGTATTTTCAGCACCCGTCGGGTGGCAACACTTTCGAAATTGAGGATCTCCTGTACTTGGCGATCGCAATACTAGTATACACAGGCACTTGTTTCATTCAAAAAATATATGCCCCCTCCTCTTCCTTACTTCAAGGTAAACATCTGCCCTTTACCCCTTCCCCACTTCGCCTCAATATTTTTCGCTTATTTGTGATCCTTTCGCTGACCCAATTATATCGTTACACTCCAGAGATATTTCTCTTTTCGACTGCCACATTTAAATATAAATACCGGGCCCCCCTCAGACGAATTGGACAAGAATATTCAGTGAAAGTCGCATTTTCTATTTTTCAGTCACTGAAACGGATACAACCACTTCCGATTTGCGCTGGATTTTTCATATGCATTTGGAATTCTCTAGACCGGCCATGTGTAACAATGCCATCATGATCATCTCCTCTCAAATGTAAAGTAAGCCTTTAAAATACAGATAATTGTTCCAATGCAGATTATAAAAATATGTTCAACTCCAAATTACTGACATTTGATTTTTAAAACACTTTTTTTTAGTTTTTAAATAAATTTAGAACGGAACGGAAGTGACTGTATCCGTTTCAGTGACTGAAAAATAGAAAATGCGACTTTCGCTGAATATACTTGTCCAATTCGTCTGAGGGGGGCCCGGTATTTATACTTAAATGTGGCAGTCGAAAAGAGAAATATCTCGGGAGTGTAACGATATAATTAATTGGGTCAACGAAAGGATCACAAATAAGCGAAAAATATTGAGGCGAAGTGGGGAAGGGGTAAAGGGCAGATGTTTACCTTGAAGTAAGGAAGAGGAGGGGGCATATATTTTTTGAATGAAACAAGTGCCTGTGCTAGTATACTAGTATTGTGCACAATACTGGTATAAAATTTGTTCCAGTACAGTATTTATTTGATTTGATTTGATTTGTATACCAGTATTGTACCAGCATTGTGATTTAAAAAAAATATATTTTACTTGTGTATAGTATTGTAATAGGTATTGTGGAAATGTTGACTTTGACATGAAAGACTGCATAAAGTGTTGTATGATATGTTTATTTTGTACAAGTGAAAATCGAGCACTATTTCAATACAATTCTTCTCTATAGAGAGCATGGTAAATTTTTACTCAGAGTTAGCACCCAACGTTATCTTCAATAAAGATCCTAATACAGTACCGTAGACTACATGAAAGACCACAAGCTACTGACAACAGCATGCAACTGCTTAACCCGCACCAAACCAATGGAAATGGTAACCAGACCACTCATGCAGTTCCACGTCAGATGGGATTGGCTGGCGATGCACCAACCAAAGATGCCCTAAAAGATTCAAGTTTAAGATCGTTCTCATACTCGATAAGTTTTATGGCTGCGATGTCTCTTTGAACTTTCTGTAAAATCGTGAACGGCAACAGGTCAAAACGACCCCACTTTTGACCAAAACCCCACAGGCACTTGTTTCAATCAAACAAGTGCCTGTGCAACCCCCCCCCCCCCCCCCCTCACACACACACTTTTTTCCCAAAATAAATTTAAAAAAAATATTTTTTTCTATTCAAATGTTTATAAATGTCTTCCTGCGATTCGTTTGTGTTCGAATAATTTGTTCTTGTTTTATTATATTTTTATTAATCTATTTATTAAAATTATAAATTTAATTAATGATGATTGCATTAAATTAAATTTATATGTTTCATTGATTATTACAATAATTGTATGCCTTTATCGGTGCCGACGGTCTTTGATGAGCTTAATTACCGGTAAGAAAGTAAAAACACACACAAGCCAAGGTATTGTGAAAAACAAATGTACAAAGCCAACAAAAGAATGTTGAGAAGTTTAATCTTTGATAACAATGGCTTGATGTGGCCGTATGGCTAAATATTTAGTGAATACTGCAAAAAAAAATTATATTTTGTAACAATTTAATAAGCATAATATAACTAAAAGTCCCGTTGATTATAAATGTATCGACATTTCGTATCCCCTTGTACACAAACGTGTCTAATTTCTATTCACGTAGTCATTTCTAGTCTCTACTGAGGAAGTTGGTATCCGTGAGAAAATTGTTATTCCATGCAGAAAAAAAGAAAAAGTAATCAATGGAGTAAACTAGTTGGTCGGCAGCAATTGTCGCGGTTCTGTGAGAATGAGTCTATATTTTATTGTCACAAAAAAAAAATTAAAAAAAATAAAGACAAATGGATAAGACACAAACCGGAGCGTATATAATACAAGTATATAATACAAGTATATAATACAAGTTCGTTGTCGTCTGATGTAAAATAAACATGTAAACTTTATACATTATATAAAATTTACTGGACAAATCTTGAATTACAAGATATCACATGATATCATCGTTTGAGTAGTAAACGTGCCGTTTTGGCAATAAAAAAATGGGGGCGTTTTGGTAAAATAATTCATATTCTGAAAAAATAGTGGGGGCGTTTTGACATGCATTCTCGTGAACAATATCATGGCAAGGATTTAAATAGTATACAAATCCTTGATCATGGGATGAAAATATATCAGTGACGAAAGCTATTGTCATGCATTGTCTGTTTATTAGAACATTGCTGTCTTTTTGATAAGTATATTTATGGGATCCAATATTTCCATATAAACGCTCCAAAAAACAAAAACAAAACAGGAAATCCCCTACAAAAAACCCGCCCATCTGGAACCTCTTGCTTCTGCAGTGGATTACGATTGAAAAACAGCTTTGTAAAAACATTCCTACCAAATTTTGCTTCAATGTGTCCTCTAGATGATAAAATCATTCTAATAAAAATAAACAGATCAATGTGCAATGAGAGTATGATCAGGGCCGTAGCCAGGTTTTCTGAAAGGGGGTGCACAACTAAAAGGCGAGGGGTCAGGGGGGCCAAGCCCCCCGGAAGCTCTGAGGTTTTAGCATTTTACAAACAGTATAATCAAAGGAAAAAATTGATCAAAATGCAAGAAATTTTTTATATCCTTTTTGATGCAGTACTTAGATTTACAACTTTAAGTGTGTTACTATTGAATGTCACTTTTTGATGGTAATATAATGTTCTCCAATTCCATTCTTCGCGGATGCAGTGTTACGAATTCACTGATAATGTGTTCATATAACTATGCCTTTTTTCTTTTCTTTTTTTCAGAGGGGGGTGTACATGCACCCCTTGTTTGTAATAGTTGATGCTTAGTCAGTATTAAATACGTATTTGAAGTAAATGGTTGTTTCTATGCTAATTAAACTCCAAACATAAAAGAGACAAAGTCTCCTGTTGGAGAACAAGTGCACATGTTATGTTCACCTCCTTCAATTATTAAATGCCAGGATGTCCAGATAATAGAATTTGTGTTGATTATCACTTTCAGCTATATAGTGATTAACATTTTTTGCGGGTGTATGTGTGTGGGGGGAGGAGAGGGTACATGTAATACAAACTGACCCTGTTGTAGTGATCAGAAGTCAATAACCTGAATGACTCGGCCATCCACGCCCTTTGATTATATTGATTAATTATAGTTAATATTTGAATGCAAAATAGTCAAACCTGTATGAGATCACATTTGGGACAATGCATGCTTTTTTTTATGACTGGACTAGTAAACTGTGACCTTTTGATACATGTGACTGCTTAATAGAGGTGACCCCATGGGCAGGTTTGACTTAATAGAGGTGACCCCATGGGCAGATTTGACTTAATAAAGGTGACCCCGTGGGCAGGTTTGACTTAATAGAGGTGACCCCGTGGGCAGGGTTGACTGTATGTTACTTTCATTTCATTTTTAATAAATTGAATATGTGCAAATACTGTTATATTTTTGTGCTTCATTACCGTCCTGCTTAGTTTGATAAACTGCATCGTTGGTGTAATGTTAGGTGTGCTCGCCTCAAATGCTGTAGATTGCGGGTTCGAGTCATAGTAGCATCAAGCTAAAGACTATATAATTGGTATTTGTTGCTTCTTTGCAAAGCGCAGGGATTGCATTAATTAAGAAATAAGAGCAAAGACTGGTTGGCTCAGAATCAGGATAATGTGTCCGGGTGGAGCGACATGTCTCCGGTACCGACTGTTGTTGCAGTGAGCTAGCGCTACAAAAATCTAACTAAGCTTGTCGGTTTAGTACAAAGCGGACATCATCATCACCTCGATGAAATCAGTGTAACTTGTACTTGCCATGATATAGCTGAAATATTACTAAGGATTAAACAACAACCATTCACTCAGTTGTATATAGCACTGTCAGTCATACTCAGTCCATCACACTTTCTTGTCTACAGATAAGCTAAAGAAGATTCAAATTCTAAATTTTTTTCCCGCAAGGGCTGCAAATATGAATATCCTGGACGAGCTAGATGGAAGAGATTGAAAGGTTTTGGCAAAAAATCTTGTTTTTTGTTGAAAAAAATGGATTGTCTTGTTTACAACTTTCAATGTAACGTAATAAATATTTTTTATGTTCAAATTTGTTTTACATAAGAGCTACAAATGAATATCTTGGAATCGTGGGAGAAAATAATGTTTATTGTTGGAAAAAAAAACAGGATTTTGAGAATGCACAATGTAGTCTCGGAGTAAATATGATTTGATTTCAAACTTATTTTGTATGAAGGTTTCAAATATGAAGTAATTTACTAAAAATTTTGGGGATATTATTTTTGCTATGATAGAATAGAACTTTTGAGAAGTTATGAGAAAAGTGTTTAAATAGTTATGGTGAACAATTTCACCAATATCAACAAAATGAACAGCTACCTCTCACTTCAAATCATTGAACATATAAAAGACCATGACATAATAATGAAGTTGCAAATCCAGGTTCTGGCTTGGGGTAGTCACAAAATTGTGGTATGGTTAATTCCAACCCTCCCTTTTGATAATTGGATGTCCAACAGCAATACAGATATTACCAAACCAGGGGCGGATCCAGAGACTCTGTTGACTCAGTTATGGAGCAATATTTTCAATAATTGATGGATCCAACTGTAGTCCCAACGCGGTTCTGGCGTGTAGGTCGGTAAACCTTGTTTTCATTTCTTTTAGCGTACAGTAGAGAAAAGGTACAGTTATTGACTTCCTAAAGTAGTCTTCCGGACTCTGCTTCAACATTATCTCTCATTATTTGTCTCCCGCATATTCTAGGCTTTTTAGCCTCTATGTCTAACGGTTCACATATTTTAGCACTCCCCTCAAAACACTGGTGGTTGAATTGTTCAACATTTGCTCTGCAGTCTAGTGAGCTCTGAATTAAATTTACGCTTTTTAAGGCTTTGCCTATGTCAAGTGATCTCTCTTGTAGTGATCTTGTAGAGGACCTTTGTAAGTTGGAATAACTTGTGTCCGATCCAAATGTTATATAGTTAACAATAAAATAAGTTTAATCTAAATCTAGTGATCTGCTGAGCCCTTTCTTAAAAGCCAGGCACATTTGAACAATAACAATGGTTACGACAAAATCAAAGTTGCAAATGGAATTCAACAAAGAAGTTACATCAGCTTCTTCTGGTCTGGTGTATGTGTGTTTTGGCAGTTTTGTAAAGTGCTCAAGGGTTTGAGCAATAGCAAGGGGGGAAATCGAATTTAAGTCTATTCTATTTCTAATTAATTTTAATTATTTTATATGTATTTATATTTTCATTTAGAGGTTAAAATATGCTGTATTCATATATTTTTAAAACGGAAACTCGTGTTTTTTGTGTTGTTTTTTTTTGTGTTTTTTTTTTGTAATACAGCAACATTTACCTTTAATTTTTTTGTAAAAATAAATGATATTTATAAAAGAATTTCCTTGAAAGAGCCTCAATTTACAGGTGTTGGTGGTTATAGCTATATGCAATTGTGACACTAGACATGTTTATATAACGGTTTAAGACAATTCCCGATTAATTGGTATTTTGACAATACATTCATAAAAACTTCAAATAAACTTGAAAATTTGATTTAGCATAATTACTTATAATTACCTCTTTGAAGATTAAATCAATACAAAGACATTAATTTGTATTTTCTTTTACTATCATCACACACAATATTTTTGATTTGCAAATTTGTGCATTTTTTTTTAATTGTTTGAAACAATTAAAAAAAAATGCACAAATTTACAAATCAAAAAGACAAATATTTAATGGCCAACACAAAATTACGAATACACAGAAAACCAAAGATTGAGCAACACAAACACCACTGAAAATCGGGAATGACATGAACTCAGATGCTTCGCATGAGTCTGCAGTTCGAACTTCATTAATACCACTTCATGGACGAAGGAGCTGAGGGCAATTGTCCTCCCCACTTACTTAGGAAAATCACACAGGGGCCAGATGAGTTTTTTCATGTACCTAAATACCTATATAGGTACACTTACATGAAAAAACTCATCTGGCCCCTGTGGAAAATCATGCCAGTTGCTGGCAGTTGCCAAGGATTTATATTAATATATAAATCCTTGCAGTTGCTAAACAGACTACAGAGCAAAAAATAGATCGGTCAGACAAATATTGCAGCGGGATTACGGTTACGGTGTCCTATAATTATTAGCTACCATAATTATTAGCTACTTTTTGACGTTCGGAACTAGATTTTCGTAAACCACAAAGGTGTTCCAAATGATATCCATGAAAATTAGCTACCTTAATAATACATTAAAAGTACTATGCCAGTTATTCCCCTTTTACCATGTTTTGATAGATTCTTGGTAATTAGTATTTTTGAACGAAAAAAGGGGGGTGGATGTAGGCGAGGAAATCTATTTAATTAGATAGATTTATCCAAGAAATGGATAGCAAACTCCTATTTATTCATTTACACCAAGGATTTATATATATATATATATATATATATAAATCCTTGTTTACATGGAGCAAAATCTGGATGAAAATAAGTTATTTCGATATAAAATATATGATTGATTGATTGATTGGTTGGTGTTTAACGTCCAGCGAGCAATTTTTCAGCTATATTCAGGACGAGAACATTAAAAAATTTAAACGCCACGGGACTCGAAACAAGGAAAGGTGTATGGGTAGGGACGAATAATTTAGCCAGTGCAACAGGTCTCATCATGAGCATACTGGGTTCTTTAACGTGCGAAGAGGATGGCAATCTCTCAACACGGGACCTCGGTTTTATTTACGTCTCGACCGAAGGACGGATTGGTTGTGAATTTATACATCCCGCACAACCGACGGACTCCCCTTCAAGCCGAAGAAGCTCTCGGTCCCATTTCTATACACCGGGGTTCCCGCGGGGTTATATATATATATAATATAAATAAATTCAAGTCTAATAATATTTTTAAAAAATTATATATTTATAGTGACATGAACAAGTTTCTATATATCAATCACCATATTATCTATCTGTACATAATGCATTTTCTGCTTTGCATATAAACAAAAATGTGTATATCTATTCCATTTATATGTGTATTATCATAATGTGTAATATTGAATTAATTAAAAAACTATGTTTATACTATATCTATTCCAAAGAAATAAGACGCTTAGTTATAACAAGCAATAACGCTCCTGTGGTGAAATAGTTACGAGTACTCGCATCATGTGCGGTAGATCGTGGTTTCGATCAACGATCTGATCAAACCAAAAACTATACAATTTATATTGGCACATGGCGTAAAAGAATAAAGGCAAAGACTAGTCAGCATAATTTCTTCATTACATGGGATAGAAGTCGTGAAGTTTTCCATGAATATAAGTTACCTTGCATCTGTCCAGTGTATGACATAGGTTTCAAAGTGTTATCCATGAAAATAAACTACCTTGCACCGTTCAAACATGAGCATAAGCATCTGAAGCTTGTCCATGAAAATTAGCTACTCGACCTTTCTTCATTGCATGGAATAGGAGTCATGACGTGTTCCATGAAAATAAACTACCTGGCACCATTCAAACATAAGCATAAGCAACAGAAGTTTGCCCATGAAAATTAGCTACCTCGCATTCCTTCGTTTCATGGTCCATGAAAATTAGCTACCTGCCCATGAAAATTAGCTACCTCGCATTCCTTCGTTTCATGGTCCATGAAAATTAGCTACCTGCCCATGAAAATTATCTACCTCGCATTCCTTCGTTTCATGGTCCATCAAAATTAGCTACCTGCCCATGAAAATTAGCTACCTCGCATTCCTTCGTTACATTGGATAGGAGTCATGACGTTTTCCATGAAAATAAGCTACCTTACATCTGTTCAATGTATGACACAGGTGTCAAAGTGTTATCCATGAAAATAAACTACCTGGTGCCATTTAAACATAAGCATAAGCAACAGAAGTTTGCCCATGAAAATTAGCTACCTCTCATTCCTTCGTTTCATGGTCCATGAAAATTAGCTACCTGCCCATGAAAATTAGCTACCTCGTATTCCTTCGTTACATTGGATAGGAGTCATGACGTTTTCCATGAAAATAAGCTACCTTACATCTGTTCAATGTATGACACAGGTGTCAAAGTGTTATCCATGAAAATAAACAACCTGGCACCATTCAAACATAAGCATAAGCAACAGAAGTTTGCCCATGAAAATTAGCTACCTCGCATTCCTTCGTTACATTGGAGGTTCCCCGCTGATTTGTTGTAATGTTTACTGTTGGAGAGATGTGACAGAATCAAAAATCTTATATTTATTTGTTAAATTCGAAATTTATAAAATATTTTTTTAACAAAATCTATACTTTATTGAACATAAACTGTATAAGTGACCAGGTGAGTAATTCAGGCTCAGTTAAAATGACTCGCTAATTAAGAAATAAATCATGGAAGCCAGAATGTGTTTTGAGTTTTAACATGGATTGTTGAATATTAGTATTTTATCCCGAGCCAGAGGGATAAAATTTACTAATATCCGCCAACCCATGTTAAAACTCAAAACACATTCATGCTTCCATGATTTATTTCGATTTTGATATGTCTAAGATTACAAATACGGTAGTATACTTTGATTGGAAGACGGTAATTTATATTTACGTTTGCGGAAAGTGTCACACACCATTTATGCTGCCAATGGAAAAGTCAGTCACATTCACCGGCACATGTGTGAACGAGATTATACCATCGATAAATCGCTCGTTTGTCTACAAAGCGTAAGAAGGACGTCGTGTTAGAATTTGTGTTGTACTCTGGTATTCATCAAAGCTTTTGAGCAGACGTTGTCAAAGGGAACGTGAGCTATTGCGATCATTTGATCCGTCGTCCGTCTGTAAACTTTTCACATTTTAATCTTCTGCTCTGAAACCCCTTAGCTCAATGAACTGAAGCTTAGTAGGAAGCATCTATGCAAGGTTCTCTATAAAGATTTTTCATTTCGTCATGATCCATTAACAAACATGGCCACCATAGGCAATTCTTATTGCTGATTGGTTGATTTCTAAAAAATCTTCACCTCTGAAATCAAATAGCCATAGGCAGTTATTGTTTCTGGTTGGTCAATTTCTAAAAATCTCTGAAACCGCTTGGCCAAATGAATTGAAACTTGGTAGGACGCATATATGGAAGGTCCTCTATAAAGATTGTTCATTTCGGCTCAATTCGTAGCAAACATGGCCGCCACAGGCAGTTCTTGATGCTGATTGGTCGATTCCTAAAAAAATCTTCTCCTCTGAAACCGCTTGACCAAATGAACCTAATTTGGTAGGAAGCATCTATGGAAGGCCCTCTGTAAAGATTGCTCATTTAGTCCTGATCCCTTAGTAAACATGGTCGGCACAGGCAATTCTTGTTGCGGATTGGTCTATTCCTAAAACATCTTCTACTCTGAAACTGTTTGGCCAAATGAACCGAAACGTGGTAGGTAGCATCTATGGAAGACCCTCTATAAAGATTGCTCATTTGAGATCCGTTAACAAACATGGCCAGCACAGGCAATTCGTGTTGCTGATTGGTAGATTCCCTAAAAATCTTCTACTCCGAAACCGCTTGGCCAAATGAACCGAAACGTGGTAGGTAGCATCTATGGAAGGCCGTCTATAAAGATTGCTCATTTTGGATCTGTTAACAAACATGGCCAGCACAGGCAATTCGTGTTGCTGATTGGTCGATTCATAAAAAATCTGCTCCTCTGAAACCGCTTGGCAAAATGAACCGAAACTTGATAGGTAGCAGCTATGGAAGGCCCTCTATAAAGAATGCTCATTTCGTCCCGATCCGTTAACAAACATGTTCACCACACGCAATTCTTGTTGCTGATTGGTTGATTTCTAAAAAATATTCTCAACCTACTGAGCCTCTAGTCTATATATTGTATTGTATTATATGTATGCTAATGTGCCACCATGCCTGTCTGAGTTTTTCAATAAAATCTTTAAGAAATAACTTGTGTTAAGATACTTTGTGTGTGAGATATTATCATGTATATATGGCTGTTATTTAATTATTAAATTGGCAAGTATGTGTGATACAAGTATCTGTACTTACAAAACATACCAGCATGATGCAAAATATTTATTTGGGCTATATTCAATGACATTACAGACATTTTCATATGTTGTACCAGCGTCTGGCAATCGACTTTCTAAAGGTTGAGTACATCATCCAAGTGATGAACAGTGCAGTGAAAGATAAATGAGGTGTAGGCAGCTCTTTAAACCTCTCTCCCATCAAGGCCCAGATTCAATACAAACGCAAACCTCTAAACATTTATTGATAAAGAATAGAGATACATGTACATAAGAAATTAGGATGCAGGCACCCTAAAGTACTACATGTACTGTTATTCCAAGATGTATAAATTTGTAGGTCCTTCTGAAGTTATATCCTCAAAACAGAAAAAAACAGAAATAAAATTAGATATTAATCTGTTATCAAAAACAAACAAATACAAAACAAAACAAACCAATCAAAAATATCAAAAAGAAAGACAAAAACCCAACTTGAATGCACCTTTTATCAATATGACTTAGTTCTGTACACATAATTTTCATAAGAGATACAGGTAACTAATTTACCTGGAAATTTTACATACATTTTGTATCTATCATATTAAACAATGAATGTATCTTGTTTTCAAAGAAAACATTCAGATAGCTACATTGCTAAAAAGAGGTAATAAAAACGTAGATATCAAATTTAGTGCACATGAACGTTTCAGGAATAACCTTCATCAGGTAGTTCAAGATCAAAAGATTGGAAAGCCAAATAATTTAATAGTTTTGGGAGCACAAAATCTATGGGTATTGATGTTATGTAGGAATTTCTTTTACACCTGGTAGAGATATTGTGAGTGCTGTTTTTATGGTGTGTGTTTTGGTGCAGTCGGGGATGTTGTCTTGTGATTCTACGGTGAATACGGACTGACACTGTTGGGGATGTTGGATTTTTGCTTTGTGTCAACTGTGATCTGTCCATCGCTCCTCATTGGTGTGACATCTGTTTTGTCTGTACCTAAGGATTTTATATATAACAGCTTCTTTCATCACATATTGCTTAAGATTTTAACCAAGATATAGTTTTTCTGGTAACTGATTCATGTCGAGCGACGCCGAGAAACTTACACTATAAGCGCGGACGTCTAAGACGCTTAGAACGATGTCTGTTTCTGCTCTTTTTAGACAATTTGCCAGTTGTTTTTTTTTAACTATAAGACATTGCAGAATAAACACAATATACGTACATTGTCGGGGAAATATAAAAACTGTACGTAACAGCTTTAGTGAGTGAGCGATTGTTTTTTAACGCCAACTCAGCAATTTTATAGCTATATCATGGCGAGACCAAGTTAATGAGATGATGATGATGTCCGCTTTTTTCTAGACCAACACGCTTAGTTTATTTTTATAGTGTTAGCCAACGGAAACAACAGTCCGCGGATTTACATGTCGCTCCACTCTGACACATTATCCTGATTCCGAAGCAACCAGTCTTTGCTCTTTCTCCTTAATTCTGCGTGCTTTGCATTATAAGCAACAAATGCCAGTTGATAATCTTTGGTTTGAAATATGAATTTGTTTATATACATGTACTCAAAAGTCGCTTTTTATGTGTCTTCTGCCGAAGGATTGTGAAAGCGCGAAAAGTTGACCGTGCGTTGCGCAATGTATTTTGTATTGTTACGTTATCTATTGTCATTTATGTAGACAACAGGGGCGGATCCAGGGGGACGCGCATTCGGCGCCCCCCCCCCCCCCCCCCCCCTAAAATTTGAAAAAATAAGATTTTTTGGCATAAAATAGTGATATTTCACACGAAATACCCCAAAATATTTCGCTCCTCCCTCCGCTCGGCGCAATTTTTTTAAAATTTGCCCCCCCCTAACTTGAAATCCTGGATCCGCCCCTGGACAATATAAGAATAAGAATAAGAATTTTTTATTGCCAATTAAGGGCCCACAAAGGGCAAACAATTTAATACAATGATTGAAATGATTGGAGACATACATGTAAACACACACAAAAAACAGGAAAACATATTTATGTTCAGTGACTGCACGGCCAGATCAGAGCCTATCAAATACCACCATAAATCAATTAATATTTAATATAATATAACATGTATAATAACTATAATAATTCACCTAACCTAATGATATCTATAGGATCAATTGTGTCCTCGCAGCAAAAAAACATTCCTCTATAAAACTACCTTATTTTTTCAAAACTTGTTCATGTTCATTAGTAAATAGCCAGACAAATTTTGATGATGTGTCCATGTATCTAAAATTTGGACATAAGTCAATAACTTTATCAAAAAATTTTACTCTAATATTTTCATATAAGGGACAGTCGACAACAAAGTGAAATATATGTATTCGCTGAGAAACAGACCAGAAATGCTCACCAAAGACTCTCATCGGTAGTGTAATCGTTAGCGTGCTCGCCTTGAATGCGGTAGATCGTGGGTTCGAGTCCCGATCGGGTCAAACCATGTTCTGTACACATATTTTGCCATCTTCCACATTCTGTTGGAAATTTATGATTTAGGGTTCTATTTTTACAAAATCCAAATAAGAAATTGTCATCAAGAGTGTGCAAATAGTTTCAGTTTCGAATTGAAATTAATCTAATAGCTACCAGTTCTTTAATATTGTAATAAATAAAGTTCCCAACTTTCATTATTAAATATATATGGAACATAATTTTATTTATTTCTTGAATTCAGAAGATAGTGTCAATAAGTAAGTAAATGAGTTAATTTCTTTATTTCAAGAGAGTAACACGGTTAGCAATAATAAAAGTGTGATTAATAATTATCATATATGATCTTATTAAGTTAAAGAATAATTTGCATAGTTTGAACATCACATAAATATTAAATTCTACCATATATAGTCCACCAATCTATTTTTTAATAGCTGTAAAAATGATACATCGCAATGGTAAATTGAAAAAAGATAGTTTGTAACTTAATCACATGCTATACAGCCATACAGGTAGCATTTTGTTTTTCAACTATGAACACCACTAATATCTATTGTTTATTTTATTTTATGTTGTGTACAGATCCAGGGGGCGGATCCAGGATTTCAAGTTAGGGGGGCGCACTTAAAAAAAATGCGCCGAGCGGATGGAGGCACGAAAATTGTTGGGGTATTTCGTGTGAAAAATCACGATTTTACGCCAAAAAAATAATAGTTTTTCCACTTTTAGGGGGGCGCGCCCCCTCCCCTGGATCCGCCCTTGAGATCTATATGTCTCTCTTTGTCAATCAGTAACTCTTTTCCTGTTTATGTACATGCAGTTTTTCATTTTGTCTCTCCATTGGAAATACACAATCTGTATTTTGGTAAACATAATAAGGGAGACAAATCCTATAAGTTTATGCTACAAGTAGCTAATTTTCATAGGTAGCTAATTATTATGCTCCGCCGTATGAAAATTAGCTACCGGAAATTTGAGGTAGCTAATTTTCATGGGTAGCTAAAAATTTTACGACAACGGATCAAAATTAAATTGTGAATCAATTGTATTACCCCTCTTGCTACTTTCCTAACCTGATAAAAAGGATAATGCATATATATTTACATCACTGCCCTCTAATTATAAGCTACGTTGACACTTGGGTGTTGATAGTTTTTGAATAATGGCGCGGTGTCCTAATATTGCCAATCGTAACTACTCGGCCATTCTCGCTACACTGCAAATAACCTTGTATGCATTAGGGGTATAAACCGCACTACTTTTCACATGTCAGTTACATGAAAGTTTGATAAAGTTATATTTTAGACAATTTTCTATATTTCAATTAAAGTTTTAATTAGTTTTGCATGATTAGATTTTACTTAGTATGTCTTCCATATTGGATTATCGTGGACTATATTTTTGTGCGACTTAACTTAACTTAACTTCCGGCAAACAATTTGAGAAGAATTTCTACTATGTACGTACGAGGTTGCAGGGTAGCGAGAATAGCCGAGTAGTTACGATTGCTAATATTGCCGCTTAGATAACCGAAACCCAATAATTACTGTAATGTAATTTTAATCAAAATAATTTCCACATCCATTTATTGTAAATATCTGTAAAAATCTAAATATTATATTTAAGAAGACCAGTAGAACATAGAGAAGTGCTTAATTTCAATAAGAGTAAGTGTTGTTGTTTTTTTACTGCTCTAAGCGGTTTTGGAAGACATGTTGAAAAAGTGAATTCAAGTTGTGAAATTCAAGAAACAAAATTTTGGAAAACAGAGGAAATAGTAGATAGACAAAACAGAAGGTAATATAATTTATAGACAGATATTTCGGATTATCAAAAGAAAACGTTTTTTTAAATATATCGTTTGATTTGTCGAAGAAAAATGTCGATAAAATTTCCTATGACCGTGACCCAGTTTTTTGTTTTGGTTCTTTGTTATGATAACATAAACATGACAAATTCGATGTGAGAGTTGAGAAAAATGTAGAAATAAAAACGTTTGAATGCATCACCTTTAAAAACTCCGGAGAATGAATTGATTTACTTTTTTCAAGAAGTGTTGTAATTTATATATATCACTTTAATTAATATGTATGACATTTTTTATTGGCACATGATCAAAACTAGAAAAGAACCTATGTCATACATGTAAATCCCCTGAAAGTATCATGATTATGATTGTTTTTGATGCGGATTTTTTGGACTTGTTCTTAAATTAACTAATTTGTGTGACTTGTGACGTTGTGTTGAACAATGTTTTTGTCAAAGGAATACGCCTGCCCTATGTTATGTTAATTAAGATACATCAGGTATTAAGATTAACTTTTACAGACTAGTAGCCAACTGGGCTACCAGGGGGAAAAAATAGTAGCCCAGACAAAAAGTTAATAGCCCAACTTTTTATGAAAAAATCACCATCACCGGTTGAGGATCGCGAAGCGATCCGAACATGCTAGGGGGGTTTGGTGGCATTCCTCTTGGAACTGGAAAAAGACCTTTTTTGGGGGGAGAATTTTTTTTTGTGTATTCCTCCATCTGACCTGTCCACTCGCACTCCAATTCCTGAAATTTGGTTTTGATTTTATCGAATATGTCATGTAAACTTAAAATGGTTAATGTAGATGAGTAACAGTATTTTTTTGCTTAAATGAATAATGTTTAGACACTACAATAACACCAGGTCGATTGCAAGCTATTTTTATCTGGTAATATATATGTATTGCTATTTGTTAAAGGGAAAATTTCAGACAAAAAAATGCAAAGGATGTTGAAATAGACATCACCAGGCCTCGTGCCCTTTATGAATCGCCACATTCTTTTTTTGTGACAGGAAATTGACGAAATGTGTTAAGCGATCGATACCGTTACGTTACGGATTTGGCAATTAAAACAAAGAAAAAAGCAATATAAATACAGGGGCTGCTCTGGCTCCAAAAATGTTGGCGCCCGAAAAATCACCAGGTATCAAATTCTGTCGCCAGTTCCAAGAAATTGGAGCCCGAAAATTTAGATGCCATAACTTGTAAGTACAAAATCGTTCTTTGTCAAGCATGCAAATTTTATCACTCATGACTCCAGCTTTGAAGTCATGATACTGTTGTTCTATTACTGGTTACATATCAAAAGGGTAAATTGTTATGTTTATTATGATCTTTTCTGTTATACTGGACGTTTTGTTTACTTTGGGGCCATTTTCATGCTGAAAATGAAACAGAAACTTCGTCTGAGAACAACAACCGGAAGTTTACCTACAGCGTGTAAGCAAAGAATTATTCCGGACATCTGTTACAGATGGTGACTTATCATGATTGACACGAAAATATTTTGATTCCAGATGATATCTACTATTTCATGGCTTATCAAGTACATGTTATTGATATGAAGACTTAATTTATTTATAAAAAGACATGTCAGTCTGAAAGTAAACATTCATTATTCACACATGCGTAAATTGATCCGTGAGCCATGTGTGTGAATTTGTAAACATCCATGATGATTAAAGATATTTATCTCCAAAAAAGCATTATTGATTTTATTTACATTCATAAAACAATCAGGCAAGTTAGCACTGATCCAATTACCTGTGGTTTAATTTTTTTTTAATTACATCTACCTGTGAAAGGTCACGTACCTACAGGTATTTACAATAAACAATTATAAGTGTCACTCAGGATGTTTATACAAGGTGTTCAAGTATCAATCATGTAACAGTAGCTTACCTGTGCCTGCAAACGACCACTTAATTACCTTTATTTGAATTTAGATAATTTTTGATAATGAAAATGTTGGCGCCAGAATTATCGCCAGCAACCGTTTTTTGGAGCCAGATAGAAAAAAAAAATCGCCAAATGCGACATTGGCGAAGCCCAGCGCGACCCCTGTAATAACATAAAAATATCAATGAAAACGGAAATGATATGTTAATAAGGCCAAAAAAAAAATATGTGTGTTTCCGGTCGACCAACCGACCCTAAAATTTTAGCGCCGACCTTAACATTTTTTATGCCAAAAAAAAAAATCGGCAAAATCCGGAAATTCGTCTCCGTTTCCATGTTTGTTTCCGACTTCAACAATTTTCTTCATTTCCTTGTACATTTGATCGATGTTTGAAACCAAAAACATTGTACTGCATGTCAAATAATTAATAAGCTGTAGTAAGAAAGAAAGAAACAAGTTTGTGTGATTTTAGAGGAAGGAGCATACTTGTAGGTTTAAAAAAAAAAAAAAATCCCGACCTACCGACCCAAATTTTGAAGACCATGCAATCGGAAACACACATATTATTTTTTTTTGGCCTAAAAGAAATATATTATTAAAATTTCTGTCAAGAACTTTTTCATAAACGATTCCTTCCTTCCTCTGTATCTTTACCCCCTTCAAAGGAGAACCATACTGTGTCATATGTTGAACATGTGTTGGGTGGTGGTGTGCTGTGTAAGTGAAAATCCGATCACCTCCGTATCCATGAATAGAATTTATGTACACTAAAAATCAGGCTTATTCACACGGCAGACTTTTTGAAATTAAATCTTAATTTAAAACAATAATTTTTTGCAGGACCTACTGAAATTGTGCAGGACCGGAATTTAAACAATTCTAAAATTTAAACGGAATCGGGATGGGAACAATAAAAACCTGACCCGCCATGTTTTCAAATATAAACACACAAAATGGTCGCGTTGATGCATCACAGCCGGTTTAACTATAAAAATACAATGATTAATAGAATTACCATGGAAACAGTTGCATGTTTAAGAAGTAAATGTCATTTGAAGCAGAATCTAATTCCGAGTTGACCGTGATCGTTCCGGCATACCAGTTGCCCGCTCGGTCTGACGGTCCGACGAATTTCAAAAAGTCTGACACAGGATATAAAAGTTTATCAAATCAAGTTAAAACAATCCACAACGATTGACCCAATATTACGTATAAAATATGCATGTTGCACGTATTGTCTGGAAAAATTTAAGAAGACGCATCACTGTTTAATATCTAAGAGTCTTTGTTCGTATGGTTAAACTCTAAAATCTATTTGTTACGGTTTGGTTCGAGATTTAAAAAGTAATTTTCACATCTTAGAATCTAAAACGAATCATATTTACAGTTTAAGATCTAAAACGTCATCTTTCAAAGTCTAAAATCTAAAACAATTATCACAGTTTATTGTAATGGATTCTTGGGCAATCCCCAGACGGCTCTCCCCTCCCCCTTTTCGCAATGTTAGATCCGTTTCTTCATTGTTGTCTGTATTTTGTCTCTATCACTCTCCAGAAGCTTCGTTCTCTTAATATGCAATTTGAACATTAATCTCCTTGATAGACCTTCGAGTCTGGCTGCGCTGGCTGAGTTTTTAGTTCACCTGGACCTGTCCAGGTGAACTATTGCCATCACTTGGCGTCGGTCGTCTGTAAACTTTTTACATTTCAAGCTTCTTCTCCGAAACCACTGGGCCGATTGGAACCAAATTTAGCAGGAATGTTCCTTGGATGGTCCTCTACTGTTTTTCGTTCCAGTCAGATATTCAATATGGCTGCCAGGGCCAATAATATGCTCTGATTGGCTGAAATTTCAAAGATCTTCTTCTCTGAAACTAATGAACTGACTGAACCCAAACTGTAAATGAATGATCATTGGAATGTCCTTTACCAAGTTACTGTTTTTTATGCCGATCGGAAATCCATGAATCGATAGCCGCCATCGCAGGACATAGATTAACATTGGACCCTATGGGAAAATGTTCAAATGCCTTCTTCTCAGAAACTACAAATATGATTAAAGCCAAACTGTACATGAATGTTCATTGGATGGTCCTCTACAATCTTAAGGTTTTTTGTTCCGATATGAAATTCAAAATGACGGCTACAGCAGGATTTAGTTTAACATTGGACCCTATGGGAACATTTTTGTTTTTTATGCCGATCGGAAATCCAAGATGGCCGCCACCGCAGGACATAGATTAACATTGGACCCTATGGGAAAATATTCAAATGCTTTCTTCTCAGAAACTACAAATATGATTAAAGCCAAACTGTACATGAATGTTCATTAGATGGTCCTCTACAAACTTTAGGTTTTTTGTTCCGGTATGAAATTCAAAATGGTGGCTACGGCAGGACTTAGTTTAACATTGGACCCTATGGGAAAAATGTTTCAAAACGCTTCTTCTCTGAAACCATGTGGACAATTGAAACCAAACTGCCCAGGAATGATCATTGGAAGGTTCTCTACAGAATATTTTGTTTTATATGCCGATCGGAAATCCAAGATGGCCGCCACCGCAATACATAGATTAACATTGAACCCTATGGGAAAATGTTCAAATGCCTTCTTCTCAGAAACTACAAATATGATTAAAGCCAAACTGTACATGAATGTTCATTGGATGGTTCTCTACAAACTTTACGTTTTATGTTCCGATATGAAATTCAAAATGGCGGCTACGGCAGAACTTAGTTTAACATTGGACCCTATGGGGAAAATGTTTCAAAACGCTTCTTCTCTGAAACCACTTGGACAATTGAAACCAAACTGCCCAGGAATGATCATTGGAAGGTCCTCTACAAGGTGTGTGTTTTTTATGCCAATCGGAAATCCAAGATGGCCACCACCGCAGGACATAGATTGACATTGGACCCTATGGGAAAATGTTCAAATGCCTTCTTCTCAGAAACTACAAATATGATTAAAGCCAAACTGTACATGAATGTTCATTGGATGGTCCTCTACAAACTTGGTGGATTTCTGGAATTTATTTTGTTCCAGTGGTTTTTAAAACGTTTAAAATCGTCAAGATATAAATTGAGGAGGCGTCTAAAACTGTGTAAAAATCTGTAAAAAAGCAAAAGTTTCCAGCAAAACTGATAGTCTGACCTTAAAATTAGATTATTCCATGATGATATAATAGCTGATTTCTGATTGACTGAGATAACAATTTTGGCCAATGAAAGTTACTGTTGCTAATGTGCTTTGTTAACAGTACTTTTTAAAAACTCACTATTCAAGAAAATGATGTTTAGAATTATAATTAGATCCCAGGTATTTCTAGAATGTAGAATTTTAAAAGTAGACACCCAAACAATATATCCCTTCTTTCATGTCTTTTATGTATCATCATATGAAGTTAGTTTTAATAATTGGTACTATTTTATTTATTTTTTTCAAATTACAGTAGAGTTCGTTTATAGCGAACAGGCTTATAATGAAGTAAAGATAAATCCCCGGTCCCATCGCTATTTAAACAATGCATTTTTGAAGGCCTATTACAAATTTTTTATAACGAAATCAGGCTTATAAGGAAGAGAATTTTAAACCCAAACAACGTTTTTATTACTCAAAATTGACATGATATAACGAAGATAATTGGTGAACAAACAAATCGTTTACCTGTCTTCTGTTATGCACGGAGGATCACATATTAGAATGGTCAAGTGCACTTGACACTTCCGTTATCGGTAATTGAAAAATCAATAATCCCACCTTTGATGTTGTTAATGATGTCAATCAAAACTTTTCTTTAAAATATTCAAACAATAAAATGGGCATTAATGATGTGATTAACAAGTTGTCAATTAATAACACACACACTAATTTATGGCATTATAAATTAATAAAACGGAATCTAAATTTGATTGAATGGATGCACAAGTTAAAGAAATTAAAAACAAAGTCATGAGTGAGATTAATTCATTCCCTATTTTTACTTTGATGATAGACTCTTTGATTAAACAACAAAGCGGCTTTTAAGTTTTCAATTCTACCGTTGTTTTTCACACTGCAAGCCGAAATATGGTAACACATCCTTGCTGATAGCTACACTGTGTATAAACTGACCCGGCAAAAAATGTTTGGACACATGCATATCTAATTCCGGAACGGAACCGGACTGCAACAAGGCAAGAAGAAGGTAAGAATTCTGTTTATTTATTTGTTTTTTGCATGAACTTGGGGGAAATAAATGCTTTATTAACTATTTCCTGCTGTCAGATGAAACATTTTGGCTATGTCATCGTATATTAATTGAGAAATAAGCGATAATGTGCCGCAAAATGACGATCAGCTTGACCCCAACCCCGAATTTCGCTCAGTTTCTCTTTGAATAGCTCGAATTGAATGGAACGAAATGTATTGAAGGGACGATTGGTGAATAAAGATGACAAGAATCGTCACTGTGTGCTTTTAATTATTGATATAAGTAAGCACGGGGCGAAAGAAATGGGTAATGTCAAAATGGCAGGACCCGGTTTCGTAAATGATGTTACAGCATGATGACCCGGTTTGGTTCCAAAAAATTTATGAACAAACTGGAACCGGTTTCGACATATAAACATATGTGTGTTTATTTCACTATCTATACTTACCTGCATCAACTTTTTGCAATGTTCTCGGGACGTCGTCAGCATTTGCCTGAATTCAAATTTCCCGCCTCAACAACCCATCGGTTACCTCCCTTAAAATACAAGCCTCGTTTTCAGTTTTTTTCGGGCAGCCATGCTATGTCTTCAGCAAAATGCTCCTGATATTTTACAACTATTTTGGAGTATATTAAATGATTTTTAGTTGAGAAAATACGGTTTTTTTCTGAAGCAGAAACCTTTATTTACCCTTTTTATCGTTTGTTTTATTTGGAGTACGTATATATTACGTGATGTCAGCTGATTTCAAACTTTGTATAAAGTGTGATAAATTGGTTAATATTTTGGATGATCACGATGATTGTTACCGTCATCGTGTTTGTAATAGTGAATTTCCGTGTGAGATTTGTAAATCTTGGACATCGGAAAAACGTCAGTCGGTGGAACGTATGATTGACAAAGCTCACTTGGCGGCTACCAAGAAACAGTCGAGATCGACTGATGTTGAGACTTGTCCTTCAAGTTCAACTTCAAGTCCTCTTACGGGGACACGACAATTTGTTGCTTCAAGCCTTCTTACGAGGGCCGACAACCAAAACAATCAAAGTCTTCTTACGGGGACAGTAACCACCCAAAGTCCTCTTACGGGGACAGGAGCCATACAAAGTCCTCTTGTGGGGACAGGGACCTTCCAAAGTAACTCCCCTGTAAGGATTGGCAGTGTCCATGATATTCACGCATCTAATATCGACATTAATGCTCGGGCACGAACTGAAATGTCGTCTAATCCATTTATGTGGATGTTTAATATGCCAAATCAACAAGACATTTTGGAAAGATTTTGTATACAGGAGAGTTCAAAAAGCCCTTAATCCTACCCTCTTGAGGTCTGCAGCAACGTCTGCCACTTTTATCTCAAATACTACAACCTCTGTATCCACTAGTGTGTCATGTACTGCAAACACGACTACGTCAACTTTCTCAAATGTCAGACGTAGGTTTGACAAGTTCTCCAATAATAATGATTATGAGGATGTCTCGGAAGACGAGTCCGAGTTTTCAGTTTTGGCTCGTAACCAGTCCAAGAGTGATAATGGGGATAATGAAAATCCAGACCAGAATTCAGTGGCTGGTACTTGCTCAGACCAAGTTTTTGTAGATCATGCAGATATTAACAATAATTTTGGCTACACTAACCTTATGTGTAAAGTAGCATCAGAACTTGGTATCACGGTTGATAGTGAAAAATCACAGGCGGTCCAGTACCAATCTGTCTCGGATCACTTGTCATGCGACAAGCAAAATAACTCCTCACCAAGATGTAGGCTTCCCTTAGATGGGGTTGTCTTGAATGCTTTACATTCAGTCAATAAGGAATTTGTGAATAAAGGTACCCTACGTACTTTCAAAGCCTCAGATGATGAGAAATTTTATGAACAAACTGGAACCGGTTTCGACATATAAACATATGTGTATTACTGACGTGCTAATCTAAAGAATTATGAACAATTTATACTAAACATTTACGAGAAACACGATGCCTGTTAGGCATCAAAAGTATACTTTTGATGCGTATCACAGAGCTGTCGAAATCTCTTTCCTGTCTGTCAGACAATAGGTCTGGCAGATGTGGACAATGTGTCAGACCAATCAAGCATTTGCCGGACCTACATTTTTTTTACAACTTCAACTGAATTACACATATACTTGCTAAATCCATAAAATGGTTTGTTTACAGCTTCAAGTGATACCTTGGAATACTCAAAGTTAGTACAACACATTTTTGTGTGACATGTGGAAATATACATACAATACAATAGACTTGTGTATGAAATAAACAAAGATACCAAGTTTGCATAATGCTAGCTATGCACATGTTTCAAGGTGTTACCTCTTATAAGTAGCATTAGGTCTGGACCGAATCAATTGGATGACTGACAACCTAGGCCTAAATTAAAATTAATTTTGTTTCCCCTTTCACCGACCGACCCTTAAAAAAGCCGCAGAGTCAAAAAAAATTATTGCCAAAACAATTTTTTTTTATTTTTTTAAATGCGCTTATAACATGTAACAATTTACTCTTCCGCCAATCCTCTCCTGCCATTTTCTTAAATTTAGTAAGAGCCATCTCTTTTGCCAAGTGTGCTTCCCTTAACTCCTTCAATCTATAGGACAAAACTTGTATGACAGCTCTAATGGATTCAACTGCATTGGATTTTGTTACTTGTGACATCCGTTGCAAGGAATTAATGTCGTTTACAGTCTGATGTCTGAACATATCAATCAATTCTGTTACTGATGTTCTCTCCTGTTCCAGTCTCAGCTGTTTTTCAGCAAGTGTTGGTGTACCTTCAAAGCCAAAGAGATCTATATCTCCATATTTTCCACTAATAGAACAATTAATTTTCTTTCCATCAAAACACAGTTTGAATGTCTGGTCTTTGCTGGTTTGCTCTGATACTTTGTCGAGTAAATGGGTTAATATTCCCGGACGTATTTGGTTCAATGGTATAGGAGATTCTGAGGTACCAGTAACCTTTGCAAATGGTACGCTGAAATTTATTCTTGATCCTTTTGGATCAAATTCGCCCGGAGCTGATAATATATTAACAAGATCGCCTTTGTTTTTAGGGCCACTCATATATCTAAGCCACTTGCCATGGAACATTTTGTATCCTATACGCGAAAATTTGTTTACTGCTGTATCGTTGTACCTCATTTGAGTTGTTGAGGTTTTGCCATACCATCGCACAACATCTAGAAATAGTAGAAAAGCAATATTATCCATTGGAAATGACTGTGTTGATAACAGCTGATTAAACTGAATCCAAGTTTCTAATTGTCCATGATTCTTCATTGTTTCCACTACTGAGGGGATAAGTTTTATTAGAATTTCTCTTTCGTCATCATCAGTTCCCTCTTCATAAACATCCATTGGCGTTAGCGGTCTATCTTCATCGCCAGGTATAGATTCAGTAACTGGTACTGATGTTTTCATTCTTTTATGCAAAGGACTGGAAATAGTGGTTATATCTGTACTTTTATCCTTGGCTATGTGTATTGTCAATGCATTACTTGTACAGTCTGTTTGTATTTTTTGTCCCAAAGCCTTTATTTTCTCTGGAATAACATTGAAATTATGGCTTCTGTAACCATAATGTCCACTAGATGGATTCAGTTCAAGGTATTTAACTTTCAACATTAGTGAGCCGTGGTTTTGCGTCGAGTGTTTTATTACTTCTTCAAATAGGACGAAGGTTATTTTGCAGTAATAACAATGGTACGGATGATTTTCTCTAGAATGTTTTAATAAGTCATCGAATTGTGGAAATGTTGTATCACAGTATAAACAATGGTGGTTGTGGATTTCTGTTGAGTGCTTTTTCATTTGATCGAGTCGTGCAAAGGTCGCATTGCAGTAATAACAGTGGTAAGTTAAAGGGCTTTCCATGTTTGTTAGTATCCTGCTAATAAAACAAAATATACAAAGAAAGTGTACATCACTTAACCGACAACATAACTAATATTGTGGATTAACATGACGTTGTCTGGTTGTATATCTAGTTTATATACACAAATGTAAAACTGGACCAAAAGCATTAAAAAGGAAAATGTTCGTGAATCTGGGATCTCAGAGTCTGGGATATTCATTGTATCAAATTATAATAACAATATCCAATTTTGTTTCTGGCACTGAGTTCCAATGCATGATATATATACCAAAGAATAAAATATTCAATCTATTGCAGTTTTGGAGACTAAAATTGACAAGAAACACAATGCCTGATACACGTCAAAAGTATACTTTTGATGCCTAACAGGCATTGTGTTTCTCGTAAATGTTTAGTATAAATTGTTCATAATTCTTTAGATTAGCACGTCAGTAATACACATATGTTTATATGTCGAAACCGGTTCCAGTTTGTTCATAAATTTTTTGGAACCAAACCGGGTCATCATGCTGTAACATCATTTACGAAACCGGGTCCTGCCATTTTGACATTACCCATTTCTTTCGCCCCGTGCTTACTTATATCAATAATTAAAAGCACACAGTGACGATTCTTGTCATCTTTATTCACCAATCGTCCCTTCAATACATTTCGTTCCATTCAATTCGAGCTATTCAAAGAGAAACTGAGCGAAATTCGGGGTTGGGGTCAAGCTGATCGTCATTTTGCGGCACATTATCGCTTATTTCTCAATTAATATACGATGACATAGCCAAAATGTTTCATCTGACAGCAGGAAATAGTTAATAAAGCATTTATTTCCCCCCAAGTTCATGCAAAAAACAAATAAATAAACAGAATTCTTACCTTCTTCTTGCCTTGTTGCAGTCCGGTTCCGTTCCGGAATTAGATATGCATGTGTCCAAACATTTTTTGCCGGGTCAGTTTATACACAGTGAGCTAATCACACAATCAGCCTGTGTTTACCTTGATCTGTTACCGCACATTAAACGAATGTTGACAGAAATATATGCTGGGAACCAGTACTTCATAATTCAATACTTTTCAAAAACACATTATTTATTTATAAAAGTGAAAGATAAAAATGGTATTTTCTATAGTAAGCAGTTTTAAATATTTTATATAAATAAGAAATCAATAAAAAGCAAAAACAAAACAACAATAATAAATCATCACGTGTACAACTTAGCTGTAAACAAATGGCGGTCTTACACAATAACGCTAATCATGACTTTATTTAATATGAAAAATATATATCATGAACTAGTAACAGGTAGGGACTTTGTAAACATGTACTTTTGGGAGTGAGATATTGTCAGTAGATCATGCAAATATCGGCTACAGGGATAGTGGCAACAATCGCTGCATCAGCTGGGCAAAACGGAAATAAAATGTAATTTATTTTAAGTCGGGACTGTGTTCGTTTATTTATTATCCAACTTAATATACGGAGGGGGTCGCTAAGACAAGTTTGACTACGATTTTCAAAAGGGGAGGTAATTCTACATTGTTTCTCTTATAACGAACGATGCCTATAATGAAATAAGATCGAGAGTCCCCTGGACTTCGCTATAAACGAACTCTACTGTAATTTATGCATGTTATATAATGTTTTATTTTGAAAATTTTCAGGAACAATGACTACCGATTATGTTGGAAGTCTGGTGTCGTTGGACTGTGGAGAGGTTTTGGGGACATACCAAGGTCTGGTCTCCAAAATTGATGAGAAAACACAAATGGTTTCGATAAGTAAGGCATTCAGAAATGGTGTAAAATGTGATGTTCAAGATATCACTATCAGGTAAGAATTGTTAAAAATGGAAACAGATCATTGGAGCAGAGCTATTGTCTTCTGTTTGCATCTTCTGTAAGGTTGTAATTTATTAAGCTGCACAAAAACTACTTCTCCTAACTGAAGTTCAGAACTGAATTGTAACATAGAAGGATTTTTCATTAGATTGTGCTCATAAATTTTTAGTATTTTTATGAATAAGAATATCCAAGATGACAACCATGGTGAAAGATTGAGGAAGACTTCGTAAAGGGACTTCTAAAGAAAAACGAAAAGAAGCTAACCTGATCCTTTAATTTCACCTACCCTAATATTAGTGTAAATACTAGAGTTAACCTCTCACTTTTTACCTCAGGTCGCACACATGCAAATTACGAATGAATAAAATACTCTGCTAAAACATTACAACACCATATACCTGCTTCATTTTAAAGGAAATATAATTTTTATTTGACCAATGGCATCATTTGATGAATACAATTTCTTTTCTCTTCTTATCTTTCATGATTTTGTTAACATTGATTTTTTTGTACAGTGGCAAGGACATTAAAGATTTGAAAATAATAAAGAGTAGAGAAGAGGCAAAAACAGTGTTAAAGGAAGCTACACCTTCTAAGCTAGTAACAGTTAGTTATGGATCAGATTGTCCGTCTCCTGTCAAAGTTTGCAATATGCAATCATTCACATTTCCAGAGACAAATGGTCCCAATGGTCAAGTCAGTGCTAATGTCAATGGCTATAAGAAGAATGGTTACAAACATATGTCAAATGGTCAGAGAAGCTCCCCTCAAAATGGACATAGAATATCTCCTACAAATGGACAGAGAATTTCACCGCCCATAAATGGACAAAGAATTTCTCCTCCTAACAATTATAGATTGTCCCCTCCAAATGTGAGCAATAATAGTGAATACAACAATAATGTATTTTCACCATCTAACAACCAGTATTTACAAAGAATTTCACCAAACAATAACAATAGGAGATCACCACCTAATGTTCATGGTAATAACAAGAAAAGATACTCTCCAAACAACTTTAATCAGGAGAAGACAATCCGTCATACACCAACATATGAGAATGGCAGACATTCGGCAGGCTATCCTACTAAAGAGGACCAAGTTCTCAGGCCACGTCTCAATTCAAGTATGTCTTTATTTAATAATTGAATATTCTTGTTATAAAATAGCCCCATTTAATTTTAATAATGATATACATTGGCGTTGATGTATGTTTATATTTATTTGAAATCTCTCAATTCAAGTATATGTATCTA
This sequence comes from Bathymodiolus septemdierum, assembly GCA_963383655.1. Lineage (NCBI taxonomy): Eukaryota > Metazoa > Mollusca > Bivalvia > Mytilida > Modiolidae > Bathymodiolus > Bathymodiolus septemdierum. Next base: position 45,088,028 of record OY726520.1, read on the forward strand.
TATTTATAAGTCAAGCACTCATACACTGAAAGAAAACTCACAACTCTACAATTGTGTATGTGTATTTATTATGCATAATTATCCCAAATGTATGATGAATGTTGTTTTCACTGATGTAAAAATGTAATTTACACAGAAAAATAAATAAAAAGAAGAGATAATAATCTAGCAATGACAAATTATCATTGTTCATTCTATTTTAATTAGCATTACAATAAGTAAAGTATAACTACTCTTCTATTCCAAATATCTCAAATAAAAAAAATCACGAGTGACCAAACAATGCAGTAATTCACAAATGTGTGTTATGTCATGAGTGAATTGCCATAGTTGTTTGGTTGCAAGTGATTGATTTATTTTCAAAATTCTTAGTGGAAGAGTACCGTAAATCGGGAAATTTTTGTCATGGTTTTATTTTGGCCCCTAAATACGAAGTGCCAAAATTAAACACACCAAAATATGTCACACTCCAAAAATTAACATCCAAAATTGAAGACTGCCTTAATATCTTTTTATATTTATATTCCCTAATCTGTACCTTTTTGTCTTACTTCTTTCCTAAGTAAAACTTTGTCAATTACCATTATACATGTATATACACACAAGTCAAACTGAAAAGTGTTCACGATGTGAAATCATTGGCTTGGATGATAAGAGAGAAATTACAGGTAAATAAAGTACATTGATAAAAACCATGCAATACCAATAAAATGTATCCAATCAACAAAATGTCAAATATCATTAAAATGACAAAATTCAGTCAATAATAAAATAGACTTACAGCTACAAAATCCAATTATAAAGGTGTGATCTGTCATATACATTTTTTTGTAACCTTTGATGTATAATTGTTGTGTAAACAAATACATGTAATGACCGTTATAATAAGACTGTTTACCTGTAAAAGCGATGATTAATACCAGTGCAAAATTATCATTTGTTGTTTTTATATTAAATGCATTTTACTTTTTATGTATGCTGTTTAAATATTTAAATTCCTAGTTTTAATAAATATCACAATTTATCCATAATCGATTTGGTTTTTAGTACGACATCAAAATATCCTGTAAGTAACAGTAAAAACGTAGTATCGCTAGTTGAAATGAGAACACTTCCATTTACGTTCTGAATTAACTGACAAAAAAATTAAACACATGGGAACCAAAAGTGGCCAAAATTAAACACGCTAGAAACGAAAATGGCAAAAATTTCACACACCAAAATAAAACGACCCTCTTTTGGAGAAAAAAAGGCCAAAATTAACCTACACCAAAATTTCCCGATTTACGGTAGTTATAATGTTTATTACATAGATTTTACTCCTTCGTTTAAGGTAATAAGATGTATAATAAATTTGTTTTTCATAGTCTGACACTTCGATTGTGATGGCATTGGTAATGTGACGTCACAGTGAAATAAATGTTTTTATTTCAATGTGACATCTTAGTAATTCATTTCTCTGAGTACTCCCTTTTCCTTCACCTATAAAAGAAGTGTAATTTTAGAAGACATACATTGATTTTTTAATGATGCAGTCTTGTCTTAATGTTCAATATATGACACATTTAAATACAAATAGATATACCGGTCAGTTTCCAAGTTCATTCAACACATTTAAAAACAAATACAGTCAAACTAGTCTTAGCAACCCCCTCCGTATTACGACTTGCTTTGTTATCCAACCTTATTTATTCTTCCCCAATGTTTTCCTGTGCATTTGACCTCACTGTCTTACATGACTACCGACCGTGTTCTATGGCTGAAAATCCTACGTATAACGACTATTAGAAGATTATTATCAAACCGGAAGTTAGATAATAAATAAACAAACACATTCCTGACTGGAACAATTTATATTAATAGAATAAATTACATTTTATTTCCATTTTGCCTAGCTGATTCAGCGATTGTTGCCACTATCCCTCTAGCCAATATTTGCATGATATACTGACAACAGCTATGTTTCCTAAAACCTCACTCCCAAAAGTATATGTTTATATAAAGTCCCTACCTGTTTCTAGTTCATAATAATAGATTTTTCATATTAAATGAAGCCACGATAGTCATTGTTTACGACCACCATTTTTTTTAGAGGTAAGTTGTACATGTGATAAAAATAGATTTATTATTGTTTTGGTTTTTTTTTGGGTTTATTTCTTATTTATATAAAATATTTAAAATTGCTTACTATAGAAAATACTGTTTAATCTTTCACTTTTATAAATAAATAATCAGGTTTTTGAAAATTATTGAATTGTGAAGTACTGGTTCTCTGGAAATATTTCTTTTACATTCGTTGAAAGTGTGGTAACAGATCAAGGTAAGCACAGGCTGATTGTGTGATGAGACTATTTATAGCTACCGGCGAGTGATTGAAGTTGAAAACGTTTTGTCAGTAAATTTCATTCTTCTGATCATAATGTAACATAGTTTAATTGTAATTACGATAACAATTAAGATAACAATAGCTGTTGAAAGAAAGTAAAAAAGTTGATCATTTAATATAATTATTCTTTTTTGTCTAAATGTCGCCCACAAAGGACGGAAATATTTAACGATAATTGAACACATTTTTCATTGCATTACACATTTTTCTTGCCTGATTTTAAGCTTTATTCACACATTTGTCCACATGAAATGGTTAAAAGTTGATGTGGATTATATACCTGAACTAGTTTTTTTCTCTCAGATTCTGGGAGCAAATATCATAATCTCTAAATATAGACTCCCTATCTTATGCGACCTTTTTCAGAATTCCCTTCAGTGGTCGCTATAGTCAGGTTTGACTAAATGTACTGGTCAATTTCCAAATTCATGCAATATTAATTTGTTGACTTTCTGATCAACTATTAATAATTTCAATTTAATATAATGGACTTTCAAAACATAAGTATGTTACGAAGGCTTGCTTAGAGAATATCTTACATACGTGTACATGTACATATTAAAAGCTTTGTTTAAATATGTTGTTTTTTTTCTTCAGCCAATGAAATCAGACGTAAAAATCCTTCATCTCCCAGAAAAATAGAGTTTTGCAAACGTTCTCAATCCAGAGACGAGTGTTTCAGTGCTCCTGCTACAACATACCTGGATGATTTTGATTTTGAGAAAAATTTAGCCTTATTTGACAAGAAGGCAGTATTTCAAGAAATTGAAAAATCTGGACCTGAAGTAATTAAGGCAGGTGAAAATAAAAAGCCTCAGAAGTACAGGTGTGATGAAAATGTTCTGGAGATGAAGGAAACTGTTTTACGACAAATCAAAGTACCAAATGGACAAGGGATGTCTCACTTATATGTAACAGGTAACTTTGATAATAAGGGTAAACTGTAGGATTTACTGTTTTTGACAGCTTTTACAGAGATTAATTCAAAAAGTCTGTTGCCAAATTTTACCCAACTCATACCTGTTAACCCTCCCCCTTTTCGCAGGAGTCTCCCGCGTAAGAGCCTTATCTCCCGCATGGACTGGGTCTCATGCGCGGGAGACATTAATCTCCCGCACACACCTTTTCCTCCCCCCAACAAAAAAATCAAGTACAATAAAATCTTGACCTACATTTTGCGATCAATATTTCTGGAAATTCCCCATTTGGAACTGATGAAAAACGCCGAGAGATACGAATGGTAAAGGTGTTTAAATGATATCCGGTTATTGATCTGTTTGACACCTTTACAGGTAAATTGGGTCATGGAGATTAATTAAGGTGTTGATGATTATACAACAATTATCCACTGATTGACAGTTAATTGGGGATAAGGAAGTGGGTTTGTGGCACACGCTTAGATGATTAGAAGTGTGATAGCGGCAATTAAAAATAGTTATAAACCGTTGTGCAAACAGGAGTCGGACAACATTTGATGCCGAGGAAAATTTCTTATTTCGATCAAACGTGCAATGAATTCATCTCAGATTGAGTTGTTATGGCTTGTTTGGGACCAAAGCCGATCAAAGTATTATTTAAGGACTAAGTTCCAGGATGGAATTGATAAACCACAAAAATGTCAAAACGTATGCTATCACCTAACGCACCAGCAGCAAAGTGACTTTTTAATTTTAGTGCTCTATGACTTTATTGTTCAGAGCATTCTGTCTTCATTGTTTTTGCTTTGTTATAACCTTATGATTATGAATAAATTATAAATACAGTTTTTATCCTTCATTCATCATATGAAACACTATATATAGCTACTAATAAGACAGAAATGTAAACAATATATATTGAAATGGGATGCAGTTGGTTCAATACTGAAACAAACAAAAAGAAAACATCAATTAACAATAAAAACATGCATCAAATACGTCAATAAAAAATCTCCAGCCAAAAATTTACAAATCTCCAGTTGTAGCATAGCAACTCTATCACATGTATGCAACTACAAGGTACAATTTTGTGCGTTTAAAGGCGACGCACAAAATCTCCCCCTTAGAAGAGTTGGTAGGGGGGAGATCTCCCCCCTAGCAGGTCCCAGAGGTTAACAGGTATGCCAACTATCAAAATTTTGTCACCGATTCTGTGAAAAAGGAGCCAAAATTTAATTGAAATTTAATGTGAACTTTGCATATTCCTACATTTTAAATCCTAGATTTGAACTTGTCTATAGTGTAAGCAATAAACCTGTGATGGCTTAGTGATTTTGACATTTAAATGCAAGCAATATCAGTTGCAACGGAAAAAAGATATCTTGAAAAATATGTTGCAAAAAAAAATCTCCAGGAATGAAAAGCAGTCAGTAGATCACATGTATGGAAACCTTGTAATCTTGAACTCATCAAATAAGTAATTTCTTTCGCAGTGCCATTACATTTTTTGTATTTTTCCCTTGGACTACTGCACAAGAAGATTTAGATGTAGGATTAAATGAGTTATACTTACATTATATAATAAGTCTTCTACTGTAAAATGAAGCATAAACTGTTCAACGTTTATGATTTGATTCTCAATGTATTAATATATTTAAACAAAGTGTTGCAAAAATTTTCGACGGCACAACCGTCTTCGTCAGTTGCAAAACATAAATTGCTTAGAGATACAAAAAAAAAAACAAGACGTCATAACATCTGATCGTGTTATTATGACGTCGTAAAAAATTACTAAAAATGATCCTGAACATTATGAATAAATAAAATACACAAAGCTCAAGATCAAACTTTGTGTAATCTAAGACCTGTTAGACTAATTATTTTCTTCTGTTTATACCCTCTTGTTGAGTGTTACACATTTCAATGAACAGTGATTCACGGGTCTGTCTATATATTGTGTTATTTTTTCTTGAAATTTCTATTCCTGCATATCTGAAATCGTCGATTGAATGGTCTTTTGAATTAAAATGTATTGAAACCGGCTTGTCATATTTTTTAAATGTTCTGATATCAGAAAGATGATTTTGTATCCGATCCTTTAACATTGTTTCTGTTTCACCCACATAAACTATGTGCTTACATTTTTTACAGTGGACCGCATAAACTACATTTGATGTTCTGCAGTTTATTTTCTTATTGATCTTAATAACCCTCCCGGATCTTGTTTTCAATTCTCCCCTAAAACTTTTTTCACAGATGACACATTTTCGTCCACATTTTCCTTGTAGTCTTGATTCTGGCAATGGGTTCTTCTTTAATACCTTTGCAGTCTTTTGGTGGACCATGATATCGGCAAGATTGTTATCCCTTCTAAATGAACAATGAATGTATTAATAGTTATAATGTTTATTATCAGATACAGGATTAGTTGTTCCCAGTATTTCTACTGACTTAAGAAGTCGTTTGTTTTCTGCTGCTGAGAAGTTCGGGTTTACCCAGGAAAGACAAATTGAAATGGTTGGTCGTTCAGCTAGTGAGATGGTTTTACAGTTACTTGGAGGATCTCATAGGTATTCTAGGTGGCAATTTTAATTGAAGTAAAAAGTTTCGTTATCATAGAAATATGTCACATATGCATATAATACAGTCAGGTAGAATGTACCTGTAAGAGTAGAGCATATTTCATCTCCACTAATGCCAAAGGACAAGATGAGTCATACACATTAATTATAAAACTTTTCTATTTTAAGACATACATTATTACAATACAACATTATATGATAAGGTAATAAGACTTGCGGCAGGTTGGTGGTTTTCTCCGGGTACTCCGGTTTCCTCCACCAATAAAACTGACTGCCATGATATAACTGAAATATTGTTGAAGGCGGCGTTAAACACCATCAGCCATACATTATTATACTTGTAGAACAAACATGTTGAAAATGTTCATATAACTTCCCATATATAGTGGTATGGTACTTCATATACAAGTACTAATCGTTATAATGTGATATGGTATGAACAAAATATTGATATAAAAAAAAAAAATTAAAAAGTGTGTTGAGATGAAATATAAAAATGTGTCTAGTGTTATAGATATCAAATATCTTATTATTATTTTTTATATATATTTAACCAATTTTGAGTTTAAAAAAAAATGTAGATTTCTTTGATCTGTTTAGAAACAAAATATTCATTCTTTTTTAGGTTAAATCCAAGCAATGGGCATCAGTTGCCTACTGTAGTACTCCTCTGTGGACCACACATACAAGGAACTCAGGCCATTAACTGTGCTAGACACTTGTCTAATCATAATGTTACAGTATATCTTGTTCTACCAAACTTTATTAAAATGAACAAGTATATGGAGGAAGAACTCAAGCTGTTTACTTTCTGTGATGGCAACAGGATCTCAAATCTCAAAGGTATGTGTTTTTGTTTGTTTGTGCATTAAAAAAATCCAGTGTAATAAATCTCAGTGTGAAAAGAAAGTTTAAACAGTGATGGTTAACAGTTCCACCAATATCAACAAAATGAGCAACTACCTCTCACCTCAGCTCATTGAAAATAAAATCTACCACAACATATGATGTCAGATATGGAGTTAAACCGGTAAATGGGATCCCAACCTTTGGATCTCCAACAGCAATTCATATATGTGACAGTACTCACCAAACCAGGCGAAGTGGGTGAAATTCTCGCCCTATCTCGGCTGAAGTCGCTCTCTCTCGACTACAAAGAGAAATTAAAGTCGCCTTGTTTCTTTTTGCAAGTCACTCTTTTCTTGCAAATTATCTTCGTTTTATGGTAAATCTGATTGACAAAGCAATTGTAATCAATGTGAAAATAGATAAGAATGAGAGAAAAGGGTTTTATTCAAGCAATAAAGAAGGTTTAATTTGTTGATACAAAAGTTGAAAAGAATCACGGCAAACTTCTGTAAATTTGTACTGACGAAATTTCAGGTGAAAATTAAATCCCAAATCTAAAAATATACAAACAGACGCTTCCTATACCAAATTGGCTGTTGAATTATGTTGTATTCTAATTATTTTAACAAAACTATTATAGTTATTTGTAGCTTTTTAAAAGCTAAACAATCAACTTGTCAAATTTTAAACACGGCGATCTTGGGGACGTAGAAAATCGGGGGAAGGAAATGAACATTTAGATGTCATTCATATCTTTACAGATTTCAAGGCAAAAATGAATAAAATCTAAAATCAACAAATATAAGATCAATAATAATAATAAAACAAATACAAAACATGAATTTAATGTTAAATATGAAGGATATTAACAAGATATTAGCAAAGACATGTCATGCCTTCACTTCTCCCTCATGGTCTCTGAGGGAGAAGTCAAGTCTCCCTGTTTTTTGCAAGTGTGGGGAGCCCTGATGTGATGTGTACATTATTGTCACATCTGATATCAAATGTATTAGTAGAGGGTAGTCGTGGTCGTATGGTAATTGGATTTACAACTACCTATCTAATCAGTGCCTATCTCCACTAAAATTGTGAGTTCGAACCCCATTCCGAAGAGTGTTCTCGAAACAACTTTATGTGATAAAGTTTGTCAGTAACTTGCGACAGGTAGGCAGTTTTCTCTGGGTACTCTGGTTCCCTCCACAAACTGACAGCAACGATATAACTGAAATATAGTTGAAAGTGACGTTAAACACTGTAAACCCAAAACTCAAATGTATTACATGTTGAAATTTAGTCTTTTGATTTTGTCTATTAATTTCTGTGTTGATTCATTTTAATACAAGAAAGTTATTATTTTTGTATATTAATTAAGAATGTATCTTAAAATGAATTTAATGGTGTTTATTTTTAGATCTCCCATCAGGATCAGTAGATATTATCATCAATGCATTAGACAATCAGGATAGTCCCAATCTGAAAGACCAACTCTGGTATAAAACATTATTAGAATGGGCCAACCAGAATCGAGCTCCAATCTTGGCAATGGACCCACCAGTTGATTCCAGTACATCTCAGGCCAAGTGGTGTTTAAGTATAGGACTACCACTCAACATGTCTATGCAGTCGTCACAGCTGTACCTATGTGATCTTGGATTCTCCAAGAAAGTTTTCTCCGAAATTGGAATCAAATATGTGTCTCCATTCTCGCATAAGTTTATTATTCCTCTACATCCTAAAAAGTAAGAAGTCGGTTTGTTTTGTATAAAGAGGAAAACAAAAGATATGATTTCATTTATTGTACAGTTCATCATCATTCATTGTGTTGTTGAAACATTCCTGACTGATGCTTTGATGCCAAAATGAAGAAATATGTGAGGAAAAGAGTGTCTCTTTGATAATACATACTTACAAGTCAATAGAAACAATGTCAATTTTGTTTAATGTGCAGCCAGCAATTTAAAATTGGCGATCTATTGGAATTTATTTTATTTTTGGTGTTCACTAAAGTGCTTTCAAAGATATTGTTTATTTCTAGTAATGATATGTGGTGCTCAATTTGTTCACATGGGGCATAATATATTCTATAACTTACTTTTGTATACAAGTATTGTTGAGTTGATTATTGAAAAGAACATACCTGATTTACATGGTGTAGAAATTTTATGACATATTCAAGATATGTGAAATATGTCTTAAGAAAATGTCTGATTTACATGATGTAATAGTTTTATAAACTGTTTCAAGATATGTGAATTATGTCAAAGAAAATACCTGATCTTCAAGCTGTAATTGTTTTATGAACTGTTCAAGATATGTTTGTAAAATATGACATGGTATGCCTTTGTGATATGTATTTGGAGTAACTATTTCTGTTCCAGGTATTCCAAAAAAGAGGGTAAACGTATACAATTCTAATTATAGAATTGGCTATATGCAAATGTCAATATATTGTTATGTAAATGACCTTATTTTGTACTAAATGTGCTGTAGCTTTATTAAGATTACAGGGAAGAAAGGACAAGAAGAAAAGTATACAGAAATAGAAATGGAAAGGAGAAAGATTAAAGGGAGATAATAAGAAAGGACAAAAAGAAAAGAATACAGAAATAGAACAGGAAACGAGAAATATTGAAGGGAGATAATTAGAAAGATACAGAAATTAGAAAAAAATAGGAAACTTGAAAGATTAAAGGGAGATAATCAAAAGTATACAGAAATAAAAAAATGGATAATGAAAATTATTGATGAAAAGGTTGTTTAAATGAAAGTTTAAAAAAAAAAGAAGATAGAATATACATGTATGAGAAATAAACAGAAGTGTTTTTTCTTCAGTGATATTTGACATTTTGAAGGAAAATCAAATCAAAGGAAGTGGACCTTACAATTATATCTGTGCTAATTGGTGCTCAGTGGACTGCCACTTGTTATGTGTTCCTTTAGGTTTTTATCATTTTGTCATGCATTGTTGATCTCTATATGTGATGAATAAGACGTGCAATATCATGACAAAAATGGCAGCTAGCCTTGGGAACCCCTTGTTTTATCACACATATCTTTTCTTCATTTCTGTTAATTTGTTTTTTTTTATGTGTTTACATTATTTGTTTATATCTGAAATGTGTGCCAGTATTGAATGTGATATTATGTTTGTATATATATATATATAAAATGTATTTTGTTTGATTCTCAAAACATGCACTAAGATATGAATAACAAATGTATCTCGGGATGTGATGTAACTTACCTACTTAAACTTGGACGTGGAATCTTTTATTTTTTTTATTCGGGGCTAATTTATTGTTTAAAAAAAAATTGAAAGCAATTATATATGATCATCAAAAGAAGACTGGTGTGTTAAATGAAAGTACTATCTTTGATATTACTTATTGATAATAATTTTTTTTTTAGCGAATTTGATCAATTTCTGTATTAATATTTGAGTTGTGCCCTTTACAATAAGTGATACAATGGTTAAGCATAAGTATTTACATAAAAGATGCTAGGAGATATACACAAGTATGAAAAAACCTGTGTATGTTTTTTTTATTTAAAAAAAAAATATAATTTTAAAAGTTCACACACAGTCCCACCGAAATTTGAAGGTGCCTACATGATTAGTGATTGTGTAATTGTTTATCTGAATGAATAATTGTAGTATTTCACAGGGCTCACCACACTTGGTTAAGACAGGGCGACATGACTTCTCTTTCAGTTTACCTAAGGGCAAAGTGAGGGAAAATCTGGGAGACATCCGAATATCTTGCAAAGATTTAAATGTTTCTTTCCCTATTGCCACATGTTCCCTATTTTTCACAAAGCAAACATCCTTCTCAACACTCTTAAAAAAAAGATGCAATCAAATAAGTTTGGAATAAAATATTGAACATCAAACCCTGAAAAGGTCAAATTTTAGAAACAAGGAAACTGCTTATTTGTGAATATGGAAGAAAAGTGTGGTTATTTTGGAAAAAAATACTGACTTCAAAAACTGACAAAGCGCTACAACTTCACTTGGAGAGGGATTTCTTTGATACCAGGGGGATAAAGTCGCCAACTTCACCTGGTTTGGCGAGTCCTAATTTCATATGTATATAAGTTATTCATAATATATAGTCAATATTGAATGTATAAAATAGGGTAATTAAGTCAATTTGTGTTGTTGTGTATTCTGGTTTTTGGTCAGAGCTTGTAAATAATCCATTTTTTGGGGGGATTATAGCTAAATATTAGAGAGAGCATTATGATTCATGTTCTTTGGGATTATCTCAAAATATTAGAGAATTACATTAAAATTCATGTCATGTTCATTGGTGCAATATTGGGTTAAAAAGCATTCATCTGAATGTTGGTTTTAATGCCTGGTCATAACACCCACTTTCAAATTGTTTCATACAATGGACAACTTTGTCCAGAAATACTTATAAAAAGTGCTACTTGTCTTGACAACATTCCATGTCTAATACAGTTTATATCTTGAGTGAGTGCACTATTCATGAGAAAGTACTGATGTTCAATTTTAGGTCTAATAAGATTGTAATGAGAGTCTTTGATATGGGAAAGGGTTTGGCAGAAAAAATATGCTTAAATGTAAATATTATAACCCTAAGAGATTTTATAAGATAATAATGTTAGCCTTTGATATGATCAAGACTTCTATGTACAGAATATGATTATTGCAACACAGAAGGTTATATTGTATTGTGGTTTCATGGGCTATTCTTAAAGTCAAATGTTTTTGTACTGCCACAAGCAATTTGGATTTTTGTATTGTTATGGATCTGTTGTCATCACTGTTCATCTTTAGATACAGTGGTGTTTGCAGAGTTCCAGAAATATTCAAACATATTTGTTGTAGCCCTTACAATTTCTGAGATATCAGGGGACCAAAAAGGGGCCAACACCAAAAATGGTATCTTAAATCCGATTTTGAGTCGAGTGCTGTTCAGACTTTAAAAAAAGAAAATTGAGTCCAATTTAATAATTGTCATCATCTAAGCATTCTGTGAATTAATTAATATACATTGGATATCAGTTACCATGGTTATCATTAATATTCATTGGATATCAGTTACCATGACTTTCATTAATATTGGATATCAGTTACCATGGTTATCATTAATATTCATTGGATATCAGTTACCATGGTTATCATTAATATTCATTGGATATATCAGTAACCATCATTTCATTAATATTGGATATCAATTACCATGGTTATCATTAATATTCATTGGATATCAGTTACCATGACTTTCATTAAGATTGGATATCAGTTACCATGGTTATCATTAATATACATTGGATATCAGTTACCATGATTATCATAAATATTCATTGGATATCAGTTACCATGACTCTCATTGATATTGGATGTCAATTACCCTGGTTATTATGAATATTCATTGGATATCAGTTACCATGGTTTTCATGATAATCACCATGCTGTAAATTTTGGTGTTCCACAAAGTACTCCATTACAATGGGAAGTAAAATGTTAAATGTTCAAATTCCAAGTGTCAGTAAACATGCTGTTTTTCGTTGATCGACAAAAAAAAATGGCTGAATCTACCATGGAAGTCCTACTTTCATATTATTAATCATGTGCACAAATATATATATATTTTCTAATTTGAAATAATCCCAAACTCTACATTTTTATGCTCATATCATTTTTTTTTTTCAGTCATGCATTTTAATTTCATGATAATCTGTGTATATAAACAATTGTTATAAAATGTTATGTATATATATTTTTTAATGTATTGTAACATGCTCAAAAAGTTTACAAACTGCTAGTCAAATATGTAACTTTGATGCATGTTAACTACCATAGAGTATAGAAGTATTGAAAGATGTTTATCTGATAATTAAACTATGTCTCATTTCATCTACCTGATAGAGAGAAAAAAAACTCAAGCATTTTAGCATAGAGTGGAATTTTTAAATTTGACGAAAATAAAAAGATAAGTGCTTTGATTATTGTATCATGAACCGTCGAAGAATTAAACATAACATATTCTGACTTGCACAAATAAATCGGCACTAAAGTAAAAATATATACAATTAAAGTGTTTGGTTGATATGACCAATAGTTGGTAGAATGTATATATTAACAGGGGGCTGTTGTGGTCGTGATCATATGGTAGTTGGATTCACAACAACCTATGCAATCGGTGCCTATCACCACTAACGTTGAAAGTTTGAATCCCGCTCAGACGAGGTGTACTTGATACAACATTATGTGATAGAGTTTGTCAGTAACTGCCATGATATAACTGAAATATTGTTGAAAGTGGCATTAAACACCATAACCCTAAACTCCCTATATATTAGCATTGTCTTGAAAAAATGACAAGAGAGGTTGAGTTAACTTTTGAGGTAGTATGAAAAAGATAGATATGTATACAATATCTCTATGGTCACCAGATTTTATGATAATCAGCAAACCCAGATGTTGCAAATTTAATGTTACTTGTATATGTTGCAAAACTGTCTTTATACATACATGCTTATTTTTGTACGAGTGCTGATTTAACTTGCATTTTGTAATAAACATCATAACTTAAAAAAATAATTTTTTTGTGATATTTAAATATAACCTGTATGAACTTGATTGAATCTTGAAAAGTCATGAAATGTAGTCGAAGATGAAGATATTTTTTTGTCTTTTATATTTTAATTTTATTAATAATATTTGAACTTGTTGCATTATTTTTTGTTGCAGATTCTTATCAAAATAAAAGCCATGTAGATTATTGATTTTAAACAATAATGTCTATATTAAGTCTACGAAGTATAAAAACGTTTTAAAAAAAAAGACAAAAACATTTATAGGCTTTTTTTGGAAAAGATATAGGTCAAGACATATTTTTTTTTACTTTAAAGAGCAGATTTTCTCATTATAGATCTATGGGGAATCTTTAGGATTGTACCTATAGTCTACATAGATATATAGTGTAGAAAATAGGGTAAATTATCAATATATTTTGTGTAAAAAAATATATATGTTTACCATTAAAATAATTGACATAAATATAAGAATCTGATCAAAACTTAATATAGTGCAGAAAATAGAGTAAATTGTCAATATATCTTGTGTAAAAAAAAAATGTTTACCATTCAAATAATTGAGATAAATAAGATAAGAATCTGATCAAAACTTAATATAGTGCAGAAAATATAAATTGTCAATATATCTTGTGTAAAAAAAATATGTTTATCATTAAAATAATTGAGATAAGATAAGAATCGGATGTAAACCTGATGATGTATTATTGGACCAGTAAATAGGTGTGTTACTACATTCTTGTTTAATTTCAGGGTCAACCGTTGTTTGTTTCAACCATGTTGTTTTCATCAGTATTTATATCAACTACCAAAAAAAATATTGAAATAAAATGATAAAAAAAATTGATGATATTTGAAATACTGGTTAAAATAACCATGGTTACTAATTTGTTAAATTGTATTTATTGTTTTGTTAAGTATGAATGGTGATGATACAATCACAAAGTATAGAAGATATGACGTTGGTGAATTTCATTGTATACTCGATAAAAACCTTTGATAACTGTTTTGGTGCAGATGTTTTTACATTTTAAGAAAACCAGTGATGGTTGAGATGTCTTACTGAAGTTTCTACTTCAGAAGAAAAGAATATATTTGTGTATGAATGAATTATTATTAAGAAAACCAGAGCTGGTTAAGATGTCTTATTGAAGTTTTTACTTCACAAGAATAGAATATAATTGTTTGTGAATGAATTGAAATTGTGCGAGTGTCCATTGTAAGTTGATTCAAAAATTGGTTGTGTATCTTGTAAAAACTAGCCAAACTCAATTTATACTGCCTTAATTTTATTTAGTGGGCATATGACATAATCTTCAACTTGTTGAAGGTGATCAGTAGGTGGTAGAAGTATATGATGTTCCTAAACAATACCATCAGAAACAACAGATATCATACCTCAAACACACAGTGCATGGGTCTTACTGAAATATAAAAATGACACAAAATTTTCATTCTAACAACTATTTTTATTTCACAGGAAACACAACTAATTACTACATATATATTTTTTTGCATATCTGTTTTTAAAATTCTGCTACCAAAGAGGTTTTATGCATAGAGATTACTTGTTGAGAATGTTATTTTAGTATATGATTGTATGTGGTAATATGTGTATGTGTGGATTATCACAAGTTTGTGTATATTGAACTTTAACCTTAAAGGTACACAAGTTAATATATAATTCAACTAGTTTTTACCAGTTTAACTGGTGTTCACTGATATATTCAATATAGAACAATGAAACAGATTGATTAATTAATTGAGAAACTATTTTAGATTTATATTGAAAAGTACAAATCATTCTTATTTTGCAGATATTTCAGTCTGTATAAAGTCAAATGAATTGTATTGATTGATTTAAAGGTTAGATTTTTACAGAAGATGTGATGAACGTGGAACTTTTTATTTGTCAAAGTGGTATAGCATTACATGCGTAAAGTAAAGTATGTTTAATTGTATTGACTGATTTAAAGGTTAGATTTTTGCAGAGAATGTGGTGATCGTGTGTCAAAGTGGTTTAGCTTTAGATGTGTAAGATAAAGTTCACTTAGAACTAGGATGGTTAACGTGTGTTCAATTTTTGTTTTAACCTATGACATGGATGTTCAAAAGAGTAGTCATGACAGAAGAACCACCTATTTTTACATACCATGTAGATTGTAAGATACGAATGAATATTCAGAAGCTGCAAAATATGAATGAATATTCAGAAGCTGCAAGATGTGAATGAATATTCAGAAGTTTATTGCAAATATCAGTTTCTTAATGGATTTTGAGTTGACCATTATCAATTGTTAATGTATTAAATAATTTATTTTAGATAAATATGAATTTGTTGTTTTAATATGAAGGGCAATTGTATAAAACAATCATGAGGCAAGAAAATTGTGCATTTGGCAATAACAATGGAACAAATTTAGTCAGTATTTCTGTTTTAATATTAATTTTATGAATATGTCTTAAACAAACAGTAAACAGACAACAGTGAGTGTAATTCATAGAGCTATGTCTGTAGAATTGTAGTTTAAACTTGGGAATACATCTAGCAAAAAATGATTTTGACCAAAAAAAAAAATTTTTTTTTTTTTATCTTTGATCTTCTTTCTATAATAATTGTCTGCTGAACCTAGTCGAACAACATTTTTCAGTTTTCAATTGTTACGTTTTTTTTTATTGTAAGAAATCTGTTTGATTTTAAAACAAAACAAAGATTTCTAATAACAAACATGAAATATAAGAATTGTTACTGTTTCTGATGTCTTAAGAAAGGGGGGGTGTATTTCTTGTAAGAATTTATATTAAATGGTTTTTATATTTGTGATTACCATTAAGAAATATAACATTGCCATTAAGGCCACTTGCACTGTCTCAGGATGTAGTAATATAGGGCATATTAATTATTGAATTCCTATATTTTAATTCATTTCATATTACATACATTGTATATATCTCATTTCAAACATTTTACCAATAACCATTGAGTGTTTACAATTTGTGGTTTGCATTAGTGTCAGAAATAAGATTAAGGCTTAATCTGGCATCTTTCCAGTAAATTCTAAAAAAAAACATTGAACAAATCATGAGTAGAAAGCATGACCCTTTGTTTTATCAAGATTTTATTACGTTTCCCTTTCAGCGAAGTTGATGCATGTTGTTTTACACAGGATTCATATTCTTGTCCTGCTGTTGCTTCTCATACAAGCTTGTTCTAGCCAGAACTTTTTTATCCCCTCGCCAACGAAGTTGCGATGGGCTATAATAACGCTACCGTCCGTCCTTCCTTCCTTCCATAACATCCTTGTGAACACTCTAGAATCAACATCTTTCAATGGATTTTCACCAAACTTGGTACATACTTAGTCCTTAAGAAAATCTGAAACCTATTGATTTTCAAGGTCATAGGTCACCGAGTCAATTTTTTTACCTCGTAGCATCCTTGTGAACACTCTAGAATCAACATCCTTCAATGGATTTTGACCAAACTTGGTACATGCTTAGTCCTTAAGAGAATCTGGAACCCTATTGATTTTCAAGGTCAACGGTCAAGGTCACCAGATCAAATTTTTTGGCAGGGGATACGCCACACTTTGCGTTGCCGTTGTTTTATTCTGTTCACCTCGCCTTGTTAAATTTGCGATGTCAGTGCATTACAATAAAATGATCTGTTGCGTATCATCATGACCCACCTATGAGTTTGACCTCTGACCTCATGGTTGGATTATTCAACGTTTACATGATAATTTGAGTAAATATGATTTTTCAAAATTGTTTTGCATGAAGGCTACAAATATGAATAACTTGGGATGAGTTCTAGTATGGAAAAGATTGCATTTCCATTGTTGGTAATTTTTCAGGAAGACTTTAAGACTTAGAATTACCTGGCAGCTATATGCATTTCTTGTACCAGAAGAACAAAACTTGTGACATGATGCAATTGGAATTCAAAATCTTTGAATATGATAAATTTCCTGAAACACTCTGACCCATTATTTTGTGCAATTGTAAGGGATTTGTTCACATTCATGCCTAGGATATTCCTCTGTTTATAAACTCTTCAGACCATTAATCACAAGGGGAGACATCAGTTTTAGTGCTTTAAACCAATTTCTTGTTAGATAATATCACATATACATGTCTGGAAGATGCTGATTTAGAATTATTTCTGAAACCAAATGTAAGCATAAGATATGAAAATTTTGAGAAGCAGAAGTTGGAATCAATTCTGTTCATCATGTATCATTCATAGTGTTCAGTATGTAGAGACAATATACAATTGGATATACTTAAACATAGAACATAGGCCATTCCAAACATTTTATGATGTTTTACTAAAGTATTCTTGAAATGACCAAGGCTTGTCAGAGCAAAATTAAGTTTTGGGCTACAGAATCGAAGCATGACAATATATATTTAATAAGGAAACTGCATGATCTTTTTTGTATGTCACAGTCCTTGGTAATATTTCAATCTGAAGAAGTCGTCTTAATAACCATTATAAATATTAATGACTGTTTTGATTTATTTATACATATATCAGTCTTTATGGGAGAACATCTGTTTTATTTAGAAGTCTTTATTTGAAGACTTGTTGGTTTTAAATAGAAGTCTTATCAGTAAGGGTACAGATTAAATTGGAATCAAGTGAGTCATTTTTGATAAATTTGTATTATTGTCTTTACATAGTGAATACTGTTTTCTTTTTTTTTATTAGATTTTTAATAATGCAGAATATCAGGGTATGATTTGTTGAAGAGAATTAATTAAGATTTGAAAAAGAACCTGTATGATGTAGATATAATATATTTCTTTCAAAATAGATTCAGAATTTGTTGGTTGTAATGAATTGAAAGAGCAGTGATAATTTTTTATCAGTTTTTATTTACAAGATTGAGTTATACATTTGATGTTAATTCTTGGGGGGCTCTTTATTACAACTTAAATTGACATGTTATGATCAGACAGTGACAGTCTATTGGGAAAACTGGTACAATTTTTTGTGTTTAGTTCTGAAAAGAAGCTCTATCATGAAAAAAAAAGCTATAAAGCCAAGCTTTACCACAAGAGAGTTGCCCATACTTCGTTGAAGCTATCAGTTTACCAGTTTAACCTAGTAACAATGAGGGAGAGTCCAACAATTGGTGAAAATATTTTGCAAGAAGTTTCAGAATAATTTGGGGGATTGGGGGTGGTGGGAGGGTGGTTAATGTGTCTTATGTACTAAGACATATAAGACGAGAAAAAGTGGAAAAAAGGCATCCAGCGAAAAACATTCAATGTATTGGGATACCAAGAAAAGAAAGGGGATGCATTAATATGCTGTTATTGTCAAAGAATGGGGGAGGGGGCCTCAGCAGTAGAATTTCTTTTACATCAAAACCAATAATTTTTTAGACGTCAATAAAATCTACTGACTGATGGCCAGGGGTTGGGTAGGGTTGGATTATGTAAAGTTTATAAAACTTTTTTGCTTTGCATATTATTTAATTTATTTGTTTTATGAAACTTAAGAAAACAAACATTAGTTGCAATTTTTTATTTTAGACAGAGATCATGGTTAGCACACTACTTTTGTGCTACCATGAATTGGTTTTTTTAACTCGCGTTTTCTTTTCATAAACAATTTTTTTTTACTATATGTGTTTAATACTTGGAAGCTTTGCAAATTGAGATTTTTCAAAAATAAAATTTCTGTTTTATGATTTAGGATATTTTCCTCTGTCTTTTTTTTCAACTGCCACTATGTGTAACAACGATTTGGACAATTGTTCCATTTATTTTCTGTACAAGGATAAAATATGAGTTGTTAAGAAAGTGGTGGTGTTATTTCTTTGGAATAAGATTTCAACAAAATATAGAAAGTAGGAAGAATATATTACAGAAACATACTCTTTGTTTGATTTCTGTCATTATAAACACAGATAATATAAACAAGTGCTTTATGCTGATAAATATTTGTTGTTTATGATCTTTTATTTAATTTTTTTTAAATGTTTTTAATAGAAATCTTTTAAATGGAAGCGAAAATTGAATATATTGAAATATAGATCAAATGAAAAATATTTTTAATAGAATTCTTTATTATGGAAACAGAAGTTGAATAATTCGAAAATGAAATTATATTTTTTGGGGAAATACAATTTGTTTTCTTTTCAAATTCTCTAGAAATTATCAAAAATATCCAGCTTTTTAAATAATTACGTTTTTCTTTGATATAAATTTATTAGTCATAAAATTACAAAAAAAATATTAAAACATACCATTTATCTGATCTATACAAAATATTTTTAAAAGATTATTTAATTTTCTTTCTTTTATTTTGAATTCAATTTTATTATGTTGTATTGTTTTTAAATAGTAAACTTTTAATATAGATTTTACCTTGTTGTAAATTTGTTAAAATATATTGTTTGTTTGATTAATGAAGAAAAAGAAAAGATGCAATAATTTTACACAAAAACTGTCCATCATATCAGTATTGAAAAACAAAAACATCAAGTTTTGTTTTTATTGTGTGTCTTACATTTAGATGGAAAGGAGGACAACAATATTTCATGTCAAATACAACTACTTTTTTTGTCTATTCTTAATAGGTTGGGAATATTTATAGATAAGAACTTATTTCCTAGTCAAATATTTTAAGATCAGAACTTAATTGTTTTATTTATAGATAAGAATTTGTTTCTTCAACTATTTATTGATAAGAATTTTTTTCTTTCTCAAATTTTACTTCATATAAAAGTAGTACATGTACTTTATTATGATTGAAAAAATTATTTGATATTATTTCATTTTTTATACATGAGTAGACATTTTTTACCATTTGTCAAAGCCATATGAACAACATGTATATGTATATATTAATATAATACAAATTGTTACATTACATGCATCTGATTTAGTTTCTCTAGAAATGAGGATGAAAAAAAATTCATGCAAGAAATTTGATAATATTCCTGTTTTTGCAAAAGAAAAACAAATGGTGCCAAAATCTCAAAGTAGATTGAATATCATATACAATTACCAGTGAATTTGTTATGATTATATAGATATTTGTTATTAAAACAACATACAAGTATTTTAACATTTTTATGCAAGTACAATTCATTTTATTGCTTTTACTTATTTTGTTAATATTTATTGTTTTATTATTATTTTTTCTTGCTTTCTTTGTATTGAGATATAGAAACACCACCAAGTTTTGTTGACAAAAGCCATATGAACTATTTCTTCCATGTCCTGGTTAGTTAACCCTACATGCTTACGATTTTATTGTCAAATAATTGTCATTTATAAAAAAAAAAAAAAAATATGATTTTAAATTCAAAACAAAATTCTTTAAAAAAAAATGATTCATTGAAGACTGACAGTGATTAAAAGATGAAGAACACCAGTAAAAGTGCCGTTCCTTATACTTTTATTTTTAGCATCGTCTCAGATTGATGCTATTTTCATGTCTGAGAAAAATACTTATAACCACTGTACATGAAGGTTTAATGGCTATTGTCAACATTCTTTGGGTTTGAAGCATTGATTTTTTTCCCCCGACTGTTGTTGTTGAAAAGTAACTTTATTTAAGTGTTAAAGCTTGAGCATTTTTTCAACCAAGAATATGAATTTGTTGGTTTATAAAAAGTAAAATGCTTATCGCATCAAGCATGAACAGATTAAGATTATAATGGATATGTATACATTGATATGTTAGAAGGAGTAAATTTGACAGGACAATACATGTTCTTGGGAAAATGAGCTTCATATGTTAGTGTTTTTATTTCTCTGTAAATTAAATAAAAATGTTTTTGTAGATGTAGAACAAATAAAATTAATGGACAAAAATATTTTGTTTTTAGCTCACGTTAGCTTTTCTCATCACTTGCATCTGTTAGCATTTCACAATGGAATCTTCTCCTCAATAACCACAGGACTAAATTAGAGATGGATGGGAGACTCTCTGGATGGTTCTCTTCAAAAATTGTGTCTGGTCACCTTGCCCTACATCCAAGATGGCTGCCATGGTTTCTGATGCGTTGAAAAATTGGAAATCTTGGAAAGTCTTCTTCAGAACCACTAGATAGAATGATACTACATTTGATTCAAGTACTCCTTGGATGGTCGGTCCCCTTTCATATCCGTTTACCCTGTCATTTATACAAGATGGCTGATTATGTAACTTGCATTTCTTTAGGTTCTGACATCTGATTTAATTAAAATGTATATTTGGTTTCAATTGATAAAGCATGCCATTTTATTGAGTGCTTGTAGATATTTCCCACAGAATCACATGTTAAACTAAATCTCTTCCTTGTAACCCTACAGATTGACTGACCAGTAACTAATTAGCTACTTACAAGGAGTGTACAAACAATATTTGGTATCAATTAAACAAGTGGTTCTTCATGAGATTTTTAGTTCACCTGGACCAAAGGTCCAGGTGAACTATTGCCATCACTTGGCGTCCGTCGTCTCTCGTCTGTAAACTTTTCACATTTCAAGCTTCTTCTCCGAAACCACTTGGCCGATTGGAACCGAACTTAGCAGGAATGTTCCTTGGATGGTCCTCTACAAAGTTACTGTTTTTCGTTCCAGTCGAATATTCAATATGGCTGCCAGGGCCAATAATATGCTCTGATTGGCTGAAATTTCAAAGATCTTCTTCTCTGAAACTAATGAACTGACTGAACCCAAACTGTAAAGGAATGATCATTGGAATGTCCTTTACCAAGTTACTGTTTTTTATGCCGATCGGAAATCCAAGATGGCCGCCACCGCAGGACATAGATTAACATTGGACCCTATGGGAAAATATTCAAATGCCTTCTTCTCAGAAACTACAAATATGATTAAAGCCAAACTGTACATGAATGTTCATTGGATGGTCCTCTACAAACTGTACGTTTTTTGTTCCGATATGAAATTCAAAATGGCGGCTACGGCAGGACTTAGTTTAACATTGGACCCTATGGGGAAAATGTTTCAAAATGCTTCTTCTCTGAAACCACTTGGACAGTTGAAACCAAACTGCCCAGGAATGATCATTGGAAGGTCCTCTACAAATTTTATGTTTTTTATGCCCATCGGAAATCCAAGATGGCCACCACCGCAGGACATAGATTAACATTGGACCCTATGGGAAAATGTTCAAATGCCTTCTTCTCAGAAACTACAACTATGATTAAAGCCAAACTGTACATGAATGTTCATTGGATGGTCCTCTACAACCTTAAGGTTTTTTGTTCCGATATGAAATTCAAAATGGCGGCTACGGCAGGACTTAGTTTAACATTGGACCCTATGGGAAAAGTTTTTCAAAATGCTTCTTCTCTGAAACCACTTGAACAGTTGAAACCAAACTGCCCAGGAATGATCATTGGAAGGTCCTCTACAAAGTTTCTGTTTTTTATGCCGATCGGAAATCCAAGATGGCCTCCACTGCAGGACATAGATTAACATTGGACCCTATGGGAAAATGTTCAGATGCCTTCTTCTCAGAAACTACAAATATGATTAAAGCCAAACTGTACATGAATGTTCATTGGATGGTCCTCTACAAACTGTACGTTTTTTGTTCTGATATGAAATTCAAAATGGCGGCTACGGCAGAACTTAGTTTAACATTGGACCCTATGGGAAAAATGTTTCAAAATGCTTCTTCTCTGAAACCACTTGGACAGTTGAAACCAAACTGCCCAGGAATGATCATTGGAAGGTCCTCTGTTTTTTATGCCGATCGGAAATCCAAGATGGCTGCCACCACAGGTCATAGTATTAACACAGAACCATATGGGGAAAATACAGAAATATATTCTTCTCTGAAGCTATTGCACTGATTGAACCTAAACTGTGCATCAATCATTGGAAGGTCCTTTACAAACTTTGTGTTTTTTATGTTGATCGTAATTCCAAGATGACTACCACTGCAGGACATAGTTTTTACATAGGACCAATTGGTTTTTTTTATTACCAGGTGAACGATACAGGCTCTTGAGAGCCTCTGGTTGTATATTTTGCTATTTTTCTCATAGATTTAAGTAAAGTTTAAAACCATTAGATATATAATTTAGTGTGCATGACTCGTTTCTGGAATAACGATCAACAGACACTTATGTCAGTGTCAAAGAACTTACTACTGGGCGAATGATATCCTCAGGACTAATAATCCATTAGTAGAGGTATCGATCCAGTGATAGTAATAATAATGTAGATATATAATTTAGTGTGCATGACTCGTTTCTGGAATAAACAAGTACGCTCATATTTTATTATAATTGGAAATAGTAAACCGGTTGGTGGCCATATTGCTGGACTGATCGACACTAATGTAACAATACTTGGGAAGTATATAGCAAGGATCATCCTAACAATAATTTGTCTCAATATGTTTGACAGTTCATAAAAAAGACCTGTCAAGCATTACTAAACTGACATATCATTGTGATTCTGAGTGAACCCGTCTTTACTCCGAGTCCTTAATGCTGCATTCTTAGCAGAGAAGAAGTAAAACACCAATTTCATAGTCTTTGGTTTGACCTGACGGGTTCAAACCCACGATCTACCACACAAACCATTTACACCTCCAACATGATCAATAGGTCTGAGAGTCTTCTATGATATTTACCAAAGTTTTATTTTAAAATCCAATTGATCCATGTCACTGCTGTTTATATGGTACTAATAAAGTATAACTGTTAGTGGTACTTTTCCAAAAAATAATAGGTCTGAAAGTTTTCCAGGATATTTACCAAATTTGGAATTAAAATACATATAGAACATATCCTGTATAATTCCAATTCTTCTGTCACAGATATAGTTCTGGTTCAAGATATGTATGGTTGCTAAGTACATTACCCAAACAAAATGGGTCTTTGGAGTCTTCCAAGATATTGAACCAAAATTAAGATTAAAAATACATGTATTCAAAATATATTTGTTCCATGTGACATATCTGATTTCTGAAGTGTATGATTGTCAATGACTATTTAAGAAATATTTGTCCTATTAGACCAGTGGTTTGTGAGAATTAAACTGATTTGAAATCTAACAGACACAAAGTCATGACAATACCTT
This sequence comes from Bathymodiolus septemdierum, assembly GCA_963383655.1. Lineage (NCBI taxonomy): Eukaryota > Metazoa > Mollusca > Bivalvia > Mytilida > Modiolidae > Bathymodiolus > Bathymodiolus septemdierum. The sequence continues at coordinate 45,112,393 of OY726520.1, forward strand.
GCATCTACCAAGGGATCCAGGTCAGCTAAAAAAAAACTGCACTAGTAGAGTACCAAGCAAAATTCCTGTAAAGTTTGCTTTCACAATGTTCAGTGGTTTATGAGAAGATTTAACAAAATTTCCAATATTATTGAGTGAGTGATTGTTGATTAATGCCAATTTTTCGGCTATATAATGGGGAGAACAAGTTAATTTTCGATGAGATGATGATGAGATCCGCTTTGTACTAGACCAACATGATGGGTTGGATTTTTATAGTGCTAGCTCACTGAAACAACAGTCTGTGGATAGACATGTCGTTCCACTCGGACACATTATTCTGATTCCGAGTCAACCATTCTTTGCTCTTTCTCCTTAATGCTGCATGCTTAGTGGATAAGCAACACATGCCAATTTTATAGTCTGGTTTGACCCGACCGGGGTTCGAACCCATGATGTACCGCACTCGAGGCAAGCATGCTAACCATTACGCCACCGATGCGGTTTTCAAATACGATCCCTAGTTAATGCTTCAATATATGTATTACATGTACCAGTAGTGTTGCAGGTAGACATGTTGCACCACTCTTGACACATTATTATCCCCTTGCCAACAAAGTTGCAAAGGGATATAGTAACGCTACCGTCCGTCCGTTCTTCCGTAACATCCTTGTGAACACTCTAGAATCAACATCCTTCTATGGATTTTGACCAAACTTGGTACATACTTTGTCCTTAAGAGAATCTGGAAGCCTATTGATTTTCAAGGTCATAGGTCAATGGTCAAGGTCACTGGGTCAAATTTTTAGGCAAGGGGATATGCCACACTTTGCGTTGCCCTTGTTCTGATTTGGAGACGAACACTTTTTGCTCTTTCTCTTTAATACTGCATACTTAGTGGGGAAGCAACAAATAACAATTTTGTAATCTTTGGTTTTACACGATTTGGGCTTGAACCATGAACTACCGCACTTGAGATGAGTATGTTAACGATTACACCCCCAATGTCGTTTTCCCAATAGGAATGCTTCAATACATATATTGTATGTACTTGTAGTGCTTCTCATATGTTCAAATCAAAATAACAAAAAAGAAAACTGTTTTAAGCTTTGGATAATTTATTCTTTTTACCATGAATGGTTATTTTCTCAAATATCATATCAAAATGTATACAACAATGATAACAATTTGCATTCATTCTTATCAGGGTCAGAGGGGTGGGGGTGAATGTTGATGATTCTCTAGTTTACCAAAACACTTGATTCTCTAGTATATCAAAAACAATCTTTTGCATATATAATCAACACTATACAATGGTTAATAAATTTACATATAATCAGCACTTTATAATACATTAGCCACTAACTTTATATCTATGAATGAAACATAAAATATTCTTTTTAATAAATATATCTGTGTAATGAACAATATGCAAGTCAAAATACACATAGTGATAAAAATAAATGAAATGCCCCTATGTTTATATATATATATATATAAATAAAATCATTTCTTTAAAATTCATAAAGGTCATCAAATTTGTAAATTTTCTTGCTATAAACTTGTTGGTATATGTAAAGTATGACATAACTATGTTCTAAACTGTTCCTTTTCTTTTTCTAATAGTTTTTTTAATTTTAATTTTTAATTAATGGTTTGAATGAGAGAAAAATGTTTAGTGGGTATTATCAATTGTGACAATATTTCAGCAATTATCGTGTACATTGGAAGAGAAAAATTACTGGCCTGTGTTGAAGTAGTCTTCAGACAAAAGTATTAGTAACTAGAGGCTCAGTGGGCTGGGCCTGTGTCGCTCACCTTTCATTCTGCTTTGAGGAAACTTAATAAACAACCTTCCATACAGATGTAGATGCTTCCTACCAAGTTTCGGTTCATTTGGCTAGGCAGATTCAGAGGAGAAGATTTTTTTAGATATCGACCAATCAGAAACAAGAATTGCTTGTGATGGCCATGTTTGTTAACCGATTGAGACGAAATGGGCAATCTTCATAGAGGACATTCCATAGATGCTTCCTGTCATGTTTTCGTTAATTTGGCCAAGCGGTTTCAGAGGAGGAGATTTTGTTAAATTGGCCAATCAGAAACAAGAATTGCCTGTGGAGGGCCATGTTTGATAATGGATCATAACAAAATGTGCATTCTTTAGAGAGGACCTTCCATAAATGCTACCTACTAAGTTTCAGTTCATTTGGCTGATGGGTTTCAGAGAAGAAGATTAAAATGTGAAAAGTTAACAGATGACAGACAACAAACAACGGACGCCAAGTGATGCCAAAAGCCCACATTGCCTTTGGCACGGTGAGCTAAAAAGAATATTAAAATGTGAATACCTACATTTAAAATCCACCTGTGATGTAAATATATTGTCTAAACTCCATTATTTTTAAGGAATGGAGAGTTATGAACAATGTGAACAGAGGCGGAGTTATTGTTCTCTTTGTACTTTAGATACTATACACAGACTTTTTTTTGTTACAAGATTAATAATTAATAAAATTAATAAAGTACAATGGGTGGATTTTAAGTTGGAGATGTCCTCGTATCTCTCCATTCCTTAAAAACAATGGGCATTGGCTCCATTATTTCTAAGGAATGGAGAGTTACTTGGACATTCTCCTATACGTAATGTATAGTATTAACATGTTACACTATATCAGCATTGGTTAATTTCTAAGGGAGATAATGGCAAGTTATCTTTCTTTTAACAGTTAATGCAAGAGTTATCTCCCTTTTAACAGTTTACTACAATGGAGAAGATTTTAGAAATGAACCAATCAGAAACAAGAATTGCCTATGGCGGCCATGTTTGTTAACGGATCGGGATGAAATGAGCAATCTTTACAGAGGACCTTCCATAGATGCTTCCTACCAAGTTTCGGTTCATTTGACCAAGCAGTTTCGGAGAAGATTTTTTAAAATCGGCGAATCAGAAACAAGAATTGCCTGTGGCGGCCATGTTTGTTAACGGATCGGGATGAAATGAGCAATCTTTATCGAGGACCTTCCATAGATGTTTCCTACCAAGTTTCGGTTCATTTGGCCAAGTGGTTTCGGAGGAGAAGATTTTTAAAAATCGGCCCATCAGAAACAAGAATTGCCTGTGGTGGCCATGTTTGTTAATAGATCAGGACAAAATGAGCAATCTTTAGAGAGAAACTTCTATAGATGCTTCCTACCAAGTTTCAGTTCATTTGGCTGTGAGGTTTCATAGGAAAAGATTAAAATGCAAAAAGTTAACGGACGACAGACGACGGACACCAAGTGATGGCAAAAGTTCACATTGCCTTTGGCAAGTTGAGCTAAAAATGGTGTCAGTGTAACATGGGTGAGAGCTTAAGTATACAATCAAATTACACTAGTCTAGTTGATATGTTGGATATGCAAGAATAGTCTTTCTTTGTTCTGTATATGGATGATCGAATGGAGTGAATAGTAAGTACATGTATAATTTTCACTGCATCTAAATAAAATGCTTCATATATCTTAATTACTAGTTCTAATGCCAAAATAATATTATTACATAAGCAGAATCAGTGAAAAATCCAATTGGTACATAAAACCAGAGGCTCTCAAGAGCCTGTATCGTTCACCTGGTAATAAAAAAAAACAATTGGTCCTATGTAAAAACTATGTCCTGCAGTGGTAGTCATCTTGGAATTACGATCAACATAAAAAACACAAAGTTTGTAAAGGACCTTCCAATGATTGATGCACAGTTTAGGTTCAATCAGTGCAATAGCTTCAGAGAAGAATATATTTCTGTATTTTCCCCATATGGTTCTGTGTTAATACTATGACCTGTGGTGGCAGCCATCTTGGATTTCAGATCGGCATAAATAACAGAGGACCTTCCAATGATCATTCCTGGGCAGTTTGGTTTCAACTGTCCAAGTGGTTTCAGAGAAGAAGCATTTTGAAAAAAAATTCCCAAAGGGTCCAATGTTAAACTAAGTCCTGCCGTAGCCGCCATTTTGAATTTCATATCAGAACAAAAAACGTAAAGTTTGTAGAGGACCATCCAATGAACATTCATGTACAGTTTGGCTTTAATCATATTTGTAGTTTCTGAGAAGAAGGCATTTGAACATTTTCCCATAGGGTCCAATGTTAATCTATGTCCTGCGGTGGTGGACATCATGGATTTCCGATCGGCATAAAAAACACACACCTTGTAGAGGACCTTCCAATGATCATTCCTGGGCAGTTTGGTTTCAATTATCCAAGTGGTTTCAGAGAAGAAGCGTTTTGAAACATTTTTCCCATAGGGTCCAATGTTAAACTAAGTCCTGCCGTAGCCGCCATTTTGAATTTCATACCGGAACAAAAAACGTACAGTTTGTAGAGGACCATCTAATAAACATTCTTGTACAGTTTGGCTTTAATCATATTTGTAGTTTCTGAGAAGAAGGCATTTGAATATTTTCTCATAGGGTCCAATGTTAATCTATGTCCTGCGGTGGCAGCCATCTTGGTTTTCCGATCGGCATCAAAAACAGAAACTTTGTAGAGGACCTTCCAATGATCATTCCTGGGCAGTTTGGTTTTAACTGTCCAAGTGGTTTCAGAGAAGAAGCATTTTGAAACACTTTTCCCATAGGGTCCAATGTTAAACTAAGTCCTGCCGTAGCCGCCATTTTGAATTTCATATTGGAACAAAAAACCTTAAGGCTGTAGAGGACCATCCAATGAACATTCATGTACAGTTTGGCTTTAATCATATTTGTAGTTTCTGAGAAGAAGGCATTTGAACATTTTCCCATAGGGTCCAATGTTAATCTATGTCCTGCGGTGGCGGCCATCTTGAATTTTCGATCGGCATAAAAAAACAGAAACTTTGTAGAGGACCTTCCAATGAACATTCCTGGGCAGTTTGGTTTCAATTATCCAAGTGGTTTCAGAGAAGAAGCGTTTTGAAACATTTTTCCCATAGGGTCCAATGTTAAACTAAGTCCTGCCGTAGCCGCCATTTTGAATTTCATATCGGAACAAAAAACGTACAGTTTGTAGAGGACCATCCAATGAACATTCATGTACAGTTTGGCTTTAATCATATTTGCAGTTTCTGAGAAGAAGGCATTTGAACATTTTCCCATAGGGTCCAATGTTAATCTATGTCCTGCGGTGGTGGCCATCTTGGATTTCCGATCGGCATAAAAAACACACACCTTGTAGAGGACCTTCCAATGATCATTCCTGGGCAGTTTGGTTTCAATTATCCAAGTGGTTTCAGAGAAGAAGCGTTTTGAAACATTTTTCCCATAGGGTCCAATGTTAAACTAAGTCCCGCCGTAGCCGCCATTTTGAATTTCATACCGGAACAAAAAAAGTACAGTTTGTAGAGGACCATCTAATGAACATTCATGTACAGTTTGGCTTTAATCATATTTGTAGTTTCTGAGAAGAAGGCATTTGAATATTTTCCCATAGGGTCCAATGTTAATCTATGTATTGCGGTGGTGGCCATCTTGGATTTCCGATCGGCATAAAAAACATAAAATTTGTAGAGGACCTTCCAATGATCATTCCTGGGCAGTTTGGTTTCAACTGTCCAAGTGGTTTCAGAGAAGAAGCGTTTTGAAACATTTTCCCCATAGGGTCCAATGTTAAAATAAGTCCTGCCGTAGCCGCCATTTTGAATTTCATATCGCAACAAAAAACGTACAGTTTGTAGAGGACCATCCAATGAACATTCATGTACAGTTTGGCTTTAATCATATTTGCAGTTTCTGAGAAGGCATTTGAACATTTTCCCATAGGGTCCAATGTTAATCTATGTCCTGTGGTGGTGGCCATCTTGGATTTCCGATCGGCATAAAAAACACACACCTTGTAGAGGACCTTCCAATGATCATTCCTGGGCAGTTTGGTTTCAATTATCCAAGTGGTTTCAGAGAAGAAGCGTTTTGAAACATTTTTCCCATAGGGTCCAATGTTAAACTAAGTCCTGCCGTAGCCGCCATTTTGAATTTCATACCGGAACAAAAAACGTACAGTTTGTAGAGGACCATCTAATGAACATTCATGTACAGTTTGGCTTTAATCATATTTGTAGTTTCTGAGAAGAAGGCATTTGAATATTTTCTCATAGGGTCCAATGTTAATCTATGTCCTGCGGTGGCAGCCATCTTGGATTTCCGATCAGCATATAAAACAGAAACTTTGTAGAGGACCTTCCAATGATCATTCCTGGGCAGTTTGGTTTCAACTGTCCAAGTGGTTTCAGAGAAGAAGCATTTTGAAACATTTTTCCCATAGGGTCCAATGTTAAACTAAGTCCTGCCGTAGCCGCCATTTTGAATTTCATATCGGAACAAAAAACCTTAAGATTGTAGAGGACCATCCAATGAACATTCATGTACAGTTTGGCTTTAATCATATTTGTAGTTTCTGAGAAGAAGGCATTTGAACATTTTCCCATAGGGTCCAATGTTAATCTATGTCCTGCGATGGCGGCCATCTTGGATTTCCGATCGGCATAAAAAACAGTAACTTGGTAAAGGACATTCCAATGATCATTCCTTTACAGTTTGGGTTCAGTCAGTTCATTAGTTTCAGAGAAGAAGATCTTTGAAATTTCAGCCAATCAGAGCATATTATTGGCCCTGGCAGCCATATTGAATATTCGACTGGAACGAAAAACAGTAACTTTGTAGAAAACCATCCAAGGAACATTCCTGCTAAGTTCGGTTCCAATCGGCCAAGTGGTTTCGGAGAAGAAGCTTGAAATGTGAAAAGTTTACAGACGACAGACGACAGACGCCAGACGACGGACGCCAAGTGATGGCAATAGTTCACATGGACCTTTGGTCCAGGTGAACTAAAAAGACACAAAATTTACAATGATACTATCACGTGTTATGGTTTTCAAATTAGCAGTCTTTGTGACCTTTGACCGTAAAAATCTACATATCACAACAGTAAAATTTATGTTTTAATCTTCAACTACATTGTATATCATACGAAACAAACATGACATTAACAAAAACATAGACAAGACATTGAATGGAAAGATGTCAACAGGGTTTTAACATACACATGTACATTTCTTCTTAGTAAATACTGGTATTAGGGATTCTCTATCTACACATTTGGTATTTGAAACTTTTGATATTTTGGCTAGCATATATATAGCATGAAGTTAAATCTACAATTAATTTCATGCTTAAAACAACTTAACATTCATTAAAGCACAGCACAAAAATGATTTTTAACAAGTTAAAGAACTGAAAAAAATACAGGTCAGGTTACATGTTACAAGTGTGAATTTACAATCCAGGATGAACATCTAGATCATACACAGTTTAATCACTGTGTATTGTTACAGAGAAAACTGTCATAATGATGAAAACGTTTGATACAAAATATATAAATATAATGCCATAAAAATGAGGTCTAGGTCAAGTTGATGTAACATGCAGCTGGTATACATTTACATTTCACTATTGATGTGCACACAAATTATGGAACCAATATCATAAATTCAACACAAAACACTGCTAAAAAACACATTTTTAATCCTGTCCCAAGCAAGGACCTGGATTTCCAATGAAAGGTTGCAATTGTTGAAAACACTGCCTTCCCTATTTTTACTATCTGCATATCTCGCCACAATAAAAAAAATAATCATTAGAGATAGCCAAGTGTTACAGTGAAGTGTTTGCTACAAGTCCCTCAAATGCATAGGATTATAAAGTAGCCCCCCATCCATTTGGACCCCTAAAAAACAGCCCCAGTACAAAAAAAAAAATTTAATGACCAAACTAAACATCCAGGCCTAACAGACTTTAAAACCTCAAGTACATCTGACTTAGTTTCTGATAAAAGTCAGTAGACAACTTTATGTACAAGTGTGTAATGGTTGTTTAATGCCAAATTAGCTTCAACTATATCATGGCCAAAGCTAATTACTTTTCAACAACACGCTTAATAGTAGTCTTTTTAAAGTGCTAGCTCACTGAAACAACAGTCCGCAGGTCCATATGTCACTCTACTTGGACACATTATGCCGATTCCTAACAAACCTAGCAACAATACAATTTCAGTCTTTGGTTTGACCTGACCAGGGCTAAAACCCACAATCTCTCACACTCCATGCGAGCATGCTAACTATTACATAACCGATGCGGTTAATATATAAGAAACATATAAAAAAGCAATGAGTCTTCAAACATGGTATGAGAAGACCTAATAAGCATGCAAAGTGTGTTTCAAGTGTTGCTCTGAAGTAACTTTCACAAAAACATTTGATCAAAGGTTGTTCAAATTTAGTTCTACATATATGTATATCTGATCATTAAAGTTTCTAGACTTTGCTTCAGTGATAAAATTCACCCCATTGTATACTGGGTTAATAAATTCTAGCCCACCTACCATTGAATACTTGATATCCATATAAACTTAAGTTTCCCTGCAGTATACTAGGTATATCAACTAAAATTTCCACAATGTATTCTGGATATATGAACTTATATAAATATCTTACAACAATATGTTGTGATCTATACAATAAATACCTTGAAAAATCCATAAACATCATATGTACAAAACATCATTAGAAAATATATATAAATTCTATATTGAATATGCAAAATATATACAATCATTTACAAGATCAATGTGACCTATATATATGCATATATCGTCTGTTAATTAAAAGAAAAACAAACTTGAGGTGAATGGTTTTAATAAACTGAAACATGACTGCATTGTTAATTTTTTGTATATACATGGAATTGACCATTTAAAAAATGAGGTTATCAACTTGATCTGACACCTAGAGGTCAAGGTCACAACATTTTTTTGGCAAGAATAGTAAATGTTACTACAGTGAAACACTGTCTGAACCTGAACCTCCTTGAATAAACAGGTGTTCAGTTTATACAAGTTAAATTAACAAAGATTTCCTGTATTCTGACCTTTTTTAAAGTTCAGTTTATGCAAGATCAGGGTTTGGTTTAGACAGGTCTCACTATCATATTCCAACATGAAATGTACAAACAGACATGAAACAAGATCTAATAACAATTGTAATCACAAATTATATAGTGACCTTGACCTATGAGGTCAACTCACACTGATCATTAAGTTGGCAACACTTCATTTTGATATAATGCAAATCAATACAAATTAAAGATTAAAAAAAAGAATGACTTATGACAAAGTTGCATATTAGAACCAACAGAATTTTTTAGAAGACGCATAACAAAGATGCTTAAATCACTTATTTTCACACAAAGGTTTTGGCATTACTGACATAATTTGTGCACATGTATTTTACAAAATACTCTGTAGTTCAATTTTGGTTGTCTTTGTATATAAAAAAGAGTTTTAATTCACCTTCATATGTTGAACAATTGTTCATGAAATTGAAACTTGCATATCATGATCAAATAAACATGTAACTCTACCAAATATTTTAACACATATAGCAAGAAACAGTTATGCTTTATTGCTTTATTGACAAAAAAAAACAACTTTGAATACTAACCTTTTTGATGGTATAGATTAGAAAAATACTTAAATTTAAAGAGGAAAAAACTAATAATTTCTTTACAAAAAAAACCCAACAAAAACATAAAATAAATAGAAAAAAATATTGCAGAAAAAGTTGAATATCACAGTAAGGAAAGATACAATATGTATATCTCTAAAGGTGTGTTTGAACGGTCAAATTTTTCCTTCATTTACTTCAAATTTCACCATCTAACAAATCATCAAACACATTGATGTGTCCATCAAATATTAGAAGGGAGCTGGATAAGTGTTTAGACTGTTAAATTTGTTTTTGAAGGTTGTTTTTTTTATGTTACTTAACGCTACTTTCAACAATATTAAATTTCTTTTTGAAACAGGTGCACAGGTAAATTTATTTGAAGAAAAAATCTGACGGTGTAAACACGCTTTAATTTGTACAAATTATGTGAGCAAATACATGTCATCTATCTCTAAATATGGCATAAACTAGCACTACATATTTGGTATCAAAATATACATTTAGTACATACAGACTGATATATTAAAGAGAAAAATAATTATTCCATTTATGTTAAATACATGTAATACGATTGTCATGTCAATATGACATTTTCTAACATAATATGGCGATGGGAATTATAAACACACTATGAATTAACTGGATTTTCAAAAAATTCTTGTATTGTTTAGGAATTTCTTAGCGGTAAGCATTCTGAGCCTTCTAAACCTCATAAATTTTTAGTTAAAATATATAGTTGGTCATACTCTTGTTGTATTGAATAAAACTTTTGAAACTATTTTGTATTTATAAATTAAACATTTTGGTACAAATTAATCAATGCTTTTTTAGATTAATGATAATTCATGAAAAATAAATTTGGAAAGGGGGTAAATTAGCAGTAACAAATTGCTAAAGTTGAACCACAGAAAACCAATTAATTTACTGTAGACAGATATTTCTGGTATAATAATACTAGACTAGACTAGAACTTAATATCAAAACCCTGTACAGTAGTACCCCTCTAATAAGGCCATCCATTTAATCAGGCTAGATTTAAGATGCACTGACAGTAAAATGCTACTAAATGACCCCATCAAGAGAGGTCATGCCTCTTACAAGATCACTCTGTTGTTGCAAAAGGGTGGTGGCCTCAAAAGAGGGAGACAACTGTATTAAATACAAGAAAAACAACTGACCTTCACTATTCTGTGATTAGGGGCTTATGCTTGAGTTAATACAAGAAAAACAACTGACCTTCACTATTCTGTGATTAGGGGCTTATGCTTGAGTTAATACAAGAAAAACAACTGACCTTCACTATTCTGTGATTAGGGGCTTATGCTTGAGCTTATCAGGTAAATGCTGCTTTAAATCAAGGCTTTTGGATATTTATGAGGTATAATACAAATGCCAATATTTTCTTTGAATAGAAGAAAGATTGTTACTAGGCAAAACATCTTCACACCATATCAAACAAAATCTGTGTATCTAGGGAAGATCTCCAGTATGTATTTCTAGGGAAGATCTCCAGTATATATTTCCACTCAACTTTTCTTGGGATCATGGATGTTAATTTCTTGTAATCAAGTCATTGGTGTGAAACAATGTTTCCTATTCAGGATGCATTATGAATAGCCCATTCAGCAGTTTAGGACATTTCCTGAGGTCATAATAGTTTTTTGTTTCTATCCAGCCTAGTCTACGCCTTCAAAGCCCTCTGTATTCTCTACAGCTTGTAGCAGCTTCTTCCTCAATTCATTATAGTCAATATACGGTGGTAAGTCGAGTCGATTAAAGCTAAAATAGAGAGAAAAATATTTTGGAAGAGTTAAATTTCATATCAAAGAAAGAAAAGAAGTAAATTTTTGTATACAATTTTAATTTCGTCACTATCATCAGGTAGTGTGTCAGTGGACAACACAGAGGTTTGGTTCTAGGTGTTTGAATCCATTTTTTAGAACTCTTTCCTTTTAAACTCCTTATTAATTTCATAAAACTGTTGTTTTTTTTGGAATTTTTTTTCTATCAATGTTCAGAGTTTTTGAAATTCGTCGGACCTATCGGACCTAGGGGGCAGAAAATCAGGAGGCCCGCCAATAACGTCGTTAATGCCGGTCCCCATGTCCGCCAAACATTTTTGAATGATGTGTTAACTTTTTTAATGGAAGTCTGAAATGCAGGTCGTATTGTAAATACTGGAACAAGTTCGGTCAACTCGGAATTCGTAACCGCATTGAATACGTGATATTTTATCTGTTTTTGGTAAATATTATTGGTAACTGTCATGAAAATAAATATATTTGAATATATTGTGATGCGTAAGATGATCTTTTCATGTGAAAAGACCCCAAAAAATTAATAAAAAAAAATAAAAAAACACGTCCCTGATATTTGTATCACCGAATCCGTTTCTATTTAGAATTTTGCTTACAGTTCCGGCAACATGTCGATCATAAAAATGTGGTCGTTCCTGGAAGCATTACAACAGAGTTCAGCCAGGCAAACGTTGAGAGACTGCATAGGGAAATTGAACTGGAAATTGAGAGTCTAATGACTTTTAGAATATTGTTATTGTAATCTCAATAAAGTTTTTAAAAATTATGTTTTAAATCTGGTAAATTTTTCAAAGTTTGAGGGTATCCCTAGCTGGATTTGGCTACTCTTTTTTGGTGCATGGTTTCAACTTTTTGGTTTATTCTGGATGGTGACCGGTCTTCCTATTTTTAGGCCTCTACCAGTACTAATGAAGTTAAATACGGAAAGCGCTCTGCTAGACTAAAATAATAATAACAGTATGACATTGCTTGGCTTTAAAACAATTTTACATATAAAATGTAGGTCCGGCAAAAATTCAGAGGGTCCAGCAAAAAATTCCTGGGTGCTGGACCTATGTCCAGCAAAATGAAAACAAATTTCAAAAAGTCTGAATGTTAGCATAGAATTATGAGGAAATCTTACCATGTGTGAGCTCTAGGTAGTTGACTAATGTTACCCCACTTTTCTATCGTGAACAGCTGAGGACCATTACTACCATATAATTCTTTAAATCCATTCATTGGTACACGAGATGTTCCTGTCACAAACTGTAGCAACCTGGCTCTCGTTTCATTGTTCATCGAGTAAATTGCCTTAAAAAAAGTATGCAACAATAGTATTGTCATATTTCAGGTAAACAAATTGAATTTTTTTTATTTATGAATGTCTTGAAGAGATCTTCAGAAAACATGGTGGAAATCTTTCTAAAAACTTAAGTCATATGAAAGCTTGATAAAATGTTTTACTGAAATTTAACCATTTCTGTATAAAGGAAAGTAAATGGAATTTACAAGACTTCTCATACACTATGAGAAGTTCTGATGTAAGTCAATTATAGACAAGTGTCGACACATATCTCTCTCTCTCATTCCCCCTGCAAAACATTGGTGTGATTTTATTTTTCATAAAATATACTAAATCAAAGTTTTATGAAACTGAAATTACGTTAAGGTGACATATGCCAAAAAATATGTGACAATGTTGTAGACCAAATATGGTGAAGCAAGGTTGTATAATAACGGAAAAACTGACCTGATCACGAAAACTTGACGTAAATTTAACAAAGTCAGTAGACCATATCTAGCTAACGCATACCCTTCATGATCAATGTGTGGACCAAATACACTACTTAAAATTTGCTATTAAAGCAACAATACCTGTAATTTATATCCGTTTAAACATTTTCTAATTGGCCATTACAAAATTTCTGTCTATTCAATTTTGAAAATTTGTCCAATTGAGAACATGGAAAATTTAGAATCCAAATTTCACACTTGGCAATAGTTTGTCCTAAATTTATCGACATACTGTATCAAATTTGAATATTTGTATGGTATACTTACTTTCCAAAAGAAAATAACGACAGGATGGTTAGGGTTGTACTCTCCTTTGTAAGCTGTGTTTGACTTCCAATCATTTACATCAATGTCTTGTAAACCACACATCAGCAACTAAAAATAATAGATGCTTAAAATCTAACATGATTAATATACAAACCATTAAATACCTCCATGCCAAGTAAATGTAATAGTCCACAGATTCCTGAAAAAATTTGCTGGAAATTCAAAAACATTTAAAAGATTTTAGTCTGGAACAAATAAATATTCAAACAGCACATTCATAATTCATATTTTTATCAAAGAGATTCATCGTATAAATTTTTTTTCTTGTAGTTTACACAATAAAGGTCACTGGTGAGGTGTGTTTGACTTGTAGTTTACTTGATGACGTCCACAAGAATGAGTTAAGCTGAGTAGTTTACTAGATAACATTCACCAGGACGAGTTAAACTCAACTTGTAGTTTATATGTTACAGTTTACTATGGCAAGGTATGCTCAACTTGTAGCTCATTTGATAAAGGTTACCAGGACATTTTAAGCTTGACATCTAGTTTATATGATCAATTTTACTTGGGCATGTTGTTCTTGGCTTGTAGTTAAAGTGGTAAAGTAGACCAGGGTGAGGTGTGTTTGAATTGTAGTTTATGTAATAATTTTACCAGGTATATAATGCTATGGATTTTTCTTTATGTATTTCCGAGACAGATTTTAGCAACACTTAACTTAGTCACATGATATACATAAGCCATTTAAACAACACTATCAATGACTTGACGTCGAAGTCAAATAAGTTTAGATGTCTTTAGTATTACAAATGTACTTAAATATACCTCTAACTCATTTTCATCAAATATCTGAATGCCATCCCTAGGCATAAGAGCATAGAAACCCTTCAGGAAAGCTCCCATCTGTTCTTTGATCCGGGATTCAAATCGCCATTGTATCACTAACCTGTAAAAATACACAGTTATTAACTAATATTTAATTAAGTTTTCTTTAATAAAGATTAATAATTGATATATTTAAACTTAATTTCATTCATTAAAACTCATTTTTGAATATTGAACTCTTTATAAATTTCAAAGTAAGAATAATATGCTTGATTAAAACAGCACAAATTTTCTCTTTAATCAGTTTCCATCTTCAATTTTTTTTACCAAAAACAATTACCAACTTTTTTCTTCATCAGGTAATGATACTAATTGTGCTTAGAATATAGGTTTAGTTTATGGTGTTTAACGTAACTTTCAACAACATTTCAGTTATATCATGGCGGTCAGTTCTATTGGTGGAGGAAACCGAAGTACCCAGTGAAAACCACTGACCTGTCGTAAGTCACTGACAAGCTTTATCACATAATGTTGTATCGAGTACACCTTGCCCGAGTGAGATTCGAACTCACAACCTTAGTGGTGATAGGCACTGATTGCATAGGTAGTTGTAAATCCAACTCTACAATCACGACCACAACAGCCCCCACTTAGAATATAAGTGTAATGTTGGATAGTCTTCATGTTCATTTACATCCTTTCTTACTAGATGTACTTACTTAATGTATTCTAACTTATTTTCATCAGTAACAATAATATCTTTACCACCCCATTTTAATTCTCTTTCTGTTATCTATTAAACAACAAAGAAAATAACTCACATATAAACAAATGTACAACTACATTAAATAAGAGTATCATTAATATTTTCTTTGAGTAAATAGAATTTTAATCTAATCATTCTTTTTCATTTTACATTCACATGTGTATCTGTTTAAAATTTTATTCCAAATAAATCATACTAATATATAAGTTTACTATTACCTGTTGATCCATACAGATACCATAATTTAAAACGAAAAACAAATTCTTTATGGTGATTTTCATATATAGCCCTTAAAGTAACTTTCTTTCTACATGCAAATAATAATTATGTGATGTAAATATATCAAAAATCTAAAACACCTTACCTCACCAAAATAATCTTCTTCAACAGAAAATCGTAAATCTAAATCAACTGGATCATTATCTTTTATCCAACACAAGGAATTATGATACTCAGAATCCTGTAAAAAGAAAATGTAATATTTAGTAGTCGGCTGTCATTGTAACATAAATTGGGTTCCAAGATTGATGATCAACACAATTTACATTTTCCACCTGTAAATTTTCCTTTCTACATACAGGAGAATTGTCTGATTTCCAATCAATACACTATTTTAGATAATGTTCTTCTAATCAAGAATTGCTTAACAAGGGTTATTCTTCTTTTGCTTTTATGCCGATGTAGTCTCGTGATCACATTTTTGTCTTAGACAGATAATTTCCTTGATTTCCTCGATAGAAGTTGCTGCTAACAAGGAAACTACTGAAACAAGGATTCCTAGTGGTTACGTTGAAGTAATCACAACCATGACTTGGTTAACCGCTACATAATATCTGTGTTACAAATGACCGCGGATATGTTGCATTTGTCGTAATCATAACAGGTTCTTTCCTCATTCATGACTGATAACCAGGTGTGTAGCAAGAGTAACATGACAGGTGCCACTAGTGGAGCAGTAACTCCTTACCCTTCTGGATAACCTGAGCTCACCCCACATGTAGTGGGGTTTGAGTTGCTCAATCTTGAGTTTTCTGTATAGTGTTTTTTAGATCACTATTTGCCCTTTTGACAATTGTATTGTCTGTCCTTAGATCTATGGCTTCTCATTACCCCTTTGGCAGCTTCAAACTTTTCTTAATTCATTTTTAAATTAAACAAACAGTTGTTTATTAAAAAAAACATGATCGTCCTAACTGTGATGTAGGACAGTTTCTCATTTCATTTACATCCATATCCTTTCTTGCCAAATGATTGTCCAAAATTACATATTATAAATATGCAATCTCCATGTTATTATAAATAATAATAGTTTGGGATTTTCTTTCATCATTACTTTTTCCTACTTACCACAGATTCCATGTCAGGTAGTGACATTTGTTTTCCTAACATCATTTTATAGAAAGGACGAATGAAAAATCCTGGAAAAAAATAAGTTATAACATTTAATGAATCATTCCCACAACACAGCCATAAACAAATATTATCTTAAAATCTGTCCAATTTATCATTACAAAATCATATTTAAACAATTTTGAATCAACTTGATAAACTGTGATCAGTATTTAAAATTTATGTGTTTTTCATGTAAAATGGGTGTTGCATGTCCCCAAATGGCATAAAAAGACAAAGTTGAACATGAGCCTGAACTAGGATAGTCATGTGGAAATCTAAAAAATTAATTTCAAGGAAAATAAAATATAATCCTTCAGTGGATAATGAGAATGAATGTGGTATATTTTAATTAAATACCACTAAGTGGTACAAGCCAAGACACAACATCTTGATTTGCTTTATTTCTATTGGCTGACACCTTTAATTATATTCTTATCAACCTCACATGAGGTTAATGTAGCATTCAAACAGCTGGCAAAGCCAAACTTAAAATCAATGTTCATTGGTCAAAATGTATTTGTGTGGTGTTAATAAAGAATTTTAAGAGTACATACTATTTATTCTTTTAGTCTTGCATTTTTACTGAAAGGAGGAAAAACGGCAACTACATGTATGATAATAAACATAGAAGATATATATATTTTTACATACCATCTAAAAGTTTTCCATGATAAACAGCCATTCCTGCTACTTTTCCAATAAATTCAAAATACCTAAGATGTTCATCATTAAATAATCCAGACAGTGGGTTAATCTGAAGAGTGTAGTTATCTCTGCAAAATAATAATTTCTAATAATTAAAATAAATAATAATGGTCAGAAACTACATTTTATTACGAATATTGCTTCACCACAAATTTAATCTGTGTGATAGCAATAACCTTAGGAATGTTCCATTTAAATCTATATGATACCAAGGCAGACTTGGGGTCAATTACTTTCAGATGTAATTGATTACATTACAATTACTTTGCAATTTTCATGATTACATTACATTACAATTACATCAATTTTCAAATGTAATCGAATAAATTACAATTACTTTGTAAATGTAATCAATTACATTACTGATTACATTTAATGTCATGACAACCAATATATCAGTGTTTTATGTTATTTTGTCTCATGTGCATCTGTCCAATATCTCTTATTTTTTTTAATGTATTTCTTACTCAGAGCTATGAATTACAATTCAGTTTTAATGTGATCATTACATGCAAAACAATCTTTTTGAGAGATGTGTTGGAGGACCAAAATCATCTGATTTTTGGCCAACTATAAAGCCATTTTTGTCAAAGAAAGCCAGTAGTAGTAATAATCATATCACGTTAAGTGAAAATGGTGAGATTATAAATGATCCAGCAAAGGTATCTGAAGTTTTCAATGACTTTTTAATCAACGTAGCAAAAAATATTGGTAATACAAATGTTATTGTAAATAAAGAGCATCCTAGTGTATGTATGATCAAAGAAAATAAGCTGATTACTGATGATCTAAATATTAAACCGGTAAGCTCTGATTTTGTTAGCAAGCAAATAAACAAATTGAATATTAAGAAAGCTACAGGTTACGATGGGATATCACCAAAAATACTGAAGCTATCTATGCCTTGTATTGTAGAACCAATTACATTTTTTATTAATAAGTGTATTGATGTATCAATTTTTCCAGATAATCTCAAGACAGCACAGGTTAGACTGCTCTTCAAGAAGAAGAATATTTTAGAGAAAGGAAATTATCGTCCAGTAAGTGTTTTGCCAACGATATCAAAATTTGTCGAAAGAGCTATTTTTGACCAATTAACAGATTTTTTCAATTTTCATTTTCATCCATTATTATCAGCTTTTAGGAAAGGTTTCGGATGTCAAACTGCCTTACTAAAAATTATTGAAGACTGGAAAAAAGCTTTGGATGAAAACAAATATATAGCAGCTATCTTAATGGATTTATCAAAGGCTTTTGACTGTCTCCCACACGACCTCATTTTATTGAAACTTGAAGCATATGGTCTGTCAGAAAAGTCTATAAATTTATTAAACAGCTATTTGTCTGGTAGAAAACAATGTGAAAAGGTAAAAAATATTTGTAGCTCTTTTGAAACAGTGTATAAAGGTGTGTCACAGGGCTCAATTTTGGGTTCCATTCTCTTTAAAAAAAATTATTAATGACATCTTTTACTCTGTTGATTTTAATACTATATATAATTATGCAGACGATAACACTTTATCTTATGCCGATTATGATCTAAATAATGTTATTTCAAAATTAGAGAGTGACAGTCAAAAAATGCTGGATTGGTTTGCAAACAATTTAATGCAAGCTAATCCAGACAAATTCCAAGCTTTGGCAATAGGCAAGAAAACTTTTAAAGAACAGATTTGCTTTGATTTAAAGGGTAGCAAGATAAAGTGTGAAGAACATGTTAAACTTCTTGGTGTTACAATAGATTAGGAATTAAATTTTGATAAGCATATATCAGAAATTTGTAAAAAATCTGCTCGTCAACTTAATGTTTTGAAAAGAATTGGTAGATATTTAAATAAGCTGGGTCGACTAACTATTTACTATTCATTTATATTATTCAACTTCAATTATTGTTCTGTAACATGGCATTTTTGCAGTGAGAAAAATACTAAGAAAATGGAAAAAATTCAAGAAAGGGCACTCAGGTTTATTTATAATGACTATGTTTTAAATTATGAAGAATTACTGGAAAAATCAAAATTGCCATCACTTAAAGTTAGAAGATTAAGAAGTATAGCAATTGAAACATTTAAAATTATACATAAAGAAAGCCCTATTTATTTACATGATTTAGTAAATATTAAAAAACATAATTATTCCTTTAGATACGAAAACACAGCTGATGTACCATCTGTAAAAACAACAAGGTATGGTCTGAAATCATTCCGTTATTCTTCAACCAAACTATGGAATGAGCTACCAAACCATATTAGATTAGAACAAAATTTAAATCAATTTTCAAAATTATTGAATACTTGGAATGGCTCATGCCATTGTAGTGCTTGCATGTAAACAGTTTGTCTTGTTATGCTTTTTGTACTTAGTCAGTGGCGGATTCAAGGGGGGGCTTTGGGGGCTTCACACACCCCCCCCCCTCGTCGAATAAGTCAAGCACATATATCAACATACGCTTTTCAAGGCTAGTTAACGTCACGATATGGCTTTTAATCGAATGGTTTCGATCTGTGTGATGGAAGTAAAAGAAAATACAAATTAATTTCTTTGTATTGAATTAATCTTCAAAGAGGTAATTATATGTAATTATGCTAAATCAAATTTTCAAGTTTTTATGAATGTATTGTCAAAATACCAATTAATCAGGTATTGTCTTAAACCGTTATATAAACATGTCTAGTGTCACAATTTCATATAGGTATAACCACCAACACCTGTAAATTGAGGCTCTTTCAAGGAAATTCTTTTCTAAATATCATTTATTTTTACAAAAAAATTAAAGACAAATGTTGCTCTATTACAATAAAAAAAAAAAAAAAAAAAAAAAATACACGAATTTCCGTTTTGAAGATATATGAATACAGCATATTTTAAAGTCTAAATGAAAATATAAATACATATAAAATAATTCAAATTAATTAGAAATAAAATAGACTTAAATTAGATTTGTTCCCTGCTATTACTCAAACCCTTGAGCACTTTACAAAACTGCCAAAACACACATACACCAGACAGAAGCTGATGTAACTTCTTTGTTGAATTGCATTTGCAACTTTGATTTTGTCGTAACCATTGTTATTGTTCAAATGTGCTTGGCTTTTAAGAAAGGGCTCAGCAGATAACTAGATTTAGATTAAGCTTATTTTATTGTTTAAGCTTATTTTATTGTTAACTATATAACATTTGGATCGGACACAAGTTATTCCAACTTACAAAGGTTCTCTACAAGATCACTACAAGAGAGATCACTTGACATAGGCAAAGCCTTAAAAAGCGTAAATTTAATTCAGAGCTCACTAGACTGGAGAGCAAATGTTGAACAATTCAACCACCAGTGTTTTGAGAGGAGTGCTAAAATATGTGAACTGCTAGACATAGAGGTTAAAAAACCTAGAATATGCGGGAGACAAATAATGAGAGATAATGTTGAAGCAGAGTCCGGAAGACTACTTTAGGAAGTCAATAACTGTACCTTTTCTCTACTGTATGCTAAATGAAATGAAAACAAGGTTTACTGACCTACACGCCAGAACCGCTTTGGGACTACAGTTGGTTCCATCAATTATTGAAAATATTGCTCCATAACTGAGCCCCCCCCCCCCCATCAACAGAGTCTCTGGATCTGCCCCCGTTAGTGCTATATAGTTTTAATATTACCCTATCCTGATCTGCTATTATGCTCTTATATTCAGTTCTGATTAATTTTATATGAAACTGTATTTATGTATGAATGAGTTTGCTTTTATGTATGTCTATGTATACATGAGCTTATGTTTTATGCTTTTAGATTCAGTTCTGATTAATTTTATATGTAACTGTATTCATGTATGTCTATGTATACATGAGCTTATGCTTTTAGATTCAGTTCTGATTAATTTTATATGTAACTGTGTTTTATGTATGCATGAGTTTGCTTTTATGTATGTCTATGTATACATGAGCTTATGTTTTATACTAATGTCTATGCATGCATGTTTTGGTTTTTTTTGCTTAGTGATGTCATGTAATATGTGCTTGTAAAGTTATTTTATACTTGTATGTACTTTTTATGTAATAGTCGATTCAAAAGCTCACTAGAGCTTATGTTATGTGTTATTGATATTTCGACATTAAATAAAACTTATTTGATATTTGATGCAATAACATACAGTACATTGTAAATTATAAACAGCAATTCTCGTTTTACTTTTTTTCATAAAATATGTTATGTCTTATTACTATGACCAATATTCATTCACTGAGAAAGTCGCCGTCTAAATTCAAATCAATAAACTAGCAGTTAACTTGTGCCACAGATAAAATTTGTAATTAAGGTCTTATCTATGACACCAAATTATGTAACAATCACCATTACTAAATTTCACACCATTTCAATGTGTGTCCTTGATATATAATTCAGAAGATAAAAAAACAAGTCATTCTGATTCTAAAAACCTGCTTAAAAATATTTAAAAATCCTTAATTTATGTAAGTGGGTTTAATAAAATATCCATTACAAGCAGTAACCCTCAAATAATGAAAATTATCATATAATCCAGTATTAAAAGGAAAATCAGCACCAAAATAAATTCAGAAATATCACATATCTCTGAATATCAGATACAAGCCCCATTGGAATATTCTTTACAAAAAATCTCAAATTTTATAAATATTACAACTTGCTATTTATCCGTTAATTTGTAATATGTATGATTGAAAATATTTGTTATTCTACTATGAGCATCATAAATAAATGTTTCTGAAAATTGTAATTTACATTTTGCTTTTTATATAATATTTTTTGTGAAAATTAGATCCCTTTTAAAGTTTTATAAGAAATCTTCATGAGATACATATGTTTTGGTTTATATAAAATATTTCTTTATCTTATGGAAATCATGAGGACATGGTGATAGTCTTTCATAGAAGTAATTTCATACAAATGTATATGAAATCTTAAAAGTTGTGTCAGATAATTAAAATTTTTAGAGCTTGTGTTTTACACAAGCCGGCAAACTGTTTTCACTGAAATTTTGAAACCCTAAAGAAATTGAAATTGAGATATTATTTGATTGGATATCAAGTCTTTGAAGCCATAATTAATACTTTATTTTTTGTGATAGTTTTGATTGCAATTAAACATAGAATGATATCTTTTGATCATGTTGTGATTGTCACTTTATTTTAATAGATTTTTTTGGAGTTTTTAACAATTGAATTTCATAATATTTTTTTTTATTTAGATGTCAATAAACTTTAAATTTTTTCTAGTTCTACATTATTTGTTTAATAAATTTCATGAAGAAAATTAATTTACATAAATGATACATTAAGTATCTAAGGAGATATATGTTTCAGTTAAGACAAAATAAGTCAAAATGATGAAAAGTAATCTAAATGTAATCAGAAAGTAATCACGATTACAGGGTCAAAATGAATGTAATTGATTACATTATGAATTACATGTAATCTAAAAAATGACCGATTACAGATTACATCCGATTACATGAAAAAATGTAATCGATTACAACTGATTACGATTACACCATGTCTGTACCAAGGAATTAGTACCAGATTGCCGAATCCCATATTGCCGAATACCATATTGCAGAGTCCATTTTGCCGAATCCCATATTGAGGACTTTTGTTAAAAATGACAAAGTTTCATAATATTATTTTTTATTTAAAAAAAAATATTGATGATGTGTACATATTTGATTGAAAGCAGTAATTTTTCGTGCAATTTTAATTAGAAAAACCATCATCAAATGCACTGATGAATAGGAGATGCAGATCCTCATTACTCAAATAATTGAAGAACAATGGAAATAAACTACAAATAAGTAAATGTTTATTCAGAGTTTTACTAAGTCTCGCTCAAAAGCAAAATTTGGGACCTATTTACAAAACAAAAAATGTGTATTCTCTCAGAGCATATGTTTTGAAATTATTTCTTGGCATCCTTCATCTTGACAGAAATCATGGTTGTCTGCAGGACTAATCCACCGTATATCCTTTTGACTTTGAGCTCGAATGATATAATCTAAACTCCTTTGTATGTCGGACCATTTCAAAAGAAATATTTATTTAATTATTTACAATATTCCTTCATAAATTAGAAGCATTATTCTACTTGCAATAACAATAGTTTTCATATGTCGGCAATTTGGACTCGGCAATTTGGGATGCTACCGTACCAAGGGATGGTAATTTGAAAATATGTTATCCAAACATAACATAGATTTTGCCTTCTCTGCTGCATTTGAGTAAAATGTTTCAGACGTCCATCCATGTAAGTGATTTAAAAGTACCATCCTTGGGTGCCATGTTCCTTTTAATAGAACAGCCTTATGTTTCTTTATGCTTTGTTTTTAAAGACTGGTTTGCTCGGATCAGGATAATGTGTTCGAGCGGAGCGACATGTCTACACCTGGATTCTTGTTTCAGTGAACTAGCACTATAAATCCTATTAAATCTAGTACAAAATGGATATCATTATAATTTCATTAATATGTAACTTCTTCTCACCAAGATATGGCTGAAAAATTCCTCACCAGGTGTTAATCAACAATTACTCACTCATGATAACCTTTATTTTATATAAACAACTGACTGATAACTTTGTGTATTGATATAATTAGCATTAAAACAAAACTTACGTGGCAGAATTCTCAAACAACCCATAGAAAGGATTAAACATTTCTTTTGACAATAAATAAAACCATTCTCTGGCAACACCTCCATAATCTAAACCTATTTCACCCTCAAATTCTATCCACAACCTAGAGAAAAAAGAAATAAATACATAATAAAACATACTTTAATCGGCCTTAAACAAAAAGTGCCTCCTCACCCAATTTCAATTTTGTTTGCAATGTCAGAAGTAGAAAAATAAGGCAATTAAGTTTGAAACATGATCTTACATTTATAAATGATCACAAAATGTTAGGTAAACTGTCTCCCAATATAATAATCCTTACAAGTGGTGCTTATATCTGAATTGTTTTATGGAAAATGATAAGATATCATATCCATTGTAACTATAATTTTTTCCCTCTTTTGTCAATTTTATAGTGTTTTCTAAGTTTTTTGTACAGAAGTTTATACTATTTGAAAATTAATCAAGGTCTATTAATGGAGACATTGTTTGTACTAAATAATTATTCATTTGTAAGTTTATTAAAAATAAAATTTTTGGCTGCCATAAAAGAAAATTATCAAGGAACTATTGCCAACCGATATCATAAGGTTTGAAAAATTCAGTCAACCATTTTTTTTTTTTTTTTTTACTAATTTATAAAACTTACCTTGCTTTTAAAATATCAACTCTTTTGATACTTGATATAACTCTATATGAATCTTCAAATATACTTTCCCTTTTAACTTTAATATCAATTTTATTTGGTATATTTTGCTGAAATAAAAACAAAAAATTAAGAATATAACACTATTATCAATTGAATAAGTAAGTCAGTGACTGAGTGAGTGATTGTTATTTAACGTCAAATGAGCAATTTCCAGTTATATCACGGTGAAGACAAGTTACATTCAATGAAATGATTATGATGATGTCCACTTTTTTTAGACCAACACACTTAACTGGATTTTTATTGTGCTAGGTCACTGAAACAATAGTACGCTAGTAAACACCATGTCGCTATACTCACACACATTATACTGATTCTGAGCCAACCACTAGTAAACACCATGTCGCTATACTCACACACATTATACTGATTCTGAGCCAACCACTAGTAAACACCATGTCGCTATACTCACACACATTATACTGATTCTGAGCCAACCACTAGTAAACACCATGTCGCTATACTCACACACATTATACTGATTCTGAGCCAACCACTAGTAAACACCATGTCGCTATACTCACACACATTATACTGATTCTGAGCCAACCACTAGTAAACACCATGTCGCTATACTCACACACATTATACTGATTCTGAGCCAACCACTAGTAAACACCATGTCGCTATACTCACACACATTATACTGATTCTGAGCCAACCACTAGTAAACACCATGTCGCTATACTCACACACATTATACTGATTCTGAGCCAACCACTAGTAAACACCATGTCGCTATACTCACACACATTATACTGATTCTGAGCCAACCACTAGTAAACACCATGTCGCTATACTCACACACATTATACTGATTCTGAGCCAACCACTAGTAAACACCATGTCGCTATACTCACACACATTATACTGATTCTGAGCCAACCACTAGTAAACACCATGTCGCTATACTCACACACATTATACTGATTCTGAGCCAACCACTAGTAAACACCATGTCACTATACTCACACACATTATACTGATTCTGAGCCAACCACTAGTAAACACCATGTCGCTATACTCACACACATTATACTGATTCTGAGCCAACCACTAGTAAACACCATGTCGCTATACTCACACACATTATACTGATTCTGAGTCAACCACTAGTAAACACCATGTCGCTATACTCACACACATTATACTGATTCTGAGCCAACCACTAGTAAACACCATGTCGCTATACTCACACACATTATACTGATTCTGAGCCAACCACTAGTAAACACCATGTCGCTATACTCACACACATTATACTGATTCTGAGCCAACCACTAGTAAACACCATGTCGCTATACTCACACACATTATACTGATTCTGAGCCAACCACTAGTAAACACCATGTCGCTATACTCACACACATTATACTGATTCTGAGCCAACCACTAGTAAACACCATGTCGCTATACTCTCACACATTATACTGATTCTGAGCCAACCACTAGTAAACACCATGTCGCTATACTCACACACATTATACTGATTCTGAGCCAACCACTAGTAAACACCATGTCGCTATACTCACACACATTATACTGATTCTGAGCCAACCACTAGTAAACACCATGTCGCTATACTCACACACATTATACTGATTCTGAGCCAACCACTAGTAAACACCATGTCGCTATACTCACACACATTATACTGATTCTGAGCCAACCACTAGTAAACACCATGTCGCTATACTCACACACATTATACTGATTCTGAGCCAACCACTAGTAAACACCATGTCGCTATACTCACACACATTTTACCGATTCTGAGCCAACCACTAGTAAACACCATGTCGCTATACTCACACACATTATACCGATTCTGAGCCAACCACTAGTAAACACCATGTCGCTATACTCACACACATTATACTGATTCTGAGCCAACCACTAGTAAACACCATGTCACTATACTCACACACATTATACTGATTCTGAGCCAACCACTAGTAAACACCATGTCGCTATACTCACACACATTATACTGATTCTGAGCCAACCACTAGTAAACACCATGTCGCTATACTCACACACATTATACTGATTCTGAGCCAACCACTAGTAAACACCATGTCGCTATACTCACACACATTATACTGATTCTGAGCCAACCACTAGTAAACACCATGTTGCTATACTCACACACATTATACTGATTCTGAGCCAACCACTAGTAAACACCATGTCGCTATACTCTCACACATTATACTGATTCTGAGCCAACCACTAGTAAACACCATGTCGCTATACTCTCACACATTATACTGATTCTGAGCCAACCACTAGTAAACACCATGTCGCTATACTCACACATTATACTGATTCTGAGCCAACCACTAGTAAACACCATGTCGCTATACTCACACACATTATACTGATTCATGTCACTATACTCACACACATTATACTGATTCTGAGCCAACCACTAGTAAACACCATGTCGCTATACTCACACACATTATACTGATTCTGAGCCAACCACTAGAAAACACCATGTCGCTATACTCACACACATTATACTGATTCTGAGCCAACCACTAGAAAACACCATGTTGCTATACTCACACACATTATACTGATTCTGAGCCAACCACTAGTAAACACCATGTCGTTATACTCACACACATTATACTGATTCTGAGCCAACCACTAGTAAACACCATGTCGCTATACTCACACACATTATACCGATTCTGAGCCAACCACTAGTAAACACCATGTCGCTATACTCACACACATTATACCGATTCTGAGCCAACCACTAGTAAACACCATGTCGCTATACTCACACACATTATACCGATTCTGAGCCAACCACTAGTAAACACCATGTCGCTATACTCACACACATTATACCGATTCTGAGCCAACCACTAGTAAACACCATGTCGCTATACTCACACACATTATACCGATTCTGAGCCAACCACTAGTAAACACCATGTCGCTATACTCACACACATTATACCGATTCTGAGCCAACCACTAGTAAACACCATGTCGCTATACTCACACACATTATACCGATTCTGAGCCAACCACTAGTAAACACCATGTCGCTATACTCACACACATTATACCGATTCTGAGCCAACCACTAGTAAACACCATGTCGCTATACTCACACACATTATACCGATTCTGAGCCAACCACTAGTAAACACCATGTCGCTATACTCACACACATTATACCGATTCTGAGCCAACCACTAGTAAACACCATGTCGCTATACTCACACACATTATACCGATTCTGAGCCAACCACTAGTAAACACCATGTCGCTATACTCACACACATTATACCGATTCTGAGCCAACCACTAGTAAACACCATGTCGCTATACTCACACACATTATACTGATTCTGAGCCAACCACTAGTAAACACCATGTCGCTATACTCACACACATTATACTGATTCTGAGCCAACCACTAGTAAACACCATGTCGTTATACTCACACACATTATACTGATTCTGAGCCAACCACTAGTAAACACCATGTCGTTATACTCACACACATTATACCGATTCTGAGCCAACCACTAGTAAACACCATGTCGCTATACTCACACACATTATACCGATTCTGAGCCAACCACTAGTAAACACCATGTCGCTATACTCACACACATTATACCGATTCTGAGCCAACCACTAGTAAACACCATGTCGTTATACTCACACACATTATACCGATTCTGAGCCAACCACTAGTAAACACCATGTCGTTATACTCACACACATTATACCGATTCTGAGCCAACCACTAGTAAACACCATGTCGCTATACTCACACACATTATACTGATTCTGAGCCAACCACTAGTAAACACCATGTCGCTATACTCACACACATTATACTGATTCTGAGCCAACCACTAGTAAACACCATGTCGCTATACTCACACACATTATACTGATTCTGAGCCAACCACTAGTAAACACCATGTCGCTATACTCACACACATTATACTGATTCTGAGCCAACCACTAGTAAACACCATGTCGCTATACTCACACACATTATACTGATTCTGAGCCAACCACTAGTAAACACCATGTCGCTATACTCACACACATTATACTGATTCTGAGCCAACCACTAGTAAACACCATGTCGTTATACTCACACACATTATACCGATTCTGAGCCAACCACTAGTAAACACCATGTCGCTATACTCACACACATTATACCGATTCTGAGCCAACCACTAGTAAACACCATGTCGTTATACTCACACACATTATACCGATTCTGAGCCAACCACTAGTAAACACCATGTCGTTATACTCACACACATTATACCGATTCTGAGCCAACCACTAGTAAACACCATGTCGTTATACTCACACACATTATACGATTCTGAGCCAACCACTAGTAAACACCATGTCGTTATACTCACACACATTATACCGATTCTGAGCCAACCACTAGTAAACACCATGTCGCTATACTCACACACATTATACCGATTCTGAGCCAACCACTAGTAAACACCATGTCGCTATACTCACACACATTATACCGATTCTGAGCCAACCACTAGTAAACACCATGTCGCTATCACACACATTATACCGATTCTGAGCCAACCACTAGTAAACACCATGTCGCTATACTCACACACATTATACCGATTCTGAGCCAACCACTAGTAAACACCATGTCGCTATACTCACACACATTATACCGATTCTGAGCCAACCACTAGTAAACACCATGTCGCTATACTCACACACATTATACTGATTCTGAGCCAACCACTAGTAAACACCATGTCGCTATACTCACACACATTATACTGATTCTGAGCCAACCACTAGTAAACACCATGTCGCTATACTCACACACATTATACTGATTCTGAGCCAACCACTAGTAAACACCATGTCACTATACTCACACACATTATACCGATTCTGAGCCAACCACTAGTAAACACCATGTCGCTATACTCACACACATTATACCGATTCTGAGCCAACCACTAGTAAACACCATGTCGCTATACTCACACACATTATACCGATTCTGAGCCAACCACTAGTAAACACCATGTCGCTATACTCACACACATTATACCGATTCTGAGCCAACCACTAGTAAACACCATGTCGCTATACTCACACACATTATACCGATTCTGAGCCAACCACTAGTAAACACCATGTCGCTATACTCACACACATTATACCGATTCTGAGCCAACCACTAGTAAACACCATGTCGCTATACTCACACACATTATACTGATTCTGAGCCAACCACTAGTAAACACCATGTCGCTATACTCTCACACATTATACTGATTCTGAGCCAACCACTAGTAAACACCATGTCGTTATACTCTCACACATTATACTGATTCTGAGCCAACCACTAGTAAACACCATGTCGTTATACTCACACACATTATACTGATTCTGAGCCAACCACTAGTAAACACCATGTCGCTATACTCACACACATTATACCGATTCTGAGCCAACCACTAGTAAACACCATGTCGCTATACTCACACACATTATACTGATTCTGAGCCAACCACTAGTAAACACCATGTCGCTATACTCACACACATTATACCGATTCTGAGCCAACCACTAGTAAACACCATGTCGCTATACTCACACACATTATACCGATTCTGAGCCAACCACTAGTAAACACCATGTCGCTATACTCACACACATTATACCGATTCTGAGCCAACCACTAGTAAACACCATGTCGCTATACTCACACACATTATACCGATTCTGAGCCAACCACTAGTAAACACCATGTCGCTATACTCACACACATTATACTGATTCTGAGCCAACCACTAGTAAACACCATGTCGCTATACTCACACACATTATACTGATTCTGAGCCAACCACTAGTAAACACCATGTCGCTATACTCACACACATTATACTGATTCTGAGCCAACCACTAGTAAACACCATGTCGCTATACTCACACACATTATACTGATTCTGAGCCAACCACTAGTAAACACCATGTCGCTATACTCACACACATTATACTGATTCTGAGCCAACCACTAGTAAACACCATGTCGCTATACTCACACACATTATACTGATTCTGAGCCAACCACTAGTAAACACCATGTCGCTATACTCACACACATTATACCGATTCTGAGCCAACCACTAGTAAACACCATGTCGCTATACTCACACACATTATACCGATTCTGAGCCAACCACTAGTAAACACCATGTCGCTATACTCACACACATTATACCGATTCTGAGCCAACCACTAGTAAACACCATGTCGCTATACTCACACACATTATACCGATTCTGAGCCAACCACTAGTAAACACCATGTCGCTATACTCACACACATTATACTGATTCTGAGCCAACCACTAGTAAACACCATGTCGTTATACTCACACACATTATACTGATTCTGAGCCAACCACTAGTAAACACCATGT